>CM064505.1:20099339-20360150 GCA_032716605.1 Paralithodes platypus
TCTCGCACTACCTCAGGATTATGTAAAACGGTGAAAGACAAACTAGCAAAATAGGCTAGCCTAAGTTTGGTCGGGAATTATGGAAAAACACAAGAATTGGAAGGCCATCAAATGGCGTCCCTCTGACTGAAATTATTACACACGAAGTTAATTTGACGTTAATTTGGAAAAACAAAGTCTAAAATATCAGAATACCACTTAGCAAAGGTGCACAGACTTAAGTTTTACTGAACACAATGATAATGGGGGAATTTGTATGGTTGTAGGCACTTGGCAGGTGAGGGGTGCCTGTCGACCAACCCGATGGTAGGCTCGAGTTCACGAATTTGTCAATCATAGTATTATCTCCTACATTACACACCTAGTACTTACTTAACTGAATAAGCAATACCTTATAACACTATAAACCTTAATTACGAACCTCTGAATGGAGGGAAAGGAAGCCTAAGTCCGGAGAAGAAGCGGGGAATGATGACAGAGACTGGGGGGTAGGTCTCTCTCGTAGGCCTGGGGTCACGACAGTGAGGGGCCGAGGGCCAGTGCCAGGGATCCCGCCAAAAAAGGGGAGGGTGACCACAAAGGGTGGCGTCGCTTGGGTAGGAATTGGCGGTCTTTTTACACAAGGGGGCATTACTCTAAATTCGAAAAGGAAGGATTTTTACATGGGATAACAAAAGGGGTGAAACGATAAATTAGGCTTGAAAGTATTTTAGATAGATTTGAGAATATTAGTTCTCCTCCTGATCTAGGCTAAATCCCTCTTTACATAGACAAGGGTTACTTAACCCTTCTTAAACGATACATTTCCCTTAAATATAGGGAAGAGTGAATGAAGGGGAAAAAGTCTTACAGTTAAGTCAAACCTTACAACATATACCAAAAGGGAAAGTACAGTTTCTTCCCGTTACACCTGTATTCACGTCAAAACTGTTTTTGGTTCCCAAACGGGACAGTGTTCAGATGAGGCCGGTCGTAGACCTGTCGTATCTGAATCTTCACATTTACAACGAGTCTTTCAGAATGTTAACAGTTCATCAAATCAGGCTAACACTTCCGCCGGGTGGCTGGATGTGTTCCCTAGACCTGACAGACGCCTATTGGCACGTGTCGGTCAACAAAAGATTTCAAAGGTTTCTGGCCTTGAGGATCAGGCACCAAAATTTTGTTTTTCAGAGGATGCCGTTCGGTTTGAACCTAGCACCTCGATTATTCACGAAACTAGTCCGGCAAGCCCTGATGCCATTGTTAAAACAGGGAATCAGAGTGTTGTGGTATCTAGACGACTGGCTGGTGGTGGCAGAGACACAACAATTATGCATAAAACATGTCAATATCATTTTATATCATGTCAAAACTCTAGGCTTCAAGGTAAATCTGGTAAAGTCAAACCTTGTTCCCTCAAGAGTAATTCAGTGGATAGGGCTGGTCTGGAACACCGCCGCTCTCACTCTGAGTCAGAGTGTGGACAATCGCAACAGGTTTCGCAGGAAACTGTTCAGGTTTCTTCACAGTCTGACTACGACACGAAGAGTCTGGGAGTCTCTGGTCGGCTCTCTCAACTGGATTCAGCTAACTGTCAAGTTGGGCCGGTTGAAAGTAAAACGATTAATATTGGAAGGCAACAAATATTTCCCACTCTTACCGGCGGGAAAATTATGGCCCATACCAAAATTAATCCACACCTTACTTGCGGTCTGGGCGAAGAGGGAAACATTGCACTCAATCATGTCATGGACCTCTCCTCCTCCAACGGTATGGGTAGACACGGATGCGTCAGGCACCATAGGGTGGGGATTTCAGTCAAATCAGGGGCACCAGGGTCAGGGACTTTGGTCCCACTTAGAAATCTCTCACATAAATGTCAAAGAGTTACTAGTCCCCTTGTATTTCCTTCAGGCTCACGGCCCGGCGTTACGGGGCAAGTCAGTGGCCTTCAGAATGGACAATCTGAATGCAGTTCACTGTATTCAGAAACAAGGGTCAACGAGGTCAAGGAAGTTGCTACTCGTGTCGGAAGAGATTTTTGTTCTAGCCACCAGTCTAGATATTTATCTTCACGCATCTTATCTCCCAGGCGTAGCGAACGTCTGGGCAGACGCTCTGTCCCGGAGACAGAGCACGACAGTAGAATGGGAGCTCAAGCAACCCATTTTCGACCTAATGATTGCGGAGCTCTCCCATCCACAAGTGGATCTTTTTGCGTCCGAGGAGACTCACAAGCTCCCTCTATACCTCACCCGCCGGGCGATAACGCCGGCAGGGGGGCCAGACGCCCTAGTGACAGACTGGAACAGATGGAGCTCCATCTATCTGTTTCCGCCGCCAGATGCGTCACTAATGTGCCACGTAGTGAACAAACTACGAGTTTATCGAGGCTTAGTCTCGCTAATCGCGCCCCTGTGGCCGGCGCAGGTGTGGTACCAGCAGTTAATAATGTGGTGCCCGGACCCGGTATCGCTCCCGGTCGGGTACTTCCACTTAGACACGATTGGCAACCTAGAGACCTCGCTGACTTTTGCATTATGGACATTCAGGAGGCCAAGTGGCTAGCACCATACGGTAGGGATGTGACCAATAAATTGCTCAATCAATATACTCAGTCTACTAAGCGACAATATCAATCTCATTGGAAAGCTTTTACTTCTTGGATTGTTAGAACGGAACAAACTGTACCCTCAGTGGCATTGGTATTTTAATTACTTGAACTATCTGTTTGAGCAGAAACGTTTATCTGTGGTTACTTTGAAGAATCACTTAACTGCGATTAGAGTGCCCTTTTTCGACCTTACAGGTCTATCCATACCGGTGGCGGAGGAAACAGGATTTATGAGAGCGTGTTTTAAACTCCGCCCACCTCCCCGTCAGCTCATGCCTACTTGGTCTCTGGACAAAGCTTTGTCTTTACTTCATTCTCGTCTGTATCAAAATACTGCAGACTTTGCTTTAATCTTAAAGAAGGCAGTTTTCCTTTTGGCTTTGGCCACCGGAAACAGAGTGTCTGAGCTGGCGGCGATGAGCAACACACCTAATTGTCTTAGGTTTGGTAGACTTAATGATTCAATTTCCATTGCACCCTCCCCGGCGTTTGTAGCCAAGAATGAGCATAGTGCACACAGTTTTCTGAGTTCACGGTGCCGGCGTTAAAAAGGGGAAAGGTGCATCATAATTTATGTCCAGTGCAAGCTCTAACCAAATATTTGAAAATAGCTCCTCATAACCCCCAAGGTGCTTTATGGGTAGCGAGTACGGGTAAACGCTTACTTAAACGGCGATTAGCCTCTCTTCTGGTAGAAGTCATTAAAGAGAGTAATCCCGGCGTTGTGGGTAGGGCCCACGATTTACGCAAGTGGGCGGCCTCTTTACGTTTCCTGAAAAACTTTTCAGTTGAAGATATTGCGTCCACACAGTTGTGGGCGTCTAATCATACGTTTCTCTCTAGATACTTGTCAGTTGCTCTAGACAAACCTTCCTTACCATGTATAGCTTTAAGGCAGAGGGTCTAGGTGGCCCTGCAGTCACTTATGTTTATTTTCAAGGAAGGGGGGGGGGGGGGGGTGCAGTCAGTTGACATAGGACACCCTAGACCCCGCCGGAGTATGAGAGCTGTGATACAATTTAAGGTTAAAATGTGATATGAAAATTTCTCTGCGAGAATTTGTGCTAGTACAAAGTTTAGTACAAAACAACGGTGTTGTTATAGTAGTTTTAGCTGCGAAAGCAATGTAACATTAGTTCAATGGAGTTCATTAGCAATTGATCTCCACATGTATTTTGGGGTTTATGATGTGCACATATAAACTTATAACTTATTATTTTTGTCACCACTCGTTGAGTGGGGTGCCTTTTGTAACTACAGATCTGCGTTCAGAATCTTCAGGGTTACCTATTTTTGTCGGGCAGGCTTCTTTGAAGCACGCACTTGCCTGAACCCCTTTTTCTTGTATATTTCCGGCCTACGCCGTATTAAATACATTTTTCAAAAGTAAGAATACGATGTGGTTGTTTTTATTATCTGCTTTTCTAGAGTTATGATATGATTACGAATGTCCCCCTCCAGTCTTAGATATCAGGCATGTTCGTCAATGATGGAGGGGCCACTAATAAATTATAGGTTTGACTCCTGTAAGGAGATAAAGAAAACCTAATATTTAGTAGTGGCCCCGTAATCATTGACGACTGGGGCCCTCCCGACCGTCCCCTTCCCATTCGTTGATGTATTAAGGATTTTGGTTTACTTGATATGTCAGTGAAGGAGGAATGACGCCTGATTCAGCGTCTGGTCAGAAATCCACACAAGTACATCCACGATATGATGGAAAGCTTATTGGATAGTTATTCTTATTTTCTTTTTGTTTTTATTTTTACGAAGTTTTTTCGTAGTGAGAACCCAATTCATAATGACTGAAGCCATGAGTGAGGTCGCGTGCGCTCATGATGAAGGCTCCTCAGTTTTTAAATGCTCTGCGCGGTAGATTCAAACTACGGCGGATTAGTGTTTGAAGAGGATGCCTTATGTAATAGGCATGTTCGTCAATGATTACGAGGCCACTACTAAATATTAGGTTTTCTTTATCTCCTTACAGGAGTCAAACCTATAATATATATATATTATATTATGACAGCAAGCTAAAGTTGCACTTTTTTCGATTGAAAAATGTCTCCGGCGAAGACGGATTCCTATATACAATGCTAGGTCACTATCGCTCGCCGGGAAAAAAATCGACACCTGGATGGGGATAAACATTTTAAAACAGTATGCTGCATGGGGCCGAATGAATACAAGCCAAAGAGAGAGGGAGAGAAAGAGAAACAAAGCGAGATGGGCTCCCTTAAGGAGAAATGGGACAACCTGGTTTATATTTGGCGGCATCTTGCACACCTCGGCAGGACTACACTCAAGCATATATCAAAAGAAAGAATGTATAAAACATTAAATCATTGGGTATACTAATATTTAAATTCTTAGGGAGAAATGGGGACAACCGGGGTTATATTTAGCGCCATCTTGGATACCTCGAGCGAACTACACTCTAAAAAAAGCAAGGATATACAAAAAAAGGTATATTTGATCATTGGGTATACTGATAGTGATATCCTTAGGGAGAAATGGGACAACTTAGTTTATATTCGGCGCCATCTTGCACACCTCGACAGGAATACACTCAAGCATAAAATAGTGTATGAAAATGATGTAAGAAAAAGTTGGGTATATTTATAGTGATATTCTTTGGGAAAATTGGGACAACCTAGTAGAACCTTGGCGCCATCTTGCATACCTCGACAGTAATAGACACAATCATATAAAAAGGATATAAAAAAGGTATTTTCAATCATTGGGTATACTGAGAGTGATGTATTTTTCTAGCCTTGCATTAACGGGGGTTGGCTGTTTTCTCTGCCCTTTCTCCCTCATGTTAAGCCCCATTAGTTCTGATAATTTAAGACGCTTGCCCTATTAGTTTGGCTATTTTAAAATCCTTCACCTAATTTGTTTGCGAATATTAAGACCTTTCATGCAATCTAGGTGTCGATTTTGTTCCTGGCGATGAATGAATACAGATCTCCCCTTAATGCCTACATTTTTGCTGAAGGGGAGACTGACCGTTTGTTTGGTCTATTAATTAATTTATTCATATATTTTTTTAGTTTCCTCCCTAGCCCTCCACCAAACTTAAAAAAACACCCCCTAGACCCCCCCCCCCCTTCAAGATAAATTTGTACAGTTTTCGGTAGACAAATATCCCGGCCATAGGCCGGTTCCTCTTAAATTTGCAGGCTCACTATCACTCGCCAGAAAGTAATCGACACCTAAATGGCACGAAAGGTCTTAAAATTGACAAAGAAATGGGGCAAAAGGTCATAAATCCCCCAAACTAATGGAACCAACGTCTTAAAATGTCAAAATTAGTGGGGCTAAACATTAAGAAGAAGGGGTCCAGAAAAACTGTCTGCCTCCCCTTAACCACATCGTTTTCTTTTGTCCTCTTATTTGATTATTCCGTTTCCTTGTCTTGTTAATTCCATCTCTTTAATTATAATTTATTATTTTATTCTTAAATTATTCTCTGGGCTTTCCATTACTTCCTCCTCTCCTCCTTCCCATCTTTCTCTTCTTCCCTTCAACTCTCTCTCTCTCTCTCTCTCTCTCTCTCTCTCTCTCTCTCTCTCTCTCTCTCACTTCTTCTTCTATTCTATCCTTTCCTTTTCTATCGGGTATGCCTTCTCTACTAGAATAAAGTCCTGACCACCTCGTTTGGATCGTAAGGTCTGTGCGGCCAGTGTATCTATGTAAATATATATCTATGTAAGTCTCTCTCTCTCTCTCTCTTTTAATTCCTCCTTATCTTCTTCCATTCTCCCAATCTTTTCTAAACCTCAATGATACTCGCATTCTTTATCTCTCTCTCTCTCTCTCTCTCTCACTCTTCCTTTACTTTCACTTCTTTATCTCCCCTCATTCCTCCTTTCCTTCCCTCTCACATCTGTCCTTCCATATCTTCCTCATCCTTCCTCCCAGATCTCACTCCTACCCTTCCTTCTCTATCTCCTCTTCCTCTACCAGGAAAGAGGAACTACTTTGCAAGTACAGGCGGCTGATCAGGTCCTTCAAGGAAAAATCTAATAGAATCTTAATTTCAGGAATTGTTCCCCGGATTGATGTAGAAAACCGATTCTACAACATAGCTACCAGTACAAATCGCCGACTAGCCAAACTCTGCAGGGAGGAGGACATCGGCTTTGTCGACACGTGGGATCATTTTTACTATGATAAATCTTTGTTTTCAGGAGATGGTGTACATCTCAATGAAGTAGGAGCTGCACGTCTTGGTCGTCTGCTGAACGATGCAGTCAAGGATTTCTGTAAAAAAAACGGGGTCAATCGGGGGTATCCGGGGGTAGTGTAAGTCAAATATGAACTGAAAATTCAGACAATGCACAATCAGTAACATCCAACTCTAATACTCTTAAGGTGTTTTATGTAAATGCTCGTAGCATACGCAATACATTTTCAGATCTAGAGGAAATCGTGTTTACAGAACATTATGATATAATCGGCATTACAGAATCTTGGTTAAATACGGAAGACAGAGACTTTTTTAGCCGAATATACGCTTCCTGGTTATACAATGTTTGAGAAAAGTCGGATCAATAGAAATGGAGGAGGAGTTCTGTTTTTTATAAAGGAAAGTCTTAATCCTGTCTTAATGTCAAAACCTCAAATTGCGAATATAGACATATCTTACGTACTATTAAATAATAAATGAGGAACTAAAATAACACTAGCTTTATTATACAGACCCCAAGCTCAATCAGTGCAAACTGACAGTGAAATTTATGAACAAATTGCAGAAATAACTAACATACAAGATACCGTAATTATTGGCGATTTCAACTTACCCGTGACTAAATGGGGCGATATTCTTACTTCACACTCTGGACACGACCTCTATGCTAACTTGCAAGAGAGTTCACTTTTTCAATTTGTACAATCTCCGACCCATGGTAATAATGTGCTTGACCTTGTACTCGCAACAAAAGAAGAATTAATAGAGAATTTGAATGTTGGTGATTTATTCAGTAACAGCGACCATCGTACGATAACTTTCACTTTAAAGTTTACTAGTAACAAATCAAATAGCAGCATTGAGAAAGTCCCTAATTTCAAGAAAGCACATTTTCATAAACTTAAATCAAAGCTTAAAGAAACTGACTGGAGCTTTCTGACTAACAATAACGACTAAATACATCTTGGGAGTGTTTCACAACCACTTACCTTAAGGCAGTGCAAGACTGCATACCATCGAAAATACGGCATCCAGGCCATAATGATAAGCCCAAATGGTGGAATAAAGATATTTCAGACTGTCTGCTTGCTAAAAAATTTGCTAATGATAGATTAAAATCCTCACAAAATGACGAAGAACGGGTGAAATTTGTAGAGATACGACGCAAAGCCAAAAAGTTAATTAAGCAAAGTAAAAAGACCCTGGAGTTACATGTTGCGAATCAAAGTAAAACAAACCCGAAATAATTCTATAGTTATATCAGAAAGAAAAAAGTAGTTACTTCAACTGTTGGACCCTTAGTCGATGAAAATGGAGAATACACCAAAGACGAAGTACAAATGAGTAATGCCCTCAATACCTTCTTTGCATCAGTTTTTACAACCGAAGACCTCAGTGATATCCCTACACCATCGCGGATTCAGATTGATAATTCAGATGTTCTAAGCAATATCACCGTTACAGAGAGAGAAGTATTGAATTATTTAGATAAACTCAAGGTAAATAAAACGCCTGGACCTGATACAATCTCGCCTAGAGTTCTAAAGGAAGCTAAGGATGAGCTCTCCAAACCACTGACATTGCTATTCAATGAATCCTTGCAGTCTGGGACTATGCCTGATCAGTGGAAGCTAGCCAACGGAACACCGATATTAAAAAAAGGCAGCAAATCCCTACCCAGTAACTATCGTCCAATTAGCTTAACCTCAATTGTATGTAAAATGCTAGAAACGGTCATAAGAGACAGACTCGTAAATCATTTAGAGGCAAATAACTTACTTAAAGATACTCAACACGGCTTTCGTAAAAAACGTTCCTGTTTAACAAACCTCTTAGACTTCTTCCACGATATCCTCAACCTCTGCGATGAGAGTAAAGCTGTAGATATTATATACCTTGATTTTCAAAAGGCCTTTGACAAAGTTCCCCACAAACGTTTACTGCTAAAACTAAAAGTGCATGGAATACAAGACGGTGTGTTGA
The DNA here is from genome assembly GCA_032716605.1 of Paralithodes platypus. Taxonomy (NCBI): domain Eukaryota; kingdom Metazoa; phylum Arthropoda; class Malacostraca; order Decapoda; family Lithodidae; genus Paralithodes; species Paralithodes platypus. The sequence continues at coordinate 20,108,108 of CM064505.1, forward strand.
AATGGATAGAAAATTGGCTCAGCAACAGAAAGCAAAGAGTAGTCATAAACGGTAAGGCATCTAAATGGGCAATATAAGTAGCGGGGTACCCCAGGGATCGGTACTAGGACCAATTCTCTTTCTACTTTACATCAACGACATAGATGAGGGTCTCACCTGTACAATCTCAAAATTTGCTGACGATACAAAAATTGCAAATAGCGTACTCTCAAAAGAACATGTTGACGATATGCAACACAATCTAGATAAATTGTCATGTTGGGCCCAAATTTGGCAAATGAGTTTCAATGCAGGTAAATGTAAAGTACTACATATCGGATACCTAAATGAGAAAGCAAACTATTCGATGAATGGCACTCAGCTTAAGAATGTAAACAGAGAAACCGATCTGGGAGTAACAATATCGAGTAACCTAAAACCGAGTCAACAATGTTCAGAAGTTGTTAAGAAGGCAAACAAAATAATTGGCTTTATAGGCAGGTCATTTGAGCATAAATCCAAAGAAGTTATCCAAACCCTTTACAATTCCTTAGTCCGCCCTCTTCTGGAGTACTGCATTCAATCCTGGTGCCCTTATTACCAAAAATATATAAACAAGCTGGAACGAGTTCAGCGTAGAGTTACCAAAATGATACCTAGCCTAAAGAACAAACCATACGAAGAGCGTCTTAGATAATTAAATCTATTTCCTTTAACCCAGCGCAGATTAAGAGGTGACTTAATTCAAGTGTTCAAAATCATCAAAGGCATCGACAATATGAACTGTAGTAAGTACTTCACTATCGACCCATCTAATTACACGTGGGGAAATGGTTGCAAAATTATTGGTAACTCTTTTAACTCACACGAATTTAAGAATTTCTTCTTCAATCGAGTTGTCAACTCGTGGAATGGGCTTCCCCGAGATGTTATAGAATGCAGCACCGTTGATTCATTTAAACTCCGCTTAGACAAATATCTCGCATCAAACCCGCGACTGACTGCGTTTGTAAATTAATAACTTTATTTTATCCCCCCCTCAGTTACTAACCCATCTGTCCCCTACTAACTTCCTAATCCTGCCACGGACATTAGTTCCAGGGCAGTAGTTCCCTTTCCAATGTTCCCTTACCCACTCTAAAGCACTGTTTGGACACTTGATCCTCAGTGTTTTGGAGGACAAGCAGCCTAGAAGGGTCACTAGACCTGTTGTTGCTTGATTTCCTTTGTACCATCCTATTCTTCCTCCTACAACATCTTCCTTCTCTCTCTCTCTCTCTCTCTCTCTCTCTCTCTCTCTCTCTCTCTCTCTCTCAGTCTCTCTCCTTCCACTTCGAGTATCTCCTCGGAATGGACCACAATGTTTCTGAGATACTATACCTGATTTTGTTACCAGATGATGATCGAGAATCGTGGATGTGGCACTGCGCGGTAATGTCTCGTGATTGGTTGGAGTGAATGTGTTTTATATCGTAGGTTGTTTGTGATAAACATAAAAATAACTGTTTCATTGTAATTTTTTGACTCATCATATCTACAAAGTATAATAGTGTCTTCTATTATAAATCTCGTAAATGCCGTTTAGCATTGATATTCTGCAATACAAGCAGGCATTAACCAAAAATGCATCTGTACCCAAGTCAACTGATGCCCAAACGAACACTACATTTCAGTACACTAATTTTATTTGAAAATTAAATGACATTTGACTGTTTAACCCTTAATTAGCGGCTCACCACATAAGTCGAGTTAAATAAAGCTGGACTATGTGGCGGCGCTCGACATAACTCGAGTGGCAATTTCAGCACGTAATGTTGCTGAGAGAGAGAGACAAGTGGTGGCAGGAGAGTAGCGAGCGTATGACTGCTCCAGACCACCGCGGCGAACCTACTGACACGAATCTCACCTCCCTCCTACCTCTCTCACTCGCTATATAAGGAATTGTATGGGGAAAGTGCCTAATTACATGCTTTTTGCACTCGCGTTCCACGGTTATTGCAAGAAAACTATCCATCATAAAAGGATCGTTATGGTGTCATTCGAAAGCTCTGTTTATGCCCTTTCAGGGATAGATACTTGTTTTACGTTCTGGGTCTTATTTAGGCATGAAAATGATCACGTAAACAGCCCTATTTTGGCTAAAAACACCCCGCTGGGCGGTACATATAAATAAACCGCATAGGCCGCTCTTAAGGTGTTAAGCGCATATAAAAGGTAGTAAAACACTTTAGTACATGTAATATAAGGCATGCACTACATTTAAAGTAGCCTACATGTTCCTGGAATTAATTAAATGTAGTGTTGGGGGAGGGGGGAAATGGTTGGAACAGCCGTTCTTGAGGCGGGAAGTTTAAATCTATTGAACAGACTCTGTTATCAAGCTATTCACTCAGGGGTATATTTAGGTAAATATATTCATGGTTATATAAATATATATGTAGCCAATGTTATTTCTTGTATTTTACTTGTACGAAAATCGGGGGTTTAATGTTATTTTAATACCACAAATTTTGTTGATATATTTGAAGATAAATAATGAATCTATATGCTCTAAAGATCATAAGAAAATTTGTTTTAACCCTCGGCAAAACCTAATAAAAAAGTATGGTACTAAAATGTCTTTTTCGTAACAAGGTTGTCAATACAGTACTTTCAGTCATCGATAGCTCTAAAGATCATATGAAAATGTGTTAAACCCTCGGAAAAACCTAATATAAAAGTATGGTACTAAAATTTAATTTTCGTAACAAGGTTGTCAATACGGTACTTTCCGTTATCAATGTACAATCAAGCTAAAGATTGCAGAGTAAACACCATAGACTTCATCGACTTTTCTTTCACCTTCGTATAATCGACAGCCAATTTTTTATTTTTTTATTAAGGGATCAGTACTTAACCAGCGGGGGTGTGGGGGCAGCAGCCCCCACCCATAATACTAAGTTAGGTTAGGTAAGGTTGTTAGGTTAGGCTAATGTCTTTTAACCCTTAAAAAGCGGCTCACCACATAAGTCGTGTTGAAAAAACTGGCAAAAAACGGGTGAAAAAAGGGTGGAAATCGAGTGAAAATGGGTGGGATAGTAATGATCCATACGTCCGACATCTGTGGCCTCCCGGCCCACACTAACTCCAGTTCCCCCACCGCGCGTGAGGATGACAGTGTAACCAATAGTTCGCTAAAAGTGAGCAAGGTAGCAAAATCAGCTAAACTTCCATCTTCGAGGTAACACTGTCAGTGCTCCACGAGTGCTACGTAGCTGTATGTGGCGTCATTGTGTAGCGATTTCCACCTAGTTTTCGGCGCAATACAGTTCCTTTCATACTGATGGTTGATATAGCAGTCAGAACGGCCCAGAAAGGCCCAAAACGGCCACAGAGCACCCGCTAGAGGAGGGTTAAAATCACTACCGGGGAGCGAGCGTGTCTCAACATCGATCGATAGGCCTAATGGGGAAAATAGGTTTTCCCGAGATTTCTAATTAATTACAAACACTATATATTGATGCAAATGACCAATCTTGTTTATACAAAAACACTCGGAAAATTCGTGGTATTAAAATAACATTTTTCCAAATCGGGTAGCCTACAGCTGTGAAGATTTTCTCCTTTGGTTACCCTAAACAACTCTGCCTCACCAAGCCTATAAACCACTTGCGAGTGTCAGGCTATAATCAATACTAAACAAAAGTACAATAATAATGTAGGGTTATGATGGTTATGTATAATTTGACTTACAACCTCATTTTCGCTGTTAATTCTGCTAAATATCGATGTCTACAGCTCCAACCTCCTTATGCCCTGAACATCACAAGCAGTCAATTCACATCCACTCATCCGATGAAAGCAGCGAGAAGGAAGACACAATGCTCAATGAATGAGTGTTTTAGACAAGATAGAACATAAAAGATTAATCAGAGAAAGATATAGGCCTAATAGAAAAGATTAAGCAGAGAAATTAGAAACAAAACAGATTTAGCTGAGAAAGCTGGTTCCATGTCAGTTTAACCATGCAACCTCAACCAGTGACATCCTAACCAGTCTCAAGTCAACCAGTTACAATTTCAACCAATACCATCCCAACCAGTGATAACTTAACCAATTGATTATAGCCTGAAACTCGCAAGTGGTTTATAATTTAATTCACCTCCAGGTAAGAACGAGGGTTACATTAATATGAAGAATATCTCACAAATACACGTGAGTTTCATGAATACATGTTTCTACCCTCACCCAGGATCGAACCACAGACAGTCAGCACGGGAGTTCTTACTTTAATCCAAGGCGTTATAAAAAAAAAGTAGTTAACCATTTCCTATTTACAGGTATATTAAGGGGAAGTATATATGTTCTGTACCCCTTCTGCTTCATGTTTAGCCCAATTAGTTATGAGATTTTAAGGCGTTTGTCCAATTAGTTTTAGACCTTTCGCCCTATCTAGGTGTCGATTCTTTCCTGGAGAGCGATAGAGAGCCTGTAATCTAGGAGTAACCGGCCTTTGGCTGGGACATTTTTCTCCCGAAAAATTTACAAATTGATTTCGAAGAGGGGTCTTGGGGGTATTTATTTCAAGCTTGATAAAGGTCTAGGGAGCAAACGAAATCAAATTATGTACCGGTAATACTAACAAACAAACAAATAAATAATAATAACGTCCCCTCAAAGAGATGGATAAATCCTACTTGGCGGAATATTCAATTATATACCAAGGTAAATCATTCAGAGTAGTTGCATTTAAATAAAGTAAACAAAAACAAAAAACAATACCGTACATATAGTATAATTTATGCTTTAAGGCACTTTTTAACCACTCCTGTACCGGCGACGTCTATATAATTTTATTCTAGCTATATATAGACGATTTTATACAGGTTAACCTATAAAGTGTGCGCAGGGTGTAGCGAACACCACAGTTCTGGGCGGCAATATTAGGCCTCTTTCCCGCCTAAAATCGTAATTTTACGATAAATATAATTATTACTTATTCATATGCGGCTATTTTACCTTTACTATTAAGATAGTACCTATAACAACAATAAAACAAGTGGGAATATAATTTTTCTGGTCAAAATCGGGAATAAACATGGAGCAGCCCATTCATGATATGTGGAGCAAAGTCAGGCAACCCCTCCCCTCGCGAGCTCGGGAGCTAGACTGAGAGCCCCACCCCACCATCTACCTCTGCCAACACACTCGCTAGGCACATAAGCACACGCTGCAAGCAGTTTGTTAATGTTAGCACGAGATTATACCAATGAATAAGGGAATAACAGGGAAAATAGGTGATAATTGAAGGGGAAAGGGGGGAAGGAGGGGATGTGGAGGAGTGATATGAGGTATGGAGAAAAAAAAAAAAAAATTAAGTGCTACTGGGGCCTTTTAAGATGTTTATTTTAGGCCTGCCCTCGTAAGAGCATTGCCGCCGTTGCCCAGTAAAACCTCTTAACCCGGCAAGTGCGGGAAGACTCTTAAGAGTTTCCCCGGGCGACTGCGGGAAGACTCTTAAGATCCTGGGCCTAAAAAAATCCATTTAAAACACCCCCCTTTTTTTTTTTTTTTTTTTTTTTTTTGCCCTTGGGCCATGCCAAATATCCACATCCCCTCCTTCCCCACTTTCCTCCCCTCCTTCAGTTATCACCTATTTTTCCTGATTTTCCCTTATTCTGTGGTCTATTTTCGTGCTAACATTAGCGAGTTGGTAGCAGGGCGTTGTCATCACTGTTACCAAGCGTGGGAAAGAGCGAGAGAGAGACTATTGCGTAACAGTGTCTCTCCAGAGAAGGGGAGGGGAGGAGGGGAGGGAGGTTGCCTCAGCCATTCATTATGTAACTCCCGACCTGTATCGCCGATTTTGACCATCCAAACGCTTTCCACTTGTTTTATTGCTGTAACAGGTTAATACCTTTATAATGAACCTAAAATAGGCGCATATGGATAAGTATTAATGCTATTTATGGTAAAATAACAATGTTAGTGATGGGAACAGCTCAAATACGTGCGCACAGGTGTGTGGTGTCTCATACCCCCATGCGCACGTCTTAGGTTAAGAGCTTTCTCGCCGTTCCCGGGTTAAGAAGGATATGTGGTAGTGAAAATGGTTAAGCGATATACTTCGAAGCCTGTTAATTGCTGGAGTCGGCTAGTAGCCAGAATAAAGTTAAAAGGACGGCACCGGTACTGAAAGGGTTGAATCGTAGATCAATGGAAATTTAAGGGGAGATGGATCGTTTTTCTGGCCCCCCTTCTTCCTCATGCTTAGCCCCATTAGTTTTCAGATTATAAGACATTCTACCATTATCTTAACTATTTAACACTTTTTGCCCCATTTAGTTGTCAATTTTAAGACCTTTCGTGCCATTTAGTTGTCGATTTTTTCCTGGCGAGCGATAACGAGCCTGTAATTTTAAGAAGAACTACCGAAAATGTACAAATCTATCTTGAAGGCGGTCTAAAAAATAACTGAATAACTGAATAAATAGTCCAAAAAAAAACAAAAAAAATCAAAAAAGAGACAGCCACTATAGCCCAGTAATGCCATTCATATACTATATTTTCACTCATAATTGTTACACCTCGGCCTTTCAATACAAATACTTAAATGTATCTATAACCCCTCCCCCCCTTCTCTCTCTCTCTCATACAAACACACGCATACAAAATATACAATCATTCATGTACTCTACTTTCAGTCCATTTGATTTGTTTTCAATCATATAGGCCTACTCACCCACACACACACACACACACACGGTCACGGTCACGGTGGCCGAGCGCGCTTAATGCTCTGTATTGGGAGCGCGAGCTCTGGTGTCGGGGGTTCGATCCCACGCGCCGGCAGGGGAAGTTCTCTTAAAAACTTTTCCTGGCCGTGAAGGCAAGGTCTGGACGGACCGCCTTGGGGGACCCACAAAGTCTCCTGCCCACGTCCTACTTCCTCGGGAGTATGTAGGCGGTCTTTTTAGCAGCCAGGATCAGTCTGTTGATTCCTTAAGATAAGATATAGGTTAAGTATGTGTATTTTCAGCCCCATTGGCTGCCAGCTTGAAATAAACTGATTTTTATTATTATTAGGGGTTCGACCTCTACGGGAAACCCTATTGTAATCATTAAACCCGGTTATTCATCCAAATTCTTATTACACGCCGGTTTTGACGCAATAACTCCAGAACCGCTTTTTGGATCGGGATCAAACTTTCACATGAGGTGCGTTTTTGTATTGGGCAACTTTTGATATGCTAAACATCTGGCATGGTGGCCAAACAGGTCCGTGGCAGCCGATTTCCTGAAAAAACTTGACGCCTAAATACCGTCTCTCCCACTCATAGGAAACGATTGGGCTTTGGCATATGGACTCCACTACTAATGCTCCGCAAATGTTATAGAGAAGGTTTTGCTTTTGCACGTGGGTTTTTTTCCGGCAATCTTGAAAAAAACTCTAATTCGACTTAAAATTCCACATCTTGAAAACTACGCCGATCATCAAAGCCATGTTTGCGTAGTTGGGTGAGGCTCGCAATTCCGAACGTTTTGATACCAAAAGAATACAAATGGGTGGAATAGTTTGGCCACAGCATTGAAAACTGTCTATTCCTAAATGACTTTAAAACCGCATTCGCTACCCACACAAAGTTTACCGTCTACAGTCTATAGGCTTCCACCTATACCCCAGTTTTGCTTAAGGGGAGCGTCCGGCCTTTACTCTAGAACGTGTTAGTGGATTTTGTCTGTATTTAATAAGATTTTGTACACGTATAGGGGACCTAACAACTAAGAAATTTCCAAAATTTTAATTCTCTAGGACAATAATTTTTTGAGTTAGGTGTGTAAATTTATGACTTTTTGTAAAATCAGAATCTCATTTAAATGTTGTTGCTTGATTGTTTTAATGCATTGGGGGTACTAACAATAGGTGTAGTTTCAATTGTACGTTGATACTTTTTTCCATTTTGTATCTAATTGTAGAATTAGGGCATTTAAAATTAGGTACAAATTAGGTACAAATTAGGTGACAAATGTCTCGGGGTGCTGTGTCGAAATGGGAAAGAAATAAAAACAAATGGCGACGTGGAGTTGTAGAGAATTTCATGCCCTTTCCAATGACACCAGAAACATTGTTGTAGCATGTTTGGTTACGTCAGAACTGCGCCGACAAGTGAACTTTCTTACGTGAGGTACTAAGGCACGAGAGCTGTTGCAAGCCAGCCGGCCAGCCGCACCCTACCTCTCTCGCGGCTCTTTCTCCTCCACCACCACCACACCCTTCGTTGTTACCCGGGTTGAGTACCAGATACTGTTAGGCAAAATATCTAAGAACGTCATATTTTCACCAAAAATTCATGGTTTTAGTTTTTTTTTTTGCAGATCCGAAACCCATAATGCATTTTCTACGCGTCTGCGCGACCCGCGAAAACTTTAAACTAGCCCAGAAATAACATGCTTCCAGACGGAATATTGCCTCAGGATTTTAACTGAAGACAGAGGGATGGGTGATGATGCCATATATCGGGTTGCGCAATATTGCCCGTTTTAAGCACTATTACGAGTATGAACCGGACGCTCCCCTTAACCCTTCTTTGGCGGCGCCCGGATAGCCGGGCAAGAGAACCAAGGACTATGTGGCGGGGCCCGGCTATAGTCGCATGCAATTTTGAGCATGTAATGTGCTCTGAGAGAGAGCGGAGCTGTGGGAGGAGCGTAGGTTACCTCATGACCGCTCGCCACAGTGGCCGTGGAGCTACTGAGATGTACTCCGCCCTACTCCACCGTCCCTCACTCGTTTCACACGTAATAATGTAAGGAAATTACCGTATTTTACCGATTTTGCCCTTCGGTTGCACGATCGTTGCAAGACAACCAGTGATTGTAGAAGGATGGTTCTGGTGTCATTGGAAAGCTCATTTAACGCCCTTTCAGGGATATATACTTGTATTACGCTCTGACTCTTGTTTATGCATGAAAACGAGCACAGAAACAAGCTCGTTTACGGTAAAACCGCTGGGCTGGGCGGCACAGTCAAATATACTCCACCACCCGCTCTTTGAGTGTTAATAACATAGTCGATTTATTATTCAGATCTAGTATTTTTTGTTTATTTAACTCTCTCAAAACAGTTCGAGTCCCTACGAATTCCACCAATTATTTAGCCAACCTACCTATACATACCAACCCTACCAAATAATAATGATAATTCAAATTTATTTTTGGTGAATAGCAGAGTATTGGCTAAGGTTTTTAACAATTCCTCCCTTTGCCAAATGCTTAGTTTAATAACAATGATATGGACCTTTAAAGTTTTGGCAATTGCTCGTGTGACTCGTATTTTAACCTCCTCCTTCAACCCTAAGTGTTACCACAAAATACCGCTAGATCCTTTCTCAAAAGTCACTAGCATGTTGCTACATAGTCAAACAATGTTAGAATAATGCTGCAAATTCTAAAGAGTTTTGGTTTGTTTGTTTTGCAAATTTTACAATGTAGTATGACTGGAATGTCTGAAATTTTCAAATTATCCCTAGTAAATGTCTCTAGATATAAAAGAAATGGCTGCTAGATTGAAGTAAATAGCTCTACATTTAGCGGTAATATGTAGCTTTACAACTGGCAACACTGCAACCACCACTTCCCTCCCACCCTCCCTAGTATGTCTCCACAAAAAAAAAACGCTAGATCCTTTCTCAAAAGTCGCTAGCATGTTGCTACATAGTCAAACAATGTTAGAATAATGCTGCAATTTCTAAAGAGTTTTGGTTTGTTTGTTTTGCAAATTTTACAATGTAATATGACTAGAATGTCTGAAATTTTCAAATTATCCATAGTAAATGTCTCTAGATATGAACAAATGGCTGCTAAATTGAAGTAAATAGCTCTACATCTAGCGGTAATATGTAGCGATACAACTGGCAACACTGCCTAAGTGTTACCACAAAATACCGCTAGATCCTTTCTCAAAAGTCGCTAGCATGTTTCTACATAGTCAAACAATGGTAGAATAATGCTGCAATTCATAGAGTTTTGATTTGTTTGTTTTGAGAATTTTACAATGTAATATAACTAGAATGTCTGAAATTTTCAAATTATCCCGAGTAAATGTCTCTAGATATGAAAAAATGGCTGCTAAACTGAAGTAAATTGCTCTACATCTAGCGATAATATGTAGCGGTACAACTGGCAACCCTGCCTACAACCACCACCTCCCCCCTGTAGGGCTGGGCAGGAATTGGTTCCAGAACCGGTTCCAACGAATCCAATTAACCCTCTCCGACATATGACGCGATTTTGAGCCTATTGGGGGTACTTTAAAACCTTTGTTACCATCAGGGGTATTTAGAAACCTTTAGTTTAGTTACTTCAACCTCTGCAGTTGTCTTTGAGTTAGCTGTGGGCAGAAAACTAATTTTGGAGAGGTAATTATAAGAGTGAGAGAACTCTATTTCTTATTGCTAATCTGGCAACCTCTGCGTCATAAATGCGTGAGAGGGTTAATTACTTTGGAACCGAGTACCAATTTTGAGAACCGGTTCCTACTAAACGATTCCACTGACGATGTAAAACTATAGAAAATGCGAGATTCAAGGAGCGAAAATGGTGTAACAGTTAACACTACACTATACACACTAGTATATTGGTGGTGGTTGGCAACTGCACACTTGGTTCTGCGCGGCGCGCGGCTCTCTCACTCAGACACTCAGTTGTAGGCTACATCTCGATCCCAGTCCTCCACTGAATCTGACTCATATTTGTTTAAATTGAAGAACCGGTTCTGGAACCGGTTCCAACGGTTCCACCTGCCTCAGATACTCGGAACCGTGAGTACCGAAAATTACGGTTCTTGCCCAGCCCTACCCCCCTGACTCGCACCTACAGTACGTCTCTCCCTCTCATCGCCAATGATTATGCTCTGAGGTTTGTATTTGCTTATCTTATCCTGTGTACAAATTTAACCCTTACACATGTTTCTATTAAATAATGACATTAAACAGGATTTATGATTTAAATACAAGGCGAGATATTTATCGGAAGTACGTATTTACCTTCGGAAAGCTAAAATATAATGTTTACACATATGGGATAGGGAGGAGGGAGGGAGGTATAAGGGGTGGACCGATGGAAGGGAAGAGAACCCCGATATACGAGATACATAGCTTCATATGCGCGTATTGATCACTTTCATGCTATTATGTATGCATGCAGAAGTAGCAGGACACATATGTCAAGAGTGTGAACACCAATAACTTAATCCATACACAGTAAAAAAGACGGAAATAATATCGTTCATACGAAGTGATGGAATGGGGAGGGGGGGAGTCACTGGGAGTGAGTATGATATGTAAACAGGACAGTTCCTCGCTAGATAGGCGTGTGTGTGCTTGTGTGATGGTCTTGCGTAGCTATGTGTGTGATTGATTGAGTGCTGCTATAGGCTATGCATTAGTTATCTCTCTCTCTCTCTCTGTTATTTATCGCTGTCTTCCTTACGATTACGACATACTGTACTAGTGCATGAGAACATAGGAAATAGGGAGCCTCGCTCTCTCTCTCACAAATGAGAACATAAGTAAACAGGAGTCTGCAGAGAGCCGAGTGGCTATAGGACTCGGTAGCCTATTCCACATATCTACAACTCTGTTACTAAACGAATAGAGGCAGATCCCTTACACACCCAGTCTCTCTCTGTCGCTCGTTTGTTTGCACACCGGTACAAATGAGGCAGATCCCTTACAAGATGAACATGGGAATCTGCAGAGAAACAAGTGGCCCACAAAAGGCAGATCCCTTTCACATCCAACCCATTTTGTCCATATGACTATCTGATTTTATCTTGAAATTCTCTATTGTTCGTGATCCCACTATAGCACTAGATAGCCTATTCCACATATCTACGACTCTGTTACGAGAGAGGCAGATCCCTTACACAGCCAATCTCTCTCTCTTATTTGCACACTGGTACAAAGGAGGCAGATCCTTACACATGCTACAAAGATTAAAATGGGAGTCTGCAGAGAGCCGATTGGCCCAAACACGGCAGATCCCTTTCACACCCAATCCACCTCGTCTTATCAAATTTTATGTTAAGAACATAAGAACATAAGAAAATGGGAGTCTGCAAAAAGCCGATCAGCCCATACAAGGCAGATCCCTGTCACACCCAACCCTAATTACAAGGCCCAATTATAGACCCATCTCACTAATACCTTGAGTACTGACCCCACCAAAGCGGTCAGAGATTAACACAAGATTACGGGGGTCTGCTGAGCGCCGATTGGCCCACACCTGGTAGATCCCCCTAACACCCAACCCCTCTCGTCCATATGCCTATCTAAATTGATCTTAAAGCTCCCTATCGTTCTTGGTCCCACTATATCACTTGGTAGCCTATTCCACCCATCTACAACTCTGTTACCAAACCAATATTTGCCTATATCTTTTCTGAAACGAAATTTATCTAATTTGAAACCATTTGTACGAGTTATTTCGCTATCACTGAGCTTTAGTACATTTTTCATGTCTCCTTTATTAATTCCACTAACCCGCTTGAATACCTCTATCATGTCACCTATAACTCTGCGTCTCTCTAACGAATGTAAGCCTAATTTCTTCATACGGAAGATTTCTAATATTATGGATCATTTTTGTCATTCTACGTTGTACTCTCTCCAATGAATCTATGTCCATTCTGTAATAAGGACACCAAAATTTAACAGCATAATCCATATGGGGTCTCAATAATGACAAGTAAAGTTTTAAGATAACATCAGCAGTTCTGTTACTCACACTCCTAGATATGAACCCGAGAATCCTGTTTGCCTTGTTACGAACGCTTATACATTGTTTTCTAGGCTTCAAATCATTGCTAACAAACACACCTAGATCTTTCTCACAGTCTGAGTTTTCTAATTCCATATTAACTAGTTTATATTTAAAATTTGTATGCATCTTCCCTATCTTTAATACCTTGCATTTGTCAATGTTAAACTTCATCTGCCATTTTACTGACCATTCGTGTAAGGTATCTATATCCCTTTGCAGGGAAGCTCTATTGTTATTGATCCCACTATAGCACTTGGTAGCCTATTCCACATATCTACAACTCTTTTTACCAAGCGAATAGAGGCTTTTACACAGGCCCTTACACAGCCAATCTCTTTCTCTCTCGCTCTTGTTTGTTTGCACACCAGTACAAATGAGGCAGATCCCTTAAACATGCAACCAAGATGGAAATGGGAGTCTGCAGAGAGCCAAGTGGCCCACATAAGGCAGGTCCCTTTCACACTCAACCAATTCTTACCTGGTATTCTTACTTGGTGGGCTTCCCAGACCCCAGAGCTAAGTGGTAGGTCAGGGTCCACGGAAGCCACACACTGCTGATGCGCCAGCCCAAAGATAATTTAAAATTTGTAGTAAAAACAGGGAGTATAGAAATCTATGGACTGGAAAGTGCATCATAAGCAGCTACGTTAACAAACAAGGTACAAGTATAAGTGGTTGAGGAGGCCAGAAGGTGTGACATCGAGAACAAAATCATGAATATTCATATAAAACTCCTGCAAGATAGTCGGAAAGGGCAGCCTTGAAAGATAACAGGTTAGTCAGGGATACCAATTCTGTGGGCAGAGTTCCACAGAGACAGATATCTAAGATTAAGAAATCTTTTTCTTATTTCAAGCTGGCATCTCGAGTGAGCAATTTTATATGGGTGACCCCTGGTTGCAAAATATTGGGGACGATCAAAAGCATCTTCAGGAGTAATTGAGCAGAGACCGTGAAATATTTGCCAGTACTTAATTATGTCATGCCTAAGAAGTCTACCCATAATGGAAAATAGGTTTAATATCCTCAATCTCTCACCATAATCAAGATTCTCGAGACCCCCAATAGATTTAGTCCAGCGTCTCTGAACAGACTCCAGTAGTCTTAGGTCCACCAAATACCCAAGGTTCCACAGAGAGGAAGAATATTCTAATATGGGACGAATATGGGAAATAAATAGTGGCATCATAAAGGAGGCATCCCGGTTGACAGTTGACCTTAGGATACTATGGGCGAGTCCTCCAGCCTTGTGGACAATATTAGAGATGTGTGTATGAAACTTAAGGGAGGAATCGATTAAAATTCCTAGATCGGATGCAGAGTCTCTAATAGGGATTAAGGAGTTGTCAAGATAGTATCTGCCAGAATGACCCAGGTCATCCCAATCAATTTCTTTCCTACAAAATCTTAGGTGGACACATTTATCTGGGTTCAGCGTTAGGCCCCAGGATTTAGAGACCTTAGCAAGCACGTCTATATCAGACTGGCAAGCAAACATACAATTAAGAAAATTTAAGAGGTTATCATATTTGATTTTTACATACAGTTTCAAATCATTAGCATATATTTTGGTAGACGAATTAATATTACGAATAATATAATTGATAAATATGAGGAAAAGCAGGGGACCAAGGACAGAGCCTTGAGGGACTCCGCTAAGCACATCCCTGAAAGAACTAAAATGATTATTTACTTTGAGGGGCTGAGGAGGGGCTGAGACATGGGCTCTGAAGAAAAAGGAGAAAAGAGGGCTGGATGTGATGGAGATGAGCTGCTTGAGGAGTATGTTTGGAGTTACTCGTAGAGACAGATTGAGAAATGAAGAGATACGTAGGAGAGTGGGGCAGCAGGAACATTTGTCAGCCAGAGTGGACAGAAGGGTGCTGAGCTGGTATGGTCATGTTGAACGAATGGGAGATGAAAGGCTTACAAAGAGAATATGTGAGTCAGGTACAAGGGGAGATAGAAGGGCAGGAAGACCCCCATTGAGATGGAGAGACTGTGTAAGAAAGGCTTAGGATGATAGAGGAATGACTATAGATCAGGCAGGGGAAGTGGTGGTGGACATGAGTGAATGGAGAATGCTTGTGAATAGTTGAGTGAACACGTAGTCATTTGGAGTAAGGGGTCGGGCACAAGTTGGACTAGATAATAGTCCATCAGGCGCCTGGCCCGGGGAGACGATTAATATGAAGGGTGTGCCTGGAAGTGTGGTGGGAGGGCTTGTCGCTTTGGCTCCGCTGCATGTCTGCCTGCCGAGATCGGAACCTCTCCTGGTGGTCAGGGTCCGGGGGAGTGCTGGAGCGACCTTGGTAACCCTGGTCTCTGGGTCTTCTCCTGGGTGACCTGGATGTGTGAGAGTTTGTGTTTTTTATCTGTGTTTATTTTTTGTTTTATGTTGTTTTTGTGTTTTCCCTGTTCTTGCTCTGTCTTGAGTCGGCTACCCCCAAAATGGGGATTGGGCCTGAGCATATAGATAGATAGCATATAGATAGATAGATAGATAGACTTTGACATGCATACTACGGTTATGGAGAAAGTCCCTAATCCAGTCCAGTACCCTACCCCTAATTCCCAAGCTATAAAGTATGGTGATCAGAATGTCATGATTAACCACGTCAAAGGCCTTGGAATAGTCAAACAGGATCAAGTCAACATTATAACCCTGGTCCATCCATTTGGTGATGTCCTTGTAAGTAAGAAGGAGTTGGTCCTCGGATGATCTGCCTGGTCTGAATCCAAATTGGTCCTTATTGAGAAGATTGTTAGAGTCAAGATATTCATAGATAAATTTAGTTAAAATACGTTCCAAGGACTTTGAACAGATGGAAGTTAGAGAGATTGGTCTATACATTAGTGGATTGTAGCGAGAACCCTTTTTAAAAATGGGCACAACTGAGGAACTCTTCCAGGCAGAAGGGAGGGTTCCAGAGACCAATGAGGCACGGTATATCAGCAAAAGAGGATATGCAAGGGTATGGACACAGGATTTGAGTAGGTGGGCGTGGATACCGTCTGGACCCATCGATGAGGACGTATCAAGTTTGTTGAGAACAGATATAACATCATTAAGATTAATATTGATATCTGGAATTATACTGTCTGTTACCTGATGTGAGGCAGAGGAGGTGGGAGCAGATGTTGAAAAAACATTGGCAAAGGAAGACACAAATAGTTCAGCAATAGCCCCTGCATCGTGAATGATGTTACCTGTGGAAGACTTGAGTGGGCCAATACTGGGTCTACCCACCTTCTTTTTCCGGATATAAGAATGGAATATTTTAGAGTTGGTTGTGAGATGGTCAATCAGTGAAGCCTCATACCTGGACTGACTATGGATGGCATAATTTTTGTTCTGATAATTAATATCTAAAAACTGATCCAGGGCGTCCTTAGCCTGGTTAGAGTTACGACCAAACTGTGTACGAGTTTCTTTATAATTGGTCCAAAAGTTATGTCTGGTATTTTTTAATAATATAGGGGGTCTGACAGGCCATGGAGGACAAGAAAAGTTATTGAAACTCTTTGTAGGGATAAAACGGTTAATTAAGGGCATAAGTGTGTCTGTAAAACGAGAAAACATTAGATTAACATTGAGGTGGGCAAATTCAAAATCCCAATCAATATCCTCCAAAATTAGGTTAATCTCTCTGTAGTCACCTCTATGCCATATCTTGATGTTAGTGGGCTCGTCATTGATAGTTTGGATCTGGAATATATAATTGGTGATAACTGGGCTATGGCCACAGTTGGGAAATGGAGGAAGTACCTGTGTTTCGCCAATTCGGTCGTTTTCCGAGGTAAGAATCAGGTCCAGTATATTACCTGACGGGTGGAAAGTGGGTTCTGTAATAAGTTGAGTAAGTCCCAAGGATGTAAAACAGTCAAGGAATGTTGTATCGAGGAGACTGAGACCTCTACGAATAAGATCACAAGACCATTTAATAGAAGGGAGGTTGAAATCTCCCATGAGAACTATTTCCTTGTCTGAGCAAAAATCATCAATAAAGTCAAGTAGTGTCTCATTATCTAAGGGGGTGTAAGAAGGGGGGTGATAAACTGTTATTATGTAAATATTATAGTCAGGCAGAAAAATAACAAGGGTATTTTGAAGGTCAACATCAATTTCAATATATTTTAAGGAAGACTTGACATACAAACATACACCATGTTTTGGGATATCGCCGTGGGCATCTTTTCTTAGGACTGCATAATTGGGAATAGAAATAGCGGCGGTAGAGACATAAGGCAGCAGCCATGACTCACTAATACCAAGAACTGAGATATCGGAATCGTATAAAATTGAAAAAATATAGTTAACCTTATTAAGTATGGAATTAACATGAGCTATGGACAAAGAATGGAATGTGTTATTGTCAATGATGGAGTTAGTTACTGGGATAAAGGGAGATCACCAACGTTTTCACTCCTTTGAGTGTCAGATCCGGGGGGCCCCCGGCCTCCATCCACTGCAGAAGCCGCAGGGACATCTTGAGCAGCAACAGGGGGAATGTCACGAGGGGGAACAGGACCGGGCGGGGCCTGTGGCTGCGGTCTGGATGGGGCCAGAGCGGATGTCACAGCACCCGCCCGGGCACTCGCGGCTTCGGATCTTCTCTGGAAAAGTTCCTGTCTCTGCTTATAAGTTAAATCTTTGTGGATGTAAACATTGGGGTAGTCATTAGAATCTTTCAGTTTACGGGCTGAGGATAGTAAGTGCTTTCTGTCATTATCATCGAGGATATTTCCCCTAAATATTCCCTTATCCTGGTCTATGAGGGCAACATTAGCAATGGAGAGGTCTCTGTCTATCAAAAAGGAAGAAATACCTTTAAATGTTTGGGCAACCTGGCCCAGATTAGTGTTAGGAAGTCCACGCAGAATAATGGACTTGTGCCGCTTCTCCCGCTCCCTCATCTCCCTCACCTCAACTCGTACTGCAGTTCTAAGGGCTTCACCGTCAGTTCTAAGGGCCTCACTATTAGGGAGAGGGGTGGGGACAGGAGAGACCTTACCAGTGTGGGATTGCATTAGGGTGGTCATAGTACGCTGAAGATTTTCCATTTAGTTGGTAAGTGTACGAACTGCTGAACACAAGGCTAAAACCATTTCGGACACTTGTTTGATCGTCCCCACATTTTCACCTTGAGTCCGGGAGGAACCAGAGTTAGATGGGGAACTAATAATGGGATTATGTATTCTACACTTTAGGCAAACAAAAAGAATGGCATTACCTTCAGGTCCGAGAATTTTATCAATAATATCCTCTGACAGACCCAGACACATGGCGCCTGGGTGGAACCAACCATCACACCTGTCACACCCTATGGCCTCATCACCCACGGGAAAATGACAGGTACCACAAAGGGTAGGGGAGCCATTAGTGACAGATATATCCGAATTAGAGGGAGGGGAATTATACGGGGGACGCACAGCAGTGTTGGTAGCCAGGGAGGGGGGAGGACGACGAGGCGGTACACCAGCTGTACCACCCCGACCCCGCCCCCTACCCCTTCCTCGTGTGATCACCTTACCTCCAGTCATAGCTGTTAGGAGTAGGACAGGTACAACCCACCAGGTATTAACAAATGTAGAGGCACAAGGTCCTCAATAATCCAAAGAGAAGGGACCAACAGAGTCAAAGTCCGGACGCATGTGGATGTGAGGAGCGCAAGAGGCACGTCCACCACCAACGCCAGCCAACTGCCGACCATCTCATAAACGTTACCTGTTATTTACACTACTTACTATACACCCATGTTATCATATACCTGCAACCAAAACACAATTGTAAGAAATAGGAACATAAGAAAATGGGAGTCTGTAGAGAGCCAATTGGCCCACACAAGACAGATCCTTTTCACACCCAACCCATCTCATAAAAACTCTCTCATTTATCACTGTCTTCCTTACATTTATGTCATCCCCGTCTCTCTCTCTCTCACAAATGAGAACATAAGAAAACCGGAGTCTGCAGAGAGCCGATTGACCCACACATGTCAGATCCCTTTCACACACCAACCCATCCCGCGCTCTCTCTCTCTCTCTCTCATATTTATCGCTTGGGATCTGCCTCTATCTGTTTAGTAACAGAGTTGTAGATATGTGGAATAGGCTACCGAGTGCTATAATAGGATCAAGAACAATAGAGCTTCAACTTGAAATTAGATAGAACGAGATGGGTTGGGTGTGAAAGTGATCTTCCTTACGTTTACAACATCCTATTATCTCCTGCCATACTCCCTCTCTCTCCTTCACAAATGAGAAAATAAAAAAAATAAGAAAACGGGAGTCTCCAGAGCCGATTGACCTACACATGGCAGATCCCTTTCACACCCAACCCATCTCGTTCTATCTAATTTCAAGTTGAAGCTCTATTGTTCTTGATCCCATTATAGCACTCGGTAGCCTATTCCACATATCTACAACTCTGTTACTAAACAGATAGAGGCAGATCCCTTTTACAGCCAATCTCTCCCTCTCTCGCTCTTGTTTGTTTGCACAATCTGCTCCTTCTGTAGTTTCTCCATGCCCGATAAGTTAAATGATCTTTCGATATCTGTGACACAGCATTTGTATCCAACACAATACCCTGCTTGCAAAACCGTCGAACCCCGGACAACGTTGCTTGCAACTTTAATTATTATTATTATTATTATTACACAGATGAAAGGAGATGAAAGGAGAGGGAGAAGTGGATTTTGGAAACGTGATAGGTAGAAAGTCTGGAGTAGACGAGGGAGTCAGGGGGAAAGAAGGAGTGGCTATTATTGTGAAGGAGGAGTTGAGAGAGTTTATAAAAGAGTGGAAAGAGGTGTCATCAAGGCTAATGTGGGTGAGAATGCAGTTTAAGGGTGAAAGGTGGGTTTTTGTAAGTGCGTATGGACCAGGAAGTGAAAGAGAGTTAGACGAGGTAGAGGGTTTCTGGGAGGATTTGAGAGATTGTCTACAAGGGTTTGATGAAAATGAAAATGTTTTAGTTTTAGGGGACCTAAATGCTAGGGTAGGAAATGAGCCTGTTGAGGGAGTCATCGGTAGTTTTGGTGTGGATGGTGTAAACGAGAGTGGAGAAAGACTGAAAAATGTATGTGAAGAGTGTAGATTGAGTGTAGGTAATACGTTCTTCAAAAAAAGGCGTATACACAAGTACACCTGGCATAGACTTGTGAGGGGAGAGATTGTAGAGACGGCATTGATGGATTATGTGCTGGTGACAAGGGAAAGATTGTGTAGACTGCTGGATGTGAATGTGATGAGAGGTGAGGCGGAGGGTATGTCAGATCATTAACTGGTGGAGGGAAAGCTAAGAGTTAAGAGTTACAGGAGAATAAGAGACAAGCGTGAAGTAAGAGAGGTAATAAAAGTTAGTGAGTTAGAGAAGAGTGAAAAAGAGAGGGAGTACAAGGAAAGACTAAATGAAAAGTGAATGGAAGTGAGAGAGATGGAAGAGAGAGAAGTAGAGGTTGAATGGCAACAGTTTAAGGAAGGAGTGAAAGCAAGTGCAGAGGTAGTATGCGGCAAAAGGAAAGTAGGAGGCAGAGGTATCAGGAAGGGAATCGAGTGGTGGAATGATACGGTGAGAAAGGCAGTTGAGGAGAAGAGACAGTGTTTTGAGAGGGTTTTACAGGATGGTAGTGTTGAGGTATGGGAGAGGTACAAGGAGAAAAGGAGAGAGGCAAAATGGAAAATTAGAGAAGCGAAAAAAGATGCAAACGAAAGGTGGGGCCAAAGGCTGAGTGAGAATTTTGAAGAACGAAAGAAGATGTTCTGGAAGGAGGTAAATAAAGTAAGGAAAGGAGGACAAAAGAGGGAAGAGTCAGTGAAAGATGAAAATGGAGAATTACTAATGGAACCAGTTGAAGTGAGGAAAAGATATGCCGAGTATTTTGAATCTTTGTTAAATACAAGAGATGGAAGAGAAGCAGTGATTGAAGCAGAAGTGGATGGAGATAGGTTACCCAGGCCACCCAGGTGGCAGGAATGAATGAAAGGATTGAGGAAAATGAGGTGAAAGAAGTAGTGAAACAAATGAGAGCGGGAAAAGCAGAAGGTTTGGATGGTATTGCTGTGGAGTGTATAAAGAAGGGTGGAGATGTGATAATAGATTGGTTGGTGAGACTTATCAATGTGTGCTTTGCTGTGTCAATGGTACCAATAGACTGGAAGAGTGCATGTATTGTGCCGTTGTACAAGGGGAAGGGAGATCGGCAGGAGTGTTCAAGTTATAGAGGTATTAGTTTATTGTCAGTGGTTGGAAAGCTGTATGGCAGGGTGTTGATAGAGAGGATAATCAAGTGTACGGAAGTTGCAATAGGAGAAGAACAGTGCGGTTTTAGGAGGGGAAGAGGGTGCGTGGATCAGATGTTTGCAGTAAGACAGTTATGCGAGAAGTATTTAGAGAAGCATAAGGAGATATTTTGGGCTTTTATGGACTTGGAAAAAGCGTATGATCGTGTGGACTGTGAAGCAATGTGGAAGGTGTTAAGGATTTATGAAATAGGAGGAAATTTGTTAGAAGCAGTTAAGAGTTTTTATGAAGGGAGCAGAGCATGTGTGAGAGTAGGAAATGGTGAGTTGAGTGAATGGTTTGAGGTAAAGGTAGGTTTGCGACAGGGTTGTGTAATGTCACCATGGCTGTTTAATATGTTTATGGATGGTGTGGTGAGGGAGGTGAAAAGGAGAACTTTGGGAAGAGGATTGGGTTTAGTAGGAAAGAATGGTAGAGATTGGGAGTTGAATCAGTTGCTGTTCGCTGATGACACAGCATTGGTGGCGGATTCTGATGAGAAACTGCAGCGGGTAATCAAAGAGTTTGGTGTGGTTTGTGGAAGGAGGAAACTGAAGGTGAACGTCAATAAAAGTAAAGTAATGGTGTGTAATAGGGGAGAGCATAGGGTGAATCTAGATGTGAGGCTGGATGGGGAAATATTGGAACAAGTAGAGTGTTTTAAATATCTAGGAGGAACGATAAGCAGGCGTGGAGGTATGGAAGTGGAGGTAAAACAGAGAGTGTGTGAAGGAAGGAAGGTTTTCGGAGCAATGGGAAGTATGTGGAAGACGAGAAATCTCGGAGTGAAAGTAAAAAGTGCACTGTATCAAGGAATTGTTGTGCCAACAGTGATGTATGGGGCTGAGACATGGGCTCTGAAGAAAAAGGAGAAAAGAGGGCTGGATGTGATGGAGATGAGCTGCTTGAGGAGTATGTGTGGAGTTACTCGTAGAGACAGATTGAGGAATGAAGAGATACGTAGGAGAGTGCGGCAGCAGGAACATTTGTCAGCCAGAGTGGACAGAAGGGTGCTGAGCTGGTATGGTCATGTTGAACGAATGGGAGATGAAAGGCTTACAAAGATAATATGTGAGTCAGGTACAAGGGGAGATAGAAGGGCAGGAAGACCCTCATTGAGATGGAGAGACTGTGTAAGAAATGGATGATAGAGGAATGACTATAGATCAGGCAGGGGAAGTGGTGGTGGACAGGAGTGAATGGAGAATGCTTGTGAATAGTTGAGTGAACACGTGGTCATTTGGAGTAAGGGGTCGGGCGCAAGTTGGACTAGATAATAGTCCATCAGGCGCCTGGCCCGGGGAGACGATTAATATGAAGGGTGTGCCTGGAAGTGTGGTGGGAGGGCTTGTGGCTTTGGCTCCGCTGCATGTCTGCCTGCCGAGATCGGAACCTCTCCGGGTGGTCAGGGGCCGGGGGAGTGCTGGAGCGACCTTTGTAACCCTGGTCTCTGGGTCTTCTCCTGGGTGACTTGGATGTGTGTGAGTTTGTGTTTTTTATCAGTGTTTATTTTTTGTTTTATGTTGTTTTTGTGTTTTCCCTGTTCTTGCTCTGTCTTGAGTCGGCTACCCCCAAAATGGGGATTGGGCCTGAGCATATAGATAGATAGATAGATTATTACACACACTCACACACTGTCGCACACACTCACAACCTCACTCTCTATAACACACACACACACACACACACACACTCTCTCTCTCTCTCAATCTCTTACACACGCACACACACACACACACACACACACACACCGTAAATGAGCGTATACAGCCAAACACGAGCTCTCCCAGGTGGAATAATTATGCTAATGAACTCGCCCGCAATTTAGTTCCATGTATCCTGCAAGAAAACAAAATGTAAACCCAACCCTGCACACATACACAATAAATGCTTATCGTTCCAACACACACACACACACCGAAACACACACACCACTACACCAACAATGAAACCCATCCACACACAAAGACATACACAAACACACACACACACATACATACCGATACACACACACACACACAAACACACATATATATACACACACACACACACACACACAAAATACCTCCAACAACGCCATTTTCTATATAAACACAATTCCACCTGGGACTCCAATAAATTCGATAAAATATTAACCCACATTAACTTTAGCTTTAGTTTTGGGGCCCACAGAGAGCTGCACACGGGCAGCATGATATGCGGGCGTTGTGCGGGGAGTTAAGGGGTTAAAGGGAAGGATGAAGATAAGGAGAAAAATGTTTGGTGATCCTAGCTTTAAAACTATCAAGTGGGACTGTTAACTATATGAGACGGAAGGTGATTCCACTCTTGGATGCTGCGGGGAAAGAATGAGTACCCAAATATGTCGATGCTTGCCTGGTATGTGTGGTATTTTCGGTTGTGGCTGCCTCTTGTGGATCGTATGTTCGTAGGGTGTAAATACGTGTCTTTGTCTATGTCTACTAGATTGTTTGTGATTTTGTATAGAGTTTGTTGTCTGTGTATTTGTCTTCTTGTTGAAAGTGTGTCTAATTTAATGTCTTGTTTGAGCAAAGTGACAGACAAATACAGACATATGTAGTATGTCTGTAGTCTCGTCTGATCCATGTTGCCGCCTTATTTGGTATGGCTTCTAATTTATTAATGTTGTTGTGAGTGTGTGGATCCCAGACGGTGTCGCAGTATTCAATGTGTGGTCGAACTAGTGTTTTAAAAACTAGAATTCTGATGTCTGCGTTGCACCTCTTTAGGTTCCTGCGCAGGAACCCCAGGGCTTTGTTGGCAATTGCCCTGACGCTACTCACATGCGTGCTCCACCTCATGTCTGCTGAGAGGTGGACTCCCAAATACTTATGTGAATGGACTGTATCAAGGTTGGTATTATGGAGTTTATAGGCAAAGGGGACATGTTTCTTGGAGCGGGTAAAACATATATGGTGGCATTTGTCTGGTCTAAAGTTCATCTGCCACTTGGCTTCCCAGCCTTCAAGGGCTGTCAAGTCGTCTTGAAGTCGAAGGCAATCGTCCCTATCAACTATTGGTCGGTATACTAAGCTATCGTCTGTAAAAAGTCTAGTAGTAGAAGTTAAAGATGATGACGGTCATTGATGTATGAGAGAAAGGGAAGGGGGCCAAGGACGGTGCCTCGCATTTACCTGGACATTTATAGAACACAACATGTTCACTTTACTTCTGGCTATCAGTATACAGTACCATTTTATTCAGCCTAAGAGGAAACCCCTTGGGAGGTCAGCAACTATCTGAGCTGACGTATTGTGGTTTAATATGACATTTTGTTTAATTAGTATTGAGAATTTTGCTTCCTTCTACCATTTTCGAGAATTGTATTTTAGTTTGTCCGCTAGGCTAACGAAAACGCGTTCCCTAACTTCCTTCCTTCAAACTTAAAAAGTATACCCACCCAGACCCCCCTTCAAGCTAAATTTGTACATTTTTCGATAGGAACATGTCCCGGCCCAAGGCCGATTTCTTTTACATTATAGGTTTGCTATCGCTCGCACAGAAAAAAATTGACACTTGATTGGGGTAAAGCGTCTTATTAAGGCCTTACTAATGGGGTGAAGCGTCTTATAATGTCCAAACTAATGGAACAAAATCAATAAAAATAGCCCACAAACCGTCGGGCCAGATAGTGGTTATAGCAAGAACTCTTTCCGTATTTCTTATATAATGATTGAAACCAAATTGTCCTTACTCCGCCGATTAACCCATACAATACCGGTGACATCCTTTTAATTATATTCCGGCAACTCTTAGACGATTTCATTCAGCTAAGGAAGGACGTCTGCCAATACAAAGGCTGCAGACTATATCAATTCTTCCTTTAAGCTACCATATATCCTTCCTAAGCTTAAGGGGGGTCACCTGCTTGTTTTCTCTTTCTCTCATTTTCTCTTTCTCTGGCTTGTATCCATTCGGCCCCATTCAGCCAACGGTTTTAAAACGTTTATCCCCATCCAGGTGTCGATATTTTCCTGGCGACCGATAGCAAGCCAGCATTGTATGGAGAAATCCGGCTGCGCCGGAGAAATTTTTCGATAGAAAAATGTACAAATTTAGCTTGCTCTCAAAACAAAAATTTATATATGCCGGCTCGCCACCACTCACCAGGAAAATATTGACACCTCAATGGGGGTCAACGTCTTAAAACAGTAGGCTGCATGGGGCCGAATGGATACAAATAAAAGAGAGAGGGAGAGAAAGAGAAAAAAGTGAAGTGGTCCCCCTTAATAAAACCGTCTAAAATTAATGTAGCTGAAATCTAATACAAAAATACGTCGCTGGTACAGAATGGGTTAAGATTACGGGAACCAGGTCCAAAATGTCGGCCATGTTCAAGTCACGATAAACTGAAGGGTCTTGACAAGGAATAATAATAATATAAATAATACAAAATAAACGGTCCAAAATTCCCTGGGCTTGGTACTTTGTGTGACGAGAAAGAAAGAGAGAGAGAGAGAGAGAGAGCATGCACGTAGCGAGATATATATACTGTATATATATATATATATATATATATATATATATATATGTTTCTAATCTCTCAGTGGGGTTCGAACCGCCGACCGTCAGGACGATAGCCGACGCTTTAATCAACTACACCACGGCAGTCTAAAAGACACTCATCCCTCTATCCTATTTATGTTTCGAACCCCACTGAGAGATTAGAAACATTTAGTGGCTCACGTGTATTTGTGATATATACTCATATATATGCTGTATATATATATATATATATATATATATATATATGTATATATAGGGAGAGAGAGAGAGAGAGAGAGAGAGAGAGAGCGAGCGAACGAACGAGCGAAAGAGAGAGAGAGAGAGAGAGAGAGAGAGAGAGAGAGAGAGAGCGCGAGAACGAGAGCGAGCAAGCGAGCTAGAGAGCGAGCAAGCGAGCAAGAGAGCGAGCGAGGTGAGAAAGTGAGTAAAAGTCCCCCAAAAAGGGGTAGCCCATAATTCGGCCGGATCTGGTATATATTTAGGTGCGAATAAATAGTTGGTGCAATGAAAATATCGCACCATTACCGCTATGTGCACCAGGCTGTAATGATACCACCCCTCCCACCCACCCTCTCTCTCTCTCTTTCTCTCTCTCTTTCTTTAATGAGGGGGTTAGGGGTAGAAGGGTTGGAGAAGGGGGGTTAGATGGGGGTATAGAGAGCATTGGTGACACTATTCGTATATAATATGTTTTATCGTTCTAGATGTCAACCTCCTTCTTTTCCTGCCCCCCCCCCCCCCCTTCCCCAACCCCCCGCCCCGTTCTCTCTCTCTTTGTCTGTCTATCTGTCTGTCTCTGTCTGTTTCTCTCTCTCTCTCTCTCACTTCCTGCTGACTAGTTGAAACCGCCAATCGGTTTAACGCACCAACGCTTTCTTGACTGTGTGTGTGAGAGAGAGAGAGAGAGAGAGAGAGAGAGAGAGAGAGAGAGAGAGAGAGTATTTACTGTAGCTGTAATGGAAATAATACAAGTTGGATCTTAGGTACATTAATTATGACAGTATTTAACATTTCATAAAAATGCTTATAATTGTGAATATATATATATATATATATATATATATATATATATACAGTACAACAAATTCAATTGCCTGAAACAGAACAACGAGACTGAAATAAGAAACACTCAGCTTCATCAAGACACATAGGTAAATTCTTCTATCAACAAACCCCCCTCACCAAAATATATAAGTCAGTGAAACGTTGATTACATGGAGTAATTATTTTTCAAAGCCGGTCCCTTGTCAATGAACATAAAATGCGGAATTATATATCACAGTCGAATGAAAAGCCAGCCGTAAAAACTGAAGCCGGACTATCAGCGTTCGTTTGTTGGAATTGGTCGCTGAATTGGGGATTAAATGCTTCAATCAATATCTACTGTAAAACTATGGATTTAAAAATAAGTATACAAAAAGGTAATTAAAGTGTTCAAAATAATAATAATAATAATAATAATAATAATAATATTTTTATTAATCTCACCACCACACCCCCAATGAAATTAATAATTAAAGTATATATGATATTATACCCTTATAACATTACTATCAAAGTATATATGATATTATACCCTTATAACATTACTATCAAAGTATATATGATATTATACCCTTATAACATTACTATCAAAGTAATAAACCCATCTAAAGTAACTCACAAATCCATTTAATTAAATGTTCATAATAATACTGTTGTTCTCCTTTTCCTTAGCATATACACTAATCACTTTATAACTTATTAACCCCATCTGTACTGGCGACGTCTTTTTAATTTAATTCTTGCTATACATAGACGATTTTGAGCAGTTTAAGAAGAATATGTGGTAGTTAAATGGGTCAAGTGAGGTAGTTCGAAGCCTGTCAATTGCTGGAGGCCCTTTTGAAACTGAATAAAATCGTCTAATAGTAGCCAGTACAATGTTCAAAGGACGTAGCCGGTAAAGAAGGGGTTAATTACTATGGATTTTATTTCTGTATTTCCATGGCCTTCAGGTACAATATTCCCAAGAGTGTTGGGGCTTGCACTGAAATACAAACACTGAATAATAAAAAAACGCTAAGGCAAAATAATGAATAATAAAATCGCTACGGCAATATAATGCATATTGAACAAGAAAAACACTAATAATGAATGAGAAAAACACTTAGACAAATGAATAATAAAAAACGCTAAGGCAAATAATGAACAATAAATACACTAAGGCAAATTAATGAATAATACAAGCAATAAGGTAAAATAATGAATAATAAAAGCAAAGGCAAAATACCGGTAATGACAAATACAAACAATAAGGCAAATATTATATCTAGCTATCTATTTACTCAGGCCCAATCCCTAATAAAAACACTAAAGCAACATAATGATTACTAAAAACGCGAAGGCAAAAGAATAATAATAATAAATAATGAACAGTATTGGTTAAGGGGGGTAACCTGCTCTTGTTCTCTCCTTTTCTCTTATTCTCTGGCTTGTATCCATTCGGCCCCATTCAGCCTACTGGTTTAAGACGTTTAACCCCAACCAGGTGTCAAATATTTTTACTGGTGAGCGGTAGCGAGCCAGCATATTTTTTAAATGTTTTTGACAGCAGGCTAAATTTGAAAAATTTTCGATAGAAAAATGTCTCGGGCAAAGCCAGATTTCTTCACATAATGCTGGCTCGCTATCGCTCGCCAGGAAAAAATCGACACCTAGATGGGGATAAACGTCTTAAAATAGTTGGCTGAATGGGGCCGAATGTATACAAGCCAGAGAAAGAGAGAAAAGGAGAGAAATACAAAAAAGCAGGTCACCCCACTTAAGTTGGTCCTGGTCGAGAGCTACTGGTTAAAAATGGTCTACTCCCCCCTTTCCTCCCTTACCCATAATGGTCTACTCCCCCCTTTCCTCCCTTACCCATAATGGTCTACTCCCCCCTTTCCTCCCTTACCCATAATGGTCTACTCCCCCCTTTCCTCCCTTACCCATAATGGTCTACTCCCCCCTTTCCTCCCTTACCCATAATCCAAGGTGGGGGGCTAAACATGAGGGAGAAGGGTGGTCCAGAAAAACACCTTACCCGTATATATTCCAAAGTGATGATATATTTTACCCCTTGGATCCCCAGAGGTCCTTCCCAAGTTAGATATCAAAACTAATGGGGCTGAACGTGAGGGAGAAGGGGGTCCAGAATAAACCTTACCCCAAAGTGAAGATATATTTTACCCCTTGGATCACTAGAGGTCCTTCCCAAGTTAGATCTCAAAACTAATGGGGCTAAACATGAGGGAGAAGGGAGGTCCAGAAAAAAACTTACCCAATATTCCAAAGCGAAGATATATCACTGGACTTGACAAATTGAACGATGAAAACTAAACGCTGAAAAGAAAGGCCAGATGAAAAAGAAAAGTTTAAACGATGATGAAGGGAAAAGTTGGACAAATGCGGATCGACAGTAAAGGGGGCCCACCTCGTATTTTTCTCATTCTCTCCCTCTCTCTTTGGCTTGTATCCATTCGGCCCCATTCAGCGTACTATTTTAAGACGCTTACCCCCATCCAGGTGTCAATATTTTCCTGGCGAGCGGTAGCGAGCCAGCATATATATATTTTTGTTTTGACAGTAAGCTAAATTTTTACATTTTTTCGATAGAAAAATGTCTCCGGAAGCCGGATTTCTCCATACAATGCTGGACTCGCGGAAGAAATCGACATATGGATGGGGATAAACATCTTAAAACAGTTGGCTGAATGGGGCCGGATGGATACAAGCCAGAGAAAATGAGAGAAAGATATAAAAAAGCAGGTGACCCCCTTTAAACTCCGAAGCAAGTTGGAATGAAGGCAGCCAGAATTGGGGTTATAAGGGCGTAGGTTTAAATCGAAAGTTAGGATATAATTATTATGTTCTATCCAACAACCAACTCTACTCCTAAAATCGATTAATGAAATATTACAAACACATGTGGCAGTCCGTGGACTCGAACCCAGGATGCTCACACCGAATATCAACACCTTATACATTACACCACGAAGGCAGTTAAAAGAATGGTGGACACTGCCTACGATTTATTTTGCAACTTCGAATCCTGCATATCAATCTAAGCATGTACACACATCCCAACTGCAACTCACGTAGGCTATGCATATGTGAATGGAAAGAGCAATTAATAATAATGATGATATATTGTTATCATACATACATCGTTTGTGAGTTACAGAGATTAACCCCCTCTGTACCAGCGATGTATATTTGATTTCATTTTAGCTACATTTAGACGATTTTATGAAGCTTCGGAAGGATATATGGTAGCGAAAAAGAATATATTGTGATAGTCTGTGGGTTTTTAATGGGTAGACGTCCTTCCTAAGCTGAATACAATCGTCTAATAGTTTGCAGAATAAAATGAAAAGGACGTCACTGGTACTGTACGGGTTAATGTTCAAGAGTTTTGGCCCACGGATTTGGAACAAGGTATAGCTAACGTTCATCCGCTTGGCTTTATCATTGAGGGGGTAGTACTCGCTTTTTATGGACCCCTTTCTCCCTCATGTTTAGCCCCATTAGTTTTCATATTTTAAGACATTCGGCCCATCAGTTTGGCGATCTTAAGACCTTTCACCCCATTTCTTTGTCATTATTCAGACTTTTCGTGCATCTTAGGTGTCGATTTTTGTATGTAAATACATAGTAGTAACCGACTTCTGCCCGGGAAATGTTTCTATCAAAATATGTATACATTCATCTTATATAAAATCTATATTATTACTCCACAGTTACTTTGAAAAATTTGCCAACCTCATAAATAGTAATATTCCAATATATTCCAAACTTTGCACCCCCTTCACGCGAAAGGCAATACTTCCCCAATTAGAGTTCCCGAATTTGATGACCGTCATTTGTCAAGTATCTGTAATTATCAAAACTTAATACTCCATGTTGTGACCGAGGACAAAGGGTTAGGGGGAGGATCATATGTATGTATTAATTGTTAATTAATTGACTTATATTTATTACTTATTTATTTAGTTTCCTTTCTAAACCTCAATAATGTTTTTTTTTTTTTTTTTTAGCTTGATGGAGGTCTAGCGAGGAGCCTCATAAATAAATATATAAATAAATATACCAATAAAACAAGCATTACCCCTTTAATGGTTTCTATTGAGCGATGAACCTTCCCTAAGGATTCTTGTTGTGGAGGAGAGTACGTCAGTGGAGCTGCAATTGACGCCCAGTGGTTTTGGGGTATGTGTTATTTAATGGGGAGAAGGTTAGTAGTGGCAGGGCTGAATGTGTGTGTGTGTGTGTGTATATATATATATATATATATATATATATATATATATATATATATATATATATATATATATATACAGTATATATATATATATATAATATATATATATATATATATATATATATATATATATATATATATATATTATATATATATATATTATATATATATATATATTATATATATATATATATACTATATAATTATATATATATATATATATATATGTTAGTAAAGCCAGGTAATAAATTTTCTTTAATACATACGAGGTTGAAAGAAATGGCAATTTCTGCGTTGGAAATTTTATTATTCAAAGTTTCCAGGTCTCTGATGAGTTTTCGCTGGGTGGCAGGAAGTAGATGAAGGAGATGAGCAAAATTCATGGTGGTACAGGGTTACATAAATGTACATGATGATACAGGATATACGACGCGTTTCACTGGACAACCAGCATTATCAAGTAAGGAAGGAATGATATAAAAGGTAAACAGGAAGGGTATATATAGAGGGTGGAGGATCAGAGGAGGCGGAAAACATGGGGCAAAAGTCTGCTATTGGTGGAAGCGTAAACTAGGAGAGAGAAGGGGTTAATCGCTTCACGCATGCGCACTGGATGCGGGATGGTGGTCAGTAGGTGGGGTCGAAGCTGATTGGCTGCGTGTCGAGGGGCGTGGCCTAAGTTGTGTGGCGCCTGCAGAAGACGAAGCTGAAGGAGGTAGCGCGGGGGGCTGCGTCAAGGGCACCGGGGGGCGAGGAGGGGTGTTAGGTCCTGTAGGGTAGTGCCTTTTGGCAGAAGGAAGGATCTGAAGGTCCAGAGTTTGGTTGTTGATGTGGGGATGTAAGGCTTGGATATATAAAGCTTCGAGTATAGGTAATCTCCTTGGGTCACTTTCTTTATCGAGTATGGTGGTGTGTTTCTCTAACTCGTTGCGTGTGAGGTGAGGGTGGTTAGGGGTGAGATAGTGGTCTTTGATGGTTCCAGCCTGAAGGTGAAGAGTTAACCGACGTGAAAGACGAGTCTGCGTCATACCAATATAGGAATGAGGTCCACAGTCCTCATAATTACAGGTATGTTGGTAAATGACGTGATCGTCGGTCATCGGGCTCTTTATCTTGGTGGAGGCTGGTTTGTTGCGGAGAACGAGGTTGGAGGTCTTGGGGGATTTGTAATAAATTATTAATTTGATTTTGTTTTCCGGGTTGGTTGGGTGGACATGCTTGGAGATTATTTCTTTTAAGACGGCCTCGTCATTTTTGTGTTCAGATGACATGTAATTGCGGTAGAAGATCTTAATTTCATTGGGGGGGTCAATGTTGGGAGGGCTTTGGGTGTACCATTTTTCAAGATGGTGGTTGATGGTGCTGGAGATGTCGGAGTTGGAGTATCCGTTATTTACTAAAACTTGGGATAGTCTTTCTAGTTCCTGGTGGGTGTCGGCCCAGGTAGAGCAGTGCGTGAGGGCTCTCCTAACATAGGCGGAGATGGAGGATAGAAGATAACGGCGGGGGCATTCACTATCGCCGTTGAGGCATTGTCCTGTGTTAGTAGGTTTAATGTAGACGGTGGTTTTGAACCCATGGTCGTTCAGAGCTACGAGGATGTCGAGGAAGGGGAGTTGTCCATTGTTAGATTTTTCAAAGGTGAAGTTAAGTCCGGAGGAGGTCATGAAGCGACGCTGGAGTTCCTGTAGTTCGTGGAGGTCCTTGATTTGCACGAAGATGTCATCCACGTATCTACAGTAGACGGCTGGTCGTTGGGCAGCTAGGAGCTCTTCCTCGATGGTACCCATGAAAAAGTTCGCAAAAAGAACTCCTAGGGGGCTGCCCATCGCCACACCGTCTATCTGCTTGTACATGTTGCCCCGGGGGCAAAGGAAGGGGGCCTCCTTGGTACATAGCTCCAGTAGTGTTTTCAGGGCCTTCTCCGGGATGTCCAGTGTAGGTGTATCAGGGCAATGATAAATTCGACGTAGAATCATGTCAAAGGTCCTATCCACTGGCACGTTGGTGAACAGGCTTTCTACGTCGAGAGAGGCGATAGTGTGGTTGTTGTTACGGGGGGCGTCTCGTAAAATTTCCAAGAAATCGTGGGCTGAGTTAAGGTTGAATTGGCTGGGCAACGTCGAATTTATCATTGCCCTGATACACCTACACTGAGTCTTACCTGAGCGGGTGCCCAACCCCGAAAGGGGTTGAAATAGGGGAGCTATCCCCCCGCCAAAGGCAGCTTTCTAGGGCCTTTCCTAGCTGATGCGGAGAGGATTGGGTTCTAGTCATGTGGTGATGGGCTGGTCTATCAGAGTGAGAGCTCAGCAATCTCTGCCATACCCATAGCTTACTCTGACTGTTCCTTTAACTTATATATTTTCTAGATCTCAAGTGACGGCGTCTCTTCCGTGGATTGACCTCCCAATCTACCAAGATTGGAAGCCAAAACGTCACATTTTTCCCTTGCCCCTCAACTTTCTCTTCATAATTGCTGAGGGGCACAGGGCCCTGGGTGGGGCTTTGGTTTCCCGGGCGTTTCCGCACCCTCCTCAGCTCCCCGCCATGGAGTGGCTTCGGTCACCCAGGCTTTATTGTGGTAAGCAGGGAGGGTTCTGTGGGGGCGCTCTGTTATGGCCTTGGCTTTGCTTGGGGCCTTGGGGCTATTCGGCCAGGCAGCTTGGGGAACAACAACAACAACAACAACAGTGTTTGCATGTTGGGGCAGGACTATATTGTTATATAGTCCAAATTGCCTAATATACAGTAGAGTCTTGTTATGGTGCTGTCTTCTTGTAACACTGTTAAGGCTGGTGTCGTTGCAGATACTGCAGGTGCAAGTGCTGCAGGGGGACTCTATTGAGTCTTGCTGAGGCACGGTTAGCACTATACCAACATCAGCAACAGTGAGGACTTGGTGGGGTAGTGTTGTGGCGGGACTTTGTTGTACTACAGTACACTCTAACTACTTAAAGGCAACCCCGTCTGAGCCGTTACAAAGCATATAATGGAAAACTGACGTTAAACCATTGTATGTATGTATGTATGTATGTATGTATGTATGTATGTATATACACAAAAACATTCCACTTCATGTATATTGGTAACTAGTTTCAGGAATCCTATCCCATCATCAGACCTATAAGTGAAATATTAAAACCAAATTACTTAGTCATTTTAAAAAGAAACTAAAATGTACAAATACTATTTGAGCGAATACCAACACATTAAAACTTAAAAGCAATGATAAACAATAATAATAAAAACTATCTACAGTCGTTCAAGTATAAGTCTTCCTGGTGAGACAAAAACAAGCTAGCTCTCCCAAATCACTACCTAAGCTGAGTAACATCTTTGGGACATTAGGATCTATAGTGCCTGTATCTCACAACAAAGAGAAAACAGTCAAAACATACTGAACAATGTTGGGAAAGTCAGTCAGAAATCTATCTTAAGGGGGAAGAAGTAGTTTTTTTGGACACCCTTCTCCCTTATGCTCAGCCCCTTTAGTGTTTTTAGTTTTGATTTTAAGATGTTCAGCCCAATAGTTTAGCAATCTTTAAGACCTTTCACCCCATTTCTTTGTCAATAGTAAGACCTTTCGTGCCATTTAGATGTCGATTTTTTCCTGGCGAGCGACAGCGAGCCTGTTATTTTAGAAGGAATCAGCCTTTGTCCGGGACATTTTTCTACCGAAAAATATACACATTTCTCATGAAAGAGGGTCTAGGGTGTGGTGTTTATTGCTTCATGGAGGTCTAGCGAGGAAACTCAAAAATATATAAAATAAATAAATACATAGACCATAAAACCAAGCACTACCTCCTTAACCGATGCAGGTGAAATTTTAGCCAACTTATCTTTGCAATAAACCAAAAGATCGTGGCCTATTGAGAATGTCAGAAGGCGTTATATTGAGAAGGTCAGAAGGCGTTATATTGAGAAGGTCAGAAGGTGTTACATTGAGAAGGTCAGAAGGCGTTATATTGAGAAGGTCAGAAGGTGTTATATTGAGAAGGTCAGAAGGCGTTATATTGAGAAGGTCAGAAGGCGTTATATTGAGAAGGTCAGAAGGCGTTATATTGAGAAGGTCAGAAGGCGTTATATTGAGAAGGTCAGAAGGCGTTATATTGAGAAGGTCAGAAGGCGTTATATTGAGAAGGTCAGAAGGCGTTATATTGAGAAGGTCAGAAGGCGTTATATTGAGAAGGTCAGAAGGCGTTATATTGAGAAGGTCAGAAGGCGTTATATTGAGAAGGTCAGAAGGCGTTATATTGAGAAGGTCAGAAGGCGTTATATTGAGAAGGTCAGAAGGCGTTATATTGAGAAGGTCAGAAGGCGTTATATTGAGAAGGTCAGAAGGCGCTATATTGAGAAGGTCAGAAGGCGCTATATTGAGAAGGTCAGAAGGCGCTATATTGAGAAGGTCAGAAGGCGCTATATTGAGAAGGTCAGAAGGCGCTATATTGAGAAGGTCAGAAGGCGCTATATTGAGAAGGTCAGAAGGCGTTATATTGAGAAGGTCAGAAGGCGTTATATTGAGAAGGTCAGAAGGCGTTATATTGAGAAGGTCAGAAGGCGTTATATTGAGAAGGTCAGAAGGCGTTATATTGAGAAGGTCAGAAGGCGTTATATTGAGAAGGTCAGAAGGCGTTATATTGAGAAGGTCAGAAGGCGTTATATTGAGAAGGTCAGAAGGCGTTATATTGAGAAGGTCAGAAGGCGTTATATTGAGAAGGTCAGAAGGCGTTATATTGAGAAGGTCAGAAGGCGTTATATTGAGAAGGTCAGAAGGCGTTATATTGAGAAGGTCAGAAGGCGTTATATTGAGAAGGTCAGAAGGCGTTATATTGAGAAGGTCAAAGGCGTTATATTGAGAAGGTCAGAAGGCGTTATATTGAGAAGGTCAGAAGGCGTTATATTGAGAAGGTCAGAAGGCGTTATATTGAGAAGGTCAGAAGGCGTTATATTGAGAAGGTCAGAAGGCGTTATATTGAGAAGGTCAGAAGGCGTTATATTGAGAAGGTCAGAAGGCGTTATATGAGAAGGTCAGAAGGCGTTATATTGAGAAGGTCAGAAGGCGTTATATTGAGAAGGTCAGAAGGCGTTATATTGAGAAGGTCAGAAGGCGTTATATTGAGAAGGTCAGAAGGCGTTATTGAGAAGGTCAGAAGGCGCTATATTGAGAAGGTCAGAAGGCGCTATATTGAGAAGGTCAGAAGGCGCTATATTGAGAAGGTCAGAAGGCGCTATATTGAGAAGGTCAGAAGGCGCTATATTGAGAAGGTCAGAAGGCGCTATATTGAGAAGGTCAGAAGGCGTTATATTGAGAAGGTCAGAAGGCGTTATATTGAGAAGGTCAGAAGGCGTTATATTGAGAAGGTCAGAAGGCGTTATATTGAGAAGGTCAGAAGGCGTTATATTGAGAAGGTCAGAAGGCGTTATATTGAGAAGGTCAGAAGGCGTTATATTGAGAAGGTCAGAAGGCGTTATATTGAGAAGGTCAGAAGGCGTTATATTGAGAAGGTCAGAAGGCGTTATATTGAGAAGGTCAGAAGGCGTTATATTGAGAAGGTCAGAAGGCGTTATATTGAGAAGGTCAGAAGGCGTTATATTGAGAAGGTCAGAAGGCGTTATATTGAGAAGGTCAGAAGGCGTTATATTGAGAAGGTCAAAGGCGTTATATTGAGAAGGTCAGAAGGCGTTATATTGAGAAGGTCAGAAGGCGTTATATTGAGAAGGTCAGAAGGCGTTATATTGAGAAGGTCAGAAGGCGTTATATTGAGAAGGTCAGAAGGCGTTATATTGAGAAGGTCAGAAGGCGTTATATTGAGAAGGTCAGAACGCGTTATATTGAGAAGGTCAGAAGGCGTTATATTGAGAAGGTCAGAAGGCGTTATATTGAGAAGGTCAGAAGGCGTTATATTGAGAAGGTCAGAAGGCGTTATATTGAGAAGGTCAGAAGGCGTTATATTGAGAAGGTCAAAAGGCGTTATATTGAGAAGGTCAGAAGACGTTATATTGAGAAGGTCAGAAGGCATTATATTGGATTTTGGTTCGCTGCTGGCGTAAACTGGAAGAGACATTATTTGTCCCAGGGAGAGAGGACGAGTAAAGCTTTTATAGTTAACCCCTTCTTTACCGGCGACGTAATTTTTTACTTTATCCTGACAACTATTAGACGATTTAAATCAGTTTAGGAAGGATGTCTGCCAATTATAATGCTACAGACTATCGCCATTCATCCTTTATGCTACCATATATCCATCCTAAGATTTATAAAATCGTCTAAATGTAGCTGAAATATAACAAAAAAGACGTCACCGCACCGATACAGAAGGGGTTAACATTCGATGACCAAAATTTTCTTGCCAACATTTCTGGAATATTTTGCCATGTTATCGGATAGATTAATTAGGCTTACAGAAATATATATAATCTTGACCTCATAAACTGCCAGACCAGTGTTGAGGATAAATACCGAGGGAAAAAGAGCTCGTGTTAAGGGGGGTGACCTGTTTTTGTTCTGTCCTTTTCTATCTTTCTCCGGCTTGTATCCATTTGGCCCCATTCAGCCTACTGTTTTAAGACGTTTATCCCCATCCAGGTGTCAATTTTTTACTGGTGAGCGGTGGCGAGCCAGCATATTTTTTATTTTTGTTTGACAGCAGGCTAAATTTGTACATTTTTCGATAGAAAAATTTCTCCGGCGAAGCCAGATTTCTTCATATAATGCTGGCTCGCTTTCGCTCGCCAGGAAGAAATCAACACCTAGATGGGAATAAACGTCTTAAGATAGTTGGCTGAATGGGTCCGAATGGATTCAAGCCAGAGAAAGAGAGGAACGGACAGAAATAACACAAAGCAGGTCACCCCCCTTAAATCCACAAAGTTTATTTATATATTAATTTGTGTTTTATATTTGTATTGAATTCTGGCCTGCGTTTGAATAGCTGTGATCCGTTTTATTCACTCGGACGCAGGATGAATTAATTGTTAAATGCGTTAGTTGTGAAATATTTTGGGCGTTTAAATACATGCAGATACATTATTTGCCATGTCGATTTCTGTCATCTACTAAATGACTATATATATATAGTTAATATATATATAATTATATATACTATATATATATATATATATATATATATATATATATATATATATATATATATATATATATATATATATACTGTATATGCAGTATATAAAACTCGTCATCAGTTAAAACACATAATTCTGAAATATTGCGGGTATATATTTTTGTGCAGTGCAATGTTTTGCCTTTTCGATTTCTGTTTAATATTTAAGGGGAAATTCTTAGTTAATGAGTACCGGTATATATTTATTTATTAAAATATGATTATATTACTATTATCATTATTTTTTAATGTTATTTGTTTTAATGTTTCCTCCCCAGACCTCCATCAAGCTGAAAAGAAAGGAGAGAGAGAAAAATAAATATGAACACAATTTATATATACATATTATATAGTAAATACATACTGTACTGTATATACATAAAACAAAATAAAAATAAATCATCATTAACAATTCATTAAATACATAAATACTGTATATGAATTAATGCATATAATGATAGACACAAAATGAAAACAAAAGGTATATAAAAATCATCAGTACAAATTAATTAACCCCAAACTATTGGGGGCATTTATATGTATTAAGTTCTGTTAGTCGGCAAATCCATCTGACAACCCGCTACTATTGATTTATAAAACTGTGAATCGCGTTGCTGTTTTGTATTGCGAATATAAATATGGTCTGTGTTTACGAGTACTTTAAAGGGGGGATGGGCGTATTTATTTGTTCATTTATGTATTTTTTTATTATCTCTTTAGTTTCCTCCCTAGACCTCCATGAAGCTCTAAAAAAAAGGAAAACAACAAATCTAAGACCCTCCTTCAAGATGAATTTGTAAATTTTTCAGATCCTCTTATATTAGAGGCTCACTATCGCTCGCCAGGAAAAATCGACAACTAAATTACACGAAAAGCTTTAATGTAGAAAACAAATAGGACAAAAGGTCTTACAATCGTCAAACTAATGGGTGTTCACGAACGTCTTAAAATCTGAAAACTATTTATCTATCTATCTATATGCTCAGGCCCAATCCCCACTTTTCCTATTTTTATTTTTATTTTCTATTTAATTCTATTGTATTATTTGTGTTTTCCTTGGGGGTGGCCGCCTCAAAACAGAGCAAGAACAGGGAAAACACAAAACACAACATAAAACAATGAACAAACACAGACAAAACACAAATTCACACACATCTAGGTCACCCAGGAGAAGACCCAGAGACCAGGGTCACCAAGATCGCTCCAGCACTCCCCCGGCCCCTGACCACCCGGAAAGGTTCCGATCTCGGCAGGCAGACATGCAGCGGAGCCGAGGCCACAAGCCCGCCCACCACACTTCCAGGCGCACCCTTCATATTAATCGTCTCCCCGGGCCAGGCGCCTGAAAACTACTGATGGGGCCAAACACAAGGAAGAAGGGAGAGTAGAAAAACGACCCCTCACCCCATAATTTACAAAACTGTGAATCGCGTTGCTGTTTTGTATTTGGAATATAAATATGGTATGTATTTACGAGTACTTTAAATCATGGGTTCGTGTATGTTTATATTTCATACAATACGTAGATTGGTACTATTTGCTTTTATTAGTTCATTTTGTTATTTTATTTACTTTGGATTAATGTTTCCAATATTTATTACCAATATAAACACCATATGAGGAGGAGCACATTATGAACAACGTTTCTGATTATCCTCTCTGTCAACTTTTCAAAGTTATTTCAACAATGATTACCAACCTCTCTCTATGTGTGAGTTACTCAGTTACTCAGTTACTCAGTTACTTGTTCGTCAAGGGGAATCCACGCAATGCGAGCTAAGCTCATTATTATCGCGCCTCCTTAACTGGGAATGTATTGCGTGAAATGCATGTTAAGTGTTTTATGTACTGTTGGAATGGCTGTGGATGTGTGTGTAGTCTGTATTTAGCCAATTGGCGACATCGGAAACGAAGGCTTAGGGTGGATCTGTATGGTACCATTCTCACTATAGACGGTACCGTCTCGCCCGAAGGCTTAGGTAGCCATCAGCTTAGGTGAACCATATGATACCCATCTCGCCTTGTACCATTTTTGCCAACCCCAGATGGGACGTCACAACGTCGTCCACTTATTCCAGGCACCTATTTAAAGCTAGGTGAACTGAGGCTAACACATGAAAGGAGACAAGCTCAATTTGTCTCCGCCCGGCCGGGGATTGAACCCCCGACCCCTCGTGTGTGAGACGAGAGCTCTACCTACTAGGCTAGAATTCTGTATTGAACGCAAACTTTTTAAGGGGAGATGGGTCGTTTTTCTGGTCCCCCTTCTTCCTCATGCTTAGCCCCATTAGTTTTCAGATTTGAAGACGTTCGGCGCATTAGTTTGGCTATTTTAAGACCTTTCGTCCTATTTCTTTGTCAATATTTAGACATTTCGTGACATTTAGGTGACGATATTTTCCTGGCAAGCGATAGCGAACCTGTATTTTAAGAGGAACCGGCCATGGGCCGGGAAATTTGTCTATAAAATAATATGTACAAATTTATTTATAGAAGGATGGTCTTTGGAAGGTGTTTTGTTAAGGTTGATGAAGGTCTAGGGAAGAAACTAAAGAAATAGCAAATAATTAAATATATCGACCGATAAATAAACCCTCCCCCCTTAAGGGAAGATGGTTAACTTTTTGGGCGATTTTTGCATGTATTCATTATTTTTCTTGTTTCCTCCCTAGACCTCCATCAAATAAAAAAAAAACATCCATTAGATCCCCCTTCTAGATTAATTTGTAAATTTTTCGGTAGAAAAATGTCCCGGCCGATGGCCGGCTCTTCTAACATTACAGGCTCACTATCGTTCGCCAGGGAAAAAATCGACACCTAAATAGCACAAAAGGTCTAAATATTGACGAATAAATGGGGCAAAAGGTCTTAAAATTGGCTAACTAATGGGGCAAACATCTTAGCATCTGAAAACTAATGGGGCTAAACATGAGGGAGAAAGTGGTCCAGAAAACCGGCCCATGCCCCATAACTCTTCCTGATTAACTCTAACACCAATACATTACACTCATTTATTTTACACATTATATTGTTTGACGATGACCAAGAATTTCAGCGAGAATATATACTTTTTTTGTTTTAAATCATAATGAATATACAATTATTGAAAGGTACACAAACTTAAAAATTCCACACACACTCCTACAATAAGTTATCTCTCTAAATTGGCTTCCGTAGACTGGATTCCACACACACACACACACACACACACACACACACCATTGAACGTTCACACAAAATCGACTGCTACTCCATTTATTTGTCCCCACATGTACACCTCCACATACACACACAACCACACACCTGCAAACACAAACACACACACACATACAACCACAACCCAGTACATACACAAATACACACATCCTCTCCCTCTCTCTCTCTCTATCCCCTTCCACTATCCCTTACTAACGGGTTAACCACCTCGCTAGGATTGCAAGGTCTGTGTTGTCAGTGTATTTATATAGTTCTATGTAATCTCTATCTCTCTACTCTCAAACACACAGACACACACTCGTCTACTCACATATTCTGGCTTGCTCTTCTGACCAAGGGCACGAGTGGCAGGCAGTAGTTTGGAAGGTGGTTTTAAACTCACAGGGTAGGTTGGCCGTCAGTAAAGGTCGGTCTGTTTTTGCGGTATTCGAAATCTCTCTCTCTCTCTCTCTCTCTCTCTCTATATATATATATATATATATATATATATATACTGTATATATATGTACTCATGCACTCACTAAATTACCTTAATAAGTCATACGAAGAACGTCTAAAAGAGTTAAATCTGTTTAGTTTAACAAAGTACAGGCTATAAGGGGACCTTATTCAAGTGTGTAAAATTATCTAAGGTATTGACAAAATGGATGCTAACAAATACTTCACAAGGAATCACTCAAAATACACTAGAGAATATGGTTGTAACATAATTGGAAAGTCTTTTTACTTACATGAGGCAAAACATTTATGTTTTAATCGAGTCGTAAACTTATGCAGGACTGTTCAAACTGTCAAACATTGTCTAGATAAATATCTCGCTCTTTAAGCCCGATTAACTGCGTTTACAAACGAATAACACAACTTTATACTGTGCTATCCTTTCCTGTTTACACATAGCATCGGTAGTTTAGTTACAAGCAGCCTCGTAAGGATCAATATAACTGCTTTTTCTTGTTTTCCTCCGTACACACACACACACACACTACACTATAATCCACCACACTTACCTTTATTCCGTGTAGCAAGTGGCGTCATCCAAGACATCTCTACAGCACCCAAAGCGTACCTGTAAGAAGAAAGATAAGTCAATACAAAAACAATGTAGACAAGTATAATAAAACGTATAAATAATGAAAACAAAGTGTATGTATAGGAATCACTAACAAAATATATAAACATCAACTCTATAAAACGACTAGAGTAATAGAGCTAATATTTTCACCATTCTGGAAGAGTCACCCAGGGAATAGGTGTGAAAATCGACAGCTCATTCGCTCTGGCCCATTTTGAGTTATAGAGGATATAGGTCACGATTTCTAGCCTACCTATGATGAATGGACTATAGGTATTTACGGTTTCATTACCGTATTCAGAGGTATGATACAGGTGATGAGATTGTAGACATCAATCGAGCAGGGTAATACCTAGGGGAGGCCTTATACGCATGTGATAAGTAGTTGCTGGAACTCCTGTTTCAATTGTCTAGCTTCCTTCCCTGTTTTTATTTGTGTCTCACCTACACAGAGATTAGTCCAATTAGCTCTCACAAACACCTCCTCTTCCTATCCATTTCACTGCACTAAACAAGCACACCACTCTTCTTTCGAATACTGTACACCTCACTTCAAAAAAAGCAATGTTAAATTTGGCTCTGTCACTCTTTCAATACACTTGTTGCAGGCAGGTTTGCCTTTTGTATCCTTCAAATGCATAGGAAAAAAACACATATTACTGAATAAAGATTTCGGATTTGGCTACTTACGGCCTGTTACTTTTGCGGTTTGATTTGTTCTGTACTACTGGCCTGAGTTTGAGCCCTGGCTGGGTCATATCACAAAAAAATATGGATTAGTCGAAAGCTATGTGTTGTGGATGTGCTGGACAGTGTGAAGAGGAACGCCTTGAGGTGGTTCGGCCATGTGTTGCTCGTTGCCCCTTCCCTTCTCATGTTTTAACTCTATGGGTCACGTCTGGGCTGGGGGGCAGCTTGTCAGGATTCGGAAAAGTCTGATATTCATAGTTTGTTTTTCGCGATTTTTTTATTTTATATAAAGGTTGTTTTTTAATCACTTATATTATTGCATATACTGCGAATAATGATAAGTACGCACATGAATACTAACACACACACACACACACACACACACACACACACACACACACATAAACACAAACACACACACACCAGTTAAATTCAATATAGCTTTATAGCACAAATTTCCCGGGACAATTTATGTGGAGTGAATTGAGCTCTCTTATTGGCTGCGTGGAATGGTCCTGATAATTAATTGGAAAGAGTTGGCCAATCGTCCTGGGGTAAATAAATGGTATTGTGAGTAATGGTAGTTTGGGGGAGAGGGGGCGGGGGGGGTCAATTGGCCCACGGGTTTTATGGGTATTATATGTATATATATACTGTATACATATATATATATATATATATATATATATATATATATATATATATATATGTATACATGTTTTTTTTATGATGATACTGTTGATATTGATGATAATGATATATGTCTTGATAGCGTAATGCATATATGCGCAGAATTTCGGTGTGAGTATCCTAGGTTCGAGTCCTTGGAGTGCCACATGTATTTGTTGATTTCATTAATTGAGTTTAGAAGTAAAGTTGGTTTGGTGAAAACAAAAATATGGATTATTAGGGGTTCGACCCCTACGGGGAACCCCTATTGTAATCATTATTTGTTCACGCTGGTTTTTACGCAATAACTCCAGAACCGCTCTTTGGATCGGGATCAAACTTTCACAAGAGGTACGTTTTTGTATTGGGCAACCTTTGATATGCTAAACATCCGATATGGCGGCCAAACAGGTCCGTGGCAGCCGATTTCCCGAAACATTTGAGACCTATAAATACCGTCTCTCCCACTCATAGGAAATTATTGGGCTTTGGTATATGGATATACTAATGGTATATACTAATGCTCCGCAAATGTTATAGAAAAGGTTTTGCTTTTTCACGTGGGGTTTTTCCGGCACTCTTGAAAAAACCTTGAATTCCACTTAAAATTTCAACTCTAGAAAACAACGCCGATGATCAAAGCCATGTTTGCATAGTTGGGTGAGGCTTGCAATTCCGAACGTTTTGATACCAAAAGAATATAAATGGGTGGAATAGTTTGGCCGCAGCATTGAAAACTGTCTATTCTTAAATGACTCTAAAACCGTATCGGTACCCACACAACGTTTACAATCTTCAGTCTATAGGCTTCCACGCATCCCCTAGTTTTTCTTAATAACATAGTCGATTAATCATTTAGATCTACAATTTATTTTTTAATTTAACTCTCTCAAAATAGTTTGAGTCCCTACGAATTCCACCAATTATTTAGCCAACCTACCTATACATACCAACCCTACCAATAATAATGATAATTCAAATTTTTTTTTGGTGAATAGCAGAGTATTGGCTAAGGTTTTTAACAATTCCTCCCTTTGCCAAATGCTTAGTTTAATAACAATGATATGGAAATGCCCGGGAAAAAAAAGACCCACCCAGGGTCCTGTGCCCCTCAGCAATTATGAAGAGAAATTTTCCGCACCCTCCTCAGCTTCCCGCCATGGAGTGGCTTCGGTCACCCAGGCTTTATTGTGGTCGGCAGGGAGGGTTCTGTGGGGGCGCTTGGTTATGGCCTTGGCCTTGCTCGGGGCCTTGGGGCTGTTCAGCCA
Organism: Paralithodes platypus; assembly: GCA_032716605.1. Classification (NCBI taxonomy): domain Eukaryota; kingdom Metazoa; phylum Arthropoda; class Malacostraca; order Decapoda; family Lithodidae; genus Paralithodes; species Paralithodes platypus. Next base: position 20,153,025 of record CM064505.1, read on the forward strand.
GGCAGCTTGGGGAACAACAACACAACAACAACAATGATATGGACCTTTAAAGTTTTGGCAATTGCCTGTGTGACTCCTATTATAACCCTCCTCCTTCAACCCTAAGTGTTACCACAAAATACCGCTAGATCCTTTCTCAAAAGTCGCTAGCATGTTGCTACATAGTCAAACAATGCTAGAATAATGATGCAATTTCTAAAGAGTTTTGGTTTGTTTGTTTTGCAAATTTTACAATGTAATATGACTAGAATGTATGAAATTTTCAAATTATCCTTAGTAAATGTCTCTAGATATGAAAAAATGGCTGCTAGATTGAAGTAAGTACCAGCGCTACATCTAGCGGTAACACTGGCAGCATTGCAAAGTCGCCCACCTCCCAAGACAGCACCCCCTTCCCTCCCTTTGCTTGCCTTAACCCTGTTATTTCGAACTTTATGCTGACATAGACCTTATATGCCCATAATAATTAAGATTTAGACTTTCAGTCATACTCCATCCCACACTTAACTCACTGTCATTACTTAGTATAACCAGTTTGGACAAAATATTTCATTAATCGATTTTAAGAGTAGAGTTGGTTGTTGGATAGAACATAATAATTGATATTGGTTCAGGAGTAATTTATCGAGAGGCCTTCCCTAGTGGTTAAGGCCCCATTAATTGCTCTTTCCATTCACATATGCATAGGCTATGTGAGTTGCAGTTGGGATGTGTGTACATGCTTAGATTGATATGCAGGATTCGAAGTTGCATAATAAATCGTAGGCAGTGTCCACCATTCTTTAACTGCCTTCGTGGTGTAATGTATAAGGTTTTGATATTCGGTGTGAGTGTCGGGAATTTAGATAAAGAGGTTAAATTACATATCACTGGTACATGAAATATCCCAACAAATAGTTATAATATAATTACCAACGACGTAGTCGATGGGGTAATCCAGACACTTGCAGGCCTAGCCTGCCTAGCCTAGCCTAGCTTAGCCTACTAGCGCGAAATGGTGCCCACGAAATTACCCCTACCCCAATCACCAGCCCAGCTAACCCACCATAAAAAGGCCAAGGAACACACGCCCAAAAAATCTGGAAACTAGCCCCAAAAAAGATAGGGACGGCGCCTAAATGGTAAAAAACACGAGGGAAGAAGCTGGGTCTAAACTAGGGAACGGCAGTCGGCCTAACAACGCGCGAGGCGGCAGCCATTTGTAACCCCACAAGCGTCAAGGAAGCAAACAAAACGGTACTACGGTAAGGAAGCCTTAGGGCACGAAGGACCATTATTTGTCGGGAATTTAGATAAAGAGGTTAAATTACATATCACTGGTACATGAAATATCCCAACAAATAGTTATAATATAATTACCAACGACGTAGTCGATGGGGTAATCCAGTCCCCCACACACGGCTAATTCAATTGCATGACATGTAGGAATGTTCACATAATACAATATCGATGCAATGAACTTAGCTTAGAGGACTGGTGATGTAGGACTGTTGTTTATAGATTAATATTTGTAGCACATGGTGAACTGTGGGTTGAGTCAGAGCCGGGGGGGGGGGGGGGGGGAGATGTTGGCTGTATGGTGTTGATTGAGAGACTAAAGGGCCGGCGTCCGATCGCTTCGCGAAATTACATATGGCTGCCGGCTCATAATAATTATAACCCATAACTTGGTTTCATGATACATCTAGAGCTGATGTAGATATTTATACATTACAGTTAATATTTAACCTATACTTAAGAATAAACTACAATACACAAAGAACCAGCCGAAATCGTACAAGCGATACGATACCGCCAAATTCAAATGTCCTATTGGACCTAAAACTGTCGGGATCATTACCCTATTCCCGACATATTGCCCACCACCAAAAAATGATATACAGGAGCTATATACAGAGAACAAAAAAAAAGGACATCGAAGTCAAAGATCACCTAGTTTGATCTTTGATCTCCAAAGATCCACGGAACTCATAGCCGCCCTCCTTTTGGGTCGAGCGCCACCTGAAGCCTGAGGAGGATCATCCTTCTCATCATCAGCTGCCCCACCTTGAGAAGCACTGTTACCAGCACTCTCCCGCAGAGGGGTATCAGTAGAGAAGCCAGGATCATCCGGCAGTTCTACATCCTGCTCCAAGGGATATAACCTTACGACTGGGCGAGTAGTAACCCGAGTCGAAGTTCGTATTCTAGCAACCCTTATAAGACCATCAATGCCCTGGAACAAATCGATAATCCTCCCAAGCTTCCAAAATAACCTAGGACGCTCATCATGAATCAGGACGATATCCCCGATACGAGGCCATCGTTGATTCGTCCCTTTGATCTTATGAGAGTGACGCTTACAAAGAGACAGCAAATATTCTTGGGTCCACCGTTTCCATAGGTCGTCGGACACCTTGTTTACATACTGGAAGCGACGACGTGTGGCGTCAGCATTGCCGAACGTAGGGTCATGCAGATCTTCGTCATTTACGGACGATCTAGGAAAGGTATTTAGGGTTCGTCCATGTGTCATCATAGAAGGCGAAATGGGTAGGAGGTCATCAACATCTGCCGAGGTATAGGTCAAGGGCCTGTCGTTGAGTGACATCTCAATCTCTATTAAGATGGTTTGCAACTCCCGTCTGGTCACCATTGCCCTTCCTAATACCTTCTTCATGGCAGATTTGACGATACCGATAGTTCTCTCCCAAATCGCCCCGAACCATGGTGCACGTGCTGGTATAAATCTCCACTGACAACCCTTTCCAGTGAGGGTAGCCACAACCTGCGGGTCATCCATTAACCCTTATTTAGCGGCGAGCAACATAAGTCGAGTTAAATAAAGCTGGACTATGTGGCGGCGCTCGACATAACTCGAGTGGCAATTTCAGCACGTAATGTGGCTGAGAGAGAGAGACAAGTGGTGGCAGGAGACTAGCGAGCGTATGACTGCTCCAGACCACCGCGGCGAACCTACTGACACAAATCTCAGCTCCCTCCTCCCTCTCTCACTCGCTACATACTCAATTATGTACCGAAAGTACCGAATTACCTGCTTTTTGCACTCGCGTTGCACGGTTATTGCAAGAAAACTATCCATCATACAAGGATCGTTATGGTGTCATTCGAAAGCTCTGTTTATGCCCTTTCAGGGATAGGTACTTGTTTTACGTTCTGGGTCTTATTTAGGCATGAAAATGATCACGTAAACAGCCCTATTTTGGCTAAAAACACCCCGCTGGGCGGTACACATAAATAAACCGCATAGGCCGCTCGTAAGGTGTTAAACTCTGGAGATATTTAGAGGCCCCGACAAAATAAGTCGCATTTTCGCTCATAATAATTTGAGGGAAACCATTGCGGCCTGCAAAGCGTCTTAGAGTATGCAAAAACCCCTCACTGGATAGGTCGTCAATCAATTCAATATGAATCGCTCTGGTTACCGCACATGTGAATAGAACGGCATATACCTTTATGATATTACCGGGCGATTCTCTAACATGAATCGCTCCGGTGTAGTCTACCCCGGTTACCTGAAATGGTTCAGTCCTTTGTACCCTGAACTCAGGCAAGGGAGGTAGATCAACTGGAAAATAAGGCTTACCCTGTAATCTTTTACAGCTATTGTGGATCCCTTTAATTGCTTGTCGCATCTTAGGGATCCACCAACGTTGTCGCATATATGCCAGAACATAATTTACGCCAAAATGTAGGCAGGTCCTATGGCATTGGCGAATCAACAGTTTGGTAATCAAATGAGAGGAGCTAAGGAGGACAGGATATTTCGCAGAATCAATAATGTCCGCCTTTTGTATCCTGCCTCTACACTTAATTATGCCTCCTTCCATATATAATCCTAGCTGCCTCATTAAGTTTGAGGGTTTGGCCTTTGACTCCTTGCTCAGGATTTGATGTTCAGTAGGATAAGATTCCTTTTTGTACTAAACATATTAGTTTCGCTTCTGCTGATCTCATTTCATGGAGTCTGATATGCTTCGAATCTTCACTAAGGAAAGACCCGTGAGCCCGACTTCTCATGTTGTTAATGAAACGGTATATCCATGCAAATACCCGTATTACTTGATCATAGCTGCGGTAACGTTCTCACCCTACCATCTTGTTATCCTGATGTGTAGTACTCACAGTCGAACTACTTAACATATCATCTTGGGGCCGACTTGAAGGATCAGATATGCATTCCCTGAAATCCTGAGGCCATTCAGTTGGAGATATAAGCCATGGAGGTCCATGCCACCAAATAGAGGACGACATAAACTGTTGCGCTGAGATCCCCGAGAAATTATGTCACTGGGGTTATCCCTGGTGCTCACATAGCGAAATTTAGCTGTAGGAACTAAGTTATGTATCTCATCAGTGCGATTAGAAACATAAACAGGTAACACTTTCTGGCTGTGTACCCATGAAAGTGCTATTTGACTGTCGCTCCAGACATAGACGTTATTAATCTGTAGTATGTCTGCATAAGCATCCAGTGTAAACTTTATTAGACGAGCAGACAGAAGCAATGCAGTAAGTTCTAATTTAGGAACTGTAATCTTCTTTATAGGGGCTACTTTGGCCTTTGCTATAGCCAGCGTCGCTTCACTACCATTGCATATGTATATGGCAGTACCGTACGCACTATTACTAGCATCAGAAAAGGCATGTAGATCCACCTGTTGACCACTAATAACCTGACGATTAAGTTGGACCTTGCAACATGTGGAAAGGTCTGACCGAATCAACCGCCAAGTATCTTGTAACTCAGTCGGGAGGGGCGTGTCCCAATCTAGTTTTAGCCGCCACAGTTGCTGTAAAAACATACGAGCATGGATAGTTACAGGCAGCAAAAAACCTAGGGGATCAAACAACCTCGCTGACAAGCTTAAGCAGTTTCGCTTGGTCATAAGCTCACTGCCGCATGGGGTGTGACAGAAGGATATACAATCTGTGGTAGTGTCCCATTTGTGGCCTAAAAACTTCACCTCACTATTCTCAGTAGCTACACCGTCAGAAGCAAATTGACCTTTCAAAAGATCACTATTAGTGGCCCATTCTCTCAAGTATAGATGAGCCTTGGCAAATATATCGCGGATCTCCCAGCATCGTTCGAGCAATAAATCTTCATCGTCTCCAGTGCCTTGAAGATTGTCCACATAGATCCCCTGCTTGATCTCATTCTTGAAGTCAGGATCTAGTCCAGCCTCCTCAAGATGATGCGAGATAGTAGCATTGAGAAGGAACTGGGAACAGGTCGCCCCGAATAAGACAACTCTGAACCTGTAGACCAGATACTCTGAATCTAGATCCATTGGGTCCCGTGGCCATAAAAATCTTGTCGAGTCCCTGTCTTCACGATGGAGTTGAAGCATCAGGAAGGCCTTCTCAATATCGGCAACCCATGCAAACTTATGACATCTGAAGCGCAACATAATTTGCGCGAGATCAGAGACCAGGGACGGACCCGTGTACAGACAATCATTCAGGCTATAGGAGCGATCACTGGATTTAGCAGAGCAATCATACACAATACGAACAGGAGTGGTGGAACTGTCCTTTTTAATCCCATGGTGAGCAAGGTAATGGATGTTATCCCCATACCCACTGAGATCTACTCTCTCCACAAAACCACGTTGTACCTGCTCGGCTAAAACTGCCGCATAAGTCTCGCAATAATTTGGATCCTTGACAAACTGCTTCTGAAGGCCACGTAACCTACCAAGTGCTAGATGGAAATTAGTAGGTAATTTACTCTTGTTATCATTCCAAGGGAGCCTTACCACATACTGACCCCTGCCAGAGTCATACGTTACAGTCTCTTCATACGAGCTTAACGCTAGCATGGACTCCCGATCAAGTTCATGTGGGTCAAGTCCAATATTGTCCAAGTCCCATAGCTTATCTATATCAGTACATGTATTATCAGGCACATTTGGCATAATATATTTATCTATGGGGCTTACTGCTACCTTGAGGACCGTAACCACCTCCACCTGTGTGTCTTGAGAGGAAGTGGCATAGGATCCAGAAATGGCATACCCTTGGATCGTGGGGAGCATTATTAGCTTATCTACCAGCCGATATCCAGGGTGAACCAGGTCGTAGTAATAATCAGCTCCGACCAGTAGCATAATACCATTGTTAGCAGAGAGTTGATCATCAGCCAGTTTATAACCCTTGCTTCGGAGATATTTCAAATGTGGTTGAATCTCTGATGCTATATAGAAACTGGGTAGTGTGTCGACCACAACAGCCTTGATAGGACATACCTTTCTTCTACAAACATAGGAAATCTCCACGATATCATAGTCGCTGGAATCTATTTCACCAGTGAAACCATGGAGACGCAAATTCTCTTGACCCTTGCTGGTACACTTGAGCTGGGGTAATGATGACCGCAGAACGAATGACCTCTGTGAGCACTGGTCAAGTAAGGTGCGCGTCATTATAGTATTATTATTACTCCCCACTACTGGCAGCATCATAGTAGGAAGCAATTGACATTCTCGAGAAGCAATGGACATGGCAGATACTTTATCACCCTCGCTCTTACCTTTCTCATGTGACTCTTTGGGGGTTCTCCCCTTTTCTTTGCCGTCGTGCCGATCAGACTGGCTGCAAAGGGAAAACCAATGTTTCCCCTTGCAATACCTACAAGGTTTGATGTAGGGATTGGTGCAATTACTGTTGAAGTGGTCTCTTGCCAGACAGCTGGTACATAACTTAAGCGATTTAGCCTTGCCAATCTTCTGTGTAGCCTTAGGATACTTAGGACACTGGTACCACAGATGGCCGTGGACACTGCCCAACTTGCAACCTAATGGTATTGACCTTTTCTGTTTAGGAGAAGTTTGTACCGGGAAAGCTGCAGTAGATGGCGACATCTCCACTTGTCGGTAGTGTCCAGTACTCTCCATATTGAAGACTTCAGTCTGGTACACCTGCACCAACGCTTCCAAGTTTAGTGGAGAGTCGCTTAGTTGTCGTCTTACGATTTCCCTTAGGGGAGAAGGTATCTTGTTCAAGATACTTACACTAAATATCTCCTCCTTGGTGATGGCCATTGTCTCCATAGCTCGGAGGAGGCTCTCAAAGGAGGCATAGTACTCCTTTAGGTCCGCCACATCATAGGATGGAGGATCTATTGTAAAGAATTTGGTAATTAACGCGGTCTTGATGACTTCCTCTCTCCCGTAAGTTCTCTTCAGCAACTCCACTGCAGACTCGTAGCTTGTAGCTTCTAGCTTGTACCCACCGATCAACTTCAATGCCTCCCCTTTCAATTGACCACGGAGATATGTGAACCTTTGGATGGATGTGAGTGTTTTATTATGATGGACGGAACACTCAAAGATATCCCAAAATCCAGTCCAGGTAGCCGAATCCCCGGAAAAGGTAGGCAAAGTAAGCTTCGGCAGGTTAAAACCAGTCGCCTTTGGTGTACCGGTATCCTTAACAGGGGTTGATTCTTGGGTGGAAGATAGTCTGGCTAAGGCTGTATTAACGTCCCCAAAGTACTCAAGATCTGCCGACATTTCTTCTTCCACATCGTCAGTAATTGTCAATAAACCATATACCTGCTGAGCGTAATTATCGTAAGTGGCTAGCGATTTAGTAACAGTAGCGAATTTACCCTTTATTTGATCAGCCGTGGCACTTAATAAAAATTCATCAAGATCCCTTAAACACCTATTTAAACTTCCCTTCATCCCTCCCTTAAGAATCTTAAGTTTCTTTAAATCTGTCATCGTTAAGTCTATTAGGCCATTAACTGCAGTAGGAAGAATTAATTGAATAAGAATGACAAATAGCAGAAACAAACTAGGGCTAGAGAAAGAAGGGTAAATGAAAAGAACTGACTAGGCCTAGTAATAAGTATTAGGCTTAGCCCAGCTGCCCATCCCACAATCATGAGGTCTGTTGGCTGTCAATCGCTTAGGAATCAACAGAGACCGAACCCCATGACCGTAATTAGGCAACTAGGCTATAAAATTTAATTAAACGAGTCACATGAGAACCCTCCCCACCGGCAAAATGTAATTAAATGAGTCTCATGATAAAACACAACGAACACCACAGGCACACCACCAAAGCGAAATGAACAGCTACCACAGACACCTGCAGGCCTAACCTGCCTAGCCTAGCCTAGCTTAGCCTACTAGCGCGAAATGGTGCCCGGCGAAATTACCCCTACCCCAATCACCAGCCTAGCTAACCCACCATAAAAAGGCCAAGGAACACACGCCCAAAAAATCTGGAAACTAGCCCCCAAAAAGATAGGGACGGCGCCTAAATGGTAAAAAACACGAGGGAAGAAGCTGGGTCTAAACTAGGGAACGGCAGTCGGCCTAACAACGCGCGAGGCGGCAGCCATTTGTAACCCCACAAGCGTCAAGGAAGCAAACAAAACGGTACTACGGTAAGGAAGCCTTAGGGCACGAAGGACCATTATTTGTCGGGAATTTAGATAAAGAGGTTAAATTACATATCACTGGTACATGAAATATCCCAACAAATAGTTATAATATAATTACCAACGACGTAGTCGAGGGGGTAATCCAGTCCCCCACACACGGCTAATTCAATTGCATGACATGTAGGAATGTTCACATAATACAATATTGATACAATGAACTTAGCTTAGAGGACTGGTGATGTAGGACTGTTGTTTATAGATTAATATTTGTAGCACATGGTGAACTGTGGGTTGAGTCAGAGGGGGGGGGGGGGGGGGATGTTGGCTGTATGGTGTTGATTGAGAGACTAAAGGGCCGGCGTCCGATCGCTTCGCGAAATTACATATGGCTGCCGGCTCATGATAATTATATCCCATAACTTGGTTTCATGATACATCTAGAGCTGATGTAGATATTGATACATTACAGTTAATATTTAACCTATACTTAAGAATAAACTACAATACACAAAGAACCAGCCGAAATCGTACAAGCGATACGATACCGCCAAATTCAAATGTCCTATTGGACCTAAAACTGTTGGGATCATTACCCTATTCCCGACAGTGAGCGTCCTGGGTTCGAATCCACGGACTGCCACATGTGTTTGGAATATTTCATTAATCGATTTTAGGAGTAGAGTTGGTTGTTGGATAGAACATAATAATTGATATTGGTTCAGGAGTAATTTATCGAGAGGCCTTCCCTAGTGGTTAAGGCCCCATTAATTTCTCTTTCCATTCACATATGCATAGCCTACGTGAGTTGCAGTTGGGATGTGTGTACATGCTTAGATTGACATGCAGGATTCGAAGTTGCATAATAAATCGTAGGCAGTGTCCACCATTCTTTAACTGCCTTCGTGGTGTAATGTATAAGGTGTTGATATTCGGTGTGAGCGTCCTGGGTTCGAATCCACAGACTGCCACATGTGTTTGTAATATTTCATTAATCGATTTTAGGAGTAGAGTTGGTTGTTGGATAGAACATAATAATATACAATATATAAGAAGTCTGGGTTCGAGTCTGTGCAGTATATCCGCTTGCGAGAGAGAGCGAGAGAGAGAGAGAGAGAGAGAGAGAGAGAGAGAGAGAGAGAGAGAGAGAAAGAGTGACTGTATCGCTAGATCCGTTCTCAAAAGCTGCTAGAATATCGATCGTCTCGATTTATATACATGCAAAATGTCGCTAGAATTATGCCACAACCTCTGGAAGGGATTCTGTTTGTTTGTTTTGCAAGTTTGATAATTTAATAAAGTTCTACAATGTGTGATATGCATGTAGTATCCCTAGGAATTATGTTGCTATTATCGAAAATGACTGTTACATTTAAGTACCTCTAGAAGTAGCGTTAAAGTAGTTATATTGGCAAAACTGAATCACTGAGTCGTCACCAGGGAGTATATATTAGGGGAGGGATAGGCAGTACAACATATCCTATGTGAACGTGAAGCCAGATAAAAGACTGGCTAACTCTGGTCATATTGTCATGTAGATAAGCAAAACTAATAATAGGCTACAGTAATATGGTAACATATAATTAATAGGTTTTATAAGTATCTCTTTGCGATCTGTATGTAGCCCTAGAACTCATATATTTAACAAATAATTACCAAAGTACTGGAAGGTCGAAACACGGGAGGTTGGCTTCACTGTTTCACTCTGACACTCCCTCCTTTAGTATCCTTCCTCCAAGGGTGTCACGATCGTATCTATTAGATTGCCAAATACTGCCACATAGCTCTCTACTGGAATATACCTACATTATGTAATACATTTCATTACAAACCCCTTCAAAACGGTATCTATGTATGCTTTATAATAATATATAAACTCTGGTTAATTCGGAAGTATTTGTTTACCCTTGGAGAGCTGAAATATAATATATGCACATCTCTGAATGACATGAATGAGCAGACAACATGGAGCCTAAGTAATTGTCGCTAGATAGGCGTGTGTGTGCTTGTTTTAGTGTGGCTGTGTGTGTGTGATGGTCTACAGTGGAGGGTGTGGGTGTGTGTCAGATGGGATCGCCATTTGTCAAATTATATAAGATTATATGTGTGAACTGTAGGCCTATTAGCCTATAGGCCTATATTTGATCTGCATATATTTTAAAGTTTTATGATCATTCAATATTTGGTCTACAGTATGCTTAGGTAAAGCATCACAATCATGCTTAGGTAAAGCATCACAATCATGCTTAGGTAAAGCATCACAATCATGCTTAGGTAAAGCATCACAATCATGCTTAGGTAAAGCATCACAATCATGCTTAGGTAAAGCATCACAATCATGCTTAGGTAAAGCATCACAATCAATGTGATTATAACAGTCCAATTTACACATTCATGATAATAATATAACGTATGATATGAATTAATTAGAACGAAACTTCTCTCTCTCTCTCTCTCGTCAAGTATTGTATGATACCGTATCTCACTTTCGCCATTTCACTTGCAGCAACAACATCCAATGGTATGTTGGGGCTTGTATTATAATCAAGTAAACCATTATAGTTTCAGCAGCAACATATACTGTATACTGTACTAGAGTGGTGGGGGATGTAGGCCTACACATAGGCAATTATACCTTCAAAAACAACAATACAAGTAGTGTTGGGGCTTGTAGTACAAGGTTGAAATACAAAGGGAACACTTCATGATGGCCACAACAAAAATAGCCACACTCATAAACGGCCACTACCAAAAACACCACTCTCCTTAAGGCCAGTCCCAATCAACAACTCTACCCAAATCAACCAATCAACCCCAATCAACAACTCAACCCAAATCAACCAATCAACAGAAATCAACTTCGCAACCTAATTCAACAACTCAACTCAAATCAACCAATCAACCTCCCAGCCAAAATCAACCACACAACACAAATCAACCAATCAACCCAAATCAAATTCTCAACACAAATCTACCACTCAAGCCAGATCAACCACTCAACCCAAATAAACCAATCAACCCAAGTAAAATCAACCATTCAATCCAAATCAACCACTCAATCAAAATCAACCACTCAACCCAAATCAACCACTCAACCCATATCAACCACCCAACTCAAATCAACCACCCTACCCTAATCAACCAATTTATTGTTCTTGATCCCACTCGGTAGCCTATTCCACATATCTACAACTCTTGTTACCAAACAAATAGAGGCAAATCCCTTACACAGCCAATCTCTCTCTCGCTCATGTTTGTTTGCACACCGGTACAAATGAGGCAGATCCATTACACAGGCAACCAAGATGAAAATGGGAGCCTGCAGAAAGACAAGTGGCCCACACAAGGTAGAACCCTTTCACACCCAACCCATCTCATCCATATCCCTATCTGATTTTATCTTGAAGCTTTCTATTGTTCTTGATACCACTTGGTAGCCTATTTCACATATCTACAACTCTGTTACGAGAGGAAGATCCCATACACAGCCAATCTCTCTCTCTCTCATTTGCACACCAGTATACAAATTAGGCAGATCCCTTACACATGCAACCAAGACGAAAATGGGAGCCTGTAGAGAGCCAGTGGGCCACACAAGGCAGATCCCTTTCACACCCAACCCATCTCATACACATATGTTACTTACACTACTTACTATACACCAATGTTATCATATAGGCCTACATGCAACCAAGATATAATTGTAAGAAATAGGAACGTAAGAAAAAGGGAGTCAGCAGAGAGCCAATTTCGGCAGCCTATTCCACATATCTACAACTCTGTTACTAAACGAATAGAGGCAGATCCCTTACACATGCAACTAAGATGAACATGGGCATCTGCAGAGAGACAAGTGGCCCACGAAAGGCAGATCCCTTTCACATCCAACCCATTTCGTCCATATGACTATCTAATTTTATCTTAAAATTTTCTATTGTTCTTGATCCCACTAAAGCACTAGGTAACCTATTTCACATATCTACGACTCTGTTACGAGAGAGGCAGATCCCAGATCCCTTACACAGCCAATCTCTCTCTCTCTCTTATTTGCACACTGGTACAAATGAGGCAGATCCCTTACACATGCTACCAAGATGAAAATGGGAGTTTGCAGAGAGCTGATTGGCCCACACACGGCAGATCCCTTTCACACCCAACCTATCTCGTCCTATCAAATTTTATGTTGAAGCTCTATTTTTATTGATCCCACTATAGCACTCGGTAGCCTATTCCACATATCTACAACTCTTTCACCAAGCGAATAGAGGCAGATTCCTTACACAACCAATCTCTTTCTCTCTCGCTCGTGTTTGTTTGCACACCGGTACAAATGAGGCAGATCCCTTAAACATGCAACCAAGATGAAAATGGGAGTCTGCAGAGAGCCAAGTGGCCCACATAAGGCAGTTCCCTTTCACACCCGACCCATCTCATAAACGTTACCTGTTATTTACACTACTTACTATATACACCCATGTTATCATATACCTGCAACCAAAACACAATTGTAAGAAATAGGAACATAAGAAAATGGGAGTCTGTAGAGAGCCAATTGGCCCACTCAAGACAGATCCTTTTCACACCCAACCCCTCTCATTAAACCTCTCTCATTTATCTCTGTCTTCCTTACATTTATGACATCCTAGTCTCTCTCTCTCTCTCACAAATGAGAAAATAAGAAAACCGGAGTCTGCAGAAAGCTGATTGGCCCACACATGTCAGATCCCAATCACACCCAACCCGTCCTGCGCTCTCTCTCTCTCTCATATTTATCGCTATCTTCCTTACGTTTACGACATCCTATTCTCTCTTGCCGTACTCTCTTTCTCCCTCACAAATGCGAACATACAAAAATTAGAAAACGGGAGTCTGCAGAGCCGATTGACCTACATATGGCAGATCCGTTTCACACCCAACCCATCTCGTTCTATCTGTTTTCAAGTTGAAGCTCTATTGTTCTTGATACCATTATAGCACTCATTAGCCTATTCCACATATCTACAACTCTGTTACTAAAGAAATAGAGGCAGATCCCTTATACAGGCATTCTCTCTCTCTCTCGCTCTTGTTTGTTTGCACAATCTGTTCCTTCTGTAGTTTCTCCATGCCCGATAAGTTAAATGATGTTTTGATATCTGTGACACAGCTTTTGTATCCAACACAATACCCTGCTTGCAAAACCGCTCGAGCCCCGGACAACGTTGCTTGCAACTTAATTATTATTATTATTATTATTATTATACCTAGGCCGACTCGAGACAGAGCTCGAACAGAAGTATCATAATAAAATAAATATTCACACACATGAAGGTCATCCAGGAGAAGATGAATGATAATAAATTATATCTATATTTGTTTTGTAATAAATGTCTAGATATGCTTTTGCAAGTTACATTTCGCATGTAAATGTCTGTTAAAGCTCTTAAATATATATATATATATATATTATATATATATATATATATATATATATATATATATATATATATATATATATATATATTCTGTATATATATATATACTGTATATATATATATATATATATATATATGTTAGTATAGCCAGGTAATAGATTCTCTTTTAAACAGACGTGGTTAAAAGCAATAGCAGTTTCAGCATTCAGGATTTTATTGTTATAGCTTTCAATAGTTCTAACAATTTTCCTCTGGGGTTCAGAGATGAGGTACAACAGGTTAGCAAAATGCATGGTGGATCCAACGTTTCACAAGTAAACATCTTGCATCTTCAGGGAATGGAGAGGTAATGATTAGAATAGGGACAAAGCATCATATTTATACAAAATTCGAGGATCAAGAATAGGGAGGTGGGCGGAGCTACTGGGTGTGTGGTGGCTGTTCATTGGTAGAAGGCAGTCTATTCGCGAGACGGGCACTAAATCTTATCGGTGGTTGGTTGGCTGTGGGTGGCTGTGATTGGTTGGTGTTGTCAGTTGTGTGCTGAGCGCGGAAGCGTACGGGAGGGGGGCACAGGGCGAGAGGAAGGGGGGCAGTATGCCTGTAGCGCTTGCCTGAAGGAAGAATTTGAAGGTCTTGTGTTTGGTTGTTGATGCTGGGGTTGAGTGTTTGGATGTATAGAGCTTCTAAAATAGCTAGACTTCTGGGGTCTGATTCTTTGTCGAGTATGGTGGTTTGTTTGTCTAGGTCGACGCGAGTTAGGGCAAGATGGTGGGGGGCTTGATAGTGATCTTTTATAGCGCCAGATTGAAGGTGGAGGGTTAGTCGACGGGAAAGGCGAGTTTGTGTCATTCCAACATAGGATAGGGGTCCACAGTCTCCAGAGGTGCAAATATGCTGGTATATCACATGATCGTCTTTCGGTTGGTTGGTGGAAATGGGGCGGTTACGGAGGACATGGTTGGAGGTCTTAGGAGATTTGTAGTAAATAATGAGTTTTATTTTATTGTCAGGGTTGGTGGGGAGGACGTTTTTGTGAAGGTCTTTCAAGACCTTCAAATTCTTCCTTCAGGCAAGCGCTACAGGCATACTGCCCCCCTTCCTCTCGCCCTGTGCCCCCCTCCCGTACGCTTCCGCGCTCAGCACACAACTGACAACACCAACCAATCACAGCCACCCACAGCCAACAACCAACCACCGATAAGATTTAGTGCCCGTCTCGCGAATAGACTGCCTTCCACCAATGAACAGCCACCACACACCCAGTAGCTCCGCCCACCTCCCTATTCTTGATCCTCGAATTTTGTATAAATATGATGCTTTGTCCCTATTCTAATCATTACCTCTCCATTCCCTGAAGATGCAAGATGTTTACTTGTGAAACGTTGGATCCACCATGAATTTTGCTAACCTGTTGTACCTCATCTCTGAACCCCAGAGGAAAGTTGTTAGAACTATTGAAAGCTATAACAATAAAATCCTGAATGCTGAAACTGCTATTGCTTTTAACCTCGTCTGTTTAAAAGAGAAAATATATATAGAGAGAGAGAGAGAAAGAGAGAGAGAGATGGGTATCTGCTCTATAACCTTAACCCTTTCACGCATATGACGCGATTTTGAGCCTAATGGGGATACTTTAAAGCCTGTATTACCATCAGGGGTATTTAGAAACCTTTAGTTTAGTTACTTCAACCTCTGCAGTTGTCTTTGAGTTAGCTGTGGGCAGAAAACTAATTTTGGAGAGGTAATTATAAGAGTGAGAGAACTCTATTTCTTATTGCTAATCTGGCAACAACTGCGTCATAAATGCGTGAAAGGATTAAACTCTCTTGGCTCTGTATAGTTGGCCAAATAAGTTATGTCGCGGCACCTAGTATATTTCGATCAATAATTGTTATCAGCACTATCTTAGCATTAATTCATCGTTTCGAGTGAGATTTACAAACATCTTCCTATCTTTACACACCCCAATCAACATCTGACATACATTAATACAGCACACATTGAGCAAAACGTAATGACAGTGACAACACGACTTATTTGGCCAACTGTACTACATTGATTTACCAATAGTGGCAGTCTAAATGGGTGACCGGACAACTCAACCAGTAGACCATTTCAACCAGTAGCTCTCAACTAGTACCAAATCAACCTATACGGTTAGGTTAGTACTATAATTTGGCACTGGTTTGATTGGTATTGGTTGATTTAGCACTGGTTGAGAGCTACTGGTTGAAATGGTCTACTGGTTGAGATGTCCGATATCTAAATGGATTACCGCAGTAAAAAACAATATATATATAAAAAAAGGACTAACCGGCTATAACCCTTTCTCTATTTAGCCTTTCCTTGCCTTAACTTCAGAGTGGGCGAGAGCAACTTCAGAAGACAGTGATGTATAATTCCGCTGTTTGGTACGGTAACTTGTCTGAATATTATCGTCTCGTCTCGTGATAATCAAAATACAAGTATAAATGTTAAAGACAGCGTTAGAAATCCCAAATATAATTTGCACACTACTTCCATGATCATAATTATATAACTCAAAATGACAGAAGTAATTCCAACCGAGAACAAAAAAATATATATATATACCGTATACCTGTATATTTTTTTCTTTTTTTCTTCTTCTATATTCCAACTACTCCCTCTCGGGCATAGGCTGAGAACCTGTACATGCCACCGCTCAACACGGTGAAGCCCGTGAGGTCTTGTTCCAGTCTGGGGAGTGAGACATGTGAAGCATCCATTCTGGCTTGAAGCAGCTCCATCTCTGAAGCGGCCGGTTGCTTCGCTCAAGTGCTTCACCGTCTCACCCTCCAGACTCAGACCCTCACTCTCAGAACGCCACCTATTGAGCAGTGAACTCACTAGGCATTGTCCCCCTGTAACATATTTTGAATATGGGAATATTCATACAGTGTTATTTAATCAGGGAACAATGAGGGTATTTTTGGGCATTTCGGTGGGCTTTGTGGTAATGCACTGATACTAGGTACAGCACAAATTCAATCCCAATAATATCTTCTCATTGACATATCGGGATTTGATCCCGGGTCCATTGGATCACCAATCCAGTGGCATGACCACTCCACCACACCTCCCCTATATATATATATATATATATATAATATATATATATATATGTATATATATATATATATATATATATATATATATATATATATATATATATGTTATGGCGGGATATAATATTTATATCTCGTTATCAAGTCTGCACTAAAATCCAGGTATGGAATTATAGACTGTAAATTTCCTCAACAGGAACACATCTAACACGTTCTTAATCACAGAAATAGGTATTCAATCAGGTGATACAAAACTCAATGATAACACGCAGGTAATTGTACACACATAATTTATGCAATGGCAAAAAGGGTTGATGTATTTATTGTTTCTGATCATATACTCCCGAACTCTCAATAGGTTGCATAATTATTTCTATGCGGAGATCACGGATGTATTAAGCCCGATAAAGACTGAGAGTTACCTTCACTATTATAAAGAACAGGAAGTAACACAGGAAATTCATAAATATTCAGTCTCGAATCAAGAACACAAATTATACCCTATTGTGGTAATATGGTAATAGGAAATATACTATCGTGTAAATACGATAGGCTATGACTCTTTTGTGATCCCGTATGTCTCTGTGACGTCACGGTCGTTCCCGCTGCACGGCGTAGGACGAGTAGATCGTATATTATAAGATTGTAAGGAAGTTAAGATTGTAAAGGCCTAATATGCTATTAAGCAATATTGACATGGTCTTATGTAGTATATATGAATTTATCGTATATATTAATATAATTTATCGTATAGAGCAACCTACTGTAGATGCGGTACGATAATTTGGGCTCCTGGCGTTTGCCAAGGCAGCAAGGTGTGCCTCTGAGGAAGACAGCTCAGAGCCTCCACGAACACCAACCAGTTAACATCTAATTTCCGCCCTCAGTTGATCGAGCTTTTGTGCCTCTAATCACAATACACTGACAGCAATAAATACAGCTACACCATCACGACGCTCTCATCGACGCCATGACTGACTGACAGATAAGCATAGTATTCATGTCCATTCCCATATAATAATTTGTTCCCTTTCACTTGACTCGAGCCTCAGGGCCGAAGTCTCGTTTCCCCATTGTCCGCCATATTGGGTAAAACGTTCTCCTTTGCCTCATTGTCACGTGGAACTATTGGCGAGTTAATTCCTGGCTAATATTAACCCTTATAACCTTACCTTATATATAATTTATTATGTGAGACCTTTGGATATAAATTAGCTTGTTTCAGATTGAATTCAGTTTAGATATGGAGTAAATTTAATTTAGATTGATTTTATTTGATTCATTATAGCTTAGAAATATTTAACTTCCATTGATAGTTTACCACATTGGTGCCCAGACCCGGGAATTTGCTACCAGTAAGGGATTTTGTATGGCAATGAGCAAGGGGACATGCAACAGGATGCAGGAACAACTCTATGATAAACTGGTAAGGCTAGCCAATCGATGGTTAGAGCCAGAATGCAGGGTCACATCGTTGCGCCTGCCTAAGTCCTGCATCCCACCCATCATATTCCCCCAATCATTTTCTTTTTCATTTCAGACTTCCTGTGACATATGACCTGACCTAACATTTTTTCTTGTTCAATATGACCCTTTAGTAGGTATTGCTATTTTGTATGCTATTTTTTCTCCATAACATAGAAGTCCGCCAGTCGGCGTCTCTTAACTAGACTACTATTTTGCCGTTGTATTTGTAACATTTTAGATAAATAGCCTACAGGCTTACATGCAAAATGAGTAAACAGGAAGAGACACCGTCTAGTGGGGTGCTGAGCAAAGCCCCTAAAAATCAAAGGGCGGGACTTTGGGGAGTATTAAATAGGCTAATTGTAGATGTCAACACTTTCATCACTACTGCTGACCTCGAGGAATTAGAAGCTAGATTAGACAATGTCCAGGCTACCCACGGTCGTATTGTTGCTCTGAGTGAGGTGATTGTGGCAGGCATAACAGAGGAGGAAGAGATAGTTGCAGAGTGTGATAATCGCGACCTCTATGATGAACCTGTCTTTAGAGCGAAGCACCTATTACAGCGCGCTGTCGCAAATAAGAAGGGAGGCGAGAACGAGGCCCATAGAAAGGTTGACCCGAAACACACTGTGCACCTCCCAAAGCTCAATCTTCCTAAATTTGGGGGCAAATTGACTGAGTGGTTAGCTTTTTGGGACGTATTTCGGTCTACAGTACATGAATCCTCTTGGGATAATGTCCGTAAGTTTCATTACCTTAAAGGACAAATGGAAGGAGAGGCCTTACATTTGATAGAGGGTTTTGCGGTAGTAGGTGATAGCCATTTGGAGGCAGTACAACTATTACAGTCCACATACGGGGAGCAAGAGCAGTTGAAGATGGCCCATGTCGTTGCCTTGTTAAAGCTTGCAGAACCACAGTATAAGGTTGAGGAATTTACAAATTTTAGGGCAAATATGGAGTGCCATACTCGATCGCTAGACACCCTAGGGCTCACCACACAGGAAATTATAGTCATTATCTTACATTAGAAGCTTCCTATGGCAATACTTGACAAGGTTAGATCATTTGATCTGGGGGAGTTCAAAACTCAGTTCAATAAAGAAATCAATAATCTACAGTTGAACAAAGGGAGAATGTATGTGTCGGGAGGGAGTGGGAATGTGGAGATGAGGGGAACTGTAAGCATGACGGTGGGGACTAAAGAAAAGAAAGAGGGTACGTATAAGAAACCTGCTCAGATTCTATGTAAGCTATGTAATAACAAACATAAATGGAGTTTCTGTGTAAAATACCCAACAAATGAGACAAAACTAGCACAGGCAAAAAGATTGAAGCTATGTGTAGGTTGTCTAAGTAAGGAACATGGTAAGCAGGGACAATGTACTGCTACATACTTAAGGCCCTGTCGCCACTGCAAAGGACATCACTTTGACAAGTTGTGTCCTACAGCAGATAAAGTCAAAGACGTCAAACCAGAGGGTACTACAACTTTGACACTAGGTAGCACGCAATACACCACTATATTGCCCACAATACAGATTCGCATGGAAGGTATTGACAGTAACAAAGTTTGTCGGGTACTTCTTGATCAAGGGTCTCAACGATCCTTTATAAAAAGGTCCGTATTAATGGGACTTAAGCACCGAATCGTAGGGGCTGAGACTCTTTGATTGCAGGGCTTCACAGGGGTTACTGACAAACAAGTCTACGAGATAGCGGAGATTTCATATTTCTACCGTTAAAACAGATACTTTATGACATGTATCGTAGTAGACACCCTACCAGAATATGTATCTGTAGGAGTGAAGAAGGTGGAACACGCATTACGTAGCAAAGGGGTTAACTTGTCAGATCCCATGGGAGATCAGAGTGAGGTGCATGTTCTACTTGGTGTGGATCATTATTATGATGTAGTATACCCTGGATTTAAAAGAACGTGTGGTGTAATTTTAATCCCCACTAATTTTGGTTATTGCATGAGCGGAAAGGTGCATACTACACAGTCAAATGTCCTGGTCGACACGGTCTCGATATTAAGAGTGAATGTAACCGCGGCAGAGGAGTTGGGAAGGGAGGATTCCCAACCTAGTGACTCTAAAATGACTGCCGAGTTCGACCTGGAGCGACTGTGGAGCTTGGATCACATAGGCATTAATCCTATGGAGACCGATTATGACTCGGAAATTGCGCTGAAGAAGTTTGAAGAGTCTGTGAGCTACTGTGCCTCAGACAAGCAATATAAGGTTAGTTTACCCTGGAAGAACAGTGAGATAATCCTGCCAACCAACTATGGATTGGCATTAGGTCGCTTGCGCGCATTACAGCGTAGATTGACGAATGTACCAAACACACGCCAGGCGTATGACAATGTTTTTCGGAGTTATGAAGATAGGGGCTTCATTGAGAGAGTCGATGTAAAAGAACCGATTAAGAAGGGAAGGGTTCACTATCTGGAGCATCATGGGGTGAGAAAAGACAGCGTCACCACACCAATACGGGTGGTGTATGACTGCTCTGCCCACCAAGGTCAACAACCCCGTCTAAAGGACTGCCTGCTGACAGGTCCGTCCCTGGTGTCGGACCTGTCCCAACATCTATTGCGGTTTAGGCTGGGGCAGTACACATTTACTAGTGACATCGAGAAAGCATTCTTGATGGTCAAACTAAAACAGGAAGATAGAGATGTTACCCGCTTTCTTTGGTTCAAAGACATTAGCGACTCTGAAAGTCCGGTCATGATCTACCGTTTTCGGGTTGTACTCTTTGGGGCTACATGTTCACAGTTTTTGTTGAATGCCACAATAAAAAAAACATCTATCAGATACTCTTGAGGACACAAGTAAACTATCTCGCAGCTTGTATATAGACAATTTGCAGGGTTCTAGCGATAGTCAGGATGATTTGTTACATACCTACTGGCAAGCACGCAGATTGTTTACAGAAGCACAGTTATTTCTCCGCGAGTGGGTTACTAATAGTAAAGATCTTCAGAGTTTGATACAGGTGGACGGTACGGCATCTCATAACCAGGAAAAGTCCAAAAATTTGGGGATGATCTGGCAACCTAAACATGACATACTAACTTTTCAAACAAGGTCTATTGCTCAGCAGACAGGAGCGCACACAAAAAGAAGTCTGTTGAGCAAAGTTGCGCAATTTTTTTATCCTTTGGTCTAGCATTACTCGTTACCATAAGAGCTAGGATTCTAATGCAGGAAGTTTGGAGACGTAAAATAGGATGGGATGACAATTTGCCCGAGGACCTGAATGACCAAGGGACATTGTTGTTGAATGAGTATGATATCCTATGTACTAAACCTTTACCTTGTAAAGTGGCGGCGTTCGGTGACGTTACGTTACACACGTTTTGCGATGCTAGCGCCACGGCATACGGAGTAGTCATATATGTCGTTACTTCATTTGGGGCACATTTAGTTACCGCCCGGGCTAAAGTAGCCCCGGTTAAAAAGGTAACTATCCCTAAAATGGAATTGACTGCCATGCTGCTATTAGCACGTCTGGTGCAACATGTACGCGCAGCATACGAGAGCGAGTTAAATATTGAAATCGTTCACGTATGGTGCGATAGTCAGGTCGCACTCAACTGGATACATAGCAAGAAGTCTCTGCCAGTTTATGTGAGGAATAGGGTAGATGAGATTAGGGCCCTATTGCCAGACGTTGCTTATCATTATGTAAATACAAAAGACAACCCTAGTGATCTCATGACTAGGGGTATAACGGCTAGCCAGTTAGTGAAGTCCGAATTGTGGTGGCATGGTCCAAAGTAGCTGCTCCATGAAAATGAATGGACGATTTGGCATGCTGTTGGTGAAGGACTTCTAGCACTGGAAACAGTGGCAGTTACAGCCCAACCAAATGAGCCACCAGGTCCAGTAATAGAGTGGGCAAGATTCGGTGACTATAATATACTAGTCAGAGTTGTCGCTTGTTGAGATATGTATCCAATATCAAGCTTAAAGTAACGGGCCAACTCTGCAACAGGGGTCACAACATTGATGCTCGTGAATATAAAGCAGCTGAAGTAACTTTGATCAAGGGGGTTCAAGCAGAAACCTTTTCCAATGAATTAGAATCTTTGCAAAGCTCGAATAAGACATTAATGCCTAATTAAGTGCGTCAACTAAGGTTGCACCTAGATAATGACCTCATCAGGTGTGAGGGCCGCCTGAAGTGGTCGGGTGTAACGGACTGCACAAACCGTCCTATACTTATGCCAACAAGACATCACGTTACTGATCTATTGATCATACGTGCACATAAGGAAGTAAAACACTACGGGGTATGTCATATTATATCAAATTTGCATCTCACATGGTGGATACCCAGAGTTCGACAAGTAGCTCGACGCGTAGTAAGAAAGTGTGTAATATGCCAGAGACTAAAGGGTAAACCATATGCAACTGGAGCAGCTCCACCTCTACCTGAATGCCGTGTAAAGCACATAGAGCCTTTCCAAGCTGTAGGGTTAGATTACACAGGTGCATTGAAGACGAGAGAGCATGAGAAAGTTTATATATTATTGTTTACCTGTGCAACGTCTCGAGCGGTACACCTAGAACTATGTGATATGTCTAGCGAAGAATATATGCTGGCGTTTGGACGGTTTTGTGCCCGTCGTTCATTCCCTCAACTTATTCTTAGCGACAATGATCCCACGTCCAGGCATCAAAATATCTGAAGGATATGAACAGTGATCCTACAATCATCACTTATGGGAGAGAAAAAGTGCGAATGGAGGTTCATCCCAGTTGAGGCACCTTGGTTTGGTGGAATGTGGGAACGGTGTGTCGGCATAGTAAAGTCAGGACTCAGAGCGGTAGTAGGACGTGCTCTATTAAAGAAGAGTGAGTTGACGACAGTCCTCACAGAGATAGAGGAAGTCGTGAATGATCGTCCGCTCACATATGTGTACACCGACCTGCAAGAACCACTACCATTAACGCCAGCTCACTTGCTATATGGTAAACCATTGACTGCGTTTCCATCTGATTTCCAATCCATAGTAGAGTTAGAGGATCCCTCGTTGTACTCTGAGGCAGCGGTGTCTAAGAGATACCAGTATATATCGAGGGTAATCGAAGATTTTAGAAAACGGTGGATTAATGAACATCTGCTAGCATTGAGGGAAAGGAGTGTTACACCCTCTGGTAGACCGACGGCACCTACTGTTGGTGAAGTAGTTTTAATTAAAGAAGATAGTCCTCGTTTATACTGGAAATTGGGCCGCGTGTTGGAGGTATACAAAGGGGGAAGACTCTGTAGAGCGGGTGGCACTATTGAGGACGGCCACTGGAACTACTGTTCGTCCTATCGCACGTTTGTATGCTTTGGAGCTCGATTCCGCATTGCGATCTGATGCTCCACCTGTTATTGCTGGGTCCGAGGATTCTCAAGGTAACGACTCACCTCTTACTGATGGTGATCAATCTCGGACCGGGACACGTCCCAGATGCACTGCTGCTGGCGTCGTCGACATGTGGCGTCAGAAGATAGCCTCTGGGCAACTTTAAGTTTAAGGTGGGGTTCAGGTATTTTTTTGTGGGGGGAGTGTATCGTGTAAATACGATAGGCTATGACTCTTTTGTGATCCCGTATGTCTCTGTGACGTCACGGTCGTTCCCGCTGCACGGCGTAGGACGAATAGATCGTATATTATAAGATTGTAAGTAAGTTAAGATTGTAAAGGCCTAATATGCTATTAAGCAATATTGACATGGTCTTATGTAGTATATATAAATTTATTGTATATATTAATATAATTTATCGTATTGAGCAGCCTAGATGCGGTACGATAATTTGGGCTCCTGGCGTTTGCCAAGGCAGCAAGGTGTGCTTCCGAGGAAGACAGCTCAGAGCCTTCACGAACACTGACCAGTTAACATCTAATTTCCACTCTCAGTTGATCAAGCTTTTGTGCCTCTAATCACAATACACTGACAGCAATATATACAGCTACACTATCACGACGCTCTCATCGACGCCATGACTGACTGACAGATAAGCATAGTATTCATGTCCATTCCCATATAATAATTTGTTCCCTATACCTCAGTGTATTGAGGTGAGTGAGAGGCACCCGCCTTTCAACACAGTCCCATTCTATTTTGTCGAGCTCTCCAACCCAGGAATTGGCAAATATTCTCAGTCTTTCTTCTACTCAACAAGTGAACTCTGGAACTCTCACCCTCAATCAATCTCTCCTTCATGCTGTTACTTAGACTGCTTTAAACTTTGTGTATCCAGGCATTTTGACTCTAACGTCCCTTGAATTTGGCTGTCACTCTTTTAACTTTTAGAAAGACATTGTTACAGGCAGCCTGCCCTTTGTGTGAGTGTATATATATATATATATATATATATATTGTTATGTAATCCAGAATTAATATTGATTATATAGGCCGGATTAGGATAATATTTTTGGTTTTCTCCTTGTTTGCTTGCTTCTGGCAAGTTCTAGACCTCTCGGGCTCTTGCCTGTCTCTCCCAGCCTTGCGTCGTTGCATTCACGAGAGCAGTAGAAAATTCTAGTATTTCTGGTGGGATATACATACCCCCTGCGTACTTGCAGCCTGGACTCTTAGACCAGCTGACTACCACGCCTGTTCTCTCTCTGTATATAGTGTTTTAAAACTTGTGAAGTGCTATATCTCTCCTTGCTACCTTCTTAAGATAAAGCAACCTGCAAGCTGTTTCCTGTGATTTGAGTGTTGAGTATATAAGTGTGTCCTATATTATAGCCTATTATTGATATTGTGCATTATTATAAGTTTAGGCTATCTAGTGATCAGTTAATAATTAATTATCATTGAGTTTTCTGTAAATTCATATTATTTTGTTATTACCTTTTGATTGCATTTGTTAATGTTATAAGTGTAAAGAATTAATTAATTTGTGATTAGTTTCAAGTTTGTGAATTTGATCAGATTAATTTAGTTACCCCTTATTTATTGTATTTAAAGGAGAAATATTTCCTCAAGTTACACTTTAGTGTTTATTACAAGTTTATATAGTTGTATTAATTACTTGTATTGCTTTTGTTAGTATTGAGTGCATTTCCTCAAGTTATTAAACATATATTAACCATTTCCAGTGATCTTGAGAAAATATTAATTCTTTCGTGATATAAATATTTGTTACCTTGCATTGCTTCAGTAAAGGTATATAGTTATTTATTTTGTTGTATATTTTCTGATAATCTTATTGCATTATATACTGTATTCTTATTTCTCGTCCTGAAGAGACTGATTTTATTTGTTACATTTATACTTAATTGTAATTATACTAAGAATTTTTAATCTAGTTTTCCTAGAACCTGGATATTTTGGGGAAGGTTATGTCATCAGTCTTGAATCTCATATTTAGCCTATTGTTTGTGTCATTTCACCTCGCCCATAAACATAACAATATATATATATATATATATATATATGTATATATATATATATATATATCAGGTATACATGACTTATACAACTAATATTAAGATGTCTTTAGTTTAAGGTAATATACATGAATTTAAGGTAATTTCAGAGAGATTTTAGGGTAATCTTTGCTGGCAGGAGTGAGAGCCCTGTCAACCAGTGCAGGGGGGGGGGGAGGCAAGACAATTGTTCCACTGCTGTTAGATGCCCTGTTCTTATTCAGAGTTAAGGACATTACCCCAGTGGTTGTTTGCATATTTTCCTATATTTCGTTGAGACTATGTTTGACTTAACTCTTACCTCTTGCTTATAGGACTTCAAGGTAAAAGGGATATTGTAATACGTTGTGATCAAGTTGTGATGATTAATACTTAACTAATACATACAGGGGAATTATTATTAGGTACATACATATAATGGCTATTTTATTGAACACTTAGGTGTTCGTTACGTGGCCTAGTATACATGTGAAAATGATTATACTGATTACTTCATAATTGGAGCTCTTTGGCCAATTTGGTCATAATTCGCCTAGGCTGTCTTCTGCTATTATGTTAGATGGTTCTCCAGGCCCATCATAATTTATAGGCCTCCTTATTCCATTTGTTCCGGTAGAATTCAGGCCTTTAGTGTTTCATTTGCATAAACATTTCTTTGTTATACTGCAAATCTGGGGTCTGAACAAATGGGGGCTGGTGTTTGGCGGGTGTGTTTTGAAACCGCGGCCGTGATAGGACATCAGCATTTCCCTATAACTGGGGTGACTGTCCTAGATACCCTGTATCCCATAGAATCTGGGAAGTTCCTGAGGTCATGGGGTGCTCAGGTAAACTTGGCTTTCTTCGTTCCCTCCTTACTTTGATGTTTGCAATCTTACATGAACTGGAGCCCGTTCTCGACAACCCCGTAAATTCAATATATATATACAGTATATATATATATATATATATATATATATGTATATATATAATACAAATAATAACTACAATAACAATAATGATAACAATACTAAATAACAGTAATGTTGAAACTCCCTCATTTTATTCGTTCACAGCATCCATTTAGGTGTCGATTTTTTCATGGCGAGCGAAAGTGAGCCTGCAATTTAAGGGGATCCCATTTTATCTACCGAAAAATGTACAAATATATCTCGAAGGGGGATCTTGGGGGTATTTATTGAAGCTTGATGGAGGTCTAGGGAACAAACTAAATACTCACCTTAATGTGTGCGTTAACCCGGGAACTGCGGGAAGACTCTTAAGAGTTCCCCCGGCGGACTGCGGGAAGACCCTTAAGAGTAAGGCTTTTGAACACGTACCAAAACCGCGGGTTTATAGGCAGGCGGCTACAAATTGGTGTGGGTGTAGTACTACATGGCAACTCTAGATACCACCCCGCCACACGCTCGCCCCGCACTCGTGCAAGCGCCACTGCGCCAGAACCCAAGCACTAGTCATGGAGCCCACACGTCCCTCACGCTCACGCCCTGATGACACAACCAGCCCTCCTTCTGGTGGTGTCAGCCCCCGTGGAAGGCAGAGGGTGGCTACCAGAAACCCTAGCTACCAGTACGACACGCCCTACAGCTCGGAGGACGAAGCACCAGCACCAAAAGCACGGAAAACACGTGCAAACAGGGCAATGGCACAGAGGTCATTGGACTTTGGGGACACTGCCACGACGACCCAGGCCACTGCAACAACCACTACCACCACCACTGCCACCAGTACCAGCGACGCAGGAGGCCGCCCCAGGGCTGCAGAACCTGCGGGGGCAGGCAGAATCAAAAGCACGGGCGTAGGGAAGAAAACCTGTACGCCTGCCACAGTGACCCTGCCACCACCACCACCACCAGCCGTACCTGGCCCGGCTGCCCCTGCCCCTGTCGCTCCTGCTGCCCCTACCCAAGGAAAAGGGAAGGGGAAGGGGAAAGGGAGAGGGAAAGCGACTGCTGGCCATGCCGGCCCTGCTGGCCCTGCTGGCCCTGCTGCCCCTGTCGCCCCTGCCGCCACTGCCCAAGGAAGAGGGAAAGGGAAAGGGGCGACAGGCATCACCATCATCTTGCCTGCCTCCCGGCCCACTGCACCACGCACCACTGCCGCCCCTGCCGACGCCCCTGCCGGTCCTTCTGCCCCTACCCCTGCCCATAAGACGCCCCTACGTGCTAGAGTGAGCAGAAAAAATCTGACACCATCCAAGTACGCCGCCCTGCTGTTTGGTGGTGATTCACAGGGCATTGGCAGCCCTGCGGGTTTCGACAACGACGCCCTAGGACGGGACCAAGGGTGGGGGGATTTGGGAGTGGACAGTGGAAGTGAGTCAGACGTCGGTGATGAAAATGAAGAAGGGCGTCTGTCTAGTGAAGAGGAGGGTGATGATGATGCCGTGTTGTATCGCGAACACGACAGCGATATTTCAGACGCAGAAGCAGACGGAGACGACATTCCGATCCCTGGCATGCCTTCGTTTGAGTTGTCTGACGGGGTCAATTCTGTGCCTGATGTGCCCCAGTTCAATCCTGGTACGTCAGGCACAACTGATGACTGGCCCTGTGACGAAAACTCAAACGAAAGCGAGTTCTTCCTCACTTTTTTCGATTTGGAGGTAATGACTTACATCGTTGCCCAAACAAACGCCTACTACAGGTGGGTGTTTGGCAAATTGGACGTCATTTCTCCCAAAGCGAGAATACGAGGCTGGGTGGATACGACTGTGGAAGAATTCATGACGTTTTTTGCCTTGTTGTTCCTCATGCCTCTTTGCAAGAAGCATTGTTGCAACACTACTGGAAGCACGACCCTCTCATCGCCACCCCAACTTTCAATAACTTCATGACTCGTGACAGATTTTTGTTGCTGCTAAGATTTATGCACTTTGCAGACAACGAAAATCCTAATAGGATTGACAGGATATGGAAAGTTCGGGATGTGCTCACCATGTTGTTGGAGAGGTATAGGAAATACTTTTACCTCTTCCTCAATTTGGTGATTGATGAGTCGCTCGTGCTCTTCAAAGGACGTCTTGTTTTCAAGCAGTATATCCCTTGAAAAGGCATAGGTTCGGAATCAAGCTCTTCGTGTTGTGCGACTGTGAAACTGGAATAGTGCTTGACATGATCGTGTATACAGGAACTGACATTGACGTACCGAAAGCCGCTCCCGGTGACCCCATGGGCATGTCAGGTGCCATCGTCAGGAAAATGTTGGCACCTTACCTGGGCAAAGGTCACATCATCTACACTGACAACTGGTATACTTCTCCTGCTCTCTGCCAGTTTCTTCATGACAACCAAACGGGGTCATGTGGGACTGTCAGAAAGACAAGAAAGTTTATGCCGAAGTTCACAGGTTATGTCATTCCTCTGTCAGATGCCTCCTCCAATGACACACCTTCTGAAGACGAACTGGCCCAGGAACACCGCGAGAGGCATGTCCGAAGAAGGCGACGAAAGGGGCAGAAGTACAAGCAACTTGAAAAGTCCGGGAAAGTGGTAGCCCTGAAGTGGAAGGACAAAAGAGACGTTCACCTGCTTTCCACAGTCCACACAGGTGCCCAGATGGACTCTGGTAAAATCCACTACCGAACCAGGAAGACCATCTATAAGCCCGACATGGTAGTGGACTACACAAAGAACATGCGCCTGGTGGACAAGTCTGACTGTCAACTGTCAGGCGTTGAGTGTCTGATGAAGACTGTGAAGTGGTATCACAAGCTCTTCCTCCACCTAGTTGACATCACGATGCTCAACGCCTACAACTTGTGGTTGGTGAAGAGAGAGATGGCCCCAAACCAGAAGCTAAAATTTCGGGAGTTTGTGTACAACGTTGCATATCAACTCCTGGAGAAGTATGGCACCACCACTCACAGATGTACGGCATGGCGTGGGCATCACGTCCCTGACCGCATCCAGCTGGGTGTGGAAAGACACTACCTAACCAACACCGAGCTGGTTGGCACTCGTCACAGACAGGTACAGTGCCACGTCTGCAGCACCAGTGTCAGGAAACCTCACGTAACCAAAAGAGTCACCTCAATGTGCGCCGAGTGCAAAGTTGCACTCTGCTTGGGTGACTGCTTCAGGGACTACCACATGTATAAAAACTACTGAGTGACGCCCCCTGCCCTGCCCTGCCCTGGACTCGCGCCCTACCTTACCTGACCTGACCAAATTGATCACGCTACCTCATAATGTTACATATATATTATATAATGTATAAGTTCCAAAGATGTCCCTGTGATATAGCTTTTTACATTATATAATTGTATCTTTCATTATTTAGTTTATAAGTTTCAAAGATTTCCATGTAATATGCCTTCTTTTTTAGTATATCAGTATATATGTTTGTTATAGCCAAAGTAATGTGTATATGTTTTCTTACCTCAAATGAATTGTACCAAAATAAATGTTTCAATAAATCCTGTCAAACCTACTAAGATAATACAAAAAAAAAAAACCCAAAAAACAAGGTCATGTCATTGTATTTTTACAATATGATATATTCTAAGAATATTTCATATTGTTTGAATACAATGGCATGATCTTGTAAAAACATTTTTTTATCAAAATTTATCTAAACATTATAAAACATTCCCCATTATCCCCTCTTGGATTCGATCCCACTACCCTACCACACTTTGAGTTTTCCAGTCCGCGACCTTACCAACCATGCCACAGGAGCTCATACCAAATGTCACTCAAAACTTTGTGTCTACAATCGAAATGACAATATACAAAAAAAAATGAATTATCTCACCAATTTACGTTTGTAAATTGATGGGATTATCAATTATATCATGCAAAGGTTTATAAAAGTTTGTCTCTGTCAAGAATTGTAATTATATAACTTTATTCTGTCAAAAATTGCCCAAACACTCAGCAAAATTGCCCCTCTCAGTGTGACTCCAGTCATTATCACACGGTCAGTGGGTCAGTGGGTGACCCTTCCCTCCCTTCATCCACAACACCTCTCTCTGTCTGAATTTGGCTACCAACTAAATTCGTATAAATACAGCATGCATAAAATACTCCGCATAAATACATTTGTATTGTATAATATTGTAAATAATAATGAATAATAACTGTGTGGGTGTCGAAAATTGCTCAACCATCTTTCTTATATCTCGCCTATGCCCTTACGCGCGTATATTGGATTATACATAGTCATGACTGTCATACAAATACTTGCAGTAGGTCTCGAATATACATTTAGATTGCATATTACTTGGAAATAAATAAATATAAGTTTTCTGGTGGCAATCTACCCTTTCGCAAGTGTCAGGCGACACCAGTCTATATTTAGCTCTCTATCAAAAAATGTTAACTGCCGATGTTTACTGACCACCCTCGTTCCTGGTCTATAATATAGTACTTTATTTACAGTCAATGGCCTACATATTTCTGTGGTACTTCACATGTGTCTAAAATGCAATGTCTGCTTGCATAAAAATGCAATTCTGAAAGCCATTTATACGTATGACATACGCATGTCTCACTTTCTCTCTCTCTCCATTCCTGACTCATGTTATTGTAGACCTCTGGGTGGCAACGAACCCCAAACACCTGCTAGACATAAGGTTCAAAATCCCAAGACATCCATACGTCTCGGGCGACTCCACAATTATCACACAGCTGCGTATTTTTCTTGATAGATCTCCCTGCCTTCACTCTCTCCACGACTCACTCCCTGCCTCCCTCCCACCCACCCACCCACCCTTTTAGGCTTCCGTCTGCTAGAAACACATTGATAATGTGCGTAAATATCGCATGAATTGGTCTATATGCGGTATATATATTGCTATATGGGACGTATACATACGTACAAGTCTGTATTATAGCATGACAGTGCTCTAAGTATGAGATATACGTGATATTTATGGCGCAACACACCCTCTCCCCCTTCCATTCCCAGCACAACTCAATCACACCTTGGTTCACGCATAGAAACTCATTGATAATGTGCGTAAATATCGCATGAATTGGTCTATATGCGGTATATATATTGTTATATGGGACGTATACATACATACAAGTCTGTATTATAGCATGACAGTGCTCTAAGTACGAGATATACGTGATATTTATGGCGCAACACACCCTCTCCCCCTTCCATTCCCAGCACAACTCAATCACACCTTGGTTCACGCATAGAAACTCATTGATAATGTGCGTAAATATCGCATGAATTGGTCTATATGCGGTATATTGTTATATGGGACGTATACATACGTACAATTCTGTATTATAGCATGACAGTGCTCTAGGTACGAGATATACGTGATATTATAGCGCAAACCACACTCTCATCTCATAAATTGTCGCCAAAACTCCAACCAGTCTTCATTCCCGCCTAAAAATTAATTGATAATTCCCTTATATATTGCAATTTTTGGTCACTATGAGGCATATTCATTGTTATATGGGTGGCCTACACACATATACGTACTCTACATAGCCTAAAAGGGATAAAAAAAGGAGATATACGTGATATTACGCGGTAACCCACCCCTCCTCCCTCAGGTTCTATCACCTGGGCGCATGAAAATTCGGCCGGGAAATCTCGCCGCTCAATGACAATCTAGCCGAGCGGTGCCATTCGCTCCACATTTTTCAACTACAGACCGTTCCCCCACCCCCCCCAGACATTTTTTGGGGGGTCAAATATATATGGGCCGATGCACGCAAACATTCCCTACACGCTTATGTACTTTTTATCGAAATTGGCAATGGGTCCCCAATTCATCATACATGCGCACAGTATGTAGCTGTAAAAAAAAAACTCCTGTGCCGCGGAGAGGTTAAGGGAGCCCACCTCGGTTTTTTGTTTTCATTCTCTCTCCCTCTCTCTCTGTCTGTTGGGTGAGGCTCGCAATTCTGAACGTTTTGATACCAAACGAATATAAATGGGTAGAATAGTTTGGCCGCAGCATTGAAAACTGTCTATTCTTAAATGACTTAAAAAAAGTATTAGCTACCCACACAACGTTTTCAGTCCTCAGTCCTCAGACTTCCCTGCATCCCCTAGTGTTGCTTAATAATATTTTAGTTAATCATTCAGATCCATACATTTTTAAAATTTAACTCTCTCAAAACAGTTAAGAGTCTCTACGAATTCCAGCAATTATTTAACCTACCTACCTCTACATACCTACCCTACCAAATAATATTGATAATTCAAATTTAATTTTGGTGAATAGCAGAGTATTGATGAAGGTTTTTAACAATTCCTCCCTTTGCCAAATGCTTAGTTTAATAACAAAGTTCTAGACCTTCAAAGTTTTGACAATTTTTGGTGTGGTGTGACTTACCTTTCCTCCTCCCTCAAACAGCAAGCAACGGTATCAGGGCATCAAGAGTATTGCATGCTTCCATAAAAATATATATAGTCCGTTTTTTACGCAATAACTCCAGAACCACTTGTTGGATCGGGACCAAACTTTGACACAAAGTGTATTTTTGTATTGGGCAACTTTTGATATGATATCCAAAATGGTGGCCAGACACGCCCGTGGCAGCCTTTCACACCCAACCAATCTTGTCCTATCTAATTTTATGTTGAATTCTATTGTTCTTGATCCCACTATAGCACTCGGTAGCCTATTCCACATATCTACAACTCTGTTACTAAACCAGTCTCTCTCTCTCGCTTGTTTGTTTGCACACCGGTACAAATAAGACAGATCCCTTACACATGCAACTAAGATGAACATGGGAATCTGCAGAGAGGCAAGTGGCCCACAGAATGCAGATCCCTTTCACATCCAACCCATTTCGTCCATATGACTATCTGATTTTATCTTGAAATTCTCTATTGTTCTTGATCCCACTATAGCACTAGGTAGCCTATTTCACATATCTACGACTCTGTTACGAGAGAGGCAGATCACTTACACAGCCAATCTCTCTCTCTCTCTCTTATTTGCACACTGGTACAAATGAGGCAGGTCCCTTACACATGCTACCAAGATGAAAATGGGAGTCTGCAAGAGCCGATTGGCCCACACACAGCAGATCCCTTTCACACCCAACCCATCCTGCGCTCTCTCTCTCTCTCTCATATTTTTTGCTATCTTCCTTACGTTTACGACATCCTATTCTCTCTTGCCATACTCTCTCTCCCTCACAAATGAGAACATAATTTTTTCTAGAAAACGGGAGTCTGCAGAGAGCCGATTGACCTACACATGGCAGATCCGTTTCACACCCAACCCATCTCATTCTATCTAATTTCAAGTTAAAGCTCTATTGTTCTTGATCCCATTAACCCTTATTTAGTGGCGAGCAACATAAGTCGAGTTAAATAAAGCTGGACTATGTGGCGGCGCTCGACATAACTCGAGTGGCAATTTCAGCACGTAATGTGGCTGAGAGAGAGAGACAAGTGGTGGCAGGAGACTAGCGAGCGTATGACTGCTCCAGACCACCGCGGCGAACCTACTGACACAAATCTCAGCTCCCTCCTCCCTCTCTCACTCGCTACATACTGAATTATGTACTGAAAGTACCGAATTACCTGCTTTTTGCACTCGCGTTGCACGGTTATTGCAAGAAAACTATCCATCATACAAGGATCGTTATGGTGTCATTCGAAAGCTCTGTTTATGCCCTTTCAGGGATAGGTACTTGTTTTACGTTCTGGGTCTTATTTAGGCATGAAAATGATCACGTAAACAGCCCTATTTTGGCTAAAAACACCCCGCTGTGCGGTACACATAAATAAACCGCATAGGCCGCTCGTAAGGTGTTAAAGCACTCGGTAGCGTATTCCACATATCTACAACTCTGTTACTAAACGAATAGAGGCAGATCCCTTATACAGCCAATCTCTCCCTTTCTCGCTCTTGTTTGTTTGCACAATCTGTTCCTTCTGTAGTTTCTCTATGCCCAATAAGTTAAATAATCTTTTGATATCTGTGACACAGCTTTTGTATCCAACACAATACCCTGCTTGCAAAACCGCTCGAACCCTGGACAACGTTGCTTGCAACTTTAATTATTATTATTATTATTATTATTATTATCAATATTACAATTTTTTTTTCTTTTTCTAGCGACTGTGACCTCCCGCCAAATCATTACACCTACTTATGAATGGGGCAGCGCGCGGCCGGTCAAATCCCCATTAATTAACAGGCCGCAGGAAATAATACCCAATTAACCTGACTTGGGAGTCGGGGAGAGGGAGGCATAAAGAAAAAGAGGCTGATTGGGAAGTTGTTTACCGTGTGTGTGTGGGGGGGCGGGGGGGGGGGGGGGGGGGAGGGAGGTAGTGAAAATGACAAAGAGAGTGAGAGAGTTACATAGATATACAGACTGCTAAGACTTGCAGTCCCTACTAGGCAGTCCGGACTATATTCTAACAAACTTTGCTACTAAGTGGAAGGTAAGGTTAGCAAAGCAGAAGGGACTCTCCCAATCCACCACTATGAATGAGAGAGAGAGAGAGAGAGAGAATATTACCCCTAGGATTTTTTTTATATCTGCTACTAAAGGGAAATGGATCCTGGAATATATATATACTGTATATTATACTGTATATCATGAAGAAGAAGTCTACGACATTTAACCCTTTCAGTACCGGTGACGTGTTTATTATTGGATTACAGCTATATGTATACGATTTTATATAGCTTAGGAAGGATAAAGGTAGCTAAAGGGATTAATTGGTATAGTCTGCAGCCTCGTAATTGGTAAACGTCCTTCCTAAGCTGAATAAAATCGTCTAATAGTTGCCAGGATATAATGTAAAGGACGTCATCGGTACAGAAAGAGTTAGTAGTAGACGAGAAAAGAGGAAAAAATATTCAAGAATAACAAAAAAACAATACTGATAAAAGAGAGAAGAGTAACATATATGGAGGAAAGAAACCAAAACAATAAATGGTAAAATCGGCAAAATTAATAATAAATGGAGAAACGAACAATAAATTGGAAATAAAGATAAGATGAGCCATAGATAACAGGAGAACTGGATTTGACACGGGCCAGCGAAGTCGACCTGCAGCTGCAGTAACGGACCCAACCCTATTTAGTTGAAGTGGTGCTCTCTGTTTAGATTTTGTGAAGTATTATCATTTTGTAATTATTAAAAATGCAAAATATTTTGAGAGTGTCCATTTTGTAGGCATTTTTAGTGCTAGCTGAGACGAATATCCATACCAAGCTGTTGTGGTGAGCTATGTAGGGCAGGTTTCTCGATTTCCAAAACCACCACAGCTATAATATAGCTGTTGAAGTACATACAGTAAGGTAAACAATGTCTAAAATATTAGAGCATTATTAGACAATAAGGATAAGTCACTGGAATAACGAAAAACGTTAACAAATACGAAATAACTGAGCCCCACAAACATTTCGCTTCCTGCACCCTGCACACCTCATTGTTTATGTTTAACAGTTCATTCCCAGAGTGTAGCCGACTCTGCTGAACTGCGTATTATTTCGTGTTTAAGTGCTTTAATGTTCCTCTGATTTAACACAACAATGGCAGAATGTACAAGTGATGAGAATGTGACTAACTGGTAGCCTGTAGCTACTCTATCTGGCCTTCAATCAGCGGAAAAAGGAAGCGTTTCGTCTTTTTATCAGGGCTAGGCTAAAACAAATTACATTCCTCGTTGGATTCCAAGTGTTTCTAGTAGCCTAACTCCAGTGATGGCAGCGATGCTGTCGATCCCACATATTATCCTAAAAGTGGTGAAATGATGACAGTGAAGGCACCAATGATGTTAAAGGCGATAAATGGAAGTGATGTGGAAGCAGTTAGCCGAAACAGTAGTGACACCAGAAACAGTTTAATTTGACACCAAGAATAATGCTGGATCTTGTAAAATAACTTAGCCTACTTACGAATATTTTATTTATCCTTATAATAAGCTTTCCATGAAAATCTATGGAGTATGGTATTTTATTAAATATCTAGGCTAGGCTTTGTGCAAATTTAACACCTAAGACAATTCCTTGATAGGCTAGGCTACCCATAATGGTAATAGTAGCAGTAACACTCCACACCTATTAAACGAAGCACTTGCATAATACAGAAAGAGTAACCCATCCTATTTAAAGTATGGTTTATTTGTAGGTGCATCGTGCATTTCAAGAAATTCAAGATTTTAATAGTTTTTAAGATAATTACTGTATAGGGAAAAGGCTCGCACCTTTATTTTTCATGTTTTTTTCCTCCATATTTTGAGAAATTAGTGTTTTCATGGTTTTAGTTACCCATATTTCCAATGTAGATAACAGGATGGGTTGGGGGGGGGGGGGGGGGCGGGCAAAGGATAGGACTTTTTTTCCACTAATATCGGGTTATATAAATATGATCAAAATTATTCTTCCACAGTGGATTATACATGAGTACAGTATAAGGATTCCATAGACCTGCATTGTCCCTAATAAATTATTTATAATAACACGGCGAGCCTTTTCTAAATAATTATAATTTTTAACAATATTTACTAGGCTATTTTTAAGCAATATTTGACAAATATATCCCAGACGTCCGACGACGCTACCCTGCGAGCTTTGTATTAGTAGGCTACCCGGTTTCGTTCATTTCCTTTGAGAATCCTTTTTGGCCAATATTAACCCCTTGCCTGCAGGAGACGTTCCAGAACCCCATGGCAATTTACAGCAATTTACAGACTTTTAAAGCCTCTTAACCCTTTCACTGCGGGAGACGTTCCCGAACGCCATGGCAATTTACCTCAATTTACAGGCTTTAAAAGCCTCTAAGAGCAGGAGCGCGACAGGGCACACGTCCATCTCCCAGCCAAGCGGCCGTGGAGACTGAAGGCTCTGAGTCAGAGTCTCGCGAGATATACAGTGCTGCCAAAGGCAAATGTAGCGAGACATTAGCGAGAATTGCTAATTTTAGCGAATGTCTATGTTAGCGCTGCAGGTGAACCCCGCGAGCTACGAAGCTCGTTTTGGTGTCATTTTGAAACTATTTTCTTCTAATTTTCAGCTGAATACATTACATTTCATTCAGACACTTGCATAATCAATCAGGAGTGCCTGAATAAGCCCTAATATGGCGGGAATAGGCGGAAATATGCCCGCACCGGTGTTAAAGTCTGTAGAATTGAGTGCGAGGGAGCGGGAGCATGCCAGGCCACATTCCTTCCTCCAGCCAGCCGGCCGCGGCACTGAGGAATCTGAGTCATGCTCTCGCGAGATATACAGCGCTGCCAAAGGCAAATGTAGTGCGACATTAGCGATAATTGCTCATTTTAGCAAATGCCTATGGTAGCGCTGCGGATGAATCCCGCGAGCTACGAAGCTCGTTTTGGTGTCATTTTGAAGCTATTTTATTCTGGTTTTTGGCTGAATACCAGTACATATAATTTCATTCAGACACTTGCATAATCATGCAGGAGTGCCTGAATGAGCCCTAATATGGCGGAAATATGGCCGCAGCCAAAGTGTTAAGGAAACGGGCCACAGCTATTTTATTTTGTTTTTTTGTTTTTTGGATTTGTTATATTTTTAGGTTTATAATCTTTCTATAATAATGATTATTACTGGAAATTAGTGTTGTCTTAGTCTTATGTTATTTAAGAAGCCCTACTACTGATGTGTGGACAGCAGCAGGGTGGTGGCAACTCTGAGGTTAGTTTAGGTTGTGAGGTTAGGTTAATGCTTCCATTGATAATGCGACTCGGCTAGACTGCACTTGCGGCGGAACGTAAACAAACCCACCTCCAATTTTGGGAGGCTTTAACTTGAAATAACTAAATATTAGAGGTGTGGGTCTATACAAGAAGGCTTCTTCATACTCCCCCACTAATTACGATTAGGTAAGCACCCTCTTCCTCCTCCGCAGACAATAGTGTTACTAACCTTACCTGACAACCATAACTAACTTAAGGGCTGCCGCCCCCAGACCCCCGTTGCTCCTAAAGATGATGTAGAAGACGTCAAATAACTAAATATTACTGCGGGAGAGTGACAAACA
Organism: Paralithodes platypus; assembly: GCA_032716605.1. NCBI lineage: Eukaryota > Metazoa > Arthropoda > Malacostraca > Decapoda > Lithodidae > Paralithodes > Paralithodes platypus. The sequence continues at coordinate 20,191,794 of CM064505.1, forward strand.
AACCCAAAATCGCACATCGTAAGAAAATGGGTCAACAGAAAACGGTGAGGTGCGAGGTTAAACTACTCGTCTGCGATAGCGTCGATGGACGTCTTCAAATATTGTTTAAAAATAGTAGATATTTCTAAAAACTCCTAAAACTTTTAAATGCACACATAAATATATCATACTTTAACCCTTGTCTATCGGGGCCCGACTTAAGGCGGTCATGAGAACCAAGACCTAATTGGTGGGGCCCGACTTAAGTCCAATGCGATGTTGAGCACATAATTGGCTCTGAGAGAGAGTCCGAGGGTGGGAGCAGCGCAGGTGGGCTCTGACCGTTCGGCACGGCACCGGTACCGCGACTGGTCCCTCCTCCACGCACATCCACATCCACTGCCTCCCTAGACAGGGAATTATTTAAGGAAATTACCGCATTTTAGAGTTTTTGTACTCACGTTGCAACATCATTGCAAGACAACCCGTGGTCGTGCAAGGATGGTTTAGGTGTCATTGGAAAGCTCAGTTATCGCCCTTTCACAGATACATAATTGTATTACTCTCTGGGCTCTTGTTTATTCATGAAAAAGAGCATGGAATGAAGCTCATCTAGGGTAAATCTGCCCGCTTGGCAGGTAGTAGATGTTACCAAACTAGCCGCTTGCTGAGTGTTAAGTAGGATCACTTTATCTTTCTGCATTATGTAAGCGCTTTTTTTTAGTATGCAGGGAGTGTTACTGCTAATATTACTATGGCCAGAACCGGGTGCTCCCACAAAATCCCCAAAGAAATTTTCCCGGGAACGTTCAGCAACCAGGGGCAACAAGTGCTGACCTGCTGGTCGACAGAGAGGCTGCACCATTGGAAGACAGGTTTGAAGATAACGATGGCGAGCAGGTGGAGGCCATTTACAGGTCCTTCACGGAGCTGTTGGACCGTGGCAAGCTCCTGGCTGCATCCTCCACTGCCATTGATGTCACGCTGGACATCTGTCATATCTGGAGGTTCCTGGTGATGGAGGAGACCAACCGGCACAAGCTGCTACAGTGTGACCTGCCCAGGAAGATGTTCATTGAGGTGGTGAGCACCCTGGGAAGCGAGAACGCCCAGCTGACCGGGGCCTCCTGTTCTGAGGGACACAGCTTGGTGGACAAGCTCATGCGACAAATGGCTGGCGCCCTTTTCAATCTGTTTGCCGGCATCATGGTGTGCGACATCAACAGTAATTAATGTCCACGCTAAGTGCAATCCTGATGCTGCCACAGGGGCTGACACAAGGTCACAAAATGACGACAATAGGTGCAAGCTCACAGGTGTGAAAAAGAGCTATGTAAGTGGACTGTCAAAGCTATGTACAGTGATCTATTTGAAAAGTGATATAAAATTAGTATTTTTGTGTACATTGGCTTGCGTTTGTAAATCTGTCGACTAGAAATATAACTGTATGCTTGAAGTTGTACTTATATAGCCAGCCGTTTTTATATAAATTCTCATGTTTGATTTGTATACTCCAGCGGTGCAAAGAAACAAGTGGACGGATTTAGATACCGCTTTCAGATATTAAAATAGACATTGAATGAGCTGACTTCACTGTGAGTTTCATCAATTTATGTGGGTTATGAGCCAAATTTTTTGAGGATTGAAGTTAAAGGTCCATTTTCCAGCTTTGGGTCTCTTACTGCAAAGTGGCCATTTTTGTGTCAAATCCAGTTCTCCTGTTATCTATGGATGAACATATATTGAGAAAATAAGCATAAGGAACGATAAATTATAATAAATTGAACAAACAAATAATACACATATATAGAAAGCACAACAAAATTATATATACTGTATATAGTATATATACAGTATATACTGTATATACTATATATACATAATATACCGGTATATATATATATATATATATATATATATATATATATATATATATTATATGTGTGTATGTGTGTGTGTGTGTGTGTGTGTGTATTAAAAGAATATGTATAGCCTAAAATAATACTGACGAAAATCCATTACTACCTGTCAAGTTATTACGCGAACAGACAGACAAACACATACCTACATAGTGATTACATTTCCCTTGCACCACACGATTTAAGTGGCGAGCAGGATTATGAAAACATTTAAACATGAAAGAAGAAGAAATAATTTAAGCACATATACAAAAAAAAAAAAAAAATCAATTGAGTGATAGCAAGAATACGGACGAATAAAAGAAAGGCGTGTGTGTGTGTGTGTGAGAGAGAGAGAGAGAGAGAGAGAGAGAGAGAGGGGGGGGGGGAGATAATATATAAGGGTAGATGGGCAATGCGGATAAGTACCCATTCCAAAGGCTAATTAAACCCCTGGCCCTTTCTCTCTCTCTCTCTCCCTTATTTGCACCCACCTCCCCCATTCCCTCTCTACAGGAACGAATGCCGACGCCATTTTGTAAACACACTTTTTTGGGGGATTATACATATTAAATTCCAGCCAATTTTGTAGCAAATTTAAGTGCATTCATTTTTCTTTTCCCCCTAGATATATTCTTGACTTTTTCTCCTCAGACTGATTTTACTTTAAGCTAAGGGTGGTATTTGTACAAACTAACCTAGCCTAACCCAAGCAGCCAAGCTTTTAACCTAATCCAAACCTAGCTTAGCCTATAGCCAGCCAATCTGTTTTTCTTATTAACTCTAGTAGATATTGTATTTAGTATCCTACTGTAGCTATATATATCTGTAATTGTAGTTGTTGCTTGCACGATCTTGTAGTAACCTTTGACTGATACTTTTTTTGTTTTATCTAAAAAGAGTAGGCTACTGCTTTACTAGGATACAGTGACACCAGGGCAATCGGTTGATACAGTATATTAACCCCTTGTGTGCAGTCACACTTTATTTTTACATAATCTCTATTTGGTGAATTGTATATTTAGTTACATATTCTGTTATATATATAAATTTGTTTAAGGTTAGGTTATCACACCTGGTAGCCTATTTCTGCGTATTTCAATTTGATTATTTTCGGTTAGGTTATTCAACGCTGGTAGCCTATTGGTGCGTATATCAATTTAATTTTTTTTTTTTTGGTTAGGCTATCGCCCCAGGAAGCCTAATTCTGCGTATCTCAATTTTGTGTTCTCGGTTAGGCTATCACCCCTGATAACCTATTTCTGCGTATTTCAACATATTTGTTTTCGGTTGAAGTGATTGAAGTGTTTCTAAAGTGAGTGAAGTGTTTTAAAGTGAGTTAAGTGTTTTAAAGTGAGTGAAGTGTTTTAAAGTGAGTGAAGTGTTTTCTAAGTGAGTGAAGTGATCTGAAGAAACTGACTGTCACCATGCCTCGCACTTGTACGAACTGCGCCGGTAGGTTTGGTGAGTCCATGTTTGCTACTGTCGATCTTCAAGTCTGCCGTTTCTGCCAGCAACGAGAGAATTTGACAGTGAAATTAGATGAAGCCTACAACAAGATCAACGTCCTCACCATGAAGCTGGAATCACTCCAAGAGTTTGTAACACTCAACGTTGGAGTACCACAAACTTCAATTGTCACCGCAACTCCAGCAGACACCAACGCCCCAACGTCAACTGCCAACAATTCAACGCCTGCAGTAGCCATTTCAGCTGATGGTTCCGATACTCAAGAAACAAATAGTGACTCTCTTCCCCCTCAAGATAACTTCCGTGTCGTGAGGAACAACGTTTGCCCCAAGACCAGGAAACCCATACCGATTACCGAGAGTCAAAACCGTTTCCAGATACTCACAGACTCAGATGACGAAGAAGAAATAGAAGAAGTCCGGCTCGTGGGAGACTCGATGATACGTGGTCAGCTCACAGTGTTTTGCGCCAGGGCACCTAAGACCAGGAAGCGTTTTTGTATCCCTGGTGGTGGTGTGGACGACGTAGTTGCTGCAGTTGACGAAGTATCTAAGCTGGCCCCTGCTAATACAATGTATGTCATCCATGTTGGATCCAACGATGTACAGCGAACCCAGTCGGAAGATTTGCTTTTAAAGTACCAGCAGCTGATCAAGTCATTTAAGGAGAAGTCATCAAGGATCATCGTCTCAGGAATCGTCCCCCGGCTTGGTGTAGAGAGCCGATTTTACAACATAGCCACCAGCACAAATCGTTGTCTAGCAAACCTCTGCAGGAAGGAAAACGTGGGATTCGTCGACACCTGGGACAATTTCTACTACGATGACTATTTGTTTTCGGACGATGGAGTTCATCTGAACCAGGTGGGAGCAGCACGTTTTGGGCGTCTTCTCAACGATGCGGTGAAGGATTTTCGGAGAAGAAATCGACTCAGCAAAGGACAACCAGGAAGGAGGACCGAAGACAGCGAGGACGGCAACCTGCGAAGTAATTAAATGCTAATCCGTCAAGAACCGCGAATTTGGATAAAGCTCCACCAACACGACCCAAATTCAAAACCGCCAGGGATAACGACCGAGGATAGCCATGAATGTAAATGTAGATCCGACCAGAACCAAAAATTCGATTAAAGAACGTTTTGTGAGTTCTATAACCGCAACTTTAAAGGTTTTCTATGCAAACGCTCGTAGCATACACAATAAATTTTCAGATTTAGAAGAACTAGTGTTTACCGAAAATTATGATGTGATTGGTATAACAGAATCTTGGCTCAATACAGAAGATAGAGACTTTTTAGCAGAGTATTCACTTCCCGGTTATGTAATGTTTGAGAAAAGCCGAATAAATAAAAATGGAGGTGGCGTTTTATTTTATATCAAAGAAAGTCTTAACCCGACCCTCTTGTCAAAACCTCAAATTGTGAACGTCGACACATCTTTTGTGCTAATAAAGAATAATAAAGGTACAAAAATAATACTTGCATTAATATACAGACCTCCAGCTCAATCAGTACAAACTGACTTGAGAAATTTATGAACAAATTGCAGATGTAAGTAACTCACAGGATACCGTATTTTTTGGCGACTTTAATTTACCTGTGACCAAGTGGGGCGATACTCTTACTTCACACTCCGGACATGACTTGTATGCGAACTTGCAAGAGAGTTCACTCTATCAATTTGTTCGATCGCCGACCCGTGGTAATAATGTTCTTGACCTTGTACTCACAACAAAAGAAGAATTAATAGAGAATTTGAATGTTGGTGATGAATTCAGTAACAGCGACCATCGTACAATAACTTTCACTTTAAAGTTTACTTGTAATGAACCAAATAGCAGCATCGAAAAAGTCCCTAATTTCAAGAAAGCAAACTTTCATAAACTTAGAGCTATGTTTAAAGAAACTGACTGGAGCTTTTTAATTAACAATAATGACATAAATACACCTTGGGAATTATTCGAAACCACTTACCTAAAAGCAGTGCAGGACTGCATACCATCGAAAATACGGCGTCCAGGCCTTAATAATAAGCCCAAATGGTGGAATAAAGATATTTCAAACTGTCTGCTTGCTAAAAAGTTTGCTAATGATAGATTAAAATCCTTACAAAATGACGAAGAATGGGTAAAATTTGTAGAGCTACGACGCAAAGACAAAAAGTTAATTAAGCAAAGTAAAAAGACCCTGGAGTTACATGTTGCGAATCAAAGTAAAACAAACCCGAAAGAATTCTATAGTTATAACAGAAAGAAAAAAGTAGTTACTTCAACTGTTGGACCGTTAGTCGATGAAAATGGAGAATACACCAAAGACGAAGTACAAATGAGTAATGCCCTCAATACCTTCTTTGCATCAGTTTTTACAACGGAAGACCTCAGTGATATCCCTACTCCATCGCCGATTCAGATTGATAATTCAGATGTTCTAAGCAATATCACCGTTGCAGAGAGAGAAGTATTGAATTGTTTAGATAAACTCAAGGTAAATAAAACGCCTGGACCTGATAAAATCTCACCTAGAGTCCTAAAGGAAGCTAAGGATGAGCTCTCCAAACCATTGACATTGCTATTTAATAAATCCTTGCAGTCTGGAAATATGCCTGATCAGTGGAAGCTAGCCAACGTAACGCCGATATTAAAAAAAGGCAGAAAATCCCTACCCAGCAACTATCGTCCAATTAGCTTAACCTCAGTTGTATGTTAAATGTTAGAAATACTCATAAGAAACAGACTCGGATAAAAGACGTTCCTGTTTAACACCTTACGAGCGGCCTAGGCAGTAATTTATATGTACCGCCCAGCGTTTTTTTTTGGCCATAAATGGGGTTGTTTCCTTGCTCTTTTTCATGCATAAACAAGACCCAGAGCGTAATACAAGTATGTATCCCCGAAAGGGCGTAAATTGAGCTTTCCAATGACACCCGAACCATCCTTCTACGATCACTGGTTGTCTTGCAACGATCGTGCAACCGAAGGGCAAAATCAAATTTTCTCACATTATTACGTGTGTAGCGAGTGAGTGAGGGTGGAAGAGGGTGCAATAAATCTCAGTAGGTTCACGGTGGCCGTGGCGAGCGGTCAGGAGGGAATCTATGCTCCTCCCACAGCTCCGCTCTCTCTCAGTGCACATTACGTGCTCAAAATTGCACTCGACAATAGCCGTGACCCGCCACATAGGCCACATTTATTTCACTCGACAATAGTCGGGTGCTGCCAGTTAAGGGTTAACAAACCTCTTAGACTTCTTCCACGATATCCTCAACCTCTACGATGAGAGTAAAGCTGTAGATATTATATACCTTGATTTTCAAAAGGCCTTTGACAAAGTTCCCCACAAACGTTTACTGCTAAAACTAAAAGCGCATGGAATACAAGACGGTGTGTTGAAATGGATAGAAAATTGGCTCAGCGACAGAAAACAAAGAGTAGTCATAAACGGTAAGGCATCTAAATGGACCAATGTAAGTAGCGGGGTACCCCAGGGATCGGTACTAGGACCAATTCTCTTTCTAATTTACATCAACGACATAGATGAGGGTCTCACCTGTACAATCTCAAAATTTGCTGACGATACAAAAATTGCAAATAGCGTACTCTCAAAAGAACAAGTTGACGATATGCAACACAATCTAGATAAATTGTCATGTTGGGCCCAAATTTGGCAAATGAGTTTCAATGCGGATAAATGTAAAGTACTACATATCGGATACCTAAATGAGAAAGCAAACTATTCGATGAATGGCACTCAGCTTAAGAATGTAAACAGAAACCGATCTGGGAGTAACAATATCGATTAACCTAAAACCGAGTCAACAATGTTCAGAAGTTGTTAAGAAGGCAAACAAAATAATTGGCTTTATAGGCAGGTCATTTGAGCATAAATCCAAAGAAGTTATCCTAACCCTTTACAATTCCTTAGTCCGCCCTCTTCTGGAATACTGCGTTCAATCCTGGTGCCCTTATTACCAAAAAGATATAAACAAGCTAGAACGAGTTCAACGTAGAGTTACCAAAATGATACCTAGCCTAAAGAACAAACCATACGAAGAGCGTCTTAGAGAATTAAATCTATTTCCTTTAACCCAGCGCAGATTAAGAGGTGACTTAATTCAAGTGTTCAAAATCATCAAAGGCATCGACAATATGAACTGTAGTAAGTACTTCACTATCGACCAATCTAATTACACGCGGGGAAACGGTTGCAAAATTATTGGTAAATGTTTTAACTCACACGAATCTAAGAATTTCTTCTTCAATCTAGTTGTCAACTTGTGGAATGGGCTTCCCCGAGATGTTATAGAATGCAGCACCGTTGATTCATTTAAACTCCGCTTAGACAAATATCTCGCATCAAACCCGCGACTGACTGCGTTTGTAAATGAATAACTTTATTTTATCCCCCCCTCAGTTACTAACCAATATGTCCCCTACTAACTTCCTAATCCTGCCACGGACATTAGTTCCAGGGAAGTAGTTCCCTTTCCAATGTTCCCTTACCCACTCTAAACCACTGTTTGGACACTTGATCCTCAGTGTTTTGGAGGACAAGCAGCCTAGAAGGGTCACTAGGGCTGTTTGTTGCTTGATTTCCTTTGTACTCCTGTGTACAAACGTTCGGAAAATTCCCCTCTATCTGAAGAAGTAAAGGCATCCCTTGCCAAGCTTCGACATCCGATTGATGCACAGGAACTTGCAGATGAACATGCAGAGCTAGAGAGAAATGCTGAGCTGAAGGACCTCGTTGATGCTCTCTTCAAGGACTTTGAGGGTGCCCCACAAGCAGAATACTGGATGTCATTCCTGGAAATGGTTGAGGTTCTAACTCAAAATATCCATGCAATCAGAACAAGCAACTGGACTGAGTTCAAGTCCTCACTCAAGCTCATGCTTCCTTTGATGCAAATCTATGATAATGACAAGTATGGTCGGCATCTCCCCGATTTGTGCTTGATACCCTTCCTGTCGATCAGGCTGCATTCATGGAGAGTGGTATGTTTACACAGTCAATGACAGGAAAACCATATGCGTGTGTCGCCCTCGACATATGGATAGAGTCAACAATGAATAAGGGCTCTAAGCTGAAGTCTGGTTGGTTGGCCATTCTGAACAATGAAAAGCAGCTCCTTTCAAACACTCGGAATGTGAATAACATCAATCGGGTGAGAACAAAAGTCCATCGCCATGTTAATCGCAAGAAACAAGGAAAAGGGAAGCATGCTGATTGCTCGTCGAGTAAAATGAAGAAGGATGAACAAGCTGTACAGGATATAAGCGCATGTCACACTGAATTCAAGTGTGATCCATTTGACCATACAAACAAGACACTTCGATCCCTACAGTCAGGAATCCCAGCCTCAGACGCTCTCGCTGCCGACTTGAAATCGGCAAAGGAGGATGGCACAAGCACTCTAGGCGAGATTGTATCAGGACCAGGCGTTTTATTTACCTTGAGTTTATCTAAACAATTCAATACTTCTCTCTCTGTAATGGTGATATTGCTTAGAACATCTGAAATATCAATCTGAATCGGCGATGGTGTAGGGATATCACTGAGGTCTTCTGTTGTAAAAACTGATGCAAAGAAGGTATTGAGGGCATTACTCATTTGTACTTCGTCTTTGGTGTATTCTCCATTTTCATCGACTAACGGTCCAACAGTTGAAGTAACTACTTTTTTCTTTCTGATATAACTATAGAATTCTTTCGGGTTTGTTTTACTTTGATTCGCAACATGTAACTCCAGGGTCTTTTTACTTTGCTTAATTAACTTTTTGGCTTTGCGTCGTAGCTCTACAAATTTCACCCGTTCTTCGTCATATTGTGAGGATTTTAATCTATCATTAGCAAATTTTTTAGCAAGCAGACAGTCTGAAATATCTTTATTCCACCATTTGGGCTTATTATTATGGCCTGGACGCCGTATTTTCGATGGTATGCAGTCTTGCACTGCCTTAAGGTAAGTGGTTGTGAAACACTCCCAAGATGTATTTATGTCGTTATTGTTAGACAGAAAGCTCCAGTCAGTTTCTTTAAGCTTTGATTTAAGTTTATGAAAATTTGCTTTCTTGAAATTAGGGACTTTCTCAATGCTGCTATTTGATTTGTTACTAGTAAACTTTAAAGTGAAAGTTATCGTACGATGGTCGCTGTTACTGAATTCATCACCAACATTCAAATTCTCTATTAATTCTTCTTTTGTTGTGAGTACAAGGTCAAGCATATTATTACCACAGGTCGGAGATTGTACAAATTGAAAAAGTGAACTCTTTTGCAATTTAGCATAGAGGTCGTGTCCAGAGTGTGAAGTAAGAATATCACCCCATTTAGTCACGGGTAAGTTGAAATCGTCAAGAATTACGGTATCTTGTATGTTAGTTATTTCTGCAATTTGTTCATAAATTTCACTGTCAGTTTGCACTGATTGAGCTGGGGGTCTGTATAATAAAGCTAATTTTATTTTAGTTCCTCGTTTATTATTTAATAGTACGTAAGATATGTCTATATTCGCAATTTGAGGTTTTGACATTAAGACGGGATTAAGACTTTCCTTTATAAAAAACAGAACTCCTCCTCCATTTCTATTGATCCGACTTTTCTCAAACATTGTATAACCAGGAAGCGTATATTCGGCTAAAAAGTCTCTGTCTTCCGTATTTAACCAAGATTCTGTAATGCCGATTATATCATAATGTTCTGTAAACACGATTTCCTCTAGATCTGAAAATTTATTGCGTATGCTACGAGCATTTACATAAAACACCTTAAGAGTATTAGAGTTGGATGTTACTGATTGTGCATTGTCTGAATTTTCAGTTCATATTTGACTTACACTACCCTGTCTGGGTACCCCCGGTTGACCCCGTTTTTTGAACGGAAATCCTTGACTGCATCGTTCAGCAGACGACCAAGACGTGCAGCTCCTACTTCATTGAGATGTACACCATCTCCTGAAAACAAAGATTTATCATAGTAAAAATGATCCCACGTGTAGACAAAGCCAATGTCCTCCTCCCTACAGAGTTTGGCTAGTCGGCGATTTGTACTGGTAGCTATGTTGTAGAATCGGTTTTCTACATCAATTCGGGGAACAATTCGTGAAATTAAGATTCTATTAGATTTTTCCTTGAAGGACCTGATCAGCCGCCGGTACTTGCAAAGTAGTTCCTCTGACCGCGTCCGTTGGACATCGTTAGATCCAATGTGGATGACGTACGTGGTGCTTGCTGGGGCGAGCCTGGAAACCTCTTCCACAGCCGCAACAATGTCGTCCACGCCGCCACCTGGGATACAGAATCGTTTTCTGGTCCTGGGTGCCCTGGCGCAGAACTCGGTTAATTGGCCACGGACCATGGAGTCGCCCACAAGCCGAACTTCTTCCGTTTCCTCTTCCTCGTCAATAGCAAGAATTTTGAAGCGGTTTTGGCATGTTGTCGGGATGACCTTCCTGGTACTGGTACTGGGATGCACATTGTTTCTCACTAACTGAAAGTTGTCCTGGGGGGGAGTGAGAGTAGAGCCATTATTATTATCTGCAACATCTAAGGTAGCTGCTGGTGTGGGTACCGGTGCCGGTACTGTATGCACTGGAATGGCGGTTGACATCGTAGTGGTTTCTTGGGCCGAGGGCACTCCTACGTTGAGTGTGGCAAAATTCTTGAAGGGATTCAAGCTTCGTAGTCAGGGCATCGATCTTGCGGTGAGCTGCATTCAATTCATCCGCAATCTTCTCTCGGAGCTGGCAAAATCTACAAATTTGGACATCAGTATCAACAAACATGGTAGGGCCAAATTTACCGGAACAACTCGTGCAAGTTCGTTGCGGCGCCATGACGATATAATCACAATATGCCTGAAAATCACACAAATTTATGTTAGCACAATGGTACAATTAAAGCCTGAAAATCACAACAAATTTATGTTAGCAATGTGATACAATTAATTCCTGAAAATCACACAACATTTTGTTAGCAATATGATAAAATTAATATGCCTGTAAATCACAAAAAATATGTTTGCAATAGAACACAATTTATGCCTGAAAATAAAACAAAAATTGATGTTAGCAGAATGACACAGTTAAAGCCTGAAAATCACAAATGGACTAGAAATTTGTTACACAATTTACTGGAAAAAAAACAAAAAGTGGGAGAGGGTTAATGTAGCCTAGTGAGAAAACCGGAAAACAGTATACAGTACAGTAACAACAAATATTTGTTAGCAATATGGTACAATTAATGCCTGTAAATCACAAAAAAGAATATGTTAATCACAAAAAGAATATTATGCCTGTAAATCACAAAAAATATGTTAGCAATAGAACATAATTTATGCCTGAAAATAAAACAAACATTTATGTTAGCAGTATGACACAGTTAAAGCTTGAAAATTGCAAATGGACTAGTAATTTGTTACAAAATTTACTGGAAAAAAAGTGGGAGAGGGTTAATTTAGCCTAGTGAGAAAACTGGAAAGCAGTATACAGTACAGTAACAAAAAATATTGGTTAGCAATATGGTACAATTAATGCCTGTAAATCACAAAAAGAGTATGTTAATCACAAATGAATATGTTAGCAATAGAACACAATTTTATGCCTGAAAATAAAAATAAAATGATTTTAGCAGTATGACACAGTTAGGCTAAAGCCTGTATATTAGTTTATACAGTGGTCGACACAATAATAATAATAATGGAGTTAGTAATATCCCTGGCAAGAGTGTGAGAGGCCTATTATGGTGACAAGTATCTGAAATGCGATTAATAAATAGGCTATCAAAAAGTATTACAGAAACTAAATTATTCTAACCCAATATTAAAACTATCTTGACAAATGTTAGTGTGTGCGATTTATATAGATAACCAAGATAAAAAGTTCAACCAAGTACAGTATTGGCTAGACTTTGATATATAAAATACAAGAAGAGGGTTTGTTTATGCGTACACAGGTGGCGTCGGCGGCGTCTCTACTAACTTGACAAATAGAATTTTGAAAAACAAACGTTTATCAGTCAAATCTACAGTACAATGTCATGCAAGATAACTACTGGGTGGTTTGCTAAGCACTTAACTACAGTGAGGGCTAAAATATCTACAATAAGTGCTAGAACTTTATAATATAAAACAAGCAAGTAGTTTGTTTACTTTAGAGCGTCGGTCGTCACTAACCGGTACAAATGTAAACAAAAGCAGTCTCGATAAACAAACGTTTATCAGTCAAAAACACAGCAAAATTACGTGAAAAGCAACTACAGGGCAGTTAAGCTAGAGCTTAGCTACAGTTCATGCAAACAAATAAGGGGATGAGTAATGGAGTACTCAAGTTATGGTCAAATTTCGAGCAGCGAGAGCGAAGTGCTGTTGGCGGGTTGGCGCGTCTGGCTCGAGTGTCTATGACATGGTGGACCAGAGTCTCGTAGAATAGTCGCAAGCAGCGAACCCCACGCTTAACATGTTTTCCACGAAGGGCCTGATCAACAGACCCGTCTGCTATAACACCAGCTGCCACCAACACATCTGAGATGCCAGATCCCTTAAACCTCTTGTAGTGTAGATGAACGACATTTGGATGTGGAAGGGTGCCATGAATGGTAAGATTTTGCTGAACAGCTCAGCATTCTCACTTTTCAACTCTAGCATGAGCACGTAGACAGGACGATCACCAACAATTATTGCAAAAGGCATCTTTTTTCTTCGATTGATTTTGCAAGCTTACACATCACATCATTGAGAATTGTCTTACTGGGTGGGTTGGGATAGGTCATGTGCTATATTGCTCGACTCTTCTCATCTGCATTTGACATGCTGGCGTGAAACCCTGAAAACCCAGGCACAGTTTGTTCGGCTTAGGCTTTGTTTTGGCTTAGGTCTCGTTCGGTCTTCTTGCGCAATGGCCAATGCATGGATCACACCACGAATTGTTTGCACCGATGTGTCAGGAGGAGGAGTACTTTGATCAGCTGGTGGCTTCCTGAGAGGTGGTTCCCCATGCTTCGCTGTCTTGTATGGGTTGACTTTTTGCATTTAACTTCCGAGCTCTTTGAGAGTTGTTGAGAGGTTTGATGCAAAGTTGGCACCGGGAACTGGTCTATCCTCGTAATTCTCGGAAGGAAGTTCTGTATCAAATTATTCTGGCTGCACAAACATGACATTAGTGCGGTGTGACTGGCCAGCACCGGTCAGTGTGTCGCTCTTGAAGTCATCGTTGTCGACTATAGCGATAGCAGGCTTACCCTCAGCTAGTTCGAAGGGGCAATCAGATGAGCACTTGAGGTCATTGACCACCCAAAAATCTTGCAGCATAAGTACGTCATTGTAACTGATGCCCAGTCCATCTTTGTGCATTATGTCGACTATCTCCCTACTCTTGGTCAGTCCATGTAGCAAGACAGAGAGATTTATCTCAAATGCAGTGCATTTTCCAGTGATGTAGCTTGTGAGGATAGATGCAATCGATCGGACGGATGGACTGTCATCAATTGCAGACTTATTTGGGTGTTTCAGCCATGTGAGCAGCTTCAGCAGGAGCTCACTGAGGTCTTCTTCTCTCTCCAACTCGTGTATATATGGGAGCCAGGGAATAGTATTTGTTCTGATGACTTGCTCTTTGAGTCATGCCGCAACATTCATCACCAACTGATCATTGCTGACACCCAATGAAGATATTGCCGCCTCGATGTATGTACCTGCTGCTGTTGTATCATATACCAGTTCACTCACATTCTTTTGAATGCGTTCATGAAATCCGATGTCTTCCCCAAATTCATTGACGAGAATTTCCTTTAAGTAGCTGGATTTTACTACTGAGTTATATCCGTGATTTGAGATAATGCGCTTATAGTCCTGCAGCAGGCCTTGCAGTGTGCGAATTTCATGGTCTTTGAAGATGACTTGACGAATATGATGAAAGAAGAGAGCTTGGGCCTCTCGGAGGTTTACACGCTGCAGATGTTGAGTGGTCATCTGAAAGGGGCTTGTGGTCGCCTACATATTTGCGCCAGCACGCACGATGGTAGCGGATTTCCAACCCAAATGCTGTTTGACTATCTGGGATGGATGCAATCAGTGTGTCAAGTCTCAATCTCATGACCTCATCTTCCAGACGGAGAGTATGTAACTTGAATTTAGTCCAGGCATCTACTGTTGATAGGAGTAAAATCTGCTTGTCACGATCACTACTCTTGTATGCCCCTTTCATGCACCACACACATAGAGTCTTATCGTGAAGGACACCCATACTGGGGCGGAGCCTTTTAGGTGCACTGGCCTCTGGGGAAGGGTCTTGTTGATCTGATGCTTCATCTCTTTCAAGACGTTCCTCGGATTTGTGTTTGCGTTTTTCGGCTTGAGAGAGCTTGCGCTTGCTGGATAATGATGCGTAACGAGTGCTATGCATGTGGTGACCCTTTGGTCCCTTCTCCCAATCCACATTTTCATGTATATGTTGAAACTTATCAAGTTCTTTCCATTGTAAAGACTTTTCCCGGATGGATTCCCACTTCTCAGGTGTAATGTTTTCCAAACGATCATCTGTGGTACATCGATTACCACAGAGTAAAATGCACTCGTATTCATTTAATGTCTTGTCTGGTAACTCTTCACTCTCTCTTCTATTATCCATTATTTCGGTCACTTCACAAGTCGGCGATTTTCATCAGATGGGCATGCGATCCATCTGAAACAGTAAAAAAGTAATATTAGATATACACCGCAGGCAGAGAACAACAGTGATGATAGCAGCTAAGGTGAGGACAGTGATTCTGATAGTGGCTCATACAGTGAATCATGTAGTGACAGTGAAGTGGCAGATTAGTATGTACAATTAGTATAATACAATACAATAACAATACAATATACAATACAATACAATACAATAACCATTCCAGTGGATTTGTAATGCCAGAATTAGTGAAAAAGGACACCTCATTCGTCCTTGTAGCTCATCTGATGCAAGAGATATTACATTTCATGTTTTTCAAGATGGCGTTGGTGGCCATTTTGAATAATGGGCTCTAGCAGAGTTAGCCGTCATTTTTCAGAGGGGCATAGGAGCTAATTTTCCTTTAAAATGGTTCAGGTTTCAAATCCATCGAGAGAAAAAGGTAGGAACAAAATGGTAACGGATTCCAAGCAAATGACCCTACTATTAGGCATATATAAGGTGACATACGGTCATATTTATTATTCCGAGTTAGGCCCAACTATACAGTGGAGGCCGTTTATTATCCACTCCTATATATTATGTGAGAGGGTGGAGTTTATAATTATGGTGTGTTTTGTTCTTTATATATATATATATATATATATATATATATATATATATATATATATATATATATATATATATATATATATATATATACAGTATAATTATATACACACATTACGAGTTTTGAGCGTCACTGTATATCATAGGTGAATTTTGCCCAAAGAAGTCGGCCTCTAAAAGAGGTCAGTCTCTAGAAGAATTTGGCTTTTAGAAAGAGAGAGAGAGAGAGCTGGCCACGCTCTCTTGGCACATCATCTTCCAGCACCATTTCCATAGCTGCCACGATGAGTTTATTCTCACTGTGTCTTCATAACCAGCACGGCCACCTTGCCACCTTATACAATACGGGACGTGATATTATTGTTCACTGCCACAGTTATGAAAATACGGGAAGTGATATTATTGTTCACTGCCACAGTTATGAAAATACGGGAAGTGATATTATTGTTCACTGCCACAGTTATAAAAATAGGCGTGTAAGTGCAAGACAAATTAGGTAAATAAACGCATTATAATTGAAACTTGGTAAATTCTAACTTAATTCATCGTATCCTTCACACATACACACACACACCCACATATATACAGTATATATATATATATATATATATAAAAACTATCGTTTTCCTTCATAATTTCTTCCTTTCCTTCCTTTATTTTGTCTATTCTCTTTACTAGTTTTGTCCTCCCTTTGTCCACTTCGCTCCCTCTCTCTCTCTAGTCCGTGTATCTATGTAACTCCATATAACTCTATGTAGCTATCTATATCTCGCTATATTGTTTCTAGTATTTTTTAAATCTTTCAATGTGGCTCTGCCCTCCCGAGTCCCAGGCGTATGGTGGTGCTATAAACAACCTCTGGACCCCCCCCCGCCCCCCCCCCACAAACACACAAACACACCTCTCTCTCTCTCTGTATGTGTCTATTCAACTTCATGTAACTTTATGTATCTATCTCTGTGTCAGCCTCTCCATCTTTCTCTCCTCTCTCTCTTACTTCCCCAATTCCTCTCTACCTCTCCATCCTTCTCTCCTCTCTCCCTTACTTCCCTAATTCCTTCCTACCTCTCCATTCCCCTCTCCTTCTCCTTTACTTCCCTAATACCTTCCTGCTTCTCCATCCTTCTCTCTCTCTCTCTCTCTCTCTCTCTCTCTCTCTCTCTCTCTCCTCTCTCCCTTATTTCCCTAATGCCTTCCTACCTCTCTCTCTCTCTCTTACTTCCCCAATTCCTTCCTTCCCACCACTTTCCCTTACTTCCCTAATTCCTTCCTCCTTTTCCTTGCACCCCTATTTGTTCCTCCCTCAACCCCCAACCCTTCTCTCTATCTCACTTACTTTCCTAAATGTTTTCCCCCTCGCACCCCTACTTCTTCCTCCATCATATCTTATCCTCCTCCCGCACAAGAAACAATAATCTTACTGTACCCCATCTACCCTACTTCATCCATACCCGACCCCCCCATTACGCCCATCCCATGCCCATCTACACCCCGCCCACGTACTGCGCTGCGCTCCTCGGTTTTCACTCGGGGTCTTCATTGCGCCCGGGGGATTCGACTTGCCACGCCCAGAATTACGCCCGCGGTTCACGGAGGGGGTATGCCGGGTGAGCAGGAAGGGGTGTGTGGTTGGGGGTTGAGGTTCTTGAGGGGGAGGGGTTATGGGGGCTGCCAGACGGGTCATAATGAGACAGAGAGAGTTAAATGGTGTAAAGTAAAATGTAATCAAATGTGTTCGTGGACGGAATGAAACAATTGATCAAGGTTCGTCAAATTCATTTTGTAAAGTATACACACATTTTGCGAGCAAGCAGATAGACAGACAAAAGGACATACGAACAGACACATGGAATGTACCCATTACTAAAGTAAATCAGGTATATACAGCACTGTATCTAAAGAATATAGTCACTAAATGTTGAGTAATTTCCTGGATAGATTTTGGATATGATACATATCAACGAATGAGAGCCAAGTGTCACTCACATACGGTTAATGTAAGTTTATAACATGTGTACTGTGTATATATATATATATATATATATATATATATATATATATATATATATATATATATATATATATATATATATATATATATATATGTATATATATACTGTATATATATATATATATATTATTAAATAAGTTCGTGTGTCTGTTTGTCTGTCTGTGTGTTCTATATAGGCGGCCGCAGTTTTGGACCTGGGGAGCTGAAACTTTGCATGTGGGTGTCAATTGACCTGGGTCAGGTCATAGAGGGGGCGAGGCCACGATCGGAGGTCGTTTCGAGGCCAAAATTTAAAAAAAAAAAATGAAAAAAATGGCCGTTTGGGGCAGAAGGAGGCCTCCGATCGAAAAGGTGTATGAAACGAAAGTTGTTCGCAGCCTCCCAAAATGGGGGTACGGATGAGGTCAGATCCAAAATTGGAGGTCATTTAGCGGCCGAAATCGAGGTCGCCGTTTAATGAGGCACAGGGAGGTCGAGGCCGGTGATTATGGTAGTAGTAGTATTGTGATGATTGTGGTATAGTCCCACCGATCTTAAGAGGCAGTTTTACTCGCGGGTAATCCCTTTACATTGGTGCCACATGATATAATTCCTAACAACGAAAAAATATTATTTTCGGTATTAAGTACCTTAGGCGGTTTGAAATGCTCAGGCTATTTCTGCATGTACAAAAACACTTTTTTGTTTTCATAATTAATTCGCTTGTTATTAGTAAATACAACAGGCATTGTACACAACCTGCCTGCTAGCTAGTACGACGTTGTTAAATTAGGTGGACTACACACTCATTCACAGATTGACCCTTTAAAGAGCGAGGGGGGGGGGGGGGAGAGAGAGAGAGAGAGAGCTAGAGCTATAAACTTTTACCTCTTGGGTGGTGTGGAAAGTCAAAATATAAAATGGTAATATATTACCAGTATATATATATATATATATGAGAGAGAGAGAGAGAGAGAGAGCGAGAGTGCAAGAGCGAGAGAGAGAGAGAGAGAGAGAGAGAGAGAGAGAGAGAGATAAATAGTAATATAATTTATTATAGCAATTATAATCTATGCATTCATGTGGGCTACACAGTCTTAGCGCCGACACTTTTGCCTCTTGGGTGGTGTGGAAAGAAAGCCAAAATATAAAATGGTAAAATAGTACACACACATATATATAGAGAGAGCCGATCTCCCTACATTGGCCTTGACCGGGGGAGGTAGCGAGAGTTGTTGTTGTTGTTGTTGTTCCCTAAGCTGCCTGGCCGAACAGCCCCGAGTCCCTGAGGAAGGCCATGGCCACGATCGGGCTTTCCCACAGAGCTCTTATTGAGTGTAGATTATGTTGTTGGCGTAAGTGGTTGTGTGAAATGCAGTCTTCTATGATGTGTTTAATGGTATGGGGTGCTGTGTTACATCCTGGGCAGGCGTCGACAACGGAGTCATCCAGTCTCTTCTGATAGCTCAGGAGAGCTGGATGGTGTCCGCATCTCAGCCTGGCCAGGTGGACTCTGTCCTCGCGAGGGAGGGAGGATTCGGAAGGATGGATTTCGGGAGGTCGTGCATGCAGCTGCGTGTTGTCTGTGAGTGAGTGGATGGATTGGCGAGAGATATGAGTATGGATGTGCTTCTGGAAGTTGGTTCGGGGTGGGCAGGGAGGGAGAGAGGACAATAATTGTGTGTGATACCGTGTGCTGGGTGTTGTTTTGATATTTCTTGGTGTCTGTGGGTGTGTTGCCATGTAGTTTAGTGGGTGGTCTTGGTTCGTGGAGGCTGCTGCCAGGAATTGAGTGCCTCTCATGTCCAGATGGTCTTTGACTTTGAGGATTTTGGTTTCTTGATGTAGGTGATCTGTGGGTGCAGTAGCTTGTGTAGCCTGTAATGATCTTCAGGGCTTTGTTTTGAATAGTCTGTAAGGTCTTATGATGTGTTTCAGCTAGGTTAGAAGCCCAGGCTGGGCTTGCGTATTCCATCACTGATCTTATGTATTGCTTATATACTGTGGTGGTAGTTTCTTTGTTGTGTCCAAATTTTGTGTGAGCAAGTGACCTGAGGGTGTTAAGTCTGGGTGTCAGTTTCTTTTTAATGTTTGTGGTGTGCTGTTTGAATGTCATATGAGTATCATATGTTACTCCTAGGATTTTGGGTGTGTGTGTATGTGTTAGGGGTGTGTTTTTTATGGTGAGTTGAGGGATGTATTCGTGTTCACCTGTCCAGCTTGTGAGCAGGGTTGCGGTGGATTTGGCTGGGGCTAGATTAAGTCTGTTTGTAGTGCACCAGCCATGTAGTGTGTTGAGATAGGGTTGAAGGAGATCTGTTGCTCTTCTTGGGTCATGGTGTGTGCATGTGAGTGTTATGTCATCTGCATAGGAGGCTAAGTTTATTTGGGGCGTATTTGGTGTAGTTATATCGTGCATGTACAGATTGAAGAGTGCGGGCGATAGGACGGATCCTTGTGGGACTCCGTTTGGAAAGTTTCTGATTTTAGATGACTGACCGGCAAAAGATACGTGTGCACATCTGCCTGCTAGGAAGTTGGCCAGCCACCTTTTGTGTTGTTGTGCATGTTTGTGTTGTAGATTTTGTTTGTTAGGTTGTGGCGGGGGATGGCATCGAAGGCTTTACTAATGTCGAGTGTGGCTAATAGTGATCTGTGTGGTGGTCTAGCT
Source organism: Paralithodes platypus (assembly GCA_032716605.1). Taxonomy (NCBI): domain Eukaryota; kingdom Metazoa; phylum Arthropoda; class Malacostraca; order Decapoda; family Lithodidae; genus Paralithodes; species Paralithodes platypus. Next base: position 20,212,067 of record CM064505.1, read on the forward strand.
GAGTTGATGCCGTCAAAAGCTCTTTGTGTAAGGTCTGTGAGAAGAGTGTTTGTGGAGTGCAGTGGCCTAAAGCCATGTTGTGTTGGAGCTAGGGGTAGGTCGGGTGTAATTAGTTGTAATACTAGGCGTTCCATGACTTTGGAGGGGGAGCAAAGGAGTGTGATGGGGCGGTGCGAGGAGGGTAGCGTGGGGTCTTTGTTGGGTTTGGGGAATGTGATGATGATACCATGCTTCCAAATGTCTGGTATTGTGTTGTGTGAATAGCTGTAGTTTGATATGTTAGTGAGTGCTTGTATGCCTTGTGGTCCCAGGTGTCTGAGGTGTATGTTGCTTATGTTGTCTAGGCCACAGGCGGGTGAGTGCTTGAGATTGTTGATGATATGCTTTGTCTGGTGATTGGTGAAGGGTGTATAGTCAGGGTCTGTGGGGAATTGTCTCTTACGTCGGATGACTCGTCGGTCGTCTTTGTGAGGTTTTAGGTGGCTGACATGTGAGAAGTGATTGATGAGAGTGTTTGCTTGTTGTTTACATGAAGGAGTAGAGTCTGTTGTTGTGATTGCAGCATGTGATTGTGTTGTGTTGCTGTTGGAAAGTGTGATGCTGTTTAGTGTTTTGTAGAGTTTTTTGGGGTTTGTTTTGTGATCAAGTGTTTGTAGGAAGTTATTCCAATTTAGTTTTTGTTGTTCTTGTATTTTGTTGTTAGTTTGGGTGTTGAGTGCTTGAATTTGTTGTGTGATGTCTTGTGTGTGGGGTGCTGGGGAGTGTTTCAGTGTGTCGCGTTGTCTGATGAGGTTTTGAATTTCTCGTGTGAAGTTGGGGTTGTGTCTTTTTCTGTTACCTCTTGGAATGTGTTTCTTGTCAGCGTTTTGGATAGTTTTATTGAGTATGTGTACAGCATTGTTGATGTTAGTGATGGGTGTACTGTTTAGAGTTGTGAAGTGTTGTTCTGTCTCATTTGTAAATGCTTCCCAGTTAGCTCTTTTATAATTGGTGTATGTGTGTTTGTGGCTAGCTGGGGTGAGTCTGGTTTTGGTGGTGATAATGATCGGGAGGTGGTCAGAGCCTAAGGTTCTGACCACCTTCCAGGATGTTGTGGGGGCGAGTTCTGGGGAGCAAAAGGTGATGTCTGGAGATGATGGGTTATAGAGGGCTTGGTGAGGAATATGAGTATGTTGATGGATGTCGTTAAGGATGATGAGGTTATCTGTTTGGTTTTGTAGTACCAGCCCTCTGTCTGTGTCGGGGTTGTCGACAAACCAGGCCGACGCCTTGGCGTTGAAGTCACCACCCAGGATGATGTGTGGGGTGTTTGTGATGTGTTGTAAGTGTGGTCTGTATTCATTTGGTACTGTAGGGGATGTTTGGGGAGGGATGTATGTGTTTATGATGGTTATGTTGGATTTGTTGCCAGTGCGTATTTTAATTGATTGTATTTCTGTTGTGTTATCATTTGGGGGGAGGAAGGATTTGGTTTGTACACTGGTTACTATGTATGATATTTCATTGTGTACCAGGGTGATGAGTCCACCGCCCCCGCCGACAGCCCGGTCTTGTCTGATGGTGGTGAAATTATGAAATGTGGGTGTTTTTTGTGATGTGCGGAGTTTTGTTTCTTGTAAGATGGCAATGTGTATGTTGTGTTGTTTGATGAAGTGTGAGAGTTCGTGTTTCTTTGTGTTAATGCCATCTATGTTCAATTAGAGAATGTTAATGTTATGTGCACGATGTATGTTGGGTGCTGCTGCACGAGGATGGGGTGGGGGTGAGGGTGGGGGTGAGGGAGGGGCTGGAGGTTGGGAGGGGTGAGGTGGGGGTGGGGATTGGGGAGCAGGAGATGGGGGTTGGAATGGATTAGGATGGGGTGTGGTATGTTGAGTTGAGGATGTGGATGGTATGGGGAGGTTAGGTGGGTTAGGGAGGAGAGGTGGACGGGTTTTAGGGGGGGGAGTGGATGATATGGAAAGGCTAGGGGGGTTGGGGAGGAGAGGTGGACGGGTTTTAGGCGAGGGATTTGACTGGGAGAGGGAGGGGCATGAGGAACAGGTCCAGGTGTTCGTGTAGTGTTTCTTGGAGGCAAGTGTTGTACAGGTGAAGTGGGTCCAGTTCCTGCATGGATTGCAGAGAACTGAACCCTTAGTGTGGCGACTCGAAGTGATGGGTTTTGAGCAAGTTGGACATATGTATGTGTACGTGGGTCCTGGGTTGCTCTCAATGTCTCCGGCTAGAAGAAGTCTTCGAGAAATGACAGCCGGAGAGTCATTTCTCGGTGTAGGAAAAACTGTGTGGTGTGAGAGGTGTGGAAATTCCCGGCGCGACCGAAGCCGCTCCAAGGACCCGTGCCCCCAGGGAGGGTAGCGAGAGTAATTTGGAAAGGTTGTCCTACGGAAAGGGTCAAGTGGACAGCTGGCATCAGTGTACGCCGAGCTGACTCCGCCCAAAACTGCCTTTTAAAATATGTAGGACTATAGTAGTGATTGATGATGGTGATTATGGTAGTAGTAGTGGTGGTAGTAGTGATGGTGATTATGGTAGAATTTAAACCCGGGCAACGCCGTGTACCCCTGCTAGTATATATATATATATATATATATATATATAGATCACACACAAACCAACCAAAATGGATGACAAATAAATTATTAGATCTTATAGGTAGAAAGAGAGATGTATACAGAAAAATACAGAAAGGCGAAATCCACCTTATAGGATATCACCATAACTTGTCGAAGCAGGTAAAGAAAGAAATTAGGAAGGAAAAAAGAAACTACGAAATCAAGGTAGCAAATGAATCCAAAAACAACCCTAAAGCATTTTAATCAATTGTATAAATAGTACAGTAGGGCCCCTTAAGAATGTGATAGGTGAGATTACAGATGATGAGTTAGAAATGTGCAATACTCTAAATAGTCATTTCCTTTCTGTTTTTACAAACGAAAATTTAGATCAAGTTCCAGTAGTCAACCAAGTTTTTAACGGTAGTATAGACGAAATATTAAGCACAGTTCAGGTCATCAGTGACGAAGTAATTAAGGACGTAGATAGACTAAAACCTCTGAAATCTCTAGGTCCAGATGAGGTGTATGCTATGGTATTACAAGAATGCATGGACGAATTAAGTTACCCATTAACTCACCTATTTAATAATTAACTAGCTTTAGGCTTAGTTCCTGATTCATGGAAGCTCGCAAATATAATTCCGATATTTAAAAAAGGTGATACGTCCATAACATCAAATTACCGTCCTATTAGTCTCACATCTATTATAGGGAAATTGCTAGAATAAATTATTGCCAGGAAAATTAGAAATCACTTAGAAATGTTCAAGTAAATAAAACCCTCTCAACATGGTTTCACTCCAGGACGATCCTGCCTAACAAATTTACTCAGTTTTTTCTCTGAGGTTTATGAAGCGGTAGATAACGACAAGTCATATAATATAGTTTACTTAGACTTCAGTAACGCCTTTGATAAAGTTCCACATGAAAGGCTGTTAAGGAAGATAGAAGGACATGTTATTGGGGGGATGCTAGTCAAGTGGATTAAGTCATGGCTGATTGGTAGGAAGCAGAGAGTTATTATAAATGATGTAAAATCGGACTGGGGTTTAGTTAAAAGTGGGGTCCCCAAAGGGTCGGTTTTGGGACCCCTTTTGTTTATTATCTACATAAAGACTTAAATAAAGGTTTAAATTCTTGACTAAGGAATAAAGAGTAGGTTCAGTAAATTTGCTGATGATACTAAAATAGGTAGGATAATAGAGTCAGCTATCGACAGGGAATGTCTTCAAAATGATCTCGATCATTTGCACGAGTGGTTCATAAATTGGCAGATGAGTTCCAATGTAGACAAATGTAAGGTATTAAGAATTGGAAATCGTAATTTAGATGCGAAATACAAACTAGACAATGTATAATTGGATAACTCAGACTGTGAGAAGGATCTGGGGGCACTCGTTAGTAATGATCTGAAACCCAGAAAAAATGTATAAGTGTTAGGAACAGGGCAAATAGAATTCTAGGATTCATATCTAGGACTGTTAGCAACAGGACTGCTGAAGTTTTCTTAGGACTATACTTAGCACTAGTAAGACCCCATTTAGACTATGATGTTCAAGTTTGGTGCCCTTATTACAGAATGGATATCGACCCTTTAGAGGCAGTCCAAAGAATAATGACGAAAAATATACATAATATTATTTTTATTAATCTCACCACCACACCCCCAATGAAATTAATTAAAGTATATATGATCCACCGGGATTCGAACCCGGGTTATCACACACATATTTTTGCCACCTTAACCATTACACCACCAGGACGGTTAAAGGTTTATGCACACGCCTACGACTTATTATCCTTTCTCGAATACTGGATATTAATCTAATCATGTTCATATTCCCAACCGCACTATGGTAGCCTACTGTTTAAGTGAGAGGAAAGAATATTCATGGGGCACAGATCTTATAGACCGGCCTCTCGAAGAAATATCCCTAAACCTACTAATAATATTATTTTTATTAATCTCACCACCACACCCCCAATGAAATTAATTAAAGTATATATGATCCACCGGGATTCGAACCCGGGTTATCACACACATATTTTTGCCACCTTAACCATTACACCACCAGGTCGGTTAAAGGTTTATGTCTAATATTAGACATTTATCGTAGGAGGAGAGGTTGAAAGTCTTAGGCTTGCACTCACTAGAAAGACGAAGATGTAGGGGAGACATGATAGAGGTATTTAAATGGATAACAGGTTTAAATAAGGGCGATATAGATGAGGTATTAAAGCTAAAGAACGGCGACATAACCTCCTCAAATAGTTTCAAGTTAGATAAGTTTAGATTTAGGAAAGATATAGGAAAGCACTGGTTTGGGAATAGAGTTGTTAACATGTGGAATGCACTGCCCAGAACAGTAATTAGCTCAGAAACAGTTGAAAGCTTTAAGCATAAGTTGGATTCCCATATGAGTGATATGGGCTGGGTGTGAATGGGAGCTGCCTCATGTGGGCCGCATGGCCATATGCAGTTTCCCGCGATCATATGACCTTATGTTCTTATGTAATTGGGGTTGGGTGTGATAGGGATCTGCCATGTGTGGGCCGATCGGCTTTTTGCAGACTCCCATATTCTTATATACAGGTATATATAATCTGTAACTGACTGAAATTAACTGAACGTTTTCGTAGATCCATAATATCCCCCCCCCCCCCAAATCATATCACCACCAACTATTAGCACGGTTGGTTAGTTAGTTACAATAGGACTTCAGAGGCTATCGACCCTTGTAGATTATTTAACTGGAGCCCCTTTTCGAGAACTCCAGTCCCCTCATTTGCACAGAACACATTCCGCCCAAGTTGAAGATACCGAGATGACGATATGGCAACGCTCATCAAGCACGCATGTATGTAAAACAAGTGCTGCAATCTAGAGACAATAAGAAGCAACCCATACCGTTGAGCTTCGTGCGCTAATCTCGAGGCATCGCAAAGGTTCCAGGCGACTATAAAGTGTACAATACACAAATTCAGACAAAATAACAACTATAAAAACAACAACAACACAGTGACACACAACTGAAATATACTGATTACTATTACTATTATTATTATTAGTATTATTATTATCACACACACACACATACACAGTTCCGTTTTGTTTTCCTTTCCCATCTCAAGTTTAATATTCCAGCCCTTCGTTCCCCATTTTCTATACCGCCCCTGGGATACCACGGCCACAAAACACGCCTATTTATTTGTACGGTGTGTGCGTGTGTGTTGTCTAGGGGGGTACTGGGGGGAGAGGGGGTGGCTCTTGGGGATGCAGGGGGATTTGTTCTGTGTTGGTGGGGGGAGAGATAGAGATATATTTACATAGATACACTGGCCACACAGACCTTACTATCCAAACGAGGTGGTCAGGGCTTAATTCAAGTACAGATGGCAGAGAGAGAGAAAGAGAGAGGATGAGGCAATATTGATGGATTAAAAGAGGGAAGGACAAGAGGCAAACACTTAGAGTACGTTAATTATTGGGTCTCTCTCTCTTATGCCCCTTTCCCACAGATGCGACTTCATACGATTTTCGTCGCCGAGGACGTAGTCTTGTCAAGTCGCAACGAATTTGTGCGATGTCAACGATTTGGACCGTTACAAACAGATAACAAATTATACTCGGCGAAGATGTCGCCGATGAATGCGACGCAATTCTGCGACGTTATCGGCAAAGCGAGCGATGTTTCGCCGATGATCTCTACGAGGAATGTCACATTTTCAAAAATATCTTGCGATATCATGCGAGGGTGAAGGAAAACTCGCCGAATATTCTGCGACGTCTTCGGCGATTCAAGCGATGGTTCGGCGATTACTTCGGCGAGGTTATCCAAATATTTTTCCTGGCACAAATTCCTGCGATGAACGAACGAATCCTCGGCGATCATCGGCAATGCCATCGCAGATACGTCGCCGAGGTGTCCGAACAAGATCGCCGAGGTGTGCAAACCTGAGCGAATGTAACGTGAATGTGCTAATTGCACAGGTATTAGCATATACTCACGTTACAATCGCGCAAGTAAATATGCCCCCACATCCACCCACAACCCCCCAAACCTTTTTCTTGTATATAAAGACCTTGACTCGGTCATAGAGAACATTCTGAGTTGAGCAGCCACACCGAGCAGAGCTACATATCCTCCTCTCTTGACCACCACCACATTATAACCTCAACCCTTGGACGTGCCTGTTATATTTTGAGATGGTGAGGCATACGCAGCATCTACGCAAGAGGGATTTACAACGTGTTGATATGGCCCTTATCGCCCAGCAGATGCATCTCATTTATCTGGAATGCCTATTGGAGTTTGCCAGAAAGGAGAAGGAAGCTGAGAGGGAAAGGAAGGAAGAAGAGGAGAGGAGAAAACAGACGAAGAAGCGAAAAGTGTGGACGAGAGCGTGGCTGTCAAGGCGAGGTAGATTTGGGGGTTATGAAAACCTTATGAAAGAAGTGGAAGCAGAGGACCCAGCGGATTTCAAAAACTTCCTGAGAGTGGACCCGGCACTCTTTCAAGAAATTCTCAACAAAATTCGACCCATCATTGCCAAAAAGGACACAAACTTGAGGAAAGCCATAGAACCTGGTTTATGTTTGGCAGTGATGCTGCATTACCTAGCTACAGGTGACAGCTACAAGAGTCTCATTTACTTGTTCAGGATAGTGCACAACACCATCTCCAAAATTGTGCCCAAGGTGTGTGAGGCTATAGTCAGTGCATACATGGATGATGTCGTTGTTTGTCCTACAACACCAGAAGAGTGGAAGGTGGTTGCAAATTGAGTGGCAATTTCAACATGCTTTGAGCGCCTTGGAAACATGTTGCCATCAGAAAACCACCAAAAGCTGCCTCTACCTTCTACAACTATAAAGGTTACCATTCAATTGTGCTGCTTGCCATTACTGACGCTGACTACAAATTCCTCTACATCGATGTTGGTGCAGAGGGATCAGCATCAGATGGAGGGTTGTTTCTACGAACCCCTATTCGTTTGCTGTTGGAGAGGGATGACGTTGGTGTTCCTGAGCCTGAACCCCTTGAAAAAGGCAACGAGGAAATTCAATTTTTCTTCATTGGAAACGATACATTTCCACTCAGGACTTGGATGATGAAATCATACCCACTGAGAGGCTTGGATGACGATAAGCGCATTTTCAATTACCGCCTATCCAGAGCCCGGAGAATGGTTGAAAATGCGTTCGGTATCATGTCTGCCAGGTAAAAGCCGATGTTTAAAATTTATATAAATGTTTTTTTTTATATATATATATACCGGTATATATATAGTATATATATATTATTATATACTGTATATGTATATATATATATATATATATATATATATATATATATATATATATATATATATATATATATATATATATATATGAAGCGTATATATATGAAGCGTCGCTTCATGACCTCCTCCGGACTTAACTTCACCTTTGAAAAATCAAACAATGGACAACTCCCCTTCCTCGACATCCTCGTAGCTCTGAACGACCATGGGTTCAAAACCACCATCTACACTAAACCAACTAACACAGGACAATGCCTCAACGGCGATAGTGAATGCCCCCGCCGTTATCTTCTATCCTCCATCTCCGCCTATGTAAGGAGAGCCCTCACGCACTGCTCTACCTGGGCCGACACCCACCAGGAACTAGAAAGACTATCCCAAGTTTTAGTGAATAATGGATACTCCAACTCCGACATCTCCAGCACCATCAACCACCATCTTGAAAAATGGTACACCCAAAGCCCTCCCAACATTGACCCCCCCAATTAAATTAAGATCTTCTACCCCAATTACATGTCCTCTGAACACAAAAATGACGAGGCCGTCTTAAAAGAAATAATCTCCAAGCATGTCCACCCAACCAACCCGGAAAACAAAATCAAATTAATAATTTATTACAAATCCCCCAAGACCTCCAACCTCGTTCTCCGCAACAAACCAGCTTCCACCAAGATAAAAAGCTCGATGACCGACGATCACATCATTTACCAACATACCTGTAATTATGAGGACTGTGGACCTCATTCCTATATTGGCATGACGCAGACTCGTCTTTCACGTCGGTTAACTCTTCACCTTCAGGCTGGAGCCATCAAAGACCACTATCTCACCCCCAACCACCCCCACCTCACATGCAACGAGTTAGAGAAACACACCACCATACTCGATAAAGAAAGTGACCCAAGGAGATTACCTATACTCGAAGCGTTATATATCCAAGCCTTACATCCTAACATCAACAACCAAACTCTAGACCTTCAGATCCTTCCTTCTGCCAAAAGGCACTACCCTACAGGACCTAACGCCCCCCCTTGCCCCCCGGTGCCCTTGACGCAGCTCCCCGCGCTACTTCCTTCAGCTTCGTCTTCTGCCGGCGCCACACGTACTCCACAACTTAGGCCACGCCCCTCGACACGCAGCCAATCAGCTTTGACCCCGCCGACCGACCAACACCATCCCGCATCCAGTGCGCCTGCGTGAAGCGGTTCCCCCTTTTGCACTCTTAGAATACCCCTCCACCAATAGGAGACTTTTGCACCCTGATTTTCGCCTCCTCTGATCCTCCACCCTCTATATATACCCTTCCTGTTTACCTTTTATATCATTCTACCCTTACTTGATAATGCTGGTTGTCCAGTGAAACGCGTCGTATATCCTGTATCATCATGTACATTTATTTAACCCTGTACCACCATGAATTTTGCTCATCTCATTCATCTACTTCCTGCCACCCAGCGAAAACTCATCAGAGACCTGGAAACTTTGAATAATAAAATTTCCAACGCAGAAATTGCCATTTCTTTCAACCTCGTATGTATTAAAGAAAATTTATTACCTGGCTTTACTAACATATATATAAATATATACATCTAGAATTATATATGTGTGTGTATATATATATCCATATCATACGTCCGTCAATACATATCCGTATGGGTTGAGGCCCATCTCGAGTAACAAAATTTATCCATCTTTAACACCTTACGAGCGGCCTATGCGGTTTATTATATGTACCGCACAGCGGGGTGTTTTTAGCCAAAATAGGGCTGTTTACGTGATCATTTTCATGCCTAAATAAGACCCAGAACGTAAAACAAGTACCTATCCCTGAAAGGGCATAAACAGAGCTTTCGAATGACACCATAACGATCCTTGTATGATGGATAGTTTTCTTGCAATAACCGTGCAACGCGAGTGCAAAAAGCAGGTAATTCGGTACTTTCGGTACATAATTGAGTATGTAGCGAGTGAGAGAGGGAGGAGGGAGCTGAGATTTGTGTCAGTAGGTTCGCCGCGGTGGTCTGGAGCAGTCATACGCTCGCTAGTCTCCTGCCACCACTTGTCTCTCTCTCTCAGCCACATTACGTGCTGAAATTGCCACTCGACCTATGTCGAGCGCCGCCACATAGTCCAGCTTTTTTTAACTCGACTTATGTTGCTCGCCGCTAATTAAGGGTTAAAAGCTTAAAATAAGCTCCTCGCTTCACTTTAATATTTGGGATTGGAGTTCGGTGCGAAAAGGATCTGACTTGTGTGGGTTGATCGCCCTAATGGAGATTCCCTTTGCATTATCTTATAATGTTTTCATTACAAAACTAATTTATTTTTTACACAGACTAACCTAATTAATTGTTTTGACCATTCTCATTACAGGTTCCGGTGTCTCCTCACCACCATACCTCTCCATCTGAATCGCGTGTAATCCGTTGTGATGGCCTGCTGTTGCCTCCACAACATCCTATGCATCAGGAATCCCTCTGATTGCAAAGGTCTTGTTGTGGAGGAGGAAATTGCGACAGGAGAAATCATAGACCTGGTGCGTCCGGCAGAAATCCTCGACCGTGTTGTGACCCGGCCTGGCAACACCGCAACAAAAGATGGCAAGGGTCTTCGTGACAGGGTCAAACAGTACTACAACTCACCAAGTGGGAGTGTAGAATGGCAGAATAGAATGATAGGGCGCACCCCATTAGAAACCTAAGATAACCAAATAAAATGTGTAATTATTTTAATGAATGTTTAATTTTTATTCCACCTAATGGCCAAGTAATTTACGTAATAAGAAAATATTAGTGTTATGATAACTAATTTTTTTCAACAACATATGTAAAATAGCATAATAGGGAATATTCTAATTACAAATACATAATCTTATTTACTAGCTATGAAAATGTTGGATGAGAAAATTTAACAAAAAATATAGACATATTGAAAACGAAAACTTTCGACACGTTGACACAAGGAGGATATAAGCCGGCTTAAAAAAAAACTCTCTATCTGTACCCTGAACATTCCTGTCTAACGACTACCAGATGCCTAATCCTATGGTTGACCTATATTTTTACTACAGTGACTGCGGCCTTCTCCATTCTTACAAAAAAAATAAAAATAAAACACACGGCTTCAAGTAACTCATGCCTTTCATTATAATGAAAATTGTTCACTGTGTAGGTTTGCGAGTATTTATTTCCATACTCTTTTGATAGTTCTACTAATATATTAATAATATCTTATATTCATAAAGTACCCAATAAATTAAATGCGTAACCTATAAATATTGTCTTTCATAAAGCTCAACCCGGAACATTCCTGTCTAACGACAACCAGGTGCCCAGCCCAGTTGACCTATATTTTTTACTACAGTGACTGTGGCCATCTCAATTATTAAAAAAATCAAATAAAACAGGTAACTCATTTATTTCCATACTATTTTCATAGGTTTACTAACATATTAATAAGATCACAAGATCATAAGATCATAAGAAAATGGAGTCTGCAGAAAGTCGATTGGCCCACACAAGGCAGATCCCTCTCACACCCAACCCTAAACAGGCCGATGAGAAGGGAAAACAAATAAGAATAGAGTTGGAACATAAAATAATAAATATTTAATAAATATATAAATACGTGTTCTCCTGGGTGACCTAGATGTGTGTGAATTTGGTGTTTTGTCTGTGTTTGTTCGTTGTTCTGTCTTGTGTTTTGTGTTTTCCCTGTTCTTGCTCTGTCTTGAGTCGGCCACCCCCAAGCGGTAGCTAGGAAAGGTTGACCGGCATAAAAATATCAAGGGACGGATTTAGGAGGTTTACTGAGGAGCTAGAGGTCTCCAGGGGGAAGTATACAATTATAGGATATACATTGTTGGTGGATGGGGCGCAGGTGTTTAAGGAGAGATGGGCTGTTTTTTTCTGGACACCCTTCTCTCTCATGATTAGCTCCTTTACTTTTCAGACTTGTATTCATAAAGTACCCAATACATGAAATGCGTAACCTATAGATATTGTCTTTCATAAAGCTCAACCAGGATACGATAGTGAGTTTTAAGATAAAATTAGATAGGCATATGGACGAGATGGGTTGGGTGTGAGGGGGAGCTACCAGTTGTGGGCGTATCGGCGCTCAGAAGACCCCTGTTATCTTGTGTAAATCTCTGACCGTTTTGGTGGGGTCAGTACTCAAGGTATTAGTGAGGTGGGCCTATAATTGGGCCTTGAAATTTGGGTTTGGTGTGACAGGGATCTGCCTTGTATGGGCCGATCGGCTTTTTGCAGACTCCCATTTTCTTATGTTCTTATGTTCTTAACGACAACCAGGTGCCTAATCCGATGGTTGACCAGTAGACCAGTCAAAGTAGGGCTGGACTTAGAACAAATTGTAATAGAAGGTTTTTTGGCTTTAACTTGTTTATTAGGTCCCTCTGATGAACATATAAAAAGTCTCCAACTTTTGGACACCGGGAAAGTGGTTAATTTGCATAAATTCAAGATGGCCGCCGTCCAAAGCTTCAATTTACAGATAACTTTTTTCTGGTTGCTCCTAGACCCTATAAATGTATTACAAACAACGTTTTTTGGCTTTAACTTGTTTATTAGGTCCCTCTGATGAACATATAAAAAGTCTCCAACTTTTGGACACCTGGAAAGTGGTTAATTTACAGCCAAAAAACCTTACAGCCAAAAAACCTTCTATTGCAATTTGTTCTAGGTCAAGCCCTACCTTTACTGCACATTATTGTCTATTACATTTTGCCTAGGCCTATACTAATCCCATCATCTTGTTTCTTGTTTCATGCAAGGACTTCCAGGAGGCTGCAGATCTTTTGGATAAGCTGTTGCGTGAAGACGTTTCACCGGATGAAGTCTGCAGTAAAGACGTTTTCAACAGAATTTCTGAAAAACTTAAAGCTGAGAAGAGCTCCTTAGCAGAGCATAAGATGGGAAAGCTATGGATTCAATACATGGACATGATTGACCTGCTGCGTCGCTTCCTGAGGGCACTGAGAATGGGCGATTTCCTACTGTACCTCGGAACACTCCAGGAGATGTTGCCGTACTTTGCAGCGTGTGGTCATAACAATTATGCCAAGTCAGCCCATGTGTACATTCAAGACATGATTGAACTTGAGCAGCTCAACCCAGACATGTTCTGTCAATTGAACTCCGGTCTATTTGTGATCCGCCGAAGTGATCGGCTGTGGGCAGGACTGCCAAGCGACTTGGTTATAGAGCAGGTTTTGATGCGCTCTTTGAAAACGAATGGTGGATTGACACGTGGTAGGGGCATGGAGGAAACGCAACGCCTGCGCTGGTTACTTGCTATGCCAGCCTGCGCTGAGGTGAGTGAAGTTATGCAAGAACTGACAGGGAAGCATTTCCACACCTCTGAGCAGCACAAAGAAATGACTGAAGCAAGGCTGTGAACGAGATAGGAAGGACACAGAGAAGGTTCTCGCATTCTTCAAGGATTATGATCCATTTCAAGAATCAAATGAACTCAGGAATATTGCCAACGGTGTGACAGGACCAGCCTCGGCCAATCCTCATTTACTGTATGAGGTTGGTATGAAACATTGTGCAGAAGATGGAAGGTAGCAATGCTTTTGACTTTTCATTTAGGAAGAAAGATCAAGTTGAGTCGTTGGGTGCAAAGGTTACAATCAGTGCTGAAAAAGTACCAATCGACCCACAGCTCCTTTTCCAGAGGCTCCTCATCTTTGCTAATAACAGGGACTTAGGTGTTGAAGAGGTCTTTGCGTATGAGTTGTCTAGCTACCCTACTGCTCTGTTCGATAAGTGGGGGAGGCTCAGGGAAGCCAATAAACCACAGCTAGGAGATGAGATAGCTGCTGTTGTTCCCAAGTCGTCATTGGAATCATTTGAGGAAGAAAGGACTGTGACCCATGTTCTGGATGGTGGTTCCTTATTGCAAAGGATTCCATGGAAGAAGGGTGACACATTTGAGGACATTGCAAGCATGTTTCCAAAAACTTTCTCAACCCGGTGGTTGTATTCGACGGTTATAAATCAGGACCTACTACCAAGGACATGACACACAATCGACGATCAAAAGGAGTCTTTGGTCAAAAGGTGATGTTCACTCCAACCATGCCCCTTCGGTCAAAAAAGGAAAACTTCTTGTCAAACTCGGACAATAAGCAAAACTTCATTGACTTATTGTGTGAAACATTCAAGGCAAATGGAATTGACTGTGTCAATGCGCCAGCAGATGCAGATGTCATGATTGCGAAGAAGGGAATTGAGCATGCAAGGGAAACCGTGACATATGTGATAGGTGAGGACACAGACTTGTTGGTGCTGTTGTGTCATTATGCGGAACGAGGGATGAATGATTTGTACTTCAAGTCGAGCAAGGAAGGTGGGAAATGTTGGCATATTAACTCAGTAGCAGAAGCTCTCGGTGAAAGCATCTGTTGTGTCCTGCCAGTTGTCCATGCACTCTGTGGATGTGACACAACCTCACGACTGTATGGTATTGGTAAAGGGGCTGCCTTGAGGAAAGTGAGGGAAGACAAACGGTTTCTTGAAATGTATAGAAGCATTCTGTTGCCAAAGTGGAAGTAAAGATGCGATATCATCAGCTGGTGAAAAGGCCTTGGTTTATTTGTACGGGGGAAAAGGAAATGACACCCTTGACGGACTGCGAAAGACAAAGTTTTGCAACAAGGTGGCAAAAAGTTCAACTACCGTTGAAGTTCACAGCCTTCCCCCAACAACCGATGCAGCCAAATACCACTTGTTCCGAGTTTATTGTCAGGTCCAGGAATGGATGGGGAACTGTGTGGACCCCGAGAAATGGGGCTGGTGTCTGCGGAAGGGACAGCTTGAACCGAAGACGATGGATTCGCCAGTGGCTCCTGATTCACTACTGAAATTGGTCAGATGTCAGTGTAAGGGCAACTGTGACACTCAACGCTGTAGTTGCAAACGGAATGAGCTTGAATGTTCCAGTGCATGTGGTCAATGTAAAGGACTCTGTCAAAATAGCAACTTTGATGCAAGCACCGATGATCCAAGTGAATACGAACTCCTATCATGAATTACATAATTGGCTCTGAATGACGTCATACTACGTCATGTTTTTTTTGTTTTGTTTTTTATAAAAAAGAGGGACAACAGGTCAAAAAACCCATACAAGCACAAAGTGCCTGTGTCACCCCTTGTGAAAGAGACAGTTCAGCCTGTCTGTAAGGTTTTTCGGCTGTAAATTAACCACTTTCCAGGTGTCCAAAAGTTGGAGACTTTTTATATGCTCATCAGAGGGACCTAATAAACAAGTTAAAGCCAAAAAACGTTGTTTGTAATACATTTATAGGGTCTAGGAGCAACCAGAAAAAAGTTATCTGTAAATTGAAGCTTTGGACGGCGGCCATCTTGAATTTATGCAAATTAACCACTTTCCCGGTGTCCAAAAGTTGGAGACTTTTTATATGTTCATCAGAGGGACCTAATAAACAAGTTAAAGCCAAAAAACCTTCTATTACAATTTGTTCTAGGTCCAGTTAAATGATTGCTAGATTTACTGGACTACAGGGATCTGCCTTGCTTAGGCCAATCGGCTTTCTGCAGACTCCCATTTTCTTATGTTCTTATGTATATTTTTACTACAGTCAATGCGGCCATCTCAATTATTAAAAATATATATATATATAAAACACACGGCTTCAAGTAACTCAAACATTTCATTATAATAAAAATGGTTCATTGTGTAGCTGTGCGAGTAGTTATTTCCATACTCTTTTCATAGGTTTACTAACATATTAATAATATCTTATATTCATAAAGTACCCTATACATGTAATGCGTAACCTATAAATATTGTCTTTTCATAGGTTTACTAACATATTAATAATATCTTATATTCATAAAGTACCCTATACATGTAATGCGTAACCTATAAATATTGTCTTTTCATAAAGCTCAACCAGGAACATTCATGTCTAATGACTACCAGGTGTCTAATTCTAGGGTTGACCTATATTTTTACTACAGTGACTGCGGGCTTCTAAATGCGTTTTTGTATTGTTTATAATATACTAAGAAAAACATTTAATTGCCAAATAAATGTTTTATTATTTGTATTATTTATTTTTTTATGTATAAGATATCTATATTATTCATTTTCTTTGTTAAAATTATATATATATATATATATATATAATATATATATATATATATAATATATATATATATATATATATATATATATATATATATATATATATATATATATTATATATATATATATATATATATATATATATATATATATATATATATATTGTACCTACAATGTATCATAAATAATTTGCTTTTTATATACATGTCTTTTCTGACTAAATTTACATATTGACTGTACTGGAACAACAATTATGATTAAATTTAAGTAAATAAGCTAAGTCAATTTGAAAATATAGTTAATTATCAACAATGAAACATGGAAGAGACGAAAATAATAGAAATTTGTAGTTTTGTGCTTAACCCACTGAGCCCCAGCGACGCACTGTTTGCGTCGGCAATGTATTTTTTCTGCCAACCCCAGCGTCACATATAAGAAACATAAGAAAATGGGAGTCTGCAGAAAGCCGATTGGCCTAAGCAAGGCAGATCCCTGTCCCACATAACCCCAATTACAAAGCCCAATTATAGGCTCAACACTCTAATACCCTGAGGATCATCTTACCAAAACGGTTAGAGATTAACGCAGGATTACGGGGGTCTGCAGAGCGCTGATTGGCCCAACCCTGCTGATCCCCCTTCACACCCAGCCCTTCTCGTCCATATGCTTATCCAATTTTATCTTAAAGCTCCCTACCGTTTTTAATCCCACTATAGCACTTGGTAGTCCATTCCACCCATCTACAACTCTGTTACCAAACAATATTTGCCTATATCTTTTCTGAAACAAAATTTATCTAATTTGAAACCATTGGTACGAGTTCTTTCGCTATCACTGAGCTTTAGTACATTTGTCATGTCCCCTTTGTTAATCCCACTAACCCTCTTGAACACCTCTATCATATCCCCTCTAACTCTGCGTCTCTCTAACGAATGTAAGCCTAATTTCTTCAACCTTTCTTTATACGGAAGATTTCTAATATTATGGATAATTTTTGTCATTCTACATTGTACTCTCTCCAATGAATCTATGTCCATTCTGTAATAAGGGCACCACAATTGAACAGCATAATCCATATGGGGTCTCACTAATGACAAGTAAAGTTTTAAGATAACATCAGCAGTTCTGTTACTCACACTCCTAGAGATGAACCCGAGAATCCTGTTTGCCTTGTTTCGAACGCTTATACACTGTTGTCTAGGCTTCAAATCATTGCTAACAAACACACCTAGATCTTTCTCACAATTCGAGTTTTCTAATTCCATATTAGCTAGTTTATATTTAACATTTGTATGCATCTTCCCTATCTTTAATACCTTGCATTTGTCAATGTTAAACTTCATCTGCCAATTTACGGACCATTCGTGTAAGGTATCTAGATCCCTTTGGAGGCACTCTATATCTCTATCTGAATCAATTGTTCTCCCCATTTTGGTATCGTCTGCAAATTTACTTATCCTACTAGTTATACCTAAATCAAGGTAATTTATGTATATAACAAACAACAGAGGACCTAATACAGATCTCTGGGGGACACCACTTTTGACTGCTCCCCATTCTGACTTCGTACCATTTATGCTGACTCTCTGCTTCCTACCAATTAGCCATGACCTAATCCATCCCAACAACGCCCCACCTATTCCATGCGCCTCAACCTTTCTCATCAATCTCTCATGGGGGACTCTGTCGAAAGCTTTACTGAAATCTAAATATATTATATCATATGACTTGTCATTATCTACTGCTTCATATACCTCTGAGAAAAAACTAAGCAAATTAGTAAGGCAAGAACATCTCTGAGTGAATCCATGCTGAGAAGAATTTATTAAATTAAATGTATCTAAGTGGTTTCTAATTTTACTAGCAATAATTGACTCTAGTAGCTTTCCTATGATTGATGTAAGACTAATGGGACGGTAATTGAATGCTATTGATTTGTCACCTTTTTTGAAGATCGGAACTACGTTTGCAAGCTTCCAAGCTTCTGGAACTATACCTGTCTCCAATGACTTGTTAAATAAAAATGTTAGTGGGTAACTTAACTCATCACTACATTCTTTTAATACTCTAGCATATACCTCATCAGGACCAGGCGATTTATGAGGTTTCAGTCTGTCAATTTCCTTAAGCGCATCATTTCTACTTATAGTAACCGTACTTAACCTATTGTCTATACTATCGCTATATACCTTACGGACTTCTGGAAACTGTGCCAAATTTTCATTAGTGAAAACGGAAAGAAATTGACTATTTAATGTACTGCACATTTCTAAATCATTTTCTGTCATTTCTCTTATCGAAGTTTTAAGGGGACCAATTACATCTCTAACCTTGGATTTGTATAGTTGGTAAAAAGCTTTAGGATTATTTTTTTGAGTCATTCTGCATATGTTGCATCACTGTTAATTACTCCGGTCCTATGGCACCTAGAGGGCTCAGATTTGTATGGGAACTGTGTAAGTATCCCACGCAAAAATGCCGGTGGTTCAAAACTCTCAAAGTCTAACCGTGTGCGCGTGAGCGCGTAAAAACCTGTGTTTGCATGTTTTTGCCTACCCATTTCCCCATGTTAACTCCGACTTTCGGGCTCACCGTAGGACCCCTTAACCCTCTCCGACATATGACGCGATTTTGAGCCTATTAGGGATACTTTAAAACCTTTGTTACCATCAGGGGTATTTAGAAACCTTTAGTTTAGTTACTTCAACCTCTGTAGTTGTCTTTGAGTTAGCTGTGGGCAGAAAACTAATTTGGAGAGGTAATTATAAGAGTGAGAGAACTCTATTTCTTATTGCTAATCTGGCAACCTCTGCGTCATATGAGTCTGAAGGGGTTAATGTCCTAGGGGATCGTTTTTTTGTGGGTTTTCCTTCATTCCTATCCCATTCCTGGTGTTTTCTGGATTTTTATGTTTTCAAAACCTGCCGGTCCTGGGTGGTACATTTATTTTTAACCCGGGAACTGCAGGAAGACTCTTAAGAGTTCCCCCGGCGGACTGCGGGAAGACTCTTAAGAGTAAGGCTTTTGAACACGTACCCAAACCGCGGGTTTATAGACAGGCGGCTACAAATTGGTGTGAGTGTAGTACTACATGGCAACCCTCGATACCACCCTGCCACACACTCGCCCCGCACTCGTGCAAGCGCCACCGCGCCAGAACCCAAGCACTAGTCATGGAGCCCACACGTCCCTCACGCTCGCGCCCTGATGACACAACCAGCCCTCCTTCTGCTGGTGTCAGCCGCCGTGGAAGGCAGAGGGTGGCTACCAGAAATCCTAGCTACCAGTACGACACGCCCCACAGCTCGGAGGACGAAGCACCAGCACAAAAAGTACGGAAAACACGTGCAAGCAGGGCAATGGCACAGATGTCATTGGACTTTGGGGACACTGCCACGACGACCCAGGCCACTGCAACAACCACTACCACCACCACTGCCACCCCTGCCACCAGTACCAGCGACGCAGGAGGCCGCCCTAGGGATGCAGAACCTGCGGGGGCAGGCAGAATCAAAAGCACGGGCGTAGGGAAGAAAACCTGTACGCCTGCCACAGTGACCCTGCCACCACCACCACCACCAGCCGCCCCTGGCCCAGCTGCCCCTGCCCCTGCCGCCCCTGCTGCTCCTGCCGCCCCTGCTGCCCCTGCTGCCCCTGCCGCCCCTGCTGCCCCTGCTGCCCCTGCCGCCCCTGCTGCCCCTGCTGCCCCTGCCCAAGGAAAAGGGAAGGGGAAGGGGAAGGGGAAAGGGAGAGGGAAATCGACTGCTGGCCCTGCCGGCCCTGCTGCCCCTGCCGCCCCTGCCCAAGGAAGAGGGAAAGGGAAAGGGAAAGGGAAATGGGCAACAGGCACCACCATCATCTTGCCTGCTTCCAGGCCCACTGTACCACGCACCACTGCCGCCCCTGCCGACGCCCCTGCCGGCCCTTCTGCCCCTGCCCCTGCCCATAAGACGCCCCTACGTGCTAGAGTGAGCAGAACAAATCTGACACCATCCAAGTACGCCGCCCTGCTGTTTGGTGGTGATTCGCAGGGCATTGGCAGCCCTGCGGGTTTCGACGATGACGCCCTAGGATGGGACCAAGGGTGGGGGGATTTGGGAGTGGACAGTGGAAATGAGTCAGACGTCGGTGATGAAAATGAAGAAGGGCGTCTGTCTAGTGAAGAGGAGGGTGATGATGATGCTGTGTTGTATCACGAACATGACAGCGATATTTCAGACGCAGAAGCAGACGGAGACGACATTCCGATCCCTGGCATGCCTTCGTTTGAGTGGTCTGACGGGGTCAATTTTGTGCCTGACGTGCACCAGTTCAATCCTGGTACGTCAGGTACAACTGATGACTGGCCCTGTGAAGAAAACGCAAACGAAAGCGAGTTCTTCGTCGCTTTTTTCGATTTGGAGGTAGTGACTTACATCGTTGCCCAAACAAACGCCTACTACAGGTGGGTGTTTGGCAAATTGGACGTCATTTCTCCAAAAGCGAGAATACGAGGCTGGGTGGATACGACTGTTGAAGATTTTGTGACGTTTTTTGCCTTGTTGTTCCTCATGCCTCTTTGCAAGAAGCATGTGTTGCAACACTACTGGGAGCACGACCCTCTCATCGCCACCCCAACTTTCAATAAGTTTATGACTCGTGACAGATTTTTGTTGCTGCTAAGATTTATGCACTTTGCAGACAACGAAAATCCTAACAGGATTGACAGGTATGGAAAGTTCGGGATGTGTTCACCATGTTGTTGGAGAGGTATAGGAAATACTTTTACCCCTTCCTCAATTTGGTGATTGATGAGTCGCTCGTGCTCTTCAAAGGACGTCTTGTTTTCAAGCAGTATATCCCCTTGAAAAGGCATAGTTTCGGAATCAAGCTCTTCGTGTTGTGCGACTGTGAAACTGGAATAGTGCTTGACATGATTATGTATACAGGAACTGACATTGACGTACCAAAAGCCGCTGCCGGTGACCCCATGGACATGTCAGGTGCCATCGTCAGGAAAATGTTGGCACCTTACCTGGGTAAAGGCCACATCATCTACACTGACAACTGGTATACTTCTCCTGCTCTCTGCCAGTTTCTTCATGACAACCAAACGGGGTCATGTGGGACTGTCAGAAAGACAAGAAAGTTTATGCCCAAGTTCACAGGTGATGTCATTCCTCTGTCAGATGCCTCCTCCAGTGACACACCTTCTGAAGACGAACTGGCCCAGGAACACCGCGAGAGGCATGTCCGAAGAAGGCGACGAAAGGGGCAGAAGTACAAGCAACTTGAAAAGTCCGGGAAAGTGGTAGCCCTGAAGTGGAAGGACAAAAGAGACGTTCACCTGCTTTCCACAGTCCACACAGGTGCCCAGATGGACTCTGGTAAAATCCCCTACCGAACCAGGAAGACCATCTATAAGCCCGACATGGTAGTGGACTACACAAAGAACATGCGCCTGGTGGACAAGTCTGACTGTCAACTGTCAGGCGTTGAGTGTCTGAGGAAGACTGTGAAGTGGTATCACAAGCTCTTCCTCCACCTAGTTGACATCACGATGCTCAACGCCTACAACTTGTGGTTGGTGAAGAGAGAGATGGCCGCAAACCAGAAGCTAAAATTCCGGGAGTTTGTGTACAACGTTGCATATCAACTCCTGGAGAAGTATGGCACCACCACTCACAGACGTACGGCATGGCATGGGGATCACGTCCCTGACCGCATCCAGCTGGGTGTGGAAAGACACTACCTAACCAACACCGAGCTGGTTGGCACTCGTCACAGGCAGGTGCAGTGCCACGTCTGCAGCACCAGTGTCAGGAAACCCCACGTAACCAAAAGAGTCACCTCAATGTGCGCGGAGTGCAAAGTTGCACTCTGCTTGGGTGACTGCTTCAGGGACTACCACATTTATAAAAACTACTGAGTGCCGCCCCCTGCCCTGCCCTGCCCTGGACTCGCCCCCTGCCCTGCCCTGGACTCGCACCCTACCTTACCTGACCTGACCAAATTGATCACGCTACCTCATAATGTTACATATATATTATATAATGTATAAGTTCCAAAGATGTCCCTGTGATATAGCGTTTTACATTATATAATTGTATCTTTCATTATTTAGTTTATAAGTTTCAAAGATTTCCATGTAATAATGCCTTCGTTTTTAGTATATCAATATATATGTTTGTTATAGCCAAAGTAATGTGTATATATTTTCTTACCTCAAATGAATTGTACCAAAATAAATATGTTTCAATAAATCCTGTCAAACCTACTAAGATAATAAAAAAAAAAAAAAAAAAAAAAAAAATAAAAATAAAAAAAATACAAGGTCATGTCATTGTATTCTTACAATATGATATATTCTATGAATATTTCATATTGCTTGAATACAATGGCATGATCTTGTAAAACAAATTTGTTATCAAAATTTATCTAAACATTATAAAACCTTCCCCTCTTCGATTCGATCCCACTACCCTACCACACTTTGAGTTTTCCAGTCCGCGACCTTACCAACCATGCCACAGGAGCTCATACCAAATGTCACTCAAAACTTTGTGTCTACAATCAAAATGACAATATACAAAAAAATAATAATTATCCCACCAATATACGTTTGTAAATTGATGGGATTATCAATTATATCATGCAAAGGTTTATAAAAGTTTGTCTCTGTCAAGAATTAGTAATTATATAACTTTATTTTGTCAAAAATTGCCCAAACACTCAGCAAAATTGCCCTTCTCAGTGTGACTCCAGTCATTATCACACGGTCAGGGGGTCAGTGGGTGACCCTTCCCTCCCTTCATCCACAACACCTCTCTCTGTCTGAATTTGGCTACCAACTAAATTCGTATAAATACAGCATGCATAAAATACTCCGCATAAATACATTTGTATTGTATAATATTGTAAATAATAATGAATAATAACTGTGTGGGTGTCGAAAATTGCTCAACCATCTTTCTTATATCTCGCCTATGCCCTTACGCGCGTATATTGGATTATACATAGTCATGACTGTCATACAAATACTTGCAGTAGGTCTCGAATATACATTTAGATTGCATATTACTTGGAAATAAATAAATATAAGTTTTCTGGTGGCAATCTACCCTTTCGCAAGTGTCAGGCGACACCAGTCTATATTTAGCTCTCTATCAAAAAAATTTAACTGACGATGTTTACTGACCACCCTCGTTCCTGGTCTATAATATAGTACTTTATTTACAGTCAATGGCCTACATATTTCTGTGGTACTTCACATGTATATAAAATACAGTGTCTGCTTGCATAAAAATGCAATTCTGAAAGCCATTTATACGTACGACATACGCATGTCTCACTTTCTCTCTCTCTCCATTCCTGACTCATGTTATTGTAGACCTCTGGGTGGCAACGAACCCCAGACACCTGCTAGACATAAGGTTCAAAATCCCAAGACATCCATACGCCTCGGGCGCCTCCACAATTATCACACAGCTGCGTATGTTTCTTGATAGATCTCCCTGCCTTCACTCTCTCCACGACTCACTCCCTGCCTCCCTCCCACCCACCCACCCACCCCCATCCACCCTTTTAGGCTTCCGTCTGCTAGAAACTCATTGATAATGTGCGTAAATATCGCATGAATTGGTCTATATGCGGTATATATATTGTTATATGGGACGTATACATACGTACTAGTTTGTATTATAGCATGACAGTGCTCTAAGTACGAGATATACGTGATATTTATGGCGCAACACACCCTCTCCCCCTTCCATTCCCAGCACAACTCAATCACACCTTGGTTCACGCATAGAAACTCATTGATAATGTGCGTAAATATCGCATGAATTGGTGTATATGCGGTATATATATTGTTATATGGGACATATACATACGTACAAGTCTGTATTATAGCATGACAGTGCTTTAAGTACGAGATATACGTGATATTATAGCGCAAACCACACTCTCATCTCATAAATTGCTGCCAAACCTCCAACCCATCTTCATTCCCGCCTAAAAATTCATTGATAATTCCCTTATATATTGCAATTTTTGGTCACTATGAGGCATATGCATTGTTATATGGGTGGCCTACACACGTATACGTACTCTACATAGCCTAAAAGGGATAAAAAAAGGAGATATACGTGATATTACGCAGTAACCCTCCCCCTCCTCCCTCAGGTTCTATCCCCTGGGCGCGTGAAAATTCGGCCGGGAAATCAAGCCGCTCGATGACAATCTAGCCGCGCGGTGCCATTCGCTCTACATTTTTCAACTACGGACCGTCCCCCCCCCCCCATACATTTTTTGGGGGGTCAAATATATATGGGCCGATGCACGCAAACATTCCCTACACGCTGATGTACTTTTTATCGAAATTGGCAATGGGTCCCAAAATCATCATACATGCGCACAGTATATAGGTGTAAAAAAAAAACTGTGCGCCGCGGAGAGGTTAACTAGCTGGGGCTCAGTGGGTTAATATCTTTATTAAAAACAAAACAATATTAATTTTATTCAATTAATGTGGGCAATCGTGCTGGTTGCCACGCCAGGTGTTCGCAGCAGGGTGTCCATCGTTGTGGCTGGTGGTGTTGATGGTGTTGGTGGTGCCCCTGGCGACATAACTGGGAATCCCGTAGGTGACGGTGCAAGTGACGGTGATGGGGTCCGCAACATCTGGGTTGGCTGAGAGTGACGTGGAGGTGGCATACTATGGTAGGGGGGTGTATATAGTTGAGGCTGATGGGATGGACCTGCGACAGGGACAAGAGGAGGCTGTCCCTGAACCTGACCCGGCAGTTGAGTTATTACCGGCCGCGGCTCGTCCGATGGATACCCAAGTGGCAGTTGGTATTGGACAGGCGGGTAATGTGACGGTGCAACGTAAGTGTTTGTGCTTGCGACACTTGCCACTGGTGTCTGGAACACTCTTACTGGTGGGTCCGCCTATCTCGATACCGCAGGAAGTATGGTTGGAGCTGCAGCCACAACTTGAGGTCTTCAGGCCTTCATTGTCTGGAATGCCAGTTGAAACACATCCCCCATGAACATTTTCACCGCTTCAGGCTCCATCCTCAGCATCCTACACTCCAAATATTCAGTGAAGCTCCGTATCTGGGACTGGAGCAATGTTTTTGGCATGTCGGCAACCTCCCTCACCGTCTCCAACACGTTTATTGATTCCTTGTGCTGCTTGATGAGCTGAAGGAGTAAAAAAACATACATTATTGTCACACAAATAGTTAGTTAAATTTATGTGGTGACCATGATGAAGTGTGATGATGGAAGCATTTTTTTTTCTTTCAAAAACTTATATGAGTAAAAAGAAATATATATACTGTATATATATATATATATATATATATATATAAATGCATAATTATAGTATTATATATACAGTAGAGAGATATATATATATATATATATATATATATATCGCTAGACAATTATATACCAACATATATATTAAATGTAGATGTATAGAAACATATGTATCTCAACATATAAATATATCTATATCTATATCTATCTATCTTTATATATATATATATATATATATATATATATATATATATATATATATATATATATATATAGAGAGAGAGAGAGAGAGAGAGAGAGATACATATGTTTCTATACATCTACATTTAATATATATGATTGTATAGCTACAGATGGAAATAGTTGGAAATATAAAACATTAAATATATAGTTTTATATCCATATTGACTATATACAGGATTTTTTTTTGTGGACTACTCTTGCAGTAAACATTAATAAGATTAAAGGCTTACTTTGTTCAAGTACAGGGGATCATCTTTGGACGGCCATCCACATTTTGCCTCCCTACCACTCCTGTAGGTTGAGGGTATGACAGGAGAGTTTGACAGCTCATCATTGTCCATGCCCTGCCCCATGGCCTCCTCAGTCTCGGCTACATTCTCCTCCAAATCCACGACCACCTCCTCTTCCTTCTCCTCCAAGTTCTGTTGGGGGCGCGTCGTTTTCTTGATCTGAAAGTGAAATATAATAAATACCATATTGAACTTATAAGACATTATAAAGTCAAACATATTAATAATTGTACACACAATAAAAAGTTAACAAAATACAAATGAAAATATACGTAAATATATATAGCATTTGGTTTCATATATCCTTGTTCATACCTTCTTGCTACTAATCCTGGGGTCCTTTTGGGATACATTGTCCTTAAGGAAGGAAAATGTATCCCAAATCCACTGGTCTCTCATGGTCATCCGCTTCTTGCCGGACCCGCTCTTCCTGTTTAGCAGTTTGCCGTAGCATGTCCTCATGTTTGTGTAAAATTTTGACACAATTTCAGCTGAAAAGGGAACGAGAGAGTGCATTAAAAACATCAAAAGAATATGTCAACATTTTGTGAGATTGAGGGGAGAGCATTTAACACACAATACAAAGGGCAAGCACAAGAAATACACTGAAATATAACATTTTTCAATTGTCAAGTCCTTATATTATTGTGTAAATGTATTCATAGCACCACTTTGATCACACAAACCATTATATGTAGTGCCAAATAACTTATAGCCACTTACCTGGTAAACGCATTTGTTTGCCTTTCCTTTCGAAAAGACGGCCCTTGTGCATTTTGTCGTGGTGACGAGGGTCCGCCTTGCACCATAGGGATGGGTGGTTCAGGACCCAATCAGCCAGGTCGTTCTCCATCGCGGCAGTTATGATCCCCTGAAGGATGTCTTGCTCCGTGTCGGAGGACGACCTCTCCTGCTCTTGGGTCACCTGGACGTCGCTGTCCTCTTCGGCCCTGTATTTACCTAATTTACCTAATTGTAGTTTACAGGAGTTGAGCTAAGCTCGTGTTGTCCCGTCTCTCAGTCTACTTTTTATCCAATTTTTTCTTGAAAATATGGATTTTCCTTGCCCCTACCACCTCCTCCTCCAGCCCATTCCATTTGTCAATACATCTATAGGGGAAGCTAAACTTCCTGATATCGTTCTTGCAGGTAGGTCTTTTTACTTTGTAGCTGTGGCCTCTAGTTATTCCTGTATCCATAATTAATATATCCTCCCTATCCAGCCTCTCCAGCACCCGGGTATATTTGTACATCATTATCATGTCTCCCCTCTCTCTCCTCTCTTTTAGACTCGGTAGATTTAATTTGTCTAGCCTCCCTTCATATGGCAGTTCTCTGAGACTTGGAACCAATCTAGTGACTGCTCTCTGGATTCTTTCTAACTTGTGAACATGCTTCTTTAGATGCGGGGACCACACCACTGCTGCATACTCCAATCTTGGTCTAATCATACTCTTCATAATTTTCGCTACCATGGTCTCATCCAAGTAGTTCAGAGCAACTTTCATATTCCCGGCCATTGCATACATTCCGCTAAAGAGCTTGTTAATATGTTTCTCTGGTGACAAATTATCTTGTATAATCAACCCTAAATCTTTTTCTTTTTCGGCCTTGCTAATTATATTATCTCCCATCCTGTACTCCCAATTTGGTCTATTCACACTTCTTCCCATATTTAACACATGGCATTTACTTATATTAAATTTCATTTTCCACTTGGTGCTCCATTCGTATATTTTATCTAAATCCCCTTGCAGCTCCTCACAACTACTTTTATTTGTTATTTGTCTCATAATTTTTACGTCATCTGCAAACATTGACATGTAAGAGTTTATGCCTATCGGCAGGTCATTCACGTACATAAGGAACATGAGAGGTGCCAACACAGATCCCTGCGGCACACCACTCTCAACTTTCTGCCACGATGAGTAAGTTCCTCTAATGTTGGTCCTCATTTCCCTATCTGTTAAATAGCTCTCCATCCATTTCAGCAAACTCCCCCTGACACATCCTAGCGTCTGAAGCTTAGATAACAATCTCTTATGTGGTACCTTATCGAATGCTTTGGAAAGGTCTAAGTAGACGCAGTCCACCCATCCGCCTCTCTTGGAGTACATCTATCACCCTACTGTAATAACGTAGCAAACTGGTAACACAAGATGTCCCTTCTCTGAATCCAAATTGCTTTGGGGTTATTATCTTCTTTCTCTCCAACATTTTCATCCATCTCTTCCTAATTAACTTTTCACAAATCTTGCATACAATACCAGTAAGTGAAACTGGTCTATAGTTTAGAGGGTCCTCAGGGTTTCCATTCTTGTATATCGGAATGATATTAGCTCTTTTCCATTCAACAGGAACCTGTCCTTTATCTAAGGAAGCTTGAATTATGTCCCTCACTGGCTCCACTAATTGCTCTGCACACTCCTTTAAAACCCAGGCAGACACTTCATCCGGTCCCATAGCTTTCCTTACTTCAAGTCCTCTCATCGCAGATAACAGCTCATCTCTAGTTATTTCAATCTTACTAAGACCACTCTCCAGTACTCCCGCCTGTGGTTCGTTAAAACCTTCCTCTCTAGTAAAAACTGACCCCAATTTGTTATTCATTACCTCACACATGTCCGATACATTTTCATACGTCCTAGCATCAACTCTTAATTTAGTAATTTGTTTCTTTACCTTCAACTTACTGTTTATATATTTATAAAATAATCTAGGGTCACTTTCACATTTATTTAGTATGTTCTTCTCATAGTTCATTTTAACTTGCCTAATTATGTTAACATATCTATTCCTCTCCTGTTTATATTTATTCCGATTACTCTCAGTGTTCCTTCTTCTTAATCTAGCCCAAGCTGCATCACGCCTACCCCAAGCTCTTTTGCATTTCAAATTAAACCAATCTTTCTGCTTAGTAAAATTTCCAGTTTTATATCTTGGGACAAACAGATTGGTTCCTACTCTATAAATTTCGAGGAATCTACTATATTCCTTGTACGTCCCGTTCCTTCAAAATAAGATCCCAATCTACTCCCTCTAAATATCTTTTCAAGGATACATAATCAGCTTTACTATAATTTAACCCTTAATTAGCGGCGAGCAACATAAGTCGAGTTAAATAAAGCTGGACTATGTGGCGGCGCTCGACATAACTCGAGTGGCAATTTCAGCACGTAATGTGGCTGAGAGAGAGAGACAAGTGGTGGCAGGAGACTAGCGAGCGTATGACTGCTCCAGACCACCGCGGCGAACCTACTGACACAAATCTCAGCTCCCTCCTCCCTCTCTCACTCGCTACATACTCAATTATGTACTGAAAGTACCGAATTACCTGCTTTTTGCACTCGCGTTGCACGGTTATTGCAAGAAAACTATCCATCATACAAGGATCGTTATGGTGTCATTCGAAAGCTCTGTTTATGCCCTTTCAGGGATAGGTACTTGTTTTACGTTCTGGGTCTTATTTAGGCATGAAAATGATCACGTAAACAGCCCTATTTTGGCTAAAAACACCCCGCTGTGCGGTACACATAAATAAACCGCATAGGCCGCTCGTTAGGTGTTAATCTGTCATTTATGTAGCTATTGTCTAATCTATTGGCATTACTCGAGGTCAACTTCCATTTTAGTAATAGGTGATCACTTTTACCTACAGGACATAGATAGTTTATATCACTAATTTCGTGAGGATCTTTTGTAAAAATCAGATCGAGTTTAGAAGGTTCGTTATTACCCCTCATTCTTGTATTTTCCTTCACATGTTGTGCAAGTACATTTTCCGTAACCAACTCCACTAGCCGACTTCCCCAAGATCTCCGATTGTGGACCTCAACCGGCACGTCGTCCTGGCGAGTGAACAGTTGCTCGCTCTCCTGCTGCTGGTTGTCCTGGTTGCCTTCCACGTCCATTGTTGCCACCTCTCCTTCAACTTCCTCAACGACATCCAAAATTTCAGCGGCTTGTATGACGGGCGTCTCACTGCGAACACTTTTGGTGGTCGCCTTTTTCTTGGTTGGCGCCACCTTCTTCTGTTGTGGTGGTTTCTTGGGAGCCATGGTTCAAAATTTGGAGTGTTGGTTAGGTTGTTGAGTGGAACTGTGGAATGACCTTTTCTGACCTGTCCCGCAGTATATATACCCCCTGACCTTTCCCAACCTCTGTCAGACGTACAACGGGTACCTTAGAATTTCAGGTGCTGTCACACGAGCGCTTTTCCCGTCAATTTTACCTGATCAAGTTAGTTGTCAATATTATTTGGGATACTTTTGCATAAATGGGTAAATATAGTGAAGGTAAACCATGTGGCTGGTTATATTTCAACGTATTTATATTTGTGTGCCTTTCATACCATCATTGCTTGTAAATATTGATAGCTAAAGTGTTAAGTGGGACTACAACAAACGAAAACGGAAAACTTCATGTGCTGTCACACAAACGTTTTTCCCGTCAATTTAACCTGAGCTATTTATTTCTCAATATTATTTGTAATTGTTAGCATACATAGGTAAATATAGAGAATGTAAGCTATGTGGCTGATTATATTTCAATATATTTACATTCGTGTACCTTTCAGACAATAATTGCTTGTAAATATTTCTAGATACAGGGTTAGTGCGACTACAACAAACTAAAACTGAAAAGCAAACACACTTGACAAGTTGATAATCCCTTTTTATTACACACCTCGCCGAACATGCTCTTTGGCCTCGGAGAGGTGTGTCGTGAGCCTTCGGCGACGTCACAAGGCCCTTCGCATGCCTCGTGCAGAGTATACCCCTGGCGGGTATACTCTCGGCGAGTATTCGTCCGCACGTCCGCGACTAATCGACGAGTAAATCGCCGAGCATCGGCGATGTTCTCGGAACATCTGGGAGCATCGGCGAACTTTCGTGCAACGTTTTGGAAAATTTAAAAGTGTTTTTTCGTGCGAAACCATCGCCGATGTAGCCGATGTTCGCCGTTGTCGCCGAAGTTCGCCGATATCGCCGACGTTCGCCGACGACCTCGCCGATCCCTCTGCGATGTTCGCCGATGATCGTGAGGGCTACGATCCATCGTCAGTCCTCGTACAAAATTTTGAACAAACCGAACATTAGCGACGACCCGCGAGGGCCTTTGCGAGGCCTTGCGAGTCAAACGATTGTCATGCGAGGGTTTAAGATTTCTTTGCGACATGTCCCGAATGTGCCAATTTATGGGTGTCAGCGATGAAAATCGTATGAAGTCACATTAGTGGGAAAGGGGCATTAATCTTAATATCTGTAAATCGTAGCTTTACATTACACACATACACACACTCTCTCTATTACTCTTACTCTCACTTTCTCTCTCTCTTTCAATCCTTGTATGTCGTCACTTTACATTTCTCTCTCTCTCTCTCTCTCTCTCTCTCTCTTATAATCTGTGTATGTCATAGCTTCACATCACACACACATACACACACACACACACACTCACTCACTCTCACTTTCTCTCTCTCTTAATCCCTGTATGTCGTAGGTTTACATCACACACACACACACACACACTAACTCACTCTCACTTTCTCTCTCTCTTAATCCCTGTATGTCGTAGGTTTACATCACCCACCCATACACACACACACACACTAACTCACTCTCACTTTCTCTTTCTCTCTCTCTTAATCCCTGTATGTCGTAGGTTTACATCACACACACACACACACACACAACTTGAGGAATTAAGGCCAGACTAAACCATTTAACGCCTCGGGTTGTTGCCTAATTCCCTGAGTGATAAGAGAGTGAGAGTGAGAGAGAGAGAGAGATAGAGAGAGAGAGAGAGAGAGAGAGTTACATAGATACACATACCTTGCGGTCCCTACTAGGTAGTCCGGACTTAATGCTAAAATAAAATTTGCTACAAAGTGGAAGGCAAGGATAGCATAGCACAGAGAGGGAGAGAGAGAGAGAGCGAGAGAGAGAGAGAAAGTGAAAGAGTAAGTGATTGTGTGTGTGTATGTGTGTGTGTGTGTGACAGAGCGAGAGTAGGTAGATATTATAAACAGTTGTGGACATGTCTATTAATGCACCTCCTTAACTTCTTCAGTCTATCTATCTATCTATTGCCTGACGCCGTGATCCCCGAAGGGGTGGCCACGAACGAACCGCCCCCATGCACCTCTGTCCCCTGTCAGTCGACGCCCCTCCCCCCAACCAGCACCGCCTTCGTTCATATATTTCCTCACTTCATCCTTCCACCTCTCTTTCGGTCTACCTCTCCCTCTCTGTCCCTCCACCTCGCTCTCGTAAACCCTCTTAGTCATTCTCTCGCTTTCCATACGTTCCATATGGCCGAACCATCTCAAGTTGTTCCTTTTCACACTTTCCAGCACATCTACCTCCACACCACACCTCCTTCTTACTTCCTCATTAGTCTGTCTATCCCTCCATGTAACTCCGCACGCACTTCTTAGGTAATTCATTTCCACTGCTCTCACTCTTGGTCTGAGTCTCTCAACCAACGTCCATGCTTCGCTTCCGTAAGTCAGTGTCGGGATTACCACACTGTCATGCAAGGACTTCTTCATTTCCATACTGACCACCCAATTTCTTGTTACTGCTTTCTGCGTTCCTACAACCCTCTTCCCCTGTTGTACCCTCTCCCGCACTTCTTCATCCATAGTCCCATCTTTACTCAACACACTGCCCAGATACTTAAAAGAGTTGACGATCTCCATAGCCTGACCGTTCAGCTTCACCTCACACTCTGTGACTTCACCCCTTTCGAAGACCATAACCTTGCACTTCCCTGCATTTACCTTCAAATTCCGTTTTTCGCACACTGTTCCAAACTCATTTACCAGACCCTGCAACTCCCATTCATTATCACTCATCAGAAGTGTATCATCCGCAAACAGCAGTATAGGTAGCTTCCACTCAATTCCCCCCCTTTTCAGTACGATGACATAATTATTTTCATCATATTCTGTTGGTTATTAAATTAATATCATTAATTTACAACCCACCCCTAGGATTAAAAGGGGGTAAATACGATATCAGTATAACCCTCTGAATAGCCTACTGTAGGTCCGTCTTAAACTGCATAGAATCTTCTCATCTTAGCTAGAATATAAGGTAAATAAGGCGTCATCCTGCTGAAGAGGTTAGGAATAGAAATAGTTGTTTGTGGTTTAACCCTTTTAGGATCATAACGCATTTTGAAAGTGTATTCTGGCTATTACTAGACGATATTAGTAAGTAGAGGAGGGATCTGCATGAGTCAAAAGGTTAATTGAGGTCAAAATTACCCTTTGCATTGCTAGAGGACTTTCCTAAGCAGCATAAAATCGTCTACTAATGCCCAGAAAACTTAATGCACGATCCTCAAAGGGTTTATTAATATTATTCGAATCATTACGTCAGTGCATCATAATATATGTGAGTATGTATATACCCAGACACACACTCCAGATCTGGGGCCGGCCCAATCGAGACAGGAGCCCGAACAGAAAGTAGATTTAAAGTTCCAGTTCTTAGGGTTCGGGACCACTTTCGTGTTCCCTCGATCCTCCCTCTATCTCGTCTAGTAGGTGAATGTTACAAGGGGAGGAGGATTCCTAGCCATCCGCCCCCAGAAGGAAAATTAGGATAGTAAAAGAAACAGACATAAACGGTTAAGGTTGGTTAGAGGGCATCAAACCTAACTATGGATAGAACCAGACCTAGCCATAATATATAGTTCCTTCATATCATTTATATAGTACGTATATTTCTGATCATGAGTGTAACGTCATTCACAAACTTTAAAAATATTCTCATAAAATGATATATACACACACACACTCACACTCAATCTACAAACATAAACACACACACACACACACACACACCTGTCAAACCACACCAAACCAATAGGGACCTGCAACCAGAGACGAGAATTACGGAAACCAGAGACAACTGCACTCGCTTTCTCTCTCTCTCTCTCTCTCTGTCTCTCTCTCTCTCTCTCTCTTACTATCTATATTTTCTCATCCACCACTTCAAATTCGATTATATTTCAATATTATTATTATTTTTCCCATCTCTATTTCCTTTGGTTCTTTCTCGTACGCGATTCCAATCTTGCTTTACCGATTCTATTTCAATATTTCGATTTATATATATATATATATATATATATATATATATATATATATATATATATATACTGTATATATATATTTATATAATATATACCTTTCACACAACAAAACTACACCCGCACAGAAACACACCTACACACACGCACAACCACCCATCCCCCCCCCCCACCCCACACACACACACAGCCACACACACACACACACACCCTACTCTCTGTCAGTATATCACCAACTTTTTCCGGCCCTTGTCTAGCCTTGTCAATCAATGTCTATTAACCCACTGAGCACCAGCTAATTAATAATAAATGTACACCCCAGGACCAGCAGGTTTAAACAAAAAAATCTTCCAGAAAACACCAGGAAGGGGTTAGAAATGAAGAAAAACAAACAAAAAAACGATCCCCTAGGTCATTAACCCAACAAGCGCTACCCTAGGATATTGAACACCATTGCCTCTTGCTAGAAGTTGACCATTTTGGCGACCCTTACCGATTTCGATGAAAACCACCTCAGCGTGTAGGGAATGCAAGCATGCATCCAGCCATATATATATGTGTACCAAAAAAAAAATTGGGGAGTTGGTAGTTGAAAAATATAGTGCGAATGGCATCGAGCGGTGAGAAAAACATCGAGCAGCAAGATTTACCCGCGCGTATATTCTGCCGTCTCGGGGTAGAACCAAGGGGAGGGGAGGGTGGGTTGATGATAATATCGCATATATATCGTAAGTTTAGCCCTTTCAAGCCTTCTAGTGTACATGCACGTATGTAGGTGACCCATCTGAATATTACATAGCAAGAAATAAGGCGCATATAAGCAATATACGATATATAGAGGCGAAATTTTAGAGCGAGAAACGCTGAATGAATGACAATATAGGGGAGGGAGGTAGAGTCGCCCGAGGGCAGGGATGTGATCTTATGCAGTTTGTATGAACAATAAATTTGATATCCTAGAATGAGGCCGAATGCTGGAGGAGAGAGAGAGAGAGAGAGAGAGAGAGAGAGAGAGGAAGGATTGAGGATAGTTCGTGACTTGGCCTAAGTAAATATACGATGGCTAAAAATAGACTGGTGTCAGATTACACTTGATACAGGCTGGACAAATTGCCATATGAACAGTGTTGTATGCTTTTACAAGAAATATACAATACAAATAATTTTGTTGATTTTTATTGTATCTATTATGTATGCACAATAACAATAACATCAATATATATACATCTACAAGCAAGCAAGCAAGCAAAGCAGTGAGAACGAAGGTGAGAGAGAGAGGAAGGGAGGGAGGGAGGAAGGGTTATCAGGATGACCGCGCGATAAACTTGTGTCACACCAGTGAGGACTGTGGCGCGGCAATTTTTGATATGAACACAGTTGTATACTGTTCCGTTTACAAGTATTGAACAATATATATATATATTTTGTACATGTTTTTACTTACTTGATATCAAATAAATTACTATAACATCGATTTACGCAAGTATATCGATGTCAATTTTTTTTTTTTTTTTGTCGCAAGTGTCAGGTCAAGTCTACAGACCAACTTTTCGCTGACTTATAGTATGACCAGACCATTTTTTTACAAACTCATGTCCATGTATTCAAGCAATATGAAATATTCATAGAATAATTCATATTGCATGGATACAAGGACATGAGTTTGTATTTTTGTTTTTTTATTCTGTTTATTTTATTTTGTTATTTTTTTTTATATATACAGTATAGAGATGGACCGAATATTCGTTTCGTATTCGTATGTGCGAATATTCGCTATGTTTTTCAATATTCGTATTCGTATTCGCATTTCCATTCATAGCTATATGCAAACATGCGAATATTTTCACGAAACCAATAGAAGATTTACAAAAATGTAAAATAATAAATTTTAAAGCGTGTGTTCCCTTGTACGATGTCGGGGAAAGGCATGCTTCTTTATTAAACCCTCTAAGTACCATAGTATGTGATTGTTTTTTAAACTAATGGAACTGAAATTGTGTACATCGACTTCCAAACTAATCTGATGATCTCTGAACTTTGAAATAATTGTAATAGTTCCGAAATCTGACCTTATTCATTATAACGGAATAAATGGTCTTGGTACAATGTTGCCAATGTACCGGCTACCGCTAGATCCAGCGAAACACTTCCATCATTTCCATCTAGCGACATCAAGATATGATGAATTCTAGCGATATTCAAGTTATGTTCCCTATTTTAAGGAATTGTAGAGATTTTTCGATTGTTAAAGATTATTCTAGATACTTCAACATATGTTTTCTAGTGACATACAAGTTTTTAGTGTCTGGTGACTATCTAGCGATTTGTTAATGCTATTCTAGCATACATTTGTGCTTTAGTTTATCATGCATTGTTTAACCCGCTGAGTACCAGCTAAATATTTATAAATTTACCACCCAGGACCGGCTGATTCTGATTTTTTTTTTTTTTTCCAGAAACAATAGCGAATGGGTTAGGAATGAAGGAAAAACCACGAAAAACCGATCAAAAAGATCAAAAAATGGTCCTACAGAGCCCCCGTAAACGGATTTTACAAGAGTAAAAAATTTAAGGCAATTTCCCCCAAAAAACATATTTTTGCGCACTCACGCGCACGCGGTTGGACTTTGAGAGTTTTCAACCATCGGCATGGGTGCGTAGGATACTTACACAGTTCTCATACAAATCTGAGCTCTCTAGGTGCCATAGGACCGGAGTAATTGGGACCGGAGTGACACTGATGCAGACGTCTGCGTCGCTGGGGTTTAACGTTACATACATTGCCGACGCACTGTTTGCGTCGCTGGGGCTCAGTGGGTTAATATGTTTGCCCTATTTCTCCAGAAGACTTCCTACATGATATAGTGTATTGTTCTAGTGATAATTAAATATTATATAGGGCTATTTTAACTTGGCTGATGATTATGAAACAGTAATATGCTGGACGATGAGAATACTGTATGTAAACATGTCTCTGATATCACTGATAATTTTTGGCATTTTCTGCCAAAAGCCCAATGGCTAATCAGTGGTGGTAACGAAACACTCAGCTTTACACATTCACATCGTCATTGGCTTCCGGTAATTAATTTCATAGTAATTTAATTAACGTTTGTTGGTGATATAAAAATAATTACCAGTTCTTGAAGGATGACAATTTCATCCTTCAAGAAAGATTGAAATATTCGCTATTCGTATTCGTATTCGCGAATTTTACCAACAAAAATTCGTATTCGTATTCGTATTCGCAAATAGTGAAAATTGATATTCGTTCCATCTCTACAATTACAGTATATAAGGAAGATATACAGTACATTGGATAATATTTAGGTATACAATTTTTGTTATTACAAAATACAATATATTTCGGTGATAAAGTAATAGTTTGATATACAATTATTGTTACTACTACATACAATATATTTGATTGATAAAAACAAATTATATATTACATTATTATTGCATACAAATACAAATAACATTATGCTAAGAAGATTCACATATACTGTATATATACATTATGATGCATTGAGGTAGGCGTGGTTCAGGTAGGTCAGGTCAGGTGAGGTAGGGCATGAGTCAGGGCGGGGTGGCGACACTCAGAAGTTTTTGATGGTGTGATAGTCACGGAAGCAATCACCCAAGCATAGGCCAAGTTTGCATTCATTGCAAATAGTGTTGACCTTGTTTTGCTTCCTGGGGCGTCTCGTGGTGTTAGCGCAGACGTGAAATTTCACCTGCCTTCGCCGACCACCAACAAAGTCTATGTGGTCTGGGAAATGCCTCTGGAGACCTGGCTGCATGCGGTCATGTAGATGAGGAGCTCGCCAGCCCACATGATCTGTTGTTGGCTCGCCATAAGTTTCCAGAAGCTGAAAGGACACGTTATATACAAACTCCCGAAACTTGAGTTTTTGGTTCGGGGCCATGTCCTTTTTCACCAGCCACATGTTGAAGGCGTTGAGCATTGTGATGTCAATGAGGTGGAGGAACAACTTGTGGTACCATCTCACAGTCTTCCTCAGACACTCAACGCCAGCAAGTTGGCAGTCGGACTTGTCAACCAGGCGCATATACTTGGTATAGTCCACTACCATGTCAGGTTTCTGGATGGGTTTTTTCCTTCGGTAGTGGACTTTACCTGAGTCAACCTGTGCGCCTGAGTGAACAGTTGACAGCAGGTGAACTTCTCGCTTGTCCTTCCACTTGATTTCCAGGACTTTCCCCGACTTCTCCATTTTCTTAAATTTTCCTGGTCCTCTTCTTCGCCGTCTCCGTTCTCGTCGTTCGCGGTGTTCTTAGGCTTCTTCGTCATCTGATGGGGTCTCACTGGACGAGGGGTTGTCAAGTGGAATTGGCTGACCGACAAACTTGGGCATGAACTTCCTGGTGCATCTGACAGTACCACATGACCCCGTTTTGTTGTCATGTAGATACTGGCAGAGAGCAGGAGAAGTATGCCAATTATCGGTGTACAATGTGTGCCCCTTGCCCATGTAAGGTTCCATCATTTTCTTTACAATGGCTCCAGACATGCCCAAGGGGTCATTGGCAGCGACTCTTGGCACGTTTATATCAGTGCCTGTATAGACGATCATGTCAAGCACTATGCCGGTCTCACAATCGCACAACACAAACAACTTGATGCCAAACCTATGCCTCTTCAGGGGGATGTACTGCTTGAGCACTAGACGACCCTTGAACAGTACGAGTGACTCATCAATCACCATATTGTGGAAAGGGGTAAAGTGTCTCTTGTACCTCTCCATTAACATGGTGAAAACATCCCGACTTTTCCATATTCTATCAGCCCTGTTAGGGTTATCATTGTCTGCGAAGTGGATAAATCTTAGCAGCAATAAAAACCTAGCACGGCTCATATATTTATTGAAAACTGGGGTGGCGATTAGGGCGTCGTGTTTCCAATAGTGTTGCAGTACATGTTTCCTGATCAGAGGCATCAACATCAACAGTGCCAAAAAAGTTGTGAACTCTTTCACTGTTGTATCAACCCAGGCTCGAATTCTTGCCTGGGGAGAAATCACATCAATGCGGTCTTTCACCCACCTATAGTAGGCGTTTGTTTGGGCCACAATGAACGTGATGAGCTGCACGTAAAAAAATGCAAGGAAAAAATCAATTACTTCTGCATCATCACCACAGGGCCAAGTTCCAGCTGACCCAGATTGACTTGCATCAAAGTGGTGCTAATCAGGCTGGAAATCGGCCCCGTCAGACCATGCAAATCTGTGGACGTGGGCATCAGAGATAGGTGGGTCGTCTTCCCCGTCAGCGACACCATCAGATAGGTCACTGTCATGGTCCCTGTACAGCAGGTCGTCGTCGTTCTCCTCCTCAGACGAAACCCCTTCCTCACCCGCGTCTTGCTCAGACTCACTGTCACTGTCAACGCCCCACCCCATCTCCCTTGCACCGTCGTCGTCAAAGGTCTGACTTTCCTCGTCAGACGGGAAGAGCAGGGCACCATACTTT
This sequence comes from Paralithodes platypus, assembly GCA_032716605.1. Lineage (NCBI taxonomy): Eukaryota > Metazoa > Arthropoda > Malacostraca > Decapoda > Lithodidae > Paralithodes > Paralithodes platypus. The sequence continues at coordinate 20,251,497 of CM064505.1, forward strand.
GATGGAGTCAAGGGCTTAGCCTTCCTGACTCTCTTGGGTGTCTTGTGGGCACTGGCGGCAGGGGTGGCAGTGGAAGGGGTAGAGTCATCAACGGCAGGCACTTTTTTCTTACTTTTCGCCTTGCCTGCACCCACTTTCCTCCCACTTGCACTGGCAGGGGTGGCAGTGGCGGAGGTGGCAGGGGCGGATGGCGGTGGTGGTGGCGCGGTGGTAGTAGAGACAGATGGTAGTTTTTTTCCTTCGTGCCTGTTGAGAAGCCATGCCCTTCCCTCTCCCCCCAGTGGCCTCCACACCTCCTGCATCCCTAGGGCGGCCTTTTGTTGCAGCAGAGGGCCCTGCTGTAGTAGAGGCAGCAGCAGAAGTGGTGGTGGTGGTGGTGGTAGCCCAGGTGGCAGTGGTTGTATCGACAAAGCTCAATGACCTTTGTGCACGTGTAGTGGTAGTCGCACATGCCTTACGTGGCTTTTTTGATGGTTTCTCTTTGTCAGAACTATCCAAAGAAGTATAGGTATACAGGTATTGTGGCCTCATGGTAACTCTCTGGCTTCCACGGGCGCTGACACCGCCCGAAGCAGGGCTGGCTCTTTCATCAGGCGGCGTGGGAGAGCGACGTGTAGGCTCCATGACAAGTGCTTGTGTACTGCTTGCCCGCACGCGGCTGGGGTTTGCCGGGTGGTGGTATCGAGAGTTGCCAACCACCACTACTCGCACACCACTTTGTTGCCGCCTGACTCATGACCCGTGGTTCTCGTATGTGTTTAAAAACCCGGCTCAAATGAGGACGGTCGCCGCCCACCAGTGCAGACTCATATGAGGACGGTCGCAGCCCATGGGTTAAAGGGTCCTACGGGGCGCCCGAAAGTCGGAATTACAAGAGTGGAAATTGGTAGGCCAAAACATGCAAAAACATGATTTTGCGTACTCACGCGCAAGTGGCTGGACTTTGAGGGTTTTCAACCATCGGCATTGTTGTGTGGGATACTTACACAGTTCCCATACAAATCTGAGCCCTCTAGGTGCCATAGGACCAGAGTAATTAACCGCGACGCACCCCATGCGGCGCTGGGGTTTAGCGTTACATACATTGCCGACGCACGTGATGCGTCGCTGGTATCCAGTGGGTTAAGGGACGATGGGCATATTAATTTGCTTATTGTTTTATCTCTATTAATTTTTTAGTTTTCTCCGTAGATCTCCATCAACCTGTAGAAAACACCCCCTAGACACCCCCTTTAAGATCAATTTGTAAATTTTTTGGTAGAAAAGTGTTGGTTACCCTTACAATTACAGGCTCGCTGTTGCTCGCCAGGAAAACATCGACACCTAAATGGCACGAAAGGTTTAAATATTGACAAATCAATGGGGTGTAAAGTCTTAAAATTGTCAAACTAATGGGCCGAATGTCTTAAAATCTGAAAACCAATGGGGGAGAAGGGGGCCAGAAAAACCGGCCCATCCCCTCTTAAAATGGACTAACCGAGAATATTTAACTCTTCCAGTGTTCAATGATGCTTTTCCTCCTCATATGCTGGCCCTAAGTTGATGATTTTATTCAGCTTAGGAGGAATCGGTAGGGCAAAGGTGCTTCCTAAACTGTATTAACACTAGATTAGCGGGCTAGCGGTTTATTTATATGTACCGCCCAGCGGGGTGTTTTTAGCCAAAATAGGGCTGTTTACGTGATCATTTTCATGCCTAAATAAGACCCAGAGCGTAAAACAAGTATCTATCCCTGAAAGGGCATAAACAGAGCTTTCCAATGACACCATAACGATCCTTTTATGACGGCTAGTTTTCTTGCAAGAACCGCGCAACGCGAGTGCAAAAAGCATGTAATTCGGTACTTTCCCCATTAAATTCCGTATGTAGCGAGTGAGAGATGGAGGGAGGAGGTGGGATTCGTGTCAGTAGGTTCGCCGCGGTGGTCTGGAGCAGTCATACGCTCGCTACTCTCCTGCCACCACTTGTCTCTCTCTCTCAGCAACATTACGTGCTGAAATTGCCACACAACCTATGTCGCGCGCCGCCAGATAGTCCAGATTTATTATACTCGACTTATGTTGCGCGCCGACACTTAGGGGTTAAACCGTCATATCATAGCCAGAATATAGTGAAAAAAATGAAGGCGGATGAATCTGCTACATCCCGTTTTAGACAATCTCGCGGTGCAAGAGCCACCACAGTCGGTAGCGGAAATCCGGCAGGTTCACTTTGTTCATTTTGGCTGTGTGAACAACTTTGGATTTAGTGTTCAATGTCATGGAGGCAGCCGTTTAGGAGGAGTAGTGCGTCAAAGATTCTGGAGACGACAAAATTAAATTCAGCAAAACACAGCCAAAGCGGAATCGGTGAAAAATAGGCCACGCTCGTCTAATGATAGCCAGAATTAACAAATAAAATAATAAACGATACTACTAGTGCTACTACTACTACTAATAATAATAATAATACTAATAATAATAATAATATACGAATAATATAAATTAATAACAAATTAGCTCCTTACACCAGACAGAAAAAGATCTTTAACACTTTTACTGTCAAAAGTAAACCTCCACGTACAGTCTGGGACTAAAGTCGTGGTATGGATCTTCAGCCATCCATTAGTGCCCTCTGACGGCGGTATTAGAAGCAATCCAAGATTATGATCTTTGCGCTCCCCATAGATGGCTCTGTTCTACACGTCCATGTAGCGCCAAAAGTAAACGAGAAACTTCCTGTTTCTTGGTGGATTACGACCATGCCAACTAGAACACACACACACACACACACGCTACTTCATATCAGAATGCAAGGACTATTAGTATGCTCTACACCTATAATTAATGTATAGTCGAGCGATGCGAGTTTTACTCTTGCATAGGAATATAATCATAAGGAATGGAAATACTGTATTAAGACGCTGTTCCGGATATTAATAACCAAATATTTAATAATGGTATAACTTATCAATGTAGATAAGGCACACCGATTATTCTAGCTTACTAGGGAAATGGTATGTAGTGGATACAGTGCACAACACTTTGTAAGGGAATGAAACACAAGTTTATATCCTATTATAATTTAGTCATATTTACTGTAGGAATTATATATACAGTTAGTTTACATTAATTTTTAGAAATATGTTATACCTAGTGTATATTGGCAATACTATGACTTTTTGCGTAAAAAATCTAACTTGATAATGCCGTGACCTATTCCTGTATCTGATTATTTCTCAAACATTAGCCGTCAGTGATGGCAAGCAGATTGGACGTCCATGACAAATAACAATCTACACTTCACTAAACCTACCATAGTTCCCTGTCAAGGAGGAGTAGTGGGAGGTGGAGGGAGGGAGGAGTAGTGGGAGGTGGAGGGAAGGAGGGGTAGTGGGAGGTGGAGGTAGTGGGAGGTGAGGGAGGGAGGAGTAGTGGGAGGTGGAGGGAGGGAGGGGTAGTGGGAGGTGGAGGTAGTGGGAGGTGAGGGAGGGAGGGGGTATTGGGAGGTGGAGGGAGAGAAGAGGTAGTGGGAGGTGGAGGGAGGGAGGAGGTAGTCGGAGGTGGAGGGAGGGAGGAGGTAGTCGGAGGGGGAGGGAGGGAGGAGTAGTGGGAGGTGGAGGGAAGGAGAGAGTAGTGGGAGGTGAAGGGAGGGAGGGGTAGTGAGAAGTGAAGGAAGGGAGGGATAGTGGAAGAGAGGCTTGGCGGGTCAATATGGGCAGCTTATATTAATAATAGTAATAATAATAATAATAATAATAATATTGTCTTATTCCAGACACAAACAAATGTATACAGTATGGGGCATACAGTACACCCTGATGGTCCATATCACATTCAACAATCATCACACAGATAAGATATAAAATAAATTAATACAGTTAAGAACATACAGTATTTACAACATTGGCATAGTAATGTACATATTACAATTTGGCACAGAACATAGCACAGTGTTGCTTAGCATAAAATGCTAAGACACAAATCACAGTATGTCACTGAGTATTGCTCAGTGTTGTTTTGTTTTTTTCTATGTGAATGAGGGAGACAAAAGGCACAACTGCCTGCAAGTGCCTCCCCCAGATTTAAAAGAGTGACAGGGCCAACATCAAGGGACGTTCGAGCTAAAATTGCTGGACCCACGGAGTTTGAAGTAATTTAAGTCATAGGAAGAGGGAAAGACTGATTCTGGGAGAGAGTTCCAGAGCTCAGCAGTTGAATAGAAGAAAGTCTGGGAATAGCATTTCACTCTTGGGTTGGAGAGTTGCACAGAGTAGGGGCGGGATTGCGTTGCAAGGCGGGTACTATGTACCCTACATAGAGGAGGTGGTATACATTGGGAAAGCTCCGAGGAACACTGATTATTGTAGTAGCGAAAGAATAGCGAGAGAGATGCAACATTGCGGCGAAGAGAGAGAGAGTGCAGCGAGTTGGTGAGCGGACGGGAGTTAATGATACGAAAGGCTTTGCTTTCTACTTTGTCTAGGAGTGTGGTGTGAGAGGATCCTCCCCACACATGTGAACAATACTCAATACAAGGACGCACTGTGCCCCTGTACAGAGCAAGAAGCTGCGCAAGGGTAAAGAACCCCTTGAGGCGGTTGAGCACACCCAGCTTCTGGGAGACTGCCTTAGCAAGACTGGTAATATAGTCCTTCCAAGTGAGAGCAGAAGAAAAAGAGACACCGAGAATATCGAGAGAAGATGAAGGATTGATTTTTGTATTGTTGAAGAATAAGAGAAAGTCCTCTGGAGGTTCTTGGCGGGTAGTAAAATGGATAAATTGGGTCTTGGAAGCATTAACCCACTGGATCCCAGCGCCACAGCGTATGCGTCGGCAATGTATGTAACGCTAAGCCCCAGCGCTACATACGTTGCGTCCGCTACTTCGAAATGATTTACTCTTTTCCTATGGTAGCTAGAGGCTTGGGGATGGTATGGGAAACTACCTTATGATGTTGCCGAACAGTGGCGGTATGCGGCAACCCCCTAGCCCCTCCGCGCGGGTGAGTGAGGGCGGATGGGGAAAGCCAGTTTACCCACTTATCCCACCGCCACTTTTGTGCTTATTAATTCTTATCCTATGGAAGCTAGAGGGTTCAAATTCATATGGGATATACCTTATGATATTGCCCAACAGTGGCAATACTTATCAATTGGCAATACCCAAGTCCCGCTGCGGTGGGGAGCGGGGAGAGAGAGCGCGGGAGTGGAAGGACTGGGCAGCCTCCCACCTCCCGCCCGGCCCAGTTGGCTTGTACCTCGTCGCCTCGCTATGTATATTGCTCCCCTAATGCTTCCCATAACATAGTTGTCTCCCCACCAAGTGGGGAAGAGGAGGAGGAGGATGACCCAGACCCCACGGCATTCCTCAAAATTCCGCCAGGTCATGGTAGGGGTAAGAAGAGACGAGATAGTGTGTCATGTTGCTACGTACACAGCAAGTTGATGTGTACACTGGTCCTCCCCCACTCCCGCTGCCTTCACCACCACCTCCCCTGTCTCCCACTAAGAATACGTCAAAACCCATATTTCTAAGTCAAAAGTGCCCAAAACAATGTGTAACAACTCATATTCTAACTATAAAATATACTAAAAGTATAAAATCAATAAACAGAGTACGTGAGAGAGGCATAATAAAAGTGAGAGTGAGTGAAGGGGAAGTCGGGTGTCATTCAGCTGGCAGTGTGTACGTGCGTGAGTCCATGAACAAGGTGGCCGCCAGCCCGCCAGTCGTCATGGTAACCAGGGGACGTGCACGAGGCTTGCCACTCCCTCGATACTTATAAAACTTGAATCTATGCACTTATCACACTGTAACTTCACTTACAATGACAATATGTGATACACGTTGCTAATATATGAACTATGAAGGCACACATGATGCTCGGGTGGTATAAATAACCCTAGGACCCCAAAATGACCGGGGTGAGTGTTTTTTTTTGTTTTTTGTATTCTTAATTTCTCACCTATTTAAGCTATTTAAAAAACAAAAACAAAAAGGCCAAATCTGCTGGTCTCTCGGTGTACATTTAATCTAAACTAGCTGGGGTTCAGTGGGCTAAATGTATCAAGGTTTTCTCTACCCCAATAGGAAATAGTAGCTAGATCAGAAGATAAGTATTATATGGTTTCATTACATTTGTTTTTGAGGGACTGCTGGCTGGGGCGTTCTGGAAAACTAATTGAGGAGTGTAAGGTAGAGTCGTCTGCATATGAATGGAAGGGACTAGATGTACAGTTGAGAAGATAATTTATGAAAATTAGAAAGAGAATAGGAGATAGGACAGAGCCCTGAGGAACACCTGAGTTGATAGGACGAGGAAGTGAGCGATGGCCGTCCACAAACGCAGCTATGGAACGGCCGGAAAGGAAATTAGAGACAAAGGCACAGATGGAGGGATAGAAACCGAAGGAGGGTAGTTTAGAAATTAAAGATTTGTGCCAGACTCTATCAAAGGCCTTCGATATGTCTAGTGCAACAGAAAAAGTCTCACCGAAGTTCCGAAAGTTGGATGACCACGAGTTAGTAAGATATGAAAGAAGATCACCAGTAGAATGACCCTTAAGGAAGCCATATTGGCGATCTGAGAGCAGATTATGAGAAGAGAAATGCTTAAGAAATTTGGAAGCAAAAATAGTTTCAAAGACTTTAGAGATACAAGAGATGAGAGCAATTGGACGATAGTTGGAGGGTTGAGAGCGGTCACCCTTCTTTGGGACAGTTGAATGAGAGCAAACTTCCAGCAAGAAGGGAAGATGTTAGAGGAGAGACAGAGAAAAAAAGAGTTTGCCTAGGCAGGGGGTCAGCACGGAAGCACAGTTTTTTAGTACAACAGGAGGAACACCGTCCGGACCATACACCTTCTTAGTATTAAGCCCAAAGAGGGTAGTAAATACATTTTTAGAAGAGATAGGGTATTAGGCATAAGTAAGAGAGAGGGGGTTGGAGAGGGATGAATAGCATCGGAATCATCCAAGGTGGAGTTTTTAGCAAAAGTTTGAGCGAAGAGTTCAGCTTTGTCAGAGGATGGCTTGTGCCATCAGCGTGGAAAAGGGGAGGGAAAGACGAGGAAGAAAAATTGTTGGAGAGGTTTTTGGCTAGATGCCAGAAAGCTTGGGAAGAGCTAGAGTTGGATGGTTCAGTGCATTTATTATTGAAGAAAGAGTGTTTGGCAAGTCGAAGAACAGATTTGGCTTGATTCCGGGCAGAAACATAGGAAGACTGAAATTCTTGAGTTTTAAGGCTTCGTTACAGTTTGAATGCTTCCTCCTTGTTGTAAACAGCAGTAGAACAAGAGTGAGTAAACCAAGATTTTTTTGTTTTAGACTGAGAGAAAGAAAATGGACTGTACGCTTCCATGCCCGAGAGGATTACCTCGGTAATGCGTTCAGCACTCTCCGAGGGTCCTTGGCCACGGAAGCAGAAGTAATTCCATGGGAAATCAAAGAAATACTGCCGGGGAGCCTCCCAGTCGGCAGCGCCTAAGTGCCACAAGCGCTGCCGGCTGGGAGAATCGGGTGGCCATACTGAAGAGATAGAACAGGTGACGGAGATAAGTTTATGGTCGGAGGATTCCAAAGGAGAGAAAAGATTGACAGTATAAGAAGAAGGGTTAGAAGTCAGAAATAAATCAAGAATGTTGGGCCGATCCCTGAAGCGATTCGGGATACGAGTGAGTTGCTGGACCAGCTGCTCTAGGTCATTTATGATAGAAAAGACGTAGGCTTGTTCACTAGGTTGGTCAGTAGTGTGAGAGGAGAGCCATTGGCGGTGGTGAACGTTAAAATCTCCTAAGATGGAGATTTCAGAGAAGGGAGAGATGGATAGAATGTGTTCCACTTTAGAGTTTAGATAGTCAAAGAATTTGGGAATGTCGGTAGAGTTAGGGTAAAGATAGACAGCACAGAAATATTTAGTATGAGAATGAAAGGATAGTTTGAGCCTTAAAGTTGAGAATTCAGAGTAGTGAAGCAGATAAGTGAAACAATCGTTCAAATGGTGATGCAAGCATGAAATTTGGTACAGGTATTCTTCAAAGCTCACTTTCAAAGCACATACCGCTGGCCATGCAAAAATTCAATATGGCGACCATTTTTCAATATGGCCGACACATCTGACTGAGCCCTACTGTTATGGGTCAGTTAATTGAAAGAAAAAAGACATGAATACTGTCCAATCCATTTTTTTTTGGCTCTAACGTGATAAGTGAAGGTAATTTTGTCCAAAGCAGTTGCATATTAGGCTTTAACTAAGATGGCGTCCAAGATGGCCGCCATTAACCCGAGGAGGCCGGATTTTTTAGGCGATTTTCGGTAGTGTTTATGGCTTAATAGCTAATCAAAGAATAAAGATAGAGAAATGAGTCATAAACCACGTGAGAGAGGTCACTTTCAGCTTTTGTCTCGTAAAAGAAATCAGCTCCATAGGCCCAGTAGTTACTGAGATATTGCTTGTTTTCGTGAGGTAACTTTTCTGTGATTTTCCGTGTTTACGCACCTTTGCCATAGTGAAATTTCCTTAAACCCATTGTGTTGACATCACGGTAGTTTCGGTGATATTGGAACTCGGTGAAAATTACCGCAAAAGTACCGTGACGTCATACAAGTAAATAGCAGCCATCAGCAGGCTATTTAAAGGCTATTTAAAGCCGTGCTATTTGAGTAGTGTATCGGCCTTCTGGGGTTAAAGACAAATTTTGTGATATCTTGGCTATTAGTAGAGCTAGACAAATTATTTTTTCATCTAATCCTACATTTTTAAGGTCAGAGAATTAGAAAGACTTGTCACATTATTAACTCATCAGGGTCATAAGTAACTAGACAAAGTGAAGGAAGATTATATCGTAGGAAACGGCCTAATTCACACCATTTATACATATCCATTGAGTACAAATAACATTAGTAAAAATACCATAGAATCAAAGACTCACACCTCACATTTGCAAGTGCACAGAGCTGTACAGGAGAGACCCAGCCTGTAGCACTTGCACCTGCCACGACAGTCTGATTTACAGCCACATTTGGTCAGCTGTTTGCAACTCTTGGCTATGGGGGAGTTGGCTGTCCAGAAGACGTGCCATTCTTCACCAACCTTCTGCCATCCCCAGTCAGCAGGACTCTCTGCTTCTGGTTGACACTGGGTTGCTTGGGCCCAAACACAACGAGCCTGGAAGGCAGCTCGTCTAGTGTGCTGAAGCAGAGCTGCTCTTGTTGGTGGAATGCAGAGCTGGGCACCACAAACAAAAAGTCAAGTCAGCAAACACAAATCAGCAAACCCAGAACATAACTTCAGCAAACACAAATGTGCAAACCTTGTGAAATTTCTAGTCCTCAAATGCAAATATGCAAACGCAAACCGTTTTTTATTCATTTTAAATTTAAACTACAGAATCAAGGGTAAATCAATAAATTCAATCTCTAATGTCAATACATATATATATTTACTTTAATATAATGTTGCCCAACTTCCATGGACCTGAAGGATATACATACAGGATTTTAAAGCTTGGAAATTGCTGTAAATTGCCAAAACATTCCAGAACATCACCCGCAGTGAAAGGGTTAATATATATAGCATAGGCCGCTTAGTTTGTCCACATGGGCAGTAAAACGTTGGGGCAACTTGTTTATGGGGAGAGTGCTTCAGTAATAATCAGTATTCGCAATTCCGCACCATTCAGGAGGAGGTACGCCGGATCACAGAGGTGCAAGGAGGCGATTTATTCGTGGACCCCCCTTTGGGAATGGCAATAAGCTATATATGCCTAGATAGGTCTACTTTAGATAGATTAAGTAATTTAATAGAAAGTAGCCTAGGCCTATTAATTTTAATGCTCAGAATAAAGGCCTAGCTTCAGATCAAAATTTAATAACATTTTATTGTAGGCTAAATTTAGTCTAGGCCTATATGATACTTTCAAAATTAACACTTCTACTTGACACTAATAAAATGAGTGTGATTATAGGCCTAGGCCTATACACAGAAGTTAGAACATGCAATATTTAGCCTAGGCCTACATGCTTTGAGGCATTTTGATGGAATTAGTGACTGATTATTTCCTAGACCTAGGCTATATATTAAAGTTAGAACATGCAATATTTAGCCTACATGCTTTGAGGCATTTTGATGGAATTAGTGATTATAGCCTAGACCTAGGCCATATATATAGAAGTTAGAACATGCAATATTTAGCCTACATGCTTTGAGGCATTTTGATGGAATTAGTGAATGACTGATTATAGCCTAGACCTAGGCTAGCCTATATATATAGAAGTTAGAAAATGCAATATTATTTAGCCTACATGCTTTGAGGCATTTTGATAGGATTAGGGTAGCCTAGGCCTAGCCTAATAAAATTACTTATATTAGTAATTAGCCTATAGGCCTAGGCTATATTTAGAAGTTAGAACATGCAATATTTAGCCTACATGCTTTGAGGCATTTTGATGGGATTAGTGATTATAGACCTAGGCCTAGGCTATATAGCCTAGCCTATATAGAAGTTAGACTTAGCCTAGGCCTACATGCTTTGAGGCATTTTGATGGGATTAGGGTAGCCTAATAACATTAGTTTAGGTTAAAAATTAACAGGCTATCAATCAAATTAACGATAGCTTAACTTTATAATCTTAAATTAGGCTAGATTATAAAGTTATAAAGCCCTTCTCCAGAGACATCTTCTTGGTAATTACAGGCCCATAGAAGGTTTCTAGGTGGGGCCAGGGGTGGCTTAGGTCCTGGATTTCTGCATGCTCTGCAGCATCACTGTCGGATGATGGTGGTGAACTGCTCCCCATGCTGTTGGCAGCTGCGGTAGGCATGATGGTAGACTCCATGTTCACTTCAATAGGCCGAAAATATAAACAAAGTTGAAGTGCTAGCAGGTTGGAACTCTTGGACTGCTGTGTGTTGTAGGTGTTAGCTCGACGCTTGCTACTAAGTAAGTGAACAAACGTGAAGAGCCGATGTATAGGCCTAGATTCCAGAACACAGGTAGTTGGCTTGGTCACATGACTTTTTTTGGCTGGAGCTGCAGGAGCGGCCCAGGGCTGGCTGGCGGCTGGAATTTTTATTTTGCGGACTCGAGGTTTGCAACATGGAGGTACTTTCCAAAGCTTCAAACCCGCAAATAGGCAGCCATTTTGGCGCCAACGCTAATTCGCCAACAAAATGACACTTCCGCCATGGCGGAATTGGCTATTTGCGGAAGTGTTGGCTAAAGTGCCCAGCTCTGGTGGAATGGCCTCATAAGGCCTCTGTTTTCTGGCAAACATGTCAAGCCTGGCCTCATCCACAGTGGTAGCAGTGCTGGACCTGTCATACATCAGTATGACAAACCTCTCCAGTATCTCCAGGTCACCATCTTCCACTGTGAGAGGGTACTGGCTCAGCTAGGAGAAGACAGGGGAGGCCTCTGGACAAACATCCCATGTCTGCCAGGCAGTTTTCTTTCCCTTGTTACGGAAGGCTGAAACAGTGTCACACCCTGTGAAGGCATGAAAGAATAACATGCTTTTAGCCTTCTCCTGCCCCATACAGCGATACAGGCCATGCACACTGATCCAGCGCCGGCTTTGACCGTGACCAAATGCCACCCATAACTGCTCTAGCCCCAAACTCTGAAGGGCTGGAAAGGCACTCACTGCAATGACCACAACATCTGTATCATTTGCCTTGACCATGACGGCTTTGCTCCCATGTTCTGCAGCATAGGTTTCTTTTCCGGGTTTTGGCATAGACTGAGAGTCCCATGTAGACTGGGAATGGTGTTTCTCTGTCTTTTGAGTGCCTATGTGTAGCAGCTCCCACTTTGTATCGGGAGTAGCAGTTAAACTGCATCAATTGGGCAATGGCCTGATCAGACTTTGAAACTCCAAATCTCAGTTGAGACTTGATGTCAGCTCCATGTTCAACCATCCCCACAAACTGAAGCAGAAGGGGAGGTATGGCATTGTGCACACAACCAGCTGGAAATGTGCCATCAAATTTTTGATTGATGTTCAAGCATGCATTTTCTTAGAATCTTTGCTGCTTTAGCAGTGATGAGTGCATCTAAAAAATCAGAAATTTGGGTAATTGCTTTGCCCACATCTTTCTGAAATGCAAGAAGTACATCTCTTCCACTTTTATGACCTTCAAGTTCTGGAATTTCTTCCAGAAGTTTATCCTTCAGTCTGGTGGAATTTACACGTGGTAAATCCACACCAAGTTGTGCCAGACGCTGTTGGTGAAGGTGGCATATATCTGCCAGGCGAAATGTGACTGGCTCTTCTGAGCATAGGTTGCTTTCAACAATGTATGTCGCCAGCTCTGATAAAATTAATGGATAAACATCTGGCTCCAGATCAGTGGCACTTGAGCTTTTCTCAAGGTTTCTCAGGTGGGACCTTTCCCTGTTGTAGAGGGCACTGAGACACACTCTGTGGTACTTTAGCTCCTGTGCAATAGCATATCCACCACTCAATTTAGCAAGAAGCTTGCCAAGTGTGCCTCTGCACACTTTTGTAGCCTCTTGTTAAGGTTCATGGTCATTACCTGCCTGAGATCAGATGCAGGTGCCACTTTCTCACAAAAAATACAAGTTTGACCATCATAGCTAGTTCGACGTTGCTTTGCATGATTGTATTCAGACTCACTACTTTGACGATTAGATCGGCGTTTCCTTGCGCGATTCAGCTTGCTGTTGTTAAACAACAACCGGCAGTTGACATGGTATTTTGCCTGATATCTTTTCAAAGTGGCATCTATGCCGTCACCTTAATCAAGCCTTGTTGGATCCACGATCAATGGCATTTCCTGGATTTCATGAAACATCGGTATGTTGGTAGCCAGCATGGCATAACCGTCATGTTCAAGGGAATAATGGGTTCTAGGTGATGTTAAATCTTCACCTATTTTGTCTTTCTGGCAAAGACAACATGTTGACCAGTCAGTTTGTCTTATGGGAAAAATGGATTTTGAATCTGCCATTTTGCTTTCTGATTAAGGCCGAGGGTTTATCCTTTTACCACCTTAACGAAATTACACACACATTACTTTATGGGATACAACTAGGTTCGGGTGACCTACACCTAGCCCGATCATTCATCCAGTTCCATTTAAGTCCCGTGTGATCTGTACACCATCCAGGTAAGTACATGAGCAAGTCATGTATAGCCCCCTTACCCTTGGCTCGGCTCTCCCGCGCTGGCACACCCTGTCAATTCAGGTGCGGCTATCTAACTCTATCTACTAACTACCAACTACTGTCTAGTAGCTAATTGATATGGGGCTGTTAGAAAGCATTTGGGACACTAAATTAAACTACACTACAACTTATAGTATAGTACAGTAAAATAAGCTGACACTGAACCCCATGCTGAGTTGCACAGCAGCGATGTTACCAGTGTGCCCTGGTTGTGTGTTGACATCACTCTATTATATTTGCAAGATCTCATCACTGCCTCAGTCCTTACTTACAAATGTGAAAATGGCTCCATTGGATTATCTGACCCAAAGAATGTATATGCACACCAAAAATCATGTATATATGTTCAGTAGTTGCTTAGATATGAACATATGAAATTAATGGACACCATCTTGGATGCCATTCTAAAATTCCAATTATAGACTATGACAATGATTAAAACAGTGCTTCTCATTAATCTGGTTAGCAAGAAACAGTTTTCTCTTAAAATGTTCACCAGGTAATAATTAAAAAAGAATTAAGCAATATACGGTCAGGCACGGCAGCCATCTTGAAAAATGACCGCCATCTTGGATTTTCGCGTGGCCAGCGGTATTTCTCAGAAGAATGGACCTTGAAGGGTACATGTACCAAATTTCATGCTTGCATCACCATTTGAACAATTCTCCTGAAATTTGCAGTTATCTGCTCCACTAGAGGAGTCGAAATCGGGAACACGATAGCATGTGAGTTGTTGTGCACGTTTGCACAACATCCGCCTTTGGCTTTGAAACTAGGATAGAAAAAGTAGGAGGATACAGAGAAGGGGCTGCTGGAAGTTGTCTCAGATACTTGGGTTTCGGTGAGGAAAAGAAGATCAGGTTTGTAGAAGGAGAGATGGTGTTCGACTGAGTTAGAATTAGAGGAAAGTCCGCGAATATTGCAAAACTTGATAGTAAGAGTGACAGGCCGTGGTGCAAAGCATTTAGAGTGGTCGTCAGGGAAAGGTCGGGCAAGTGTGGGGGCATTTATGGTCCCCCCCCCCCCCCCCCCCTCCCTTGGGGACTCCGAGGCTGGGCCTGTGTTCCTTTTTTTTAAATCATTTTGAAGGAGGAAGTGTGGTGTGCATGTTAGGTTAATGTGCAGCAGCTTCTGCCAGTGGGATATGATCTGGGATTCATATATGAGATCACTAGACTATAATGCTATAACCCAGAGAGTGAGAGAAAAACAATGTAGTCTGTCCATCTTGAGTTTAAGAAGCTTCCTCTCATGTAACAAGATTTGCATTATTAGGCAGCATGCTACAACAAGTCGGCAAATATTGCCATTATCGTTACACGGCGGATAAAAGCACCAAATTTTGTATGAGGTTTCCTTAGGGCCTAATAATAAATTTTAAAATGAGTGGCCTCCAGAAAATTTAAGAGCATAATTATATAAAAAACCTAAATTGAAGGTGGAAAAATAGCATTTTTCTCAAAGCATACAAATCGTATTTTGACGATATTGGTTGAAGATACATTGAATTTGATACCACACTTATGAAAGGAAATTACATTTTGCATAATGTTTACACTATACAATTTTTTATCTGATTCACCGTTTACGAGATATTGATTTGTTTTAGTTTTTGAGCTAAATATGTTGAATTGTAATAAAACGATATTGGTTAAACATACTAAGATGACGGGGTTGGGAAACCAGGGCAAGGCCATGATGGTAGACACCCTGATCATGCCGGGAATGGAGCAGCCTAACAACACCAGAATAGCTGTAATCAAGGAAACGAAGAGGAACAGAAGACAACACCAAGAGAAGGAGAGAGACAATAGGACCCAACAAATTTCCCAGGCTTTAATACCTGCCAGAATAGGTCAGTCTACCCATTTTCCCAGACCTACCCATGCTCTAATCTCCGGGAGTCTAAGTCAGTCTGCCCGAGAAAGGAGTTCGAGCCCAGGCCAATCACAGGGACCCCAGCTCCTCCAATGGCAAGGACAGAGACAAACGCCCAAGGCATATACCCAGCTCCAGCCCGATTTGCAATATAGTGAGGAACTATTTATGCAAGTTCCCCACCAAGAACCGTTGCAATATCGACATCGATGGGAATCCCAGCACCCCCTCTACAGCACCTCCCGGGAAGACTGGGAATAGTACAACCAAAGTGATAAATAAACAACCTATGCCTGCAGACTAAGAAAAGCCAGATATCACGATGAACAGAAAATCGTTCATTACGCAACCATGCCACCCTTTAAAAATAGGAGGGCCATATCGAGAGATCGAGAATCTCCGTAGGTTTAGATAAATAACTTCAGTGTATTTTTAGATTAAGAATTGCCTTCCCCATATCAAAAACAATGATATCCACATGTCCCTATGTTATTGAGATAGATCAACCTGAGTTCTAAAAATAAACCGACTGTAGTCTGACTGAAACTGAAGGAAGTTAGCAAATACTATTGCTTCCTTCCACTGGTTAAGCCGGCTGTGGGAAAGGATTGGTATTGAGTCTCAACCTGAACGAGAGTGTGTAGAGGAGCCCGGAACCAACTTTCCCTGTACCTGAGAGAAAGGCAGTTCCCCCTGACGTCCAGCCCAGCAGAACCACGAGTCCTACATCGTCCTGATTCTCGTTCATGGTTACCTCTACCCTTTACCTTAAGTGTCTCTGAGTGTTATAAGTTGTGACTATTATTGTGAAGGTAAGGTCAAATATGCGAGTATTCTATTACATTTAATTATAGATCCGTGCCTAAGATCTATCCTGAACCTTTGATACCCGTGTAAGATTCTTATAACTTTGATCCGGACAGTGATTCATTAAACACGAGATATTGCTAAGAGAAACTTGTGTTAATCATTCAGACCCTTAATTGTACGTACGTTATATAGTCATTTTTACATGTGTTACTTAGCCAGAATACTTTCAGATTTTATTCGTATGTGTTTATTATTCTTTGTGTATCCAAGTCGAAGTGAAAGTGTATAACGTGAACTGGGTCCCTTCTTAAATCCAATATATACATAGAACCTACGTCCAATTCAGGATCCTTATATCCGCGTAAGTATCGCCAGGGAATACTTATAATACTATTTCCCTTATTTGAAAGTCAAGAACCCTTTCCGTTGAGTTAGAATTGATTCTTTATCAAGATATCTGACCTCTATTAGTTATTGTGAATAATCTGATAATATACGTTACTCGGGTCATTTAATTCTTTCCACACCAATCTAGGAATTCAGGTTGTACATTCCTTGATCGATTCCGCCTACTATTTGGCTATTTATTTTATTTATTACTTCATCTTGTAATCCATTGATTATAATTGTATTTACGTTATAATACAATGCTACAGTAGTTCTGCGTTCTCTTAGGAATTTGTTAATTATTTATTGGAGAAATATCTGGAGAAGAAACAAAAGGTGTATGTTGCCTTTATGGACATGGAGAAGGCCTATGACAGAGTAGATAGAGAAGGTTTGTGGAAAGTACTTAGAATATACGGAGTAGATGGCAAGTTGCTAAAAGCAGTGAAGAGCATGTATGAGGGTGCAAAGGCGGCAGTACGTGTGGAGAGTGAGCAGAGCGAGTTCTTTGACCTGAATGTTGGTTTGAAACAAGGGTGTATGATGTCCCTGTGGTTGTTTACTGTATATATAGAGTCATGAAAGAAATACTATCAAGAGCAGTGGAAGTTGGTGTATCGCTGAAAAGGGAGGGAAATGAGTGGAAGCTACCTATACTGCTGTTTGCGGATGATACAGTTCTGATGAGTGATAATGAATGGGAGTTGCAGGGTCTGGTAAATGAGTTTGGAACAGTGTGCGAAAAACGGAATTTGAAGGTAAATGCGGGGAAGAGCAAGGGTATGGTCTTCGAAAGGGGTGAAGTCACAGAGTGTGAGGTGAAGCTGAACGGTCAGGCTATGGAGATCGTCAACTCTTTTAAGTATCTGGGCAGTGTGTTGAGTAAAGATGGGACTATGGATGAAGAAGTGCAGGAGAGGGTACAGCAGGGGAAGAGGGTTGTAGGAACGCTGAAAGCAGTAACAAGAAATAGGGTGGTCAGTATGGAAGTGAAGAAGTCCTTGCATGACAGTGTGGTAATCCCGACACTGACTTACGGAAGCGAAGCATGGACGTTGGTTGAGAGACTCAGACCAAGAGTGAGAGCAATGGAAATTAATTACTTAAGAAGTGCGTGCGGAGGTACATGGAGGGATAGACAGACTAATGAAGAAGTAAGAAGGAGATGTGGTGTGGAGGTAGATGTGCTGGAAAGTGTGAAAAGGAACAACTTGAGATGGTTCGGCCATATGGAACGTATGGAAAGCGAGAGAATGACTAAGAGGGTGTGCGAGAGCGAGGTGGAGGGACAGAGAGGGAGAGGTAGACCGAAGGAGAGGTGGAAGGATGGAGTGAGGAAGTATATGAATGAAGGCAGTGCTGGTTGGGGGGAGGGGCGTCGACTGACTAGGGACAGAGGTGCATGGGGGCGGTTCGTTCATGGGCACCCCTTCGGGGATCACGGCGTCAGGCAATAGACAGATAGATAGATTCAGAACTCCTTTTATGCCATATACAGTATGGTATTTCCTAAGTGCAACTTCGTCGTGTACGCCCATTCAAGATAGCTCTTTGTTAATCTATATTATCACGCTCTTTGATTTGCGTTTCTTAATTAGTTGGTTAATTTATCCCGATCTACTGTATATTAAATTATATTTTATCTATTGCAATTCAGTCACTATATTTACTGTGATTCTGAGTTCCTCAACCCGCGTGATTTGACCTCATTTATGATCGAATATTATTTTTGTGTCTCGTGTGAGAGATTATTCGCAATAACTCCTAGTTAGTTGAATTCAGATTTAAAAGTATCTTTCCCCATAGACTCAAGTAGAATTCATACCTTTAGCCCCTGATTTTATATCGCACTAAAGGAAATTGTTATTTCCTGAGTCCCCAGTCCATCTGACCTAGAGTCCTCAGGACGGCACCTTTGATGGTCTCACCTGAGCGTGGCCTAATTCCCTTTGCTCACCACGCAGACTCACGCGCAGCTGAGTGATAAGTTCCATATTGTACCTTGTCTTTGTCAGAATACTTCGCATTAGATACTATACTCGCATATGTATTATTGTCAATGATTCTTGTTTGTGTATATATGTATCTGTCTATCATTGTGTATTTTCACTCTTCAATTACTATGTAAGTGACAAACTGACCTTCATTAGAGAGTAAAACTAGTTAACTCTCTCAGTCACTAATTTACTTACTTGCTACTTAATATAATAGCGGAGTATAGTACCACATAACCTGTATTCTATGCCATTGAATAAATAAGAGTGTAATCTAACCTGTGTGTTTATTGTGTTATCGTTGCCTGATTGAGTAAATACTTATCATATTCACTAGCCTTGATGTGTTCCTGTTGAGCATATTCCAAGTCTAAATATCAGAAACCCGGATTGATAAATAGATAATACTGAAGCGAGTTGGATAACAACCTGGCATAATAGATACATTAAATTTGAGACCATGTTTAGGAAGGAAAGGATATTAAGCTTTGCATCTTTTTCATTCGTGACACTTTTTTGATCTGATTCACCGTTTAGGAGATATTGATTTTGTTTTTAAATGTTGAGTAGGTTTGTTTGTAAAAATTTACCAATGTCTAAGAATAATATAATTATAGGCATGTAATGCCGATAATGATATTATTCTTACAAATTGGTAAATTAAAAACAAAAAAATACTCGTAAATAATAAAAAAAACTCAATATCTCCTAAACGGTGAATCAAATAAAAAAATGTGTCACAAGTAAAAAAGATGCAACTTTCAATTTCCTTTCTTAACCCACTGAGCCCCAACTAGTAATAAATAAATGTACCACCAGGGACCGGCAGGATTGGATTTTTTTTTCCAGAAACAATAGCGAATGGGTTAGGAATGAAGGAAAAACCACAAAAAACTATCAAAAAGGTAAAAAATTGGTCCTACGGAGCCCCCGAAAACAGATTTTAGAAGAGTAAAAAATTGAAGGCAAAAACACCCAAAACACATGTTTTTGCGCGCTCACACGCACGCGGTTGGACTTTGAGAGTTTTCAACCATCGCCAAGGTTGCGTGGGATACTTACACAGTTCCCATACAAATCTGAGCCCTCTAGGTGCCATAGGACCGGAGTAATTGGGACCGGAGTACCAGTGACGACACGTTGTCGTCGTTGGGGTTTAGCGTTACATATATTGCCGCTGGGGTTCAGTGGGTTAAGCGTGGTCTCAAATGTGATATATCTTTAACAAATATAGTTTTATGACAATTCAAAAACATTAGATCACAAACTAAAATACCTCAATATCTTGTAAACGGTGAATCAGATACAAAAAGTGCATGATAACAAAATTAAGCAAAATTTAATTTCCTTTCATAAGTGGCGGATCAAATTTAATATATCTTCAACCGATACCGTCTAATTACGATTTTTATGATTTGGGAAAAATTTAATTTTTCCACCTTCAATATAGGGTTTTTATATATTCTTTTACATTTTCTGGAGGGCACCCCTTCTAATATTCATTATTAGACCCTAAGGAAGCCTCACACAAAATTTGGTAATTATATCCGCCGTGTAACGATAATGGCAACATTTGCCGCTAAGGCACCTGACTACAACTTATGATTGTACATTTTATATGAAAATATATATTTGTCATGGATTTGTTCAATAATAATATAGTAATAGATTATAGAATACAATTTCCTATCTATGTAATGCCTATAATTATATTATTCTATACAATTGGTAAATTTTACAAGATCAATTACTCAACATTTAAAAAATAAATCAATAACTCGTAAACGGTGAATCAGATCAAGAAAGTGTCATGAATGAAACAGATCTATCTATCTATCTATCTATTGCCTGACGCCGCAATCCCCGAAGGGGTGGCCACGAACGAACCGCCCCCATGCACCTCTGTTCCCAGTCAGTCGACGCCCCTCCTCCCAACCAGCACCGCCTTCATTCATATACTTCCTCACTCCATCCTTCCAACTCTCCTTCGGTGCACCTCTCCCTCTCTGTCCTTCCACCTCGCTCTCGTACACCCTCTTAGTCAATCTCTCGCTTTTCATACGTTCCATATGGCCGAACCATCTCAAGTTGTTCCTTTTCACACTTTCCAGCACATCTACCTCCACACCACACCTCCTTCTTACTTCCTCATTCGTCTGTCTATCCCTCCATGTAACTCCGCACGCACTTCTCAAGTAACTCATTTTCACCGCTCTCACTCTTGGTCTAAGTCTCTTCCCAAACATCCATGCTTCGCTTCCGTAAGTTAGTGTCGGGATTACCACACTATCATGCAAGGACTTCTTCACTTCCATACTGACCACCCTATTTCTTGTTACTGCTTTCAACGTTCCTACAACCCTCTTCCCCTGTTGCACCCTCTCCCGCACCTCCCCATTCACAGTCCCATCTTTACTCAACACACTGCCCAGATACTTAAAAGAGCTGACGATCTCCATAGCCTGACCATTCAACTTCACCTCACACTCTGTGACTTCACCCCTTTCGAATACCATAACCTTGCTCTTCCCTGCATTTACCTTCAAATTCCGTTTTTTGCACACTGTTCCAAACTCATTTACCAAACCCTGCAGCTCCCAGATGCAAAAAGATGCAAAACAGATGCAAAACATAATGTCTTTTCTTAAGCGTGATCTCAAATGTATGTATCTTTAACCCACAGAACCCCAGCGATGCAGCATTTGCGTCCGCAATGTATGTAACGCTAAACCCCAGGGACGCATAAGGTGCATCCTGGTTAATTACTCCGGTCCTATGGCACCTAGAGGGCTCAGATTTGTATGGGAACTGTGTAAGTATCCCACGCAACAATGCCGATGGTTGAAAACTCTCTAAGTCCAACCGCGTGCGCGTGCGCGTGAGCGCGCAAAAACCTGTTTTTGCCTGTTTTTGCCTACTCATTTCCCCATGTTAATTCCGACTTTCGGGCGCACCGTAGGACCCCTTAATGACCTAGGGGATCGGTTTTTTGTGGGTTTTCCTTCATGTCTAACCCATTCCTGGTGTTTTCTGGATTTTTTTTTTTTACAACCTGCTGGTCCTGGGGTGTACATTTATTATTAAATAGTTGGGGTTCAGTGGGTTAACCAATATCGTTTTCTTACAATTAAAAAAAGTTACCTCAAAAACTAAAAAAAAATCAATATCTCGTAAACGGTGAATCAGATCAAGAAAATGCATGGATTAAATATGGTGCAAAATGTAATTTCCTTTCATAACTGCTGATCAAATTTAGTGTATCTTCAACCAATATTGTATAATTACGATTTTTATGATTTGAGAAATATGTTATTATCCACCTTCAATATAGGTTTGTTTTATATATTTGTTTAAAATATTCCGGAGGGCACCCCTTCTTAAACTCATTAATAGACCCTAAGGAAGCCTCATACCAAATTTATCCGCCGCGTAACGAGCTAAGCCACCTGTCTAAGCAGGATACACAGAATAGAGACACATTTTGTAATGGGTAATGAACTCGGTAAGTTGCCCTGTATACTGTATATAGTTTCGATTTCATAGAAGCGGAAAGTTCAAAAAAGTATTATATAAAATAAAAAAGTTTTATTTTGTAAGCTAATAATCTTAACATGGTAGAAAATACAGCCTACTATCATTCAGATTTATTAAGTGGTAAAGAAAGGATGCTTGACCTGCTAAGCGAATTATATAACTAGAACACCTAACACAAATAATTGTGTCAAGGAGTTCTCGAGAGCACTGGATTTAACCCTTATTTAGCGGCGAGCAACATAAGTCGAGTTAAATAAAGCTGGACTATGTGGCGGCGCTCGACATAACTCGAGTGGCAATTTCAGCACGTAATGTGGCTGAGAGAGAGAGACAAGTGGTGGCAGGAGACTAGCGAGCGTATGACTGCTCCAGACCACCGCGGCGAACCTACTGACACAAATCCCAGCTCCCTCCTCCCTCTCTCACTCGCTACATACTCAATTATGTACTGAAAGTACCGAATTACCTGCTTTTTGCACTCGCGTTGCACGGTTATTGCAAGAAAACTATCCATCATACAAGGATCGTTATGGTGTCATTCGAAAGCTCTGTTTATGCCCTTTCAGGGATAGGTACTTGTTTTACGTTCTGGGTCTTATTTAGGCATGAAAATGATCACGTAAACAGCCCTATTTTGGCTAAAAACACCACGCTGTGCGGTACACATAAATAAACCGCATAGGCCGCTCGTAAGGTGGGGAGGAGATGGCTTATGAAACCTTGCATAAAATAGTTACTATGAAAAGTTATTCAATATTATTAAATACTGACAAGGCCCGATGATTACCAAACCTCTAAATAATTAGAGGTACGCTGTATAATATAAACCATTGACACAACTACGCATACAAATAGCCTAACTACCTTATTACAGTCTGGGAGCTGTTTAATCTTTTCGGTAATACCTAAATCAATCATATGCCACATTTAAGCTATTATCTGTTACTATACATTATTAGAAAGTATCCATGGAAGAAAAGGGTTTAATAAGACCTAGTTTGACCTATGAGTCATTGGATGTTTACGTTATCTCCCTACGCTCTAAAGTACTAAAAGAGCTATAGTTTTTTTCTCCTTACTTCGGAGCGTTTCATGAACTTTCACTCTCCTTCATAAATATATGAGATTTAAACGGAATGGGCATAACATATGGATTTTCTTTATTATACTACGATCAAACTCTGTTGAAGGAGGTATGAAATAATGAAACATATAAACGTTTGTAGTAGTATTTTGTGTTTAATAATAAAACAGTCGTCGGGATGGTCGAAGGGTGGTGTGATACAGGCCAAGGTAGGGTGGAGGGATCTCCAACACAATTTACTGTATGGAATTATGGAATTAAATATATCGCATTATTGCTTTAATACAGTATATACTGTATATTAACTCCCTCCGACTCATATGACGCTATTGCATCATATGGAACTTATGCCAAAAAACTCATATGACGCTAGAGCGTCATATGAACTTATCTTAATAGCTCTCTAATAAGTTATATGACGCTCTAGTGTCATATTGAGCTCAGTAAGTTAGGTAAGTTAGATGAAAATCTGTCGACTGGTGGCAACACCAAGTTTCTCCGATTTCTAACGGTCCCGCAGTGAGGTTTTGACAGTTGTAGGGTACAGTGGCAATAATGCCGTGTCATTCGCCTCCTCGCCAGTAAGTTAACTATTTATGTCTTGGGGGGGGTTAATATTCTTATAGGTAATCCTTTAATTGTTTCCTTCTATTGTTCCTCGACATTATATTAATATCTTATATTTTGTGTTTTTATTAATGTTATGTTACACCACGTTGTCATTCCTATGAACCATTCCATATTCAGTTACAGTATTTGTGTTGCATTGTTAGTATGCTAATTATTATGTTCTCTCCACTAACCAACTTTACTCCTTAACACGATTAATGAAATTAACAAACACATGTGGCAGTCCGGGGATTCGAACCCAGGACACTCACACCGAAAATCAACACACTTATGCATTGCACCACGATCTCAATTATTTATACATATTATTGGCGGTAGCAATACTGTCATTTAACGACTTATACTATACACCCCCATTATTGGTTATATTATTCGCATGAATAAACTACTGTATATAGGGATATAATTATACCTATACAGCATATTACCTATAAAGGAAAATGATACACACCACTTCTAACTTTAAAATGTGTGCCAGTTATATCTGTTATGCATACCCAGTGCATTTTAGCTTCCTTTTAGCATATATATTCCATACATTTAAATAATGATGTAGTGTGTGTGTATGTTCTAGTTGGCATGGTCGTAATCCACCAAGAAACAGGAAGTTTCTTGCTTACTTTTGGCACTACCTGGACGTGTCAAACAGAGCCATCTATGGAGAGAAAACACATCATTTTTTTTTGTTTTTTTTTTTTTTTTCTATGTGATTGAGGGAGGCAAAAGGCATAACTGCCTATAGCGAGAGCCTCCCCCTTAGTTGAAAGAGTGACAGGGCCAAAATCAAGGGACGTTCGAGCCAAAATGCCTGGACACACGGAGTTTGAAGCAATTTAAGTCATAGGAAGAGGGAAAGACTGATTCTGGGAGAGAGTTCCAGAGCTCAGCTGTTGAGTAGAAGAAAGTTTGAGAGTAACGTTTCACTCTTGGGTTGGAGAGTTGCACAGAGTAGGGTGGGATTGAGTTGCAAGACGGGTACCACGTGCCCTACGTAAAGGAGGTGGTATGCACTGGGATAGCTCTGAGGAACACTGATTATTATATTAGCGATAGAATAGCGAGAGAGATGCAACATTGTGGCGGAGAGAGAGAGATTGCAGAGAGTTGGTGAGTGGACGGGAGTTAATGATACGAAAGGCCTTCCTTTCAACTTTGTCTAGGAGAGCGGTGTGAGAGGAACCTCCCCACACATGTGAACAATACTCAATACAAGGTATTGGATTGCTTCGAATACCGACGTCAGAGGGCACTAATGGATGGTTGAAGATCCATACCACGACTTTAGTCCCAGACTGCACTGTCCGGATCTACAGTCGCGCTAATAAGTGATGTCTCGGCGCCAATTATGTTTTGAACAATAATTGGTATTAGCAATATTTACTCATGATTTCTTCTGTTTGAGTGAGATATACAACCATGTCCCTACACTTACCCACCCTATTCAACATCTGACAGACATTAATACAGCACAGCAAGCCAAACGTAATGACAACTTGGACATGACTTATTAGTGCGACCGTACAATACCAAGTTTTTCCGGCCTGTGTCTTGCCTTGTCAATCACTGTCTCACACTGGACGAACCCAAAATATTTAAGGGGTAGATGGTTGGCTTTTCTGGCCCCACTTCTTCTTCATCATGTTTAACCACATTAATTTTCGAATTTGAAGCCGTTCGGCCTATTAGTTTGGCGATTTTAGAAGCTTTCACACCATTTTTTTTTTTTAATGTTAAGACCTTTCATACAATTTAGGTTTCGATTTTTTTCATGGCGAGCAAAAGCGAGCCTGTAATATTGTAGTAACCGGCCTCCGACCAGAACATTATTAGTTATCGAAAAATGTACGAATTTATCTTGAAGGCGGGTCTTGGGGTGTTTTTCTTAAGCTTGATAAAGGTCTACGGAGGAAACTAAAAAAAAACCATATACAAATAAATAAATAAGCAACTTCAACCCCTGTACCGGCGACGTCTTTTTCATTTAATTATAGATGTATTTAGACGATTTTGTGCCGTTTAAGAAGGACCTGTGGTAGTGAAAAGGGTTAGGTGAGATAGTTCGAAGCTTATTGAGTGCTGCAGGACCTTGTTAACCTGAATACAAACATCTAATAGTAGCCAGAATAAAGATAAAGCGACGTCGCCGGTACAAAAGGGGTTAAAGCCAGGTTATGAAGCTTCTGCGCTATAATAAAGCATTGTATTGTCTCGTTTGGGATTCGATAGTGATTCGAACGGGTGAGTCATAGTTATTTAGGTTCTTGACTGTACTCCCTAAAGGTCTTTCCTAAATTGAATAAAATTAAAGCCAGAATAGAACTCCTAAAGCAACTCAAACTCATCTAATGAATGAATAACAAAAAACAAAACAAAATAATAATAAAATATAAAAATGAATACCACTTTAACCTCCCTATCAAAAGCAAACCTCCACTTTCCGTCAGGATTTCACAAGTTTTTCAGGCACTCGTCTCGCCCAAAAGGGAGATTTTCACTTCGTGGGCTAAATTCCGCTAAAATATTGGAATTATAATTGACATGCTAAAAGTTTTCCTTTAGGGTAGAAGAATCATCTGATAACGCTCAAACACAATTATTACCCCCCTACTCTTCCCAGTCCCCCCTCCACCCCTAATCCCGATTTACACATATATTGACTAATTTAGTTATTTTTGATCGTACTGGAGGTGTAAATCGTTCTGTAGGCTAGGTGAAATGTGTGGTAGGCCTCCCCCCAATATCCATCAAATTTGACATGTGTTTAGTGTCAGCAAGCGCTCACCGACTAAAAATATTAGAATACATATATAAAACTACTAAAATTAAGGGATATAAGCTTTATTAATTATAATTTATGTCTGGTAAGGTGTTATAGTTGTAGTGTGTGAGGGCGGTATATGTGTGCTGGGTGACAACAGTTCCCCTACCACGGCAACAAGTCCACCACCACGGCAGCCTACCAGGTATCACTGAGTTAGACAGCTATTTGAAGTAGTAGTGGTATGTTTTCTCTTACTAGAGCATCATACAAATAACTATCCTAAAGGGGTAGCTAAAATAATGACACACTATAGCATAATTATATTCAATATGATTGTATAAGGTCGATAATCATGCATATGGATTCACACACACACACACACACACATATACATATACACACACACACACTTCCCGGTATAATTAACACTTTATTCTCTCACCATTCGTATTCCTTCAATTAATTCAAATCCTCTTACTAATTTTTACGCTGTCGAAAAACCTAAATTCACGTATTGTGCTATTCGTCGCTTTGCTGTGATTTTGTCTTGTGTTTTAATTTGACAACGTGTCTATTCTGCGAGAGAGAGAGAGAGAGAGAGAGAGAGAGAGAGAGAGAGAGAGAGCGTACAGTACTTCCGAATAGAGTTACAAAGGGTACACGTTGTAATGACTCTTTCCTGGACCCCCCCCCCCCCTCCCACCCCACCACACACAGACGCACACACACACACACACAACCCCCCCCCACCCCCACACACACACACACATATTTTGCGTATATACAGTATATTACTAAGACGTTATTTTTGTTTTCTTCCCAGATATATGAAAGATCACTTATAAGTGTGCTATGTTACTAACCCCTCTGCCCCCTACTACCATCCTAATCCTGCCACGGACATTAGTTACAGGGCAGTACTTCCCTTTCCAATTTTCCCTTACCACTCTAAACCACTGTTTGGACACTTGATCCTCAGTGTTTTGGAGGACAAGCAGCCTAGAGGGGTCACTAGATCTGTTGTTGCTTGATTTCCTTTGTACACACACACACCCTAATTACGTGATGGACGCTGTGAAATACGGTCTGTCATTAAATCTAGGTGTAAACAGTAGGGGCTCGAGTGGGTACTGATGATCCAAGGCTATATAATACACACACACACACACACACATATACACACACACACTCACACACACACACTTTAAATAGTAGGGGCTCGGGTGGGTGCTGGTCCAAGCCTTTACAATACATAGAATACGAACACACACACACACACACACACGCACACACACATGCCCACACCTGGTGGAATAAAGATATTTGAAACTGTCTGCTTGCAAACAAATTTGCTAATGATAGATTTAAATCCTCACAAAATGACTAAGAACAGGTCAAATTTGTAGAGCTACAACGCAAAGCCAAAACGTTAATTAAGCAAAGTAAAAAGACCCTAGAGTTACATATTGTGAATCAAAGTAAAACAAACCCGAAAAAATTCTATAGTTATATCAGAAAGAAAAAAGTAGTTGCTTCAACTGTTGGACCGTTAGTCGATGAAAATGGAGAATACACCAAAGACGAAGTACAAATGAGTAATGCCCTCAATACCTTCTTTGCATCAGTTTTTACAACAGAAGACCTCAGTGATATCCCTACACCATCGCCGATTCAGATTGATAATTCAGATGTTCTAAGCAATATAACCGTTACAGAGAGAGAAGTATTGAATTGTTTAGATAAACTCAAGGTAGATAAAACGCCTGGACCTGGTACAATCTCGCCTAGAGTTCTAAAGGAAGCTAAGGATGAGCTCTCCAAACCACTGACATTACTATTCAATAAATCCTTGCAGTCTGGAACTATGCCTGATCAGTGGAAGCTAGCTAACGTAACACCGATATTCAACAAAGGCAGCAAATCCCTACCCAGTAACTATCGTCCAATTAGCTTAACCTCACTTGTATGTAAAATGCTAGAAACGGTCATAAGAGACAGACTCGTAAATCACTTAGAGGAAAATAACATACTTAAAGATACTCAACACGGCTTTCGTAAAAAACGTTCCTGTTTAACAAACCTCTTAGACTTCTTCCACGATATCCTCAACCTCTACGATGAGAGTAAAGCTGTAGATATTATATACCTTGATTTTCAAAAGGCCTTTGACAAAGTTCCCCACAAACGTTTACTGCTAAAACTAAAAGCGCATGGAATACAAGACGGTGTGTTGAATTGGATAGAAAATTGGCTTAGCGACAGAAAGCAAAGAGTAGTCATAAACGGTAAGGCATCTAAATGGACCAATGTAAGTAGCGGGGTACCCCAGGGATCGGTACTAGGACCAATTCTCTTTCTAATTTACATCAACAACATAGATGAGGGTCTCACCTGTACAATCTCAAAATTTGCTGACGATACAAAAATTGCAAATAGCGTACTCTCAAAAGAACAAGTTGACGATATGCAACACAATCTAGATAAATGGTCATGTTGGGCCCAAATTTGGCAAATGAGTTTCAATGTGGATAAAATTTAATGTAAAGTACTATATATCGGATACCTAAATGAGAATGCAAACTATTCGATGAATGGCACTCAGCTTAAGAATGTAAACAGAGAAACCGATCTGGGAGTAACAATATCGAGTAACCTAAAACCGAGTCAACAATGTTCAGAAGTTGTTAAGAAGGCAAACAAAATAATTGGCTTTATAGGCAGGTCATTTGAGCATAAATCCAAAGAAGTTATCCTAACCCTTTACAATTCCTTAGTCCACCCTCTTCTGGAATACTGCGTTCAATCCTGGTGCCCTTATTTCCAAAAAGGATATAAACAAGCTAGAACGAGTTCAACGTAGAGTTACCAAAATGATACCTAGCCTAAAGAACAAACCATACGAAGAGCGTCCTAGATAATTAAATCTATTTCCTTTAACCCAGCACAGATTAAGAGGTGACTTAATTCAAGTGTTCAAAATCATCAAAGGCATCGACAATATTAACTGTAGTAAGTACTTCACTATCGACCAATCTAATTACACGCGGGGAAATGGTTGCAAAATTATTGGTAAATCTTTTAAATCACACGAATCTAAGAATTTCTTCTTCAATCGAATTGTCAACTTGTGGAATGAGCTTCCCCGAGACGTTATAGACTGTAGCACCGTTGATTCATTTAAACTCCGCCTAGACAAATATCTCGCATCAAACCCGCGACTGACTGCGTTTGTAAATGAATAACTTTATTTTATCCTCCCCTCAGTTACTAACCCCTCTGTCCCCTACTAACTTCCTAATCCTGCCACGGACATTAGTTCCCTTTCCAATGTTCCCTTACCCACTCTAAACCACTGTTTGGACACTTGATCCTCAGTGTTTTGGAGGACAAGCAGCCTAGAAGGGTCACTAGACCTGTTGTTGCTTGATTTCATTTGTACTCCTTTGTACCTCACTCACCTTAAGGGGCAGGTAGTTTCTTTTTTGGGACCCCTTCTCCCTCATGCTTAGCCCCATTAATTTTGAGATTTTAACACTTAAAGAGCGGGGCCCGACTTAAGTCCGTATCTAAAAGGCAGCAAGTTAGGAGCATTATTAAGGCTTTTAAAGGGTTAAAATCGAGTGCAAATGGCCGGGAGCGCATCAGGCCACACGGCCGACACCCAGGGCTTACTGCCGCCCACTGACTCACGCTCCCTCTGTTCTCGAGAGGCCGGCAGTGTAGCCAGTAGTGAGCATAGCTGGAAAAAATATGCCGCTATACGCTAAACTCCCATGTTGGTGGTACCACTGCATCAAAACGACGAGTGCTACGTAGCTCGTTCTGGTCTCATTTTGAAGCTTGTAGCGCCTAGTTTTTTGCTGAATACATTTCTTTTCATGCAGATACTTGATTGATCATTCAGGAGGGCTTGAATATGCCCAAAATAGCCCAAAACCCCTCGCTAGACGAGGGTTAAGACGTTCAGCCTATTAGTTTGGCGATTTAAACACCTTTCGCCCCACTTCGTTGTAAATTTGATGACCTTTCGTGCAATTTAGGAGTCGATTTTTCCCTGGCGAGCGATAGCGAGCGTAACATTTTAAGAGGAACCGGCCTTCGGTCGGGACATTTTTCTATTGAAAAATGTACAAACCTGTCTTGAAGGGGGATCCAGGGGGTATTTATCTAAGCTTGATAGAAGTTTAGCGAGGAAATTAAGATATATATGAATAAATTAATGAACAGACCAAAAAAAACAGACGCCAGCCCCTTACATAGTAGGGACTAGGGTTGGTGCTGATAGCTTTTACAATAAACGTCTACAATATTCGAGCAATTATTTCTACCATTTGGGAAGGGTCAGCCAGGGAATAGGTGTAGAAACTTGCAGCCCATTTGCTCTAGCCCTTTTTGAGTTAGAGAGGTTACGGTTCACGATTTCTGGCCTACCTATTTGGAACAGGGTATAGCTTCTATTATGCAACCAATAAATATATAAATAAATACAAAAAATAAACTGTAAATCACTCTGTGCCTCAACATTTGGCATCTGAAATTCAGCATCAGAAAGACAACATCACAATTTCGACACCATCAAAAAACAGTACCTGAACATCGGCATCTGAAAGTCGGCATCCAAAACTAGGCGCTTGAAATTCGGCATCTAAAAGTTAGAATTAAATATTCGGCATCTATGAGTCGGTATCTGAAAGTCGGCATCAGAAAATCGGCAACAAATTTTCGGCATCTCAAAATCATCAACGGAAAATCGGCACCGGCATAAAAAATCGCCACCTTACATCTGAAAATCGGCACCTGGCATCTGAAAATCGACACCTGGCATCTGAAAATCGGCACCGTACATCGGAAAATCGGCACCGTACATCGGAAAATCGGCACCTGGCATCTGAGAATCGGTATTTGAAAGTTGGCATAACAAATTCAGCACCTAATAATCAGATTATGATCATTAGCCTCAGAGAGTCCAGTTTTGATAACTGGCATCAGAGAGTCGGGTTCTGAAAATCGGTATGTAAAAGTTGACATCTGAAAGTCTGCACCTGAAAATTGGCATCTGAAAATCGGCACCTTGCATCAGAAAATCGGCACCCGTTATCTGAAATGTGCCCTCCTACACACCTTTCCTTTGACGCCCGAGTTAGCCATGTTATCCTTCGGGTGGCGCTAGCTACAACTTCCGGCCTAGCTCCTCCTCCAGTAAACTTCTACCTTCACCTCTCGCTCGCTCTCAAAGCACAAACTCACAGGCATAAACTTCACAGAGGGGGGGGGGGGGGCTTCTTGTAACTCACTCGGTACAGTTGGCTCCAGAAGTTGTGTTACGGAGCTCAGTATACTTAATATCCATAGGTACTCTAATTCCAATCAGTATCGAAGCCAAACAAGAGAAAATAGTGCTATAGAATATCAGAAAAGCTACAATTAACAACTTTAAACTAACAACATATTGACAAAGGATTGGGGTGAAAGGTCTCCAAATCGCCAAACTAATGGAATGAATGTCTTAATATCTCAAAACTAATGGGGCTAAACATGAGGGAGAAGGGGTCCAGAAAAACTAACCATCCCTCCTTAATAGTAACTTGCTAAAGGACATAAACATATACAAAATGGCGGCAATAATAATCCCTTCTGTACCGGCGACGTATTATTAATTTAAGACTAGCTATATTTAGACATCGTTGTGCAGTTTAAGAAGGATCTGTCGTAGTAAAAATAGTTAAGTGAGGTAGTTTGACACCTGTTAATTGCTGGAAGCCCTATTCAAACAGAGTAAAATCGTCTCAAAGTAGCCATAATAGGAGCGTTCAATCGTAGACAAGCTTGCCAGATGTCACCAGATTCGCCAATTATCGTAATAAAATGTGAGCAAGACTAAGAAGGGTGTCAGTTTCTAAATTATTTGTCGATGTTTCCTGAAGTTAATAGTCTTATGACAAGAGGTTTTAATATTATATATTCTTCATATATATTTTAATAATTTAATATATATTTTAGCTCACTACTATATTGTATATTTAAAATAAGAGGGCAGGACAAATATTGTGTTGTGAAATAAATCCATTACGAAACGATTAACACCTAACGAGCGACCTAGGCGGTAATTTATATGTACCGCCCAGCGGGGTGTTTTTACCTTAAATAGGGCTGTTTACGTGATCATTTTTATGCCTAAATAAGACCCAGAGCGTAAAACAAGTATCTATCCCTGAAAGGGCATAAACAGAGCTTTCCAATGACACCCCAACCATCCTTGTACGACCGCTAGTTTTCTTGCAACGATCGCGCAACACGAGTGCAAAAACCATGTAATTAGGTACTTTCCCTACATAATTCCCTGTGTAGCGAGTGTGAAGGGGGAAGGAAGGGTGGTTTTCACTTCAGTTGGCCCACCGCGGTGGTGTGCGACGGTCATAGCCTTACTACGCTCCTCACACCGCTCAGCTCTCTCTCTCTGCAACATTACGTGCTGAAAATGGCACACGACATAAGTTGTGAACCGCCACTTAGTCCAAATTTCTTTCACACGACATAAGTTGCGCGCCGCCAATAAAGGGTTAATACGGGTTGCAAAAAATAAATAGTATATAATTTACCTTTTTTGTATGCTAATGATATATTTATAATAGTGGTATCAAAATTAAACAACGCTTTTATGATTAAATTGACATTTCATTCAGTCACATATTTTTCTCTGAACAGGACTGCCGGACTTGAGAAGCAGCTCATGTTTAATAGAGGGTGTTGATTGGCTAATGGATAAGAGTATGATTATTAAATCAAGATATCTTCATTATTTCATATCTATTTTTTAAATACTTTAATAACGAGCAATTTCAACAATTGAGTGATGTTCTAGCGTGATATCCGAACCCCCTGGTATAAAATATGTCACATAAAGTATACACTATTAACGTAAATATTATAAAGTGAACACACACAAAAGAAAAATATATGAGAAAAATCACTAAGCGAGAGAGGAGACTGCCTGCTGAGAAGGCTGAGTTCAAGAGCCTATCAGCCAATCAGGGGCTGATATCCTAACTTACCACCACCGTAGTGACTTACCCTGGTATTCGGAAGCCACTGCATATGTTAAAAATGCAGAGGCATGTGATTGGGTAAGGCGGGTGAGATGTAAGCCGAGACTCAGTCAGTCTACAAATCTCGCTTACTTGTTGGTTTTATAAATGTTTATATCGCTTGTGTTCACTTTATAATATCTATGTTATTAATGTGTTATATGTGATATATTTTAGCTCTCAGGGTTCGTAATCACTTTAAATTATCACATTGTCATTAAAATGGCTTACAAGTTTAGAGTTTCAATAATATATATGGAATAATAAAGATATCTCAACATTATCAACACTCATCAATCAACAACCAATCAGCATTTTCTGCATACAATATTCTACTCTACAATGAAAAATAGAAATGTACTTAATCAAATATATATCCATTAGAGTTATCTATTACACACCATAATGTAGGAAAAATGAATCTAAAAATATACTTGATATTTTGAAATCGCAACAAAAGAGATCTAGTAAGTATTAGCAATGTTAAATTTTTGTTGTTTTATTCGTGATAAATTAAAGAATCTGGTGACATCTGGCAAGTATTCCCACATATTGAACGCTCCTATCAAATAAAAAGGACGGCACCGGATTGGAGATGGTTAAAAGGACTGGAAGATATATCTCGTTTCGTTACCAGTCCTTTTAACTTCATTCTGGTTACTATTAGACGATTTTATTTAGTTTACGGGCTTCGAACTACCTCATTTAACCAATTAGACTACCCCCCCCCTCCATTCTTCATCATGTTTAGCCCCATTAGGTTTCATATTTTAACCCTTGTCTAGCGGGGGGGTTTTGGGCTTATTTGAGCATATTCAGGCCCTCCTGAATGATAAATCAAGTATCTGCATGAAAATAAATGTATTCAGCAAAAAACTAGGCGCTAAAAGCTTCAAAATGAGACCAGAACGAGCTACGTAGCACTCGTGGTTCTCATACAGTGGTACCAGTAACATGGGAGTTTAGCGTATAGCGGCATATTTTTCCCAGCTATGCTCACTACTGGCTACACTGCCGGCCTCTCGAGAACACAGGGAACATGAGTTAATGGGTGGCGGTAAGACCTGGGAGTCGGCTGTCTGGCCCGCTGCGCTCCCGGCCATTTGCACTCGATTTTAACCCTTTAAAAGCCTTAATAATGCTCCTAACTTGCTGCAAATTGGAGGCGGCCGCCCCCGATCTTTAAGGGTAAGACATTGGGCCCATTAGTTTGGCGATATTTAAACCTTTCGTGCCATTTAGGTGACAATTTTTGTCCTGGCGAGCGATAGCGAGCCTGCAATTTTGGAGGAATCGGCTCACACACACACACACGCACTGCCACCCATATCATCATAGCTCATCCTTGTGATTTAACAGCACATAAACTAGCGGGGTGTTGGAAATTACCGCTTCATTGACATTAGTGTGGTGACAATACACACACACACACACATAAATACGTACACACACACATCACACGAGTTTATTTCAAATACATTATACTACGACTAGAGACTTACTGTATACATATACAAACATGTAATGGAACGAACGTCATAAAAACTCAAAACCAATATGCTAAACATGAGGGAAAAGGGTGTCCAGAAAATGCGACTACCTCCCTCTTAAACCCTAAATACGGGTTTTTTCAGTACAAATCTAAGCACAATTTTCTCCACCAGATTAAGGGGGGATGGGCCGGTTTTTCTGGCCCTCCTTCTCCCTCGTGTTTAGCCCCATTGTTTTTTATAGATTTTAATGCGTTCGGTCCATTAGTTAGCGATTTTAGGACTTTAAACCCCATTTCTTTGTCAATATACTGTATATACCTTTCATGCCATTTAGATATCGATGTTTTCCTGGCGAGCGACAGCGAGCATGAAATTTTAAGAGAAACCGGCCTTCGGCCGGCACATTTTGCTATTGAAAAATGTACAAATTTATCTTGAAGGGGGGTCTACAGAGTTATTTTTTAAGCTTGATGAAGGTCTAGCGAGGAAACAAGAATATATATATATATATATATATATATATATATATATATATCCCCCCAAAAATAACCATGTCCCCTTAAACCCCAAATATACGTTCTTTCAGCACTAAGATTATTATTTCTTTAGAGGGCCCTGCGCGCATTTTCTGACCACGGAGGAATTCTAGGAGGCGGGATATTTATATTATTTTACTGAGGTGCTGGGGATATAAATATTCATATATTTCAGGGGCTTTTATTGGGGACGTCTAGGCACATTCTCTCTTAATCTTTCTCGCTTTAAATCTTGATGGTTCGGCCTCTTTCTTGCTCTCTCTCTCTCTCTCTCTCTCTCTCTCTCTCTCTCTCTCTCTCTCTCTCTCTCTCTCTCTCTCTCTCTTTATATATATATATATATATATAGCCTCTATATATATATATATATATATATATATATATAAATATATATATATATATTGTGGCAATCGATACATCCTTGGGAAAGCGGAGGCGAATAAGGAATAGAAGAACCAGAAGCACTCGGTGTAAAAAC
Source organism: Paralithodes platypus (assembly GCA_032716605.1). NCBI lineage: Eukaryota > Metazoa > Arthropoda > Malacostraca > Decapoda > Lithodidae > Paralithodes > Paralithodes platypus. The sequence goes on from CM064505.1 coordinate 20,287,335, forward strand.
ATGTTTATTGGCGACAGTTTCGGAGGTGACTTACTCCATCATCAGGCGAATCTACAAAATAAAACATAGTCCTATCAGCTAAAATTACAAAACAAGGCTAAAAAGCGGGATAATAATGTTGCGAATCAATTATTTGGGACACCGTGTGCAATTGAAAGTTAAAAAATAGAAATGAAGAAATGTAAGCAAATTCAGTACAATAGAGAACAACAATAATAGATATACCTAAAATAGCTCAAACATAGGTAAAAGTGACTGAATGTGAACAAAGGACGAACACATAAAAATGGAATGCTAAGAAAAGATAATGGAGAAAAATAACAGTAGTTAAACTTATAGAAAAAAATAGTTTGCTTGGAAACGGAAGAAGAACAAAAAAAATAAGCAACTTATATACTACATACACAATACGTTTAAAAACAAAGGAGGTCAACTGATGTTTCGTTGTGTGACAGAGAAGGCTTTTCCTTAATAGACAAGAGAGACTCACTAATGCATAGCTGTGTGTCTGTAGGGTGCCAGGCAAGGACTGAGAATGACTCAACTTTAATGGGATGGTCTGATTCCAGAGAATGTTGCCGAATTGCACTGAATGAAGGATTTGATAGAGGATTATTTGTTCTAATAGATCTTCCCTTTTGTTCAAAGATTCGAACCCTGAATTGGCGTTTAGTTTTTCCAATATACGCTGCGTTACAGCAATGACACTCGTACTTATAAACTACAGAAGACTGCAGTTCCTCAGGGATCGAATCCTTGAACTTAACACTCCACGAGCGGCTAGGTCGGTAACTTCTACTACCTGGCAAGCGGGTGGTTTTACCCTAATTATTACACTAATTGGTTGACTCATTTTCACTGGATTTTCTCCCACTGGAATAAAATGTACCTTCCTTGATGACTCCCAGTTTTGGTAAGAGTTGTAGTTGTGGGCATACCAAAAGCTTTGTTTATATAGCCTAGTTGCACGCTCACAGTTATGCCTACATTTGCTTCTAATTTAACTGCTGGGGTAAAGCAGGGTGTCAAACCGAAGCAATTTTGTGTGGAGACTCGAATGAATATGAGAAGGAATACAAGAAAATTAACTTGGAATAGCATTGTTTTGGCCACTTTATCACTTCCAAAGACATAATTTAAACTATAAACAATAATTTTAACTTTACATAGGCCTAGGCCCTATACAATAATAAAGACAAAACATATTGGACTCGGCTCTCGTTTGACACCCTGGGGTAAAGCCACCCTCAATCCGCCGGCCGGTAACAAAACAATTTACCCAACGCCTGGCCGTGGGATACAATAATGGGTTGAGGGGGCTTTATCCCCCTATGACTTATTGTCATCATATATATCACCAGCAGGGGCAAATAACCACAGTCAAATTAGACGCGAATGTAACTGCGAGCGTGTGACTATGTAAATAAAGGGGACGATAGACCCGCTAACACAACTCTTAACGCATTTTTTCCTAATGTATCAGATTTTTTTATATTTATGACCTCAACAGTTGAAAGATGACAATTTTATGGTTTATTTTATACAAAAACGTTTGCTTTGTAACTTTGATACTCATATTTATGCTTATAATTGCAGTACGAGTGGGGGTTTTCTTTTTATATGTAGGCCTAGGCTAAACAAATGTTAGTTTTTGTTTTATAGGCTAAACTAGGCTGAATTTATGCTAATAAATATTAATTGGAGGGAGCAAATCTGTCAAGGAATAGCCTAGATGTGGAAATTTACAGCCAATTTCTCAATCACCCCCCATGACATATTGTCATCATCATATATATTGGCAGCAGGGGGCAAATAGCCTAGGCCTAGCCTAACTAAAACAAAAATTGCCGTCAAAATAGACGCGAACTTATATTAACTACGGCGATCGACCATTGCCCGCACCGGCCGTCCCCCGGTTATTGTTGAGGTCCTGAGGAACCGTATGACTTTGACGCGCTCTTCCCTCCGCAGTCTCCGCATCCCATGTATCGTCGTACGGTACCTCTTCCCCTCCACATCCTACATCTGGTCGTCCTACATATGCTTCCTAAGCCTCGCCTCGTCCCGTCACTGAGCATGTGGATGGGAGTCCCTTTCTGGCTTCAAAGATGGATTCCTTCCGACAGCTCCTACTGGATTATCTGGGGTTGGTTGATAAGGGCACCTCGCTTCAAGACATTGCTCTGGCCCTAGTACCGCGGTTTGTAGGTCTCTGGTTCGCCACCTGATGACCTGCTATTGGGTTGTTGCCTTTACAGTGTTACGGTTCTACGAATGACCTAGAGTGAAAGTGACACAGTGGTGAATTTTAACCTTAACTATAAACTAATTTAATTGTGACATAGGATCTCCGCGACTACGGTAGGGCCGGAGCAGGCGAGTATTCGCCTGAGGTTGCCCTTAACCCCCAAGACAAGACAAGACAAAATTCTAGTGCTGGTTTTACTCAGATTTTGTGAGTTTTAATTTAGCCTAGCCTAGGCCTAAGAGTTCAGAAGATTTGCAAAATGCACCCCATACTAGCCTACCCATAGCCTAATAGGCCTAGTGATTCTTTTTTGGCAGACCACCCACAAATTTTCATATAGCCTAGGCCTAGGCTAGCCTAAGTTCTGTAATGCAAGTTGGAATAGCCTTCCTATAAACTGTAGGCTAGGCTACTTCCTTTTAATTTAAGTTTGATTCTTTGGAAAAATCTATTAGGCCTAGACCAGGGCAGGAAAGTAACATTTAAAATGACGTGTAAAAAGTCGCCCATAAACGGCGGGCCGCTATGTTATTGTAATTTGGGAGCTTATTTCGTCTGTTAATTGACTTTGTCCTTAATTGGGGATCCTATGAATTAGCACAGATGATTATGACTTACCGTACATCATAATACGTGACGGGCCGACGTGGGGGGGCAGAGTCGCAGAGACCCCCTCAACATATTTTGTGTCCCACAGTATTTTAATGGATGTAGTTACCGGGTGTACGGACGTCATGTTTACATAGGGCGATCGCCGCGGTTAACTTCGCGTCTATTTTGACGGCGATTTTTTTCGGCATATTTCATTTTATTCACTCCCTTTTATATTGAGGCTATAATCTAGCTTTGGCATGACAATAACCCTAACCTAGTCTTTCTTAAAGATTCTTCTAATCTTCCAGTAGCCTATAGCCTAATTTAGGTCATTTTTAAAGGCATACAATTACAGTAAATAGTTGGTATTTTAAAAGACACTACTGCAGCATTATGAGAAACAATTTATTAGAGATAATAGGCAACAATAGATTCGCCATATTTTTCTCCATAGGCTATAGTCCGCATGGAGGATTTTCGTTATCAACAAATTGAAAAAATTCCCACTTCACAGACAAAATAGACAAATACACCAAAAATCGGGGTGTGGGAGCGGCAGCCCCCACCCATAATAGCCTACTATAATAGGTTAGGTAAGGTTGTTAGGTTAGGCTATGCTAATGTCCTTTCAAAGGGGTATAGGCCTAGTAAACACTAGGATAGCCTATACCTGGTCGAGGGTAAGTCCTGCTGTAGTCAACTTGAATGCTACCTTAAATTGTAATATTAGACTAGGCCTAGCTTATAGATAAAATAGCCTAGCCTACTTATTTATTGTAGCCTATAATATAGGCCTAGCCGGGTAGAATGTAGAGTTCGGGCGTACCGCCACCATTGTTTACACTGCGCAGAGCGGCGACGGAAGCTTGCCATCATGTTCCCGTCCATTTTGAATGCCGTTGGATACGATAATATGTTGAGGGGGGAAAAAAAACCCCATGACATATTGTCATCATCATATAATTTGCCAGCAGGGGGCAAATAGGCCTAACCAAAAAAAATTGTCGTAAAAAACTCAAAATAAACGCGAACTTACAGTAACTGCGGTGATCGACCATCTAAACATGACGGCGGCGGCGGCGGTGGACGCTTGCGATCATGTTCCCGTCTATTTTGACTGCCATTGGATACAATAATATGTTGAGGGGAGGGCTTTGCGGCAATTTTTATGGTTGTTTGCCCCCTACTGGCAATATACAGTATATGATGATGACAACACGTCAAGGGGGCAAAGCCCCCCCTCAACATATTATTGTATCCAATGACATTCAAAATAGACGGGAACATTATCGCAAGTGTCCGACGCCGACACCGCCGCCGTCATGTATACATATGTCGATCACCGTGGTTAAAGGCTGGTTCACACATAGCCGAGTCGGTTCGCGAGTCCAACACGAGTCACACTCGTCGATTATCGCCGTCGCTGGAGGCTGAGTCGGCCGCGAGTAGCAATTGCTCCCGAGTCAAGGAGAGTGTAACACGAGTTAACTCGAGTCAATACGAGTCAACACGTGTTCATGCAAGAGTCTGTACGAGTAACTGAGAGTCAAAACGAGTGTAACACGAACCCAACACGAGTGTCAAAAATTTGAAAAATAATGGCCACATTCCAGGGCACGTAAACAAAGAGTATGGACGAGTCTAACACGAGTCAACGCGATTGTTACACGGATCAACACGATTGTTATACGGATCAACACGAAAGACAATGCGTTGACTCTCGTTGGATCTCTGTTGCACACGTGTTGACTTGTGTTACATCCGTGTAAACTCGTGTAAACTCTCGTTGAATCGTCCTACATTTTTGAAATAACGGTATTTCAAATGACACTTGCTTTTTCGTGTTACACTCGTGTTTTTTTCTCAGTGGATCGTGTTTACTCTTGTTTACTCGTGTTTGAATCGTGTAAACTCTGGCATCATGGGGGCACCAAATTTTGGCACTCACATTCGTGCTTTCTACTCTTGTTGATACGTGTTGCTTGTGTGTTACATACGTGTTGTTGCGTGTAGACACGTGTTGCTTTGTCAACGTCGAAATGATGACGAAAAGTGACGAATCACCAAAGAGTGTTACACGGGTTTACACGAATCAACACGAGTTAACACGAATAACGAAGAGTTATTCAGAGTCAACCACGAGTTAACACGTATGTACACGAGTCTACACGTATTTAGGCCACACTCGTGGGTACTCGCCACGGGGCCCAAAAATGTCATGCATGCATGAAATTTTTGGACCCCGTGGCGAGTACCCACGAGTGTGTCGAGTAAACAAAGAGTATACACGAGCGTAGCACGAGTCTATACGAGTTTTGAGGAGGTTCGACGAGTCATTGCTGAATAGCAAAATTTCATCACTCGTGTTGGACTCGTGCACCGACTCGGCTATGTGTGAACCAGCATTTAGTTCGCGTCGATTTTGAAGGTGTTTTTTTCGGTTATTTGCCTGGCAATGTATATGATGATGACAATATGTCATGGGGGGGTGACCCCCCCTCAACCTATTATTGTATCCAAAAGCTGTCAAATAGACGGGAACATGATGGCCAGCGTCCGCCGCCGCTCCGCGTAGTGTAAACAAGGCTGGCAGTACACCCGAACTCTACATTCTATCCCACTAATTTTCCAACTAGCATAACCGATGATTATCAATGATCAATCCCAGTCAGAAACGTCCATGCTTCCCTCCCATAAGTCAATGTCGGGATTACCACACTGTCATGCAAGGACTTCTTTACTTCCATGCTGACCACCCTATTTCTTCTTACTGCTTTCAGAGTTCCTACAACGCTCTTCCCCTGTTACACTTTCTCCCACACTTCTTCATCCATAGGCCTACTCACATCTTTACTCAACACACTGCCCAAATACTTAAATGAGCTGACATTCTTCATAGCCGTTCAACCTCACTTCACACTCTATGGTTGCACCCCTTTCAAAGACCATAATATTGCTCTTCCTAGCATTTACCTCCAGATTCCGTTTTTCACACACTGTTCCAAACATATATACCTGACCCTGCAACTCCCATTCACTATTGCTCATCAGAACTGTGTTGTCAGCAACAGTAGTACCGGTACTGTACTGTTGAGGCAACTTCCACTCGTTTCCTTTCCTTATTAGCGGTACACCAACATCCGCTGCTCTTCCTTGTATTTCTTTCATGACTCCATCCATATACTGTACCGGTATATATTGAACAACCATGGGGACATCACACACACCCTTGCTTTAACCCAACATTCAGATTAAAGAACTCGCTCTGTTAATTATCCACACATACTGACACCTTTGCACCCTCATACATGCTCTTCATTGCTTTCAGCAACTTGCCATCTACTCCGTATATTCTCAATACCGGTACTTTCCACATACCTTCTCTATCAATTCTGTCATAGGCCTTCTCCAACTCCATAAATGCAGCATACAACTTTTGTCGCTTCTCCAGATATTTCTCCACAACACATTTCCGGGCAAATATCTGAGCTACACATCCTCTTCCCTTCATAAGATGACTACAGTATGCTAACCATTTCCCCAGCAATACTGACTGAAAATGCCCAATTATATTGCATGTCCCCTTCAGATTTATCTAAAATATGTAAAATTACACCAAATACCACTACAGTAGCACTGAAATCAATAAAACTCACTAACAGGATAAATAAATGGAAGAAATACTCCAAAACATTAATATGTTAACCCTTTACCCAGCAATACTGACTGAAAATGCCTAAATAGATTGCATGTGCTCTTCAGATTTATACATACATATGTACATAACATTTTAAGACTGAGTGCTCCACACAGATGTGCAGTTTCAGTCTCTTTTCCTAATGGCGGCGTTCCAGGCAACCCTGTTAAGGGATGCTTTACTTTTCAAGTTTTTGGATTTGAGATCGGCACGTATAGTCCGATCCCAGGTCTTACTCGGTCCACCCCTTGGTGCAGCTCCTTCCACAATCGCAGACCTGCATCTTTTCACCCAATTTTGTTCATCCATTCTCTCCACATGTCCATACCATCCCAGTTTACTTGTACGCATCTCCTCGCTAATACTCTTTATACCTAAATGTCTCTTCAGCTCATCATTTGTTATTCTGTTGACATCCTTTATCTGAAATATGTAAAATTACACCAATTACCAACTACATTACCAAATTTTTTTAATAAAGTACACTAACAGGATAAAGAAAATTTAAGAAATAGTCCTAAAGATGAATTTATCTATCTATCTATGGACGGACGCCTTGATCCCCGAAGGATTGGCCACGAACGAAACACCCCTATGCACCTCTGTCCCCAGTCAGTCGACGCCCCTCCTCCCATCCAGCACCGCTTTCACGCATAAACTTCTTAACTCCATCCTTCCACCTCTCTCTCGGTTTATTTCTCCCTCTGTCTTTCCACCTCACTCGTACACTCTCTTAGTCATTCTCTCGCTTCCCATACGTTCCACATGGCCGAACCATCTCAAGGTGTTCTTTTTCGCACTTTCCAGTACATTCACACCACACCTCTCTCGTACTTTCTCATTCGTCTGTCTATCCCTCCATGTAACTTTGCACACACTTCTCAAGTAACTCATTTCCATCCCTTTCACTCTTGGTTTGAATCTCTCCAACAACGTCCATGCTTCGCTTCCGTAAGTCAGTGTCGGGATTACCACACTGTCATGCAAGGACTTCTTCAGTTCCATGCTGACCACCCTATTTAATGTTACTGCTTTCAGCATTCCTACAACCCTCTTCCCCTGTTGCACCCTCTCCCACACTTCTTCATCCATACTCCCATCTTTACTCTGTACACTGCCAAGATACTTAAATGAGCTGACAATCTCCATAGCCTGACCGTTCAACTTCACCTCACACTCTTTGGCTTCACCCCTTTCGAAGACCATAACCTTGCTCTTCCCCGCATTTACCTTCAGATTCCATTTTTCGCACACTGTTCCAAACATATTCACCAGACCCTGCAACTCCCATTCATATCGTCAGCAAACAGCAGTACACAAACATCCACTGCTCTTCCTTGTATTTCTTTTATGACTCCATCCATATACTGTATATATAGAACAACCATCGGGACATCACATACCCTTGCTTTACCAAACATTCAGATCAAAGAACTCCCTCTGTTAATTTTTCACACGTACTGATACCTTTGCACTCTCATACATACTCTTCACTGCTTTCAGCAACTTGCCATCTACTCCATATATTCTCAGTACTTTCCACATACCTTCTCTATCAACTCTGTCATTCCACTCGTTGCCTTCCCTTATTAGTGGTACACCAACATCCACTGCTCATCCTTGCATTTCTTTTATGACTCCATCCATATACAGTACAGTATATATTGAACAACCACAGGGACATCACACACCCTTTCTTTAACCCAAAATTCAGATCAAAGAACTCGCTCTGTTCATTATCAACACATACTGACACCTTTGCACCCTCATACATGCTTTTCACTGCTTTCAGCAACTTGCTATCTGCTCCGTATATTCCAAGTACTTTCTACATACCGGTACCTTCTCTATCAACTCTGTCATAGGCCTTCTCCAAGTCCATGAAGGCAGCATACAACTTTTGTCCCTTTTCAAGATATTTCTCCACAACATATTTCAGGGCAAAGATCTGAGCTACACATCCTCTTCCCTTCCTATGATGAATACTGTATGTTAACCGTTTCCCCAGCAATACTGACTGAAAATGCCCATATATATTGCATGTGCTCTTCTGATTTATCTAAAATATGTAAAATTATACCAAATACCAACTACATTAGCACAAAACTCAATCAATCACAGAAACATGATAAAAACATAGAATAAATACCCCAAAAGATGAATACGCTGTTGTTGTTGTTGTTGTTCCCTAAGCTGCCTGGCCGAACAGCCCCGAGTCCCTGAGGAAGGCCATGGCCACGATTGGGCTTTCCCACAGAGCTCTCATTGAGTGTAGATTGTGTTGTTGGCGTAAGTGGTCGTGTGAAATGCAGTCTTCTATGATGTGTTTAATGGTATGGGGTGCTGTGTTACATCCCAGGCAGGCATCGACAATGGAGTCATCCAGTCTCTTCTGATAGCTCAGGAGAGCTGGATGGTGTCCGCATCTCAGCCTGGCCAGGTGGAGTCTGTCCTCGCGAGGGAGGGAGGATTCGGAAGGATGGATTTCGGGAGGTCGTGCATGCAGCTGCGTGTTGTCTGTGAGTGAGTGGATGGATTGGCGAGAGATATGAGTATGGATGTGCTTCTGGAAGTTGGTTCGGGGTGGGCAGGGAGGGAGAGAGGATAATAATTGTGTGTGATATTGTGTGCTGGGTGTTGTTTTGATATTTCTTGGTGTCTGTGGGTGTGTTGCCATGTAGTTTAGTGGGTGGTCTTGGTTCGTGGAGGATGCTGCCAGGAATTGAGTGCCTCTCATGTCCAGATGGTCTTTGACTTTGAGGATTTTGGTTTCTTGATGTAGGTGATCTGTGGGTGCAGTAGCTGTGCAGCCTGTAATGATCTTCAGGGTTTTGTTTTGAATAGTCTGTAAGGTCTTATGATGTGTTTCAGCTAGGTTAGAAGCCCAGGCTGGGCTTGCGTATTCCATCACTGATCTTATGTATTGTTTATATACTGTGGTGGTAGTTTCTTTGTTGTGTCCAAATTGTGTGTGAGCAAGTGACCTGAGGGCGTTAAGTCTGGGTGTCAGTTTCTTTTTAATGTTTGTGGTGTGCTTTGTGAATGTCCTATGAGTATCATATGTTACTCCTAGGATTTTGGGTGTGTGTGTATGTGTTAGGGGTGTGTTGTTTATGGTGAGTTGAGGGATGTATTCATGTTCTCCTGTCCAGCTTGTGAGCAGGGTTGCGGTGGATTTGGCTGGGGCTAGATTAAGTCTGTTTGTAGTGCACCAGCCATGTAGTGTGTTGAGATAGGGTTGAAGGAGATCTGTTGCTCTTTTTGGGTCATGGTGTGTGCATGTGAGTGTTATGTCATCTGCATAGGAGGCTAAGTTTATTTGGGGCGTATTGGGTGTAGTTATATCGTGCATGTACAGATTGAAGACTGCGGGCGATAGGACGGATCCTTGTGGGACTCTGTTTGGAAAGTTTCTGATTTTAGATGACTGACCGGCAAAAGATACGTATGCACATCTGCCAGCTAGGAAGTTTGACAGCCACCTTTTTGTGTTGTTGTGCATGTTTGTGTTGTAGATTTTGTTTGTTAGGTTGTGGCGGGGGATGGCATCGAAGGCTTTACTAATGTCGAGTGTGGCTAATAGTGATCTGTGTGGTGACCTAGCTGAGTTGATGCCGTCAAAAGCTCTTTGTGTAAGGTCTGTGAGAAGAGTGTTTGTGGAGTGCAGTGGCCTAAAGCCATGTTGTGTTGGAGCTAGGGGTAGGTCGGGTGTAATTAGTTGTAATACTAGGCGTTCCATGACTTTGGAGGGGGAGCAAAGGAGTGTGATGGGGCGGTGCGAGGAGGGTAGCGTGGGGTCTTTGCTGGGTTTGGGGAATGTGATGATACCATGCTTCCAAATGTCTGGTATTGTGTTGTGTGAATAGCTGTAGTTTGATATGTTAGTGAGTGCTTGTATGCCTTGTGGTCCCAGGTGTCTGAGGTGTATGTTGCTTATGTTGTCTAGGCCACAGGCGGGTGAGTGCTTGAGATTGTTGATGATATGCTTTGTCTGGTGATTGGTGAAGGGTGTATAGTCAGGGTCTGTGGGGAATTGTCTCTTACGTCGGATGACTCGTCGGTCGTCTTTGTGAGGTTTTAGGTGGCTGACATGTGAGAAGTGATTGATGAGAGTGTTTGCTTGTTGTTTACATGAAGGAGTAGAGTCTGTTGTTGTGATTGCAGCATGTGATTGTGTTGTGTTGTGATGAATATGTTAACCCTTTCCCCAGCAATACTTACTGAACATGTACAAATAAATTGCATGTGCTCTTCAGATTTAGTTGAAATATGTAAAATTACACCAAATACTAACTACATTAGCACAAAAATCAATCAAGCACTTTAACAGGATAAATAAAATGGAAGAAATAGCCCAAAAATGAATTTATCTATAGCCTACCGGTATATATTGCCAGACACCTTGATCCCCGAAGGGGTGACCATGAACGAAACGCCTGCGTATTTCAAGCTCGCTTGAGTTATCACTCGATCGTCTTTTAGAGCTTTTCGGTCCGGGGTAATTACCACACCATCGCGTCATAAGGAGTTTGAGGGGGTTAAATTGCTAGATACATAGAGGAAGAGGAATGCCAAGTAAAGCTAATCAAAAATATATAAGATATTTTTAACATGAGGTTGCTTATAATAATTTGTACCTCTGCAGTTTCTCCATGGCTAACGAAAAAGGTCACATTCCTAAGAAGCCCCAACCAAAAAGGCCAAGCTTCTGTACAGACAAAATGCCACACCATTACCCTTATGGTTACCCTATCAAATAATCAAAACAACCACACTTCTTCACCCAATTCCCGCGGGGCCCCTCATATGACGGAGACGATTTTCCGGCTATTTTGTAGCCTGTGAGCCAGGCCAGCTTTTGCAAGCAGCACGGATGGACGTCAGCTGGAGCCTACAGGCCCCGCCACGACACTAGGTTTGTGTGAGAGAGAGCTCACTTATGTGCAGCGTCACACTTAGCGAAAACAGAAAATAATTGGTAATTTTTAGCGAATATGCCTATCGGATTTGGTAATTTTTAGCAATTTTGCCCTTCGTTTCCAAGATCCTTACAAGAATACCAGACATCGTACAGGGATGATTCAGGAGTAATTTGAAAGCTATTACCGTACTTTCACGAATACATAATTGTATTACGCTCTGGCTTTTGCTTATGCATGAAAATGAGCAGGGAATGAAGGCAATTTCGGGCAATTATGCCCACTCGTACAGGAGTCCTTGGAGCGGCTTCGGTCGCGCCGGGAATTTCCACACCTCTCACACCACACACACACATCACACAGTTTTTCCTACACCGAGAAATTACTCTCCGGCTGTCATTTCTCGAAGACTTCTTCTAGCCGGAGACATTGAGAGCAACCCAGGACCCACCTACACATACATATGTCCAACTTGCTCAAAACCCATCACTTCGAGTCGCCACACTAAGGGTTCAGTTCTCTGCAATTCATACAGGAACTGGACCCACTTCACCTGCACAACACTTGCCTCCAAGAAATACTACACGAACACCTGGACCTGTTCCTCATGCCCCTCCCTCTCCCAGTCAAATCCCTCGCCTAAAACCCGTCCACCTCTCCTCCCCAACCCACCTAACCTTCCCATATCATCCACTCCCCCCCTAAAACCCGTCCACCTCTCCTCCCTAACCCACCTAACCTTCCCATACCATCCACATCCTCAACTCAACACACCACACCCCATCCTAATCCATTCCAACCCCCATCTCCTGCTCCCCAATCCCCACCCCCACCTCACCCATCCCAACCCCCAGCCCCTCCCTCACCCACACCCCATCCTCGTGTAGCAGCACCCAACATACATCGTGCACATAACATTAACATTCTCCAATTGAACATAGATGGCATCAACACAAAGAAACACAAACTCTCACACTTCATCAAACAACACAACATACACATTGCCATCTTACAAAAAACAAAACTCCGCACAACACAAAAAACACCCACATTTCATGATTTCACCACCATCAGACAAGACCGGGCTGTCGGCGGAGGCGGTGGACTCATCACCCTGGTACACAAAGAAATATCATACATAGTTACCAGTGTACAAACCAAATCCCTCCTCCCCCCAAATGATAACACAACAGAAATACAATCAATTAAAATACGCACTGGCAACAACTCCAACATAACCATCATAAACACATACATCCCTCCCCAAACATCCCCTACAGTACCAAATGAATACAGACCACACTTACAACACATCACAAACACCCCACACACCATCCTGGGTGGATATCGTCTATGGAGGCGTAATCAAACCCCCTTGCATTGGGAAAATTATGTTTTTAACCCGGGAGCTGCAGGGAGACTCTTAAGAGTTCCCCCGGCGCACTGCGGGGAGACTCTTAAGAGTCAGAGAAAAAAAAAATCAACTTTTGCCATGCAAAATCTCAGTCCTCTACCTCCCCTCCTTCCCCACTTTCCTCCTCTCCTTCAGTTATCACCTATTTTCCCTGTTATTCCCTTATTCTGAGGTATATTTTCGTGCTAACATTAGCGAGTTGCAAGCAGGGTGTTGTCATCACTGATGGCAAGCGAGTGCAAGAGAGAGAGAGAGTATCGATCGACTGTGTCTCAGTGGCCTTGGGGGAAATTGGCGGGAAAGCAGATTGCCTCACCCATACATTATACAACTCGCGGGCTATATCTCCGATTTTGACCATCCAAACGCTGTTTTCACTCGTTTTATTGTTGTTTAAGGTTAATACCTTTATAATCAACCCATAATAGGCGCATATGGATAAGTATTAATGCTATTAATGGCACAATGAATATTTTAGTGACGGAAACACCTCAAATACGTCAGCACAGGGGGACGTTTCCAATTACCCCCATGCACACTTCAGAGGTTAAAAGGGCAGCTGCGCAGAGTTTATGATGGTGCTGAGAGGGATTATAACGCCCATCTTCAGGATGTTCTGGCAGGAGCTACACAGCCTCATAAATGGTGGTCCGCTTTGAAATCCTCTTTATTTGGAATAGATTCCTCCATGCCTCCTCTTTGTGATTCTGATGGCTCCCTCTCTTTTTATCCATTATCGAAGGCCAATATTCTATCTAATATTTGTATTAATAAGCAGAGTAATCAGGAATTGTCTTTGCCATTGACATGTTTCCCTAGACCCAACCTTAATTCAATGGCATTCAAATCAGCTGAACTGAAAAGGTTATTGCTGGATCTTGATACCTATGGTGGCACAGACCCGGATGGGTTTTTCCCTCTCTTTTTTAAAAAGGTTGCAGTGGTCTTGGCACCTAAATTGGCAGTGGTGTTTAGGTTGCTTTTGAAATCAGGTAGTTTTCCTCTTTGCTGGCATAAGGCTATTATCACTCCTATTCCAAAGGGAAATACTGCCTCATCATCTCCTAATGACTATCGCCCTATCTCCATTACACCTATCCTATCCAAGCTCTATGAGAGGCTTTTGTCCAGACGCCTTTCCTCTTATTGTAATAGTCATAATTTGATACCAAACTCACAGTTTGGTTTTCGTAAGGGACTGGGTACATGTGATGCACTTCTGACACTCACCCATGACTTTCAATCTTCATTGGACCAGGGACATGAGTCTCGCGTCGTGGCTATTGACTTTAGTTCTGCTTTTGATTTAGTCAACCATAAAGCACTTCTGTTTAAGTTACAGCTCATTGGTATTGGTGGCAATTTTTTAAGGATCTTTGAAGATTTGTTGACGAAAAGATCTCAGTCTGTGGTCATTGATGGGTGTCATTCCCCTTCTGTTACTGTTGTTTCTGGTGTTCCACAAGGCAGTGTCCTTGGGCCTTTGCTTTTTATTATTTTTACTGCTGACCTGTGTTCCGAGCTTGAAAATAAACTAATCTCCTATGCTGATGATACAACTTTATATGCGTCAATTGCATCACCAATAGATCGACACGTAATTGCTACTGCTCTGAATAGGGATTTAGCCAAAATTACATCATGGTGTGAACTTTGGGGCATGAAACTTAATGCTAGTAAAACACACTCCATTATCTTCAGCAGATCTCGTACCTTGGATCCTCCCCATCCTTATCTACAAGTTTCTGGCGAGCAAATTGAGAATGTGGATACTCTGCGTTTGTTAGGAGTTACTCTTGATCCCAAACTTACTTTTGAAAAGCATATTCGTTCTTTCTCCTCTTCCATTTCCCAAAAAATTGGTCTGCTTCGCAAGGTTTATAAAACATTTGCTTGTGACGCCACAGTTATCAAGTCTTTTTATGCTTTTATTTTGCCATATTTCGAGTACTGCTCACCTGTCTGGTTGTCAGCAGCTGACTGCCATCTCAAGTTGCTTGACAGGTCGCTAAATTCCATCAGTTTTATTCTACCTAATTTGTCTCTTGATCTGTGTCATCGACGTAAAGTTGATGCCCTTAGTCTTTTATTTAAAGTTTTTAACAACCCTCAGCATCCCTTACATGGGGTTCTGCCTGGGCCCTATGTCCGGGCTCGTGCAACTAGATTCACAAGCAATCTTAATTATCTTGCCATGAGCCGTGTTAATTTTTCTACTACACAGTTTTCACGGTGTTTTGTGCCGGCCATGGTTGACTTGTAGAATAAGTTGCCAAATGAGCTAGTCAATTCAGCTAATATCTCCATTTTTAAGTCTAGAGTTAATGCTTGTTTGCAGCATTAATTCTAATTTTTAAACTTATTTTATTCTATTTTATTGTATTATATTTAAGCTTGATATCCTCCACTGCATAATATGTTATCTGTGTTTAATATGTGTATATGTACAGTACAGTATACAGTGTATGTTTTTATTTTTTCCTAAGTTGCCATAGTCTCTCTCCAGTGCCTCCGGGTGTTTTGTGTGGATTGATCTTGATGGTGTTTCTGCACCCTGGTTGGAGACTTCGGCATCTTATATAATAATAATAATAATAATGACTTCAACGCCAAGACGTCAGCCTGGTTTGTCGACAACCCCGACACAGACAGAGGGCTGGTACTACAAAACCAAACTGATAACCTCATCATTCTTAACGACATCCATCAACATACCCATATTCCTCACCAAGCCCTCTATAACCCATCATCTCCAGACATCACCTTTTGCTCCCCAGAACTCGCCCCCACAACATCCTGGAGGGTGGTCAGAACCTTAGGCTCTGACCACCTCCCGATCATTATCACCACCAAAACCAGACTCACCCCAGCTAGCCACAAACACACATACACCAATTATAAAAGAGCTAACTGGGAAGCATTCACAAATGAGACAGAACAACACTTCACAACTCTAAACAGTACACCCATCACTAACATCAACAATGCTGTACACATACTCAATAAAACTATCCAAAACGCTGACAAGAAACACATTCCAAGAGGTAACAGAAAAAGACACAACCCCAACTTCACACGAGAAATTCAAAACCTCATCAGACAACGCGACATACTGAAACACTCCCCAGCACCCCACACACAAGACATCACACAACAAATCCACGCACTCAACACCCAAACTAACAACAAAATACAAGAACAACAAAAACTTAATTGGAATAACTTCCTACAAACACATGATCACAAAACAAACCCCAAAAAACTCTACAAAACACTAAACAGCATCACACTTTCCAACAGCAACACAACACAATCACATGCTGCAATCACAACAACAGACTCTACTCCTTCATGTAAACAACAAGCAAACACTCTCATCAATCACTTCTCACATGTCAGCCACCTAAAACCTCACAAAGACGACCGACGTGTCATCCGACGTAAGAGACAATTCCCCACAGACCCTGACTATACACCCTTCACCAATCACCAGACAAAGCAGACATCACCTTTTGCTCCCCAGAACTCGCCCCCACAACATCCTGGAGGGTGGTCGGAACCTTAGGCTCTGACCACCTCCCGATCATTATCACCACCAAAACCAGACTCACCCCAGCTAGCCACAAACACACATACACCAATTATAAAAGAGCTAACTGGGAAGCATTTACAAATGAGACAGAACAACACTTCACAACTCTAAACAGTACACCCATCACTAACATCAACAATGCTGTACACATACTCAATAAAACTATCCAAAACGCTGACAAGAAACACATTCCAAGAGGTAACAGAAAAAGACACAACCCCAACTTCACACCAGAAATTCAAAACCTCATCAGACAACGCGACACACTGAAACACTCCCCAGCACCCCACACACAAGACATCACACAACAAATTCAAGCACTCAACACCCAAACTAACAACAAAATACAAGAACAACAAAAACTAAATTGGAATAACTTCCTACAAACACTTGATCACAAAACAAACCCCAAAAAACTCTACAAAACACTAAACAGCATCACACTTTCCAACAGCAACACAACGCAATCACATGCTGCAATCACAACAACAGACTCTACTCCTTCATGTAAACAACAAGCAAACACTCTCATCAATCACTTCTCACATGTCAGCCACCTAAAACCTCACAAAGACGACCGACGAGTCATCCGACGTAAGAGACAATTCCCCACAGACCCTTCACCAATCACCAGACAAAGCATATCATCAACAATCTCAAGCACTCACCCGCCTGTGGCCTAGACAACATAAGCAACATACACCTCAGACACCTGGGACCACAAGGCATACAAGCACTCACTAACATATCAAACTACAGCTATTCACACAACACAATACCAGACATTTGGAAGCATGGTATCATCATCACATTCCCCAAACCCAACAAAGACCCCACGCTACCCTCCTCACACCGCCCCATCACACTCCTTTGCTCCCCCTCCAAAGTCATGGAACGCCTAGTATTACAACTAATTACACCCTACCTACCCCTAGCTCCAACACAACATGGCTTTAGGCCACTGCACTCCACAAACACTCTTCTCACAGACCTTACACAAAGAGCTTTTGACGGCATCAACTCAGCTAGACCACCACACAGATCACTATTAGCCACACTCGACATTAGTAAAGCCTTCGATGCCATCCCCTGTCACAACCTAACAAACAAAATCTACAACACAAACATGCACAACAACACAAAAAGGTGGCTGGCCAACTTCCTAGCAGGCAGATGGGCACACGTATCTTTTGCCGGTCAGTCATCTAAAATCAGAAACTTTCCAAACGGAGTCCCACAAGGATCCGTCCTATCGCCCGCACTCTTCAATCTGTACACGCACTATATAACTACACCCAATACGCCCCAAATAAACTTAGCTTCCTATGCAGATGACATAACACTCACATGCACACACCATGACCCAAAAAGAGCAACAGATCACCTTCAACCCTATCTCAACACACTACATGGCTGGTGCACTACAAACACTTAATCTAGCCCAACCAAATCCACCGCAACCCTGCTCACAAGCTGGACAGGAGAACACGAATACATCCCTCAACTCACCATAAACAACACACCCCTAACACATACACACACACCCAAAATCCTAGGAGTAACATATGATACTCATAGGACATTCAAACAGCACACCACAAACATTAAAAAGAAACTGACACCCAGACTTAACGCCCTCAGGTCACTTGCTCACACAAAATTTGGACACAACAAAGAAACTACCACCACAGTATATAAACAATACATAAGATCAGTGATGGAATACGCAAGCCCAGCCTGGGCTTCTAACCTAGCTGAAACACATCATAAGACCTTACAGACTATTCAAAACAAAGCCCTGAAGATCATTACAGGCTGCACAGCTACTGCACCCACAGATCACCTACATCAAGAAACCAAAATCCTCAAAGTCAAAGACCATCTGGACATGAGAGGCACTCAATTCCTGGCAGCAGCCTCCACGAACCAAGACCACCCACTAAACTACATGGCAACACACCCATAGACACCAAGAAATATCAAAACAACACCCAGCACACGGTATCACACACAATTACTGTCCTCTGTCCCACCCTGCCCACCCCGAACCAACTTCCAGAAGCACATCCATACTCATATCTCTCGCCAATCCATCCACTCACTCACAGACAACACGCAGCTGCATGCACGACCTCCCGAAATCCATCCTTCCGAATCCTCCCTCCCTCGCGAGGACAGAGTCCACCTGGCCAGGCTGAGATGCGGACACCATCCAGCTCTCCTGAGCTATCAGAAGAGACTGGATGACTCCGTTGTCGACGCCTTCCCGGGATGTAACACAGCACCCCATACCATTAAACACATCATAGAAGACTGCATTTCACACAACCACTTACGCCAACAACACAATCTACACTCAATGAGAGCTCTGTGGGAAAACCCGATCATGGCCATGACCTTCCTCAGGGACTCGGGGCTGTTCGGCCAGGCAGCTTAGGGAACAACAACAACAACAACAACAACTCGTACAGGATTAATAGCTTTAACCAAAATGGTCACACTCCTTAATGGTCTAAGTGGCCATAGCCAAAATGGCTACACTATATTCCTTCTGTACTTTCTCCATGCCCGATAAGATACATGATATTTTGATATATGTGGCACAGCTCTTGTATCCAACACAATACCCTGCGTGCAACCCCGCTCGAAACCCGCACAACGTTTCTTGCAACTTTAATTATTAGGGGTTCGACCCCTACGGGGAACCCCTATTGTAATAATTAAACCCGGTTTTTCATCCAAATTCTTCTTACACGCCGGTTTCGACGCAATAACTCCAGAACCGCTTTTTGGATCGGGATCAACCTTTCACAGGAGGTGCGTGTTTGTATTGGGCAACTTTTGATATGCTAAACATCCGGCATGGCGGCCAAACAGATCCGTGGCAGCCGATTTCCCGAAAAACTTGACGCCTAAATACCGTCTCTCCCACTCATAGGAAACGACTGGGCTTTGGCATACGGACTCCACTACTAATACTCCGCAAATGTTATAGAGAAGGTTTTGCTTTTGCACGTGGGTTTTTTTCCGGCAATCTTGAAAAAAGCTCGAATTCCACTCAAAATTCCACATCTTGAAAACTGCGCCGATGATCAAAGCCATGCTTGCATAGTTGGGTGAGGCTCGTGATTCCGAACGTTTTGATACCAAAAGAATATAAATGGGTGGAATAGTTTGGCCGCAGCATTGAAAACTGTCTATTCTTAAATGACTTTAAAACCGCATTCGCTACCCACACAAAGTTTACCGTCTACAGTATATAGGCTTCCATGCATCCCCCAGTTTTGCTGAATAACATAGTCACTTTATTATTCAGATCTATATTTTTGTTTTATTTAACTCTCTCAAAACAGTTCGAGTCCCTACGAATTCTACCAATTATTCAGCCAACCTACCTATACATACCTACCCTACCTAATAATAATGATAATTAAAATTTATTTTTGGTGAATAACAGAGTATTGGCTAAGGTTTATAACAATTCTTCCCTTTGCCAAATGCTTTGTTTAATAACAATGATATGGACCTTTCAAGTTTTGGCAATTGCCCGTGTGACTCGTATTTTAACCCTCCTAAGTGTTACCACAAAATACCGCTAGATCCTTTCTCAAAAGTCGCTAGCATGTTGCTACATATTCAAACAATGTTAGAATAATGCTGCAATTTCTAAAGAGATTTGGTTTGTTTGTTTTGCAAATTTTACAATGTAATATGACTAGAATGTCTGAAATTTTCAAATTATCCCTAGTAAATGTCTCTAGATATGAAAAAATGGCTACTAAATTGAAGTAAATAGCTCTACATCTAGCGGTAATATGTAGCGATACAACTGGCAACACTGCCTAAGTGTTACCCCAAAATACCGCTAGATCCTTTCTCAAAAATCGCTAGCATGTTGCTACATAGTCAAACAATGGTAGAATAATGCTGCAATTCCTAAAGAGTATTGGTTTTGTTTGTTTTGCAAATTTTACAATGTAATATAACTAGAATGTCTGAAATTTTCAAATTATCCCGAGTAAATGTCTCTAGATATGAAAAAATGGCTGCTAAACTGAAGTAAATGTAGCTCTACATCTAGCGGTAATATGTAGCGGTACAACTGGCAACACTGCCTACAACCACCACCTCCCCCCCCCCACCCACCCCAGAGACTCGGACCTACAGTACGTCTCTCCTTCTCATGGCCAATGATTATGCTCTGAGGTTGGTATTTGCTTACTTATCCTGTGTATAAATGTAACCCTTACACATGTTTCTATTAAATAATGACATTAAACAGGATTTATGATTTAAATACAAGGCTAGATATTTATCGGAAGTACGTATTTACCTTCGGAAAGCTAAAATATAATGTTTACACATATGGGATAGGGAGGAGGGAGGGAGGTATAAGGGGTGGACTGATGGAAGGGAAGATAACCGAGATACATAGCTTCATATGCGCGTATTGATCACTTTCATGCTATAATGTATGCATACAGAAGTAGCAGGACACATATGTCAAGAGTGAGTACCAATAACTTAATCCATACACAGTAAAAAAGACGGAAATAATATCGTACATACGAAGTGATGGAATGGGGATATGGGGGAGTGTGTATGATATGTAAACAGGACAGTTCGTCGCTAGATAGGGGTGTGTGTGCTTGTGTGATGGTCTTGCGTAGCTATGTGTGTGCTTGTTTGAGTGTTGCTATAGGCTACGCAATAGTTATCTCTCTCTCTCTCTCTCTTATTTATCGCTGTCTTCCTTACGATTACGACATACTGTACTAGTGCATGAGAACAGGAAATAGGGAGCCTTGCTCTCTCTCTCACAAATGAGAACATAAGTAAACAGGAGTCTGCAGAGAACCGATTGGTTATAGGACTCGGTAGCCTATTCCACATATCTACAACTCTGTTACTAAACGAATAGAGGCAGATCCCTTGCACACCCAGTCTCTCTCTGTCGCTCGTTTGTTTGCACACCGGTACAAATGAGGCAGATCCCTTACAAGATGAACATGGGAATCTGCAGAGAGACAAGTGGCCCACAAAAGGCAGATCCCTTTCACATCCAACCCATTTCGTCCATATGACTATCTGATTTTATCTTGAAATTCTCTATTGTTCTTGATCCCACTATAGCACTAGGTAGCCTATTTCACATATCTACGACTCTGTTACGAGAGAGGCAGATCCCTTACACAGCCAATCTCTCTCTCTTATTTGCACAAGTCTGGTACAAAGGAGGCAGATCCTTACACATGCTACCAATATGAAAATGGGAGTCTGCAGAGAGCCGATTGGCCCACACACGGCAGATCCCTTTCACACCCAATCCATCTCGTCTTATCAAATTTTATGTTGAAGCTCTATTGTTATTGATCCCACTATAGCACTTGGTAGCCTATTCCACATATCTACAACTCTTTTACCAAGCGAATAGAGGCAGATCCCTTACACAGCCAATCTCTTTCTCTCTCGCTCTTGTTTGTTTGCACACCGGTACAAATGAGGCAGATCCCTTTCACATGCAACCAAGATGAAAATGGGAGTCTGCAGAGAGCCAAGTGGCCCACATAAGGCAGGTCCCTTTCACACTACCCATCTCATAAACGCTACCTGTTATTTACACTACTTACTATACACCCATGTTATCATATACCTGCAACCAAAACACAATTGTAAGAAATAGGAACATAAGAAAATGGGAGTCTGTAGAGAGCCAATTGGCACACACAAGACAGATCCTTTTCACACCCAGCCCATCTCATAAAAACTCTCTCTCATTTATCTCTGTCTTCCTTACATTTATGACATCCTAGTCTCTCTCTCTCTCTCTCTCACAAATGAGAACATAAGAAAACCGAAGTCTGCAGAGAGCCGATTGGCCCACACATGTTAGATCCCTTTCACACCCAACCCCTCCCGCGCTCTCTCTCTCTCTCATATTTATCGCTATCTTCCTTACGTTTACGACATCCTATTCTCTCGCCATACTCCCTCTCTCTCCTTCACAAATGAGAAAATAAAAAATAAGAAAACGGGAGTCTCCAGAGCCGATTGACCTACACATGGCAGATCCCTTTCACACCCAACCCATCTCGTTCTATCCAATTTCAAGTTGAAGCTCTATTGTTCTTGATCCCATTATAGCACTCGGTAGCCTATTCCACATATCTACAACTCTGTTACTAAACGGTGTGACATCTACCAGCGTTGGCAGAATCGCCTCTCGTTAGCCACTAACGCTCGCCAGGGACATCGAAATGGGCTACAGTTATCAGAGAATGTTGTTCTTTCTTTCCTAGTAATCGCATTGTCACAGACAGTCCAGTGGTGATCTTTGTTTTCGTCTGTGACAACGGGTCATATTTTATATCAACAGTAGTGATAATAGTACCAGCGTGTGAATGAGAAAGACTTTCAGAGCGAGGAGGTAGTAAGTGTCTGTATGTACGGGTGCATTCCTGCCTCTCGCTCGCCATTGGACGGCGTATCTTGCTGTGTCATATGACTTGTGACGTCTCGGCCCGTGATTGGCCAACCATCGCGCCTTTGCGGTCTCCTGTGTAACTTACCTCCTCCATGAGGGTCCCCAGGAGCTGTCCTCGTCAGGACAGGCTTGGCGCGCGTGCTTCTAACATCCCTTTGCATACTCTCTCCCGATCACCACCTTTATCACTGTTTCTCTCACTCGATTCTCTCTTTCCATACTCTAACATTTATTAACTGCACAACACTCCCCTTGGGTTCTGCATACGGTTTTCATAGCCGGCCCATTGTATTGCACACGTCGTCCTCAGAGATATTTACATGTACAGTAGGGTCCCGCATAAAACGTGTTCGCATAAAACGAGTCTCGATTAAAACGACCGACCTAAAATATTAATATTTAATTTTCGATCAGAACGAATGTGATCACATAAAACGAGTCCGCCGCCAAAGTGGGGCAAATCCGAGGAGTTTTCATATAGAGCGCCGAAATATCGTACAAAACGTACGAAATATCGTTCGCTTTGTACGAAAATTTTCGCTTACAGTGAACATTGACGATATTGCGCCACCAAAATGCTGTGTTCACATAAAACGAAATCGCATAAAACGCCCTCGTTTATCGACCATAAACTCGTTTTATGTGAGACCCTACTGTACTTAGAATAGGTTTGAGGGTTCTTAGTTAGTATAGGTTAAGAACTTTGTGTGTCTCCATTATTGATTTAGTGTTTCTGCTCTTTTATTTAATGCTAGGCTGGGATAAGGTAACTGTAGTCGTTGTCTCCGATGTACGTACGGTTTGCTTATACCTACACGACTTCGACCGGTCCTGTGGTAGCCTGGGTTGTCTTTTCGGTTGCGTCCTTTGCGAGTGCAGCATTGTGTTGACTGAGGGTTTTGGCCTGTACCAGT
This sequence comes from Paralithodes platypus, assembly GCA_032716605.1. NCBI lineage: Eukaryota > Metazoa > Arthropoda > Malacostraca > Decapoda > Lithodidae > Paralithodes > Paralithodes platypus. The sequence goes on from CM064505.1 coordinate 20,311,197, forward strand.
TCCACACTTTGCTGCCTCTTTGCTTGGCTTTAGAGGGTCGCCAGGATAGAACCAGATACTTGTGATCTGGATCTATTGAGAGAGCCCCCTTGTCAATTAACGTAACTTAAAGGATGCAGTCTTAAGGACATCGCTAGGCTACGAGCCTGTCTTGCTCAACCCCAGTTCCTTATCTAGAGTATCCCAGCTAGACATTATTAATCGAGTAGACACTTGTTAGTATTTAATATAAGCTCTTTGATATGGGCGCATTATTATTCAGAGCATTTATTAGTCTAGGTTGTTGCTGAGCCGCACAACCATAGCAGACTGTTTCGTTGATGAGGAAGTACTTCTTTTAGTGTCGAGCATTGCTACCGTTGCGCATTTATAGTATTCTCGTGTTAACATTATATGTCCTATCTTTTGGTGTATTCGATTTACACGTGTGGTGTCCTGCCTCATGCCTTTATCTAGTTCTAAATCAGTACGAGCATCTTATGAGCATCAGACTTTCTTCAGAAGTTTCCAGGTCTATGCTGTAGGACTATATTTATTAGTGGCCCCTCCATCATTGACGATTATGCCTATTACATAAGGCATAAGGCATAATACTAATAAGGCGTACGGTCCGGACGGTGATCTTCCTGTTGTTCTCAAAAACTGTGCTTCCGTGCTGACTCCCTGCCTAGGCAAACTCTTTCGTCTCTGTCTATCCTCTAACGTCTTCCCTTCATGCTGGAAGTTTGCTCACATTCAACCTGTCCCAAAGAAGGGTGACCGCTCTCAACCCTCCAACTATCGTCCAATTGCTCTTATCTCTTGTCTTTCTAAAGTTTTTGAAACTATTCTTGCTTCCAAATTTCTTAAGCATTTCTCTCTCATAATCTGCTCTCAGATCGCCAGTATGGCTTCCTTAACACCTTACGAGCGGCCTATGCGGTTTATTTATGTGTACCGCCCAGCGGGGTGTTTTTAGCCAAAATAGGGCTGTTTACGTGATCATTTTCATGCCTAAATAAGACCCAGAACGTAAAACAAGTATCTATCCCTGAAAGGGCATAAACAGAGCTTTCGAATGACACCATAACGATCCTTGTATGATGGATAGTTTTCTTGCAATAACCGTGCAACGCGAGTGCAAAAAGAAGGTAATTCGGTACTTTCGGTACATAATTGAGTATGTAGCGAGTGAGAGAGGGAGGAGGGAGCTGAGATTTGTGTCAGTAGGTTCGCCGCAGTGGTCTGGAGCAGTCATACGCTCGCTAGTCTCCTGCCACCACTTGTCTCTCTCTCTCAGCCACATTACGTGCTGAAATTGCCACTCGAGTTATGTCGAGCGCCGCCACATAGTCCAGCTTTATTTAACTCGACTTAAGTGGTGAGCCGCTTTTTAAGGGTTAAGGGTCGCTCTACTGGTGATCTTCTTTCATATCTTACTAACTCTTGGTCATCCTCCTTTCGGGACTTCGGTGAGACTTTTTCTATTGCACTAGACATATCGAAAGCCTTCGATAGAGTCTGGCATAAATCTTTAATTTCTAAACTACCCTCCTTCGGTTTCTATCCCTCCATCTGTGCCTTTGTCTCTAATTTCCTTTCCGGCCGTTCCATAGCCGCGGTTGTGGATGGCCATTGTTCACTTCCTCACCCTATAAACTCCGGTGTTCCTCAGGGCTCTGTCCTATCTCCTATTCTCTTTCTAATTTTTATAAATGATCTCCTTAACTGTACCTTAATTCCCATCCATTCATACGCAGACGACTCAACCTTACACTACTCCATTAGTTTTTCAGAACGCCCCAGCCAGCAATCCCTCAATGACAAACGTAATGAAGCCATAGAACTCTTAAATTCTGATCTAAATACTATTTCCAATTGGGGCAGAGAAAACCTTGTTAACTTTAATGCTTCCAAAACCCAATTTCTCCATCTATCTACCCGTCAGGATCTCCCAGCGGACTATCCCTTATTCTTCAGCAATACAAAAATCAACCCTTCATCTTCTCTCAATATTCTTGGTGTCTCTTTTTCTTCTGCTCTCATTTGGAAGGACCATATTACCAGTCTTGCTAAGGCAGCCTCCCAGAAGCTGGGTGTGCTCAACCGCCTTAGGGGGTTCTTTTCCCCTGCACAGCTTCTTGCTCTGTACAGGGGCATAGTGCGCCCTTGTATTGAGTATTGTTCACATGTGTGGGGAGGTTCCTCTCACACCGCTCTCCTAGACAAAGTTGAAAGGAAGGCCTTTCGTATCATTAACTCCCGTCCACTCACCAACTCTCTGCAATCTCTCTCTCTCCGCCGCAATGTTGCATCTCTCTCGCTATTCTATCGCTACTATAATAATCAGTGTTCCTCAGAGCTATCCCAGTGCATACCACCTCCTTTACGTAGGGCACGTGGTACCCGTCTTGCAGAGCTGGGCACCACAAACAAAAAGTCAAGTCAGCAAACACAAATCAACAAACCCAGAACATAACTTCAGCAAACACAAATGTGCAAACCTTGTGAAATTTCTAGTCCTCAAATGCAAATATGCAAACGCAAACCGTTTTTTATTAATTTTAAATTTAAACTACAGAACCAAGGGTAAATCAATAAATTCAATCTCTAATGTCAATAAATATATATATTTACTTAAATATAATGTTGCCCAACTTCCATGGACCTGAAGGATATACATACAGGCTTTTAAAGCTTGGAAATTGCTGTAAATTGCCAAAACATTCCAGAACGTCACCCGCAGTGAAAGGGTTAATATATATAGCATAGGCCACTTAGTTTGCCCACATGGGCAGTAAAACGTTGGGGCAACTTGTTTATGGGGAGAGTGCTTCAGTAATAATCAGTATTCGCAATTCCGCACCATTCAGGAGGTACGCCGGATCACAGAGGTGCAAGGAGGCAATTTATTCGTGGTCGCCCCTTTGGGAATGGCAATAGGCTATATATGCCTAGATAGGTCTACTTTAGATAGATTAAGTAATTTAATAGAAAGTAGCCTAGGCCTATTAATTTTAATGTTCAGAATAAAGGCCTAGCTTCAGATCAAAATTTAATAAAATTTTATTGTAGGCTAAATTTAGTCTAGGCCTATATGATACTTTCAAAATTAACACTTTCTACTTGACACTAATAAAATGAGTGTGATTATAGGCCTAGGCCTATACATAGAAGTTAGAACATGCAATATTTAGCCTAGGCCTACATGCTTTAAGGCATTTTGATGGAATTAGTGACTGATTATAGCCTAGACCTAGGCCTAGGCTATATATTAAAGTTAGAACATGCAATATTTAGCCTACATGCTTTGAGGCATTTTGATGGAATTAGTGATTATAGCCTAGAGCTAGGCTATAGGCTATATATAGAAGTTAGAACATGCAATATTTAGCTTACATGCTTTGAGGCATTTTGATGGAATTAGTGATTATAGCCTAGACCTAGCTATATAATTATATAGAAGTTAGAACATGCAATATTTAGCCTACATGCTTTGAGGCATTTTGATGGAATTAGTGATTATAGATATTTAGCCTACATGCTTTGAGGCATTTTGATGGAATTAGTGATTGACTGATTATAGCTTAGACCTAGGCTAGCCTATATATAGAAGTTAGAAAATGCAATATTTTAGCCTACATGCTTTGAGGCATTTTGATAGGATTAGGGTAGCCTAGGCCTAGCCTAATAAAATTACTTATATTAGTAATTAGCCTATAGGCCTAGGCTATAATGATTTAGAAGTTAGAACATGCAATATTTAGCCTACATGCTTTGAGGCATTTTGATGGGATTAGTGATTATAGAGCTAGGCCTAGGCTATATAGCCTAGCCTATATAGAAGTTAGACTTAGCCTAGGCCTACATGTTTTGAGGCATTTTGATGGGATTAGGGTAGCCTAATAACATTAGTTTAGGTTAAAAATTAACAAGCTATCAATCAAATTAACGATAGCCTAACTTTATAATCTTAAATTAGGCTAGATTATAAAGTTATAAAGCCCTTCTCCAGAGACATCTTCTTGGTAATTACAGGCCCATAGGTTTCTAGGTGGGGCCAGGGGTGGCTTAGGTCCTCGATTTCTGCATGCTCTGCAGCATCACTGTCAGATGATGGTGGTGAACTGCTCCCCATGCTGTTGGCAGCTGCGGTAGGCATGATGGTAGACTCCATGTTCACTTCAATAGGCCGAAAATATAAACAAAGTTGAAGTGCTAGCAGGTTGGACTGCTGTGTGTTGTAGGTGTTAGCTCGACGCTTGCTACTAAGTAAGTGAAGAAACCGTGAAACGTGAAGAGCCGATGTATAGGCCTAGATTCCAGAACACAGGTAGTTGGCTTGGTCACATGACTTTTTTTAGCTGGAGCTGCAGGAGCGGCCCAGGGCTGGCTGGCGGCTGGAATTTTTATTTTGCGGACTCGAGGTTTGCAACATGGAGGTACTTTCCAGAGCTTCAAACCCGCAAATAGGCAGCCATTTTGGCGCCAACGCTAATTCGCCAACAAATTGACAGTTCCGCCATGGCGGAATTGGCTATTTACGGAAGTGTTGGCTAAAGTGCCCAGCTCTGCCGTCTTGCAACTCAATCCCACCCCTACTCTGTGCAACTCTCCAACCCAAGAGTGAAACGTTACTCTCCAACTTTCTTCTACTCAACAGCTGAGCTCTGGAACTCTCTCCCAGAATCAGTCTTTCCCTCTTCCTATGACTTAAATTGCTTCAAACTCCGTGTGTCCAGGCATTTTGGCTCGAACGTCCCTTGATTTTGGCCCTGTCACTCTTTCAACTATGGGGGAGGCACTCGCTATAGGCAGTTATGCCTTTTGCCTCCCTCAATCACATAGAAAAAAAAAAAAAAAAAAAACTCTTCAAACACTCATCCGCCGTAGTTTGAATCTACCGCGCAGAGCATAACAAATTTGAGGAGCCTTCATCATGAGCGCACGCAACCTCACTCATGGTTCAGTCATTATGAAATTGGGTTCTCACTACGAAAAAACTTTGTAAAAAATAAAAACAAAAAGAAAATAAGAATAACAATTCAATAAGCTTTCCATAATATCTTGTGTGGATCTTTGACCAGACACTGACTCAGGCGTCATTCTTCCTTCTCTGCTCTGCGCTCAACCGACCCGGACGTGCCTCCCCACGCTCCGCTGGTTCCGCATTTGCTGCGTCCCTAGTGAGTTTTTTCTCATTTGTTTACTCCGGGATGTATCGAGTAAGGTTAGGATATGCGTAGCAGGAGTGTCCTGGGCGGGTTGCCCGCAGTGCAGTGTATTTTGGGTCGTGTTTTTGGGGCATCTATTTCGGGTGTTCCCTCGTGGTCCTGTTGTGGACATGTGAACTTTTTCACAGTTAGCTAGCTTTGTGATGCAGGCGGCTTTCATTACGCGTTATTATCGCTTCCTTTTATCTTTCTGATGAGGTAGCTTGTTTTTGCTGACGTTCCCAGCGTATTTTTCTTCACTTAGTGAATTTTTGTCTGGGTCCCGAGTCAGTTCTTCCCTTTGCCGGAAGTGTATGCTACAGTGGTGTGTTGACGGTGGTTCCTGTTGTGATATAATTCAGTGCTTTTTGTTTATATTACATGTTTACTTTTATGTCCGTCTGCCTAGGCCTAGCCAGCCTCTCGTAGCTTTGCCACATGTACAAGTGTTATTGATTTATGTTTTAAATATGTACTACTGTGTCATGTGTGTCCTGGTTTAGTTGTGTATTGGCTAAATCCACGGACTATTTATGTGTCCTGGTTTAGTTGTGTATTGTCTAATTCCACGGACTATTTTGTGGGCCCGGGGTTAGTTGTGCTTTGGCTAACTCCACGGTCTATTTGGTGCGTTCAGTTGGAATCTGGACGGGGTGGGTTGCCTTTTCCGGCGGGTTTTTTCTCGGTTACACCGTGAAAAACCCGGCTGGTTGCCGAGTTTTAGCCACGCGTGGTTTTAAAACAGGCTTGTTTTCCCCGGCGAGTGGTTGTTTGAGGCTCTCCAGGACTGCGTCTCTGTGGTGGAGCCTGTGTCAGGCTCCCTATGAATCCCGTCGGGATGGCTGTACCCATCTATCAGTGTTCATGCGGACACCTGTTGTGTGTAGTTTTTTCCCGGTTTTGCAAAGCTAGTAAAAGCTAGGCTGTTGTTGTTTGGTTTTCCTCCCCGGCGATCTTTTGCAAAGAAGTGGGGATAGGAACAATTGGGGTTAACGTTATAAACTTAAAAATCACACCCGGCGGGTGCACCTTGGAAGGGTGGGATTAACGAATTTGCAAAATTCAGTATAGTTGACCAGACAATTGAGGGATGAATTTTGTATTAAATGGGAATGGTAGTGCACTTGTGGACGTATGTGTGGGGAGGAGGCTGTGGATAGCCAACACCTTCTTCCGACACAGAATGATCCACAGGTACACGTGGAAACGGATGTTGACGATGAAGGATAAGACTGTGGTGGAACGAAAGTCAGTGATTGATTATGTATGTGTGGATGAACGAATGAAGAAATCTGTGATGGATGCTAGGGTGTATAGGGGTATTGGAGAGGGTCTGTCTGATCATAATGTAGTGGTAGCTAAGGTTAGGATACAAAAGAAGTGGGTGAGGAGAGCTGGAGGGAGGCGAGAGGAGGGTGGAATGGTGAGGAGGGTGGAGAGGTTGCAGGAGGAGGAAGTCAGGGAGGAGTACAGGAGAGCAGTGGAAAGACGACTAGGTGGGTTCGACCTGGAAATTATGGAGGAAGTGGAGGAGATGAGCAAGGTGTTTAAGGATGAGATCTGTGCAGCATGTGAGGAGGTGTGTGGAGTGAGGAGAAGAGCGAGGGGAGTGAAAGGTACAGCATGGTGGACAGAAGAGGTAAGAATAGCTGTGGAAGAAAAGAAGAAAGCATATAGAGAGTGGTTGGGTAGTAGAGGGAATGAAGATTCCGAGAGACAGAAACGAGCGAGGTACGTGGAGAGTAAGAGGGTGGTGAAGAGAGTAGTGAAGGAAAGTAAGAGAAGAGTAGATGAGGAATTTGGAAGGAATCTGAGTGTAAAATGGAGGGAGAGTAAGAAACTGTTCTGGAAAGAAGTCAAGAAAGTTAGGGAAGGTAGCAAGGGAAACAGTAAGGGTGTGAAAGATAAGAATGGGAGAATGCTAGCCGAGAAGCAAGAGAGAGTCGAAAGATGGAGGGAGTACTTCAGTGAGTTGCTAAATGTAAGGAATGAAGAGCCAGCAAACATAGCTGGATATGGTAAGGGAGGGAGAAGAAGAGAAGTAGTGGAGGAGGAGGTGGGGATCAGGAGGTCAGAAGTGTGGGAAGCCATGAAAAGAGTGAAGTTGGGGAAAGCACCAGGAACAGATGGAGTGTGTGGGGAAATGTTGAGGTATGGTGGTGAGATAGTGATAGAATGGGTATGGAAAATGTGCAAACTAGCATGGGAGAAGGGGAGTGCACCCGATGACTGGAAGACTGGCATAATAGTCCCCCTATATAAGGGCAAAGGGGAAAGAGGAGTGTGTGGTAACCACCGAGGAATATGTCTTCTAAGCGTAGTAGGGAAGGTATACAGTAGGGTAGTGATTGAGAGAGTGAGAGTGAGAACGGAGAAATGGATAGGCGACTAGCAGGGAGGTTTTAGGAAGGGAAGAGGATGTGTAGATCAGATTTTTACCCTGAATTGTGTTGTGGAGAAGTATCTGGAGAAGAAACAAAAGGTGTATGTTGCCTTTATGGACTTGGAGAAGGCCTATGACAGAGTGGATAGAGAAGGTTTGTGGAAAGTACTAAGAATATACTGAGTAGAGGGCAAGTTGCTGAAAGCAGTGAAGAGCATGTATGAGGGTGCAAAGGCGGCAGTACGTGTGGAGAGTGAGCAGAGCGAGTTCTTTGACCTGAATGTTGGTTTGAAACAGGGGTGTGTGATGTCCCCGTGGTTGTTTACTGTATATATGGACGGAGTCATGAAAGAAATACTATCAAGAGCAGTGGACGTTGGTGTATCGCTGAAAAGGGAGGGAATTGAGTGGAAGCTACCTATACTGCTGTTTGCGGATGATACAGTTCTGATAAGTGATAATGAATGGGAGTTGCAGGGTCTGGTAAATGAGTTTGGAACAGTGTGCGAAAAACGGAATTTGAAGGTAAATACGGGGAAGAGCAAGGTTATGGTCTTCGAAAGGGGTGAACTCACAGAGTGTGAGGTGAAGCTGAACGGTCAGGCTATGGAGATCGTCAACTCTTTTAAGTATCTGGGCAGTGTGTTGAGTAAAGATGGGACTATGGATGAAGAAGTGCGGGAGAGGGTACAACAGGGGAAGAGGGTTGTAGGAACGCTAAAAGCAGTAACAAGAAATAGGGTGGTCAGTATGGAAGTGAAGAAGTCCTTGCATGACAGTGTGGTAATCCCGACACTGACTTACGGAAGCGAAGCATGGACGTTGGTTGAGAGACTCAGACCAAGAGTGAGAGCAGTGGAAATTAATTACTTAAGGAGTGCGTGCGGAGTTACATGGAGGGATAGACAGACTAATGAGGAAGTAAGAAGGAGGTGTGGTGTGGAGGTAGATGTGCTGGAAAGTGTGAAAAGGAACAACTTGAGATGGTTCGGCCATATGGAACGTATGGAAAGCGAGAGAATGACTAAGAGGGTGTACGAGAGCGAGGTGGAGGGACGGAGAGGGAGAGGTAGACCGAATATGAGGTGGAAGGATGGAGTGAGGAAGTACATGAACGAGGGTGGTGCTGGTTGGGGGGAGGGGCGTCGACTGACTGGGGGACAGAGGTGCATGGGGGCGGTTCGTTCGTGGCCACCCCTTTGGGGATCACGGCGTCAGGCAATAGATAGATAGATAGATAGATTTTGTATCGCCGCCTTCAACATACGGCGATTTAGGGCACAATTGGGGTTAACGTTTTATAACTTAAATTCACACCCGGCGGGTGCTCCTTGGAAGGGTGAGAATAACGAATTTGCAATTCAGTGAAGTTGTCCAGACAATTGAGGGATACGTTTTGTATCGCCGCCTTCAACATACGGCGATCTAAAAAACACTTCGGGAGAAGTCAGATCTCGTATTTTTGTCAGGCTTCCCAGTTTTTTATCTACGAGATAATACGGGGGCCGGCATCTTTTTAGGGTTTTTTTTCCAATAAAATCTTGAAACAAACACCACCGGGAAGACTAAGTCAGTTATAAACGCCATGCTGGTCTTTATATCATGTCAGAGGGTATTCATAAATCTTTTGGACAGGTTAAGATATTCTGAAATCTTTACTAAGGAACCCCACCGCGTAGCGAGCTGTAGTCGTTGAGTATTGCGTCTCGTTACCCGGCGGGTTATTTAACACTTGTGTGCGAACATGTTGGGTTAACCTTATGAGCATTAATTCCTGGAAATTTTTGTTTTTTTTCCAGAGCTGGGTCCCGGCGGGTCTATAGAGAACCTGGAGTAAGTTTCCCACCAGTCTCTGTCATGGCTACCTTTGCCCCTGTTTTTGCTTTGTGCATTATGCCCTCCTGTTCAGGTATCCCTATCTTTGCAAACACCCTTTGCATTAAATGTGTTAAATGTCTCGACCACTCAAGGGGTCTGTGGGTTATGCGGAACTGTACCTTCTGCTCTCAATTAAGCCATAAAGTTTTGCAAGACAATGATAAGACCGCAGCGGTCGCTTTACGGGAGGTTAGGCAGCAGATGACCACTTATACTACCACAGTGGCTCATAAGTCACTTCAATGCGATAACGTAACTCTTTGGGATAAGTTATTAATTGAGCACCCCCCTACTAAACGTCCCTCTAGAGTAACTGTACGAAAGTCGGCAGAGACTGGACAGGGTGTTACACTTTTTCCAACCCCAGGCACATCTAAGAGACCGCGAGAACCTACGCCCCCGGTGGCAGCCTCCTCGTCGCGGGCGCGATCCAGGTCCAGGTCACCTCTTAGACAGCAGCCGCCTAGTCTCTCTTCTTCGCCGGCGAGTAAGAAGAGCAAGGCAGAGGGGTCCACAAGTAGTTATAGTAAGAAGTCTACAAAGTCCAAAGGCAGTTCTAGGTCGCACCGTAGCCACAAATCTTCTAGGAAAGATTCGCATGAACGAAAGGCCTCCCGGCGTTCACCGGAGTCTAGTGCCTCTCTTCATGCCTCTACTCCCGACAGATCTAGTATCCAATCTAATGGCGCAAGTGTGGTGTCAGCAACAAAAGACAGTTTACCAATTAGTATTCTAACCTTAGAATTGGAGAGTTCGGTGGACAGTGATCGTCCCCTAGCAGAGTCAAGTGGGGGCTCCATGATTGAGGGAGTATCGGACTCCAAAGGGAGTGCAGGCCAAGGCCTGGGGGTATGGCGGTATTCTCGACCAGGGACTGAAAGCCCACGTCTGGCTCAAGATACACAAGCAGTGGCTGATGCCCACCGGGACGCGGCGATCCCATCATCCATTTCAGACTTGACTTGGCAATACGACGGGATTCCGGCTTCGGCGGAATCCTCTCACGGTGAGCCAGATGACAAAGACGAGGTGTCTATAATCTCTGACATGGTGGTGCAGGAGTCGGGTTCAGTTTTAGACGACGCAAAGGATCGGAATGATTCACCTCTGAGTTCGTCATCAACTAAATTTGTCACGGCAGAAGAAATAGATGGGTTATTGGTTAATGCTGTAACAAAATGTTTTGGCCAACAACCGGAGACTCCTACAGTGGACCTGGGAGCTTCCATGACAAATTCCAATGTTCGGCCTCTGATTACTTCCATTGCCTTAACTAAGATTCGTCACCCTCCCTCTATATCACCATCTGTGGTCGCTAGGCCTGCTTCGGCGGCACAGACTACTTCTAGTGTAAGGGTTGCAACGGATGTGAATCCGCCCCCTTTAGATAAAGCACCGTTAAGAAAGGTAGCGATGCCCCTATTATACGGTCCAGACGAGTCATGGGTACAATTGATCCCCACTAAACCAGAGGTCGCACAGCCCACCTTGTCAGGGGATCTTCCAGTGCCACGAGAGTGGGTAATCCAAGGCAATAAATCTAAAAAGTTACGAACCTTGGATAATTTGGGTAATGTACTAGATGTTTTTTTTTTTTTTTTTTTTTTTTTTTTTTTAAGAGACAATGAACGGAGGAAGGAAAAACAGATAAAACAAAAAGGTCCATGTGCCTAAAGGCATCCTCCATTCATAAAATGTTTGTAACAACTGGATTTAAACATTTGTAGATTGTAAGTTTGTGGAAAGCAATTCGAGGGAAGTGAATTCCAAAGAGTAGTAGCTCTGGGGATAAATGAATTCTGATAAGCAGAAGTTCTGCATTGTGGAGGAGAAAGTGTAAATTCATGGGCGCTCTCAGCTGCCCTAGTTCTACGGGGAAAGATGTGGAGAGGCGGCACAATTGAAGCAAGTTCCTCGGAACAATTGCTGTGAAAATATCTGTAGAATAATGCAAGGGATGCAACGTTTCTTCGTATGGATAATGTAGGAAGGTCCTGTGTGATTGCAGGGTTATTGATTAATCTAATAGCTTTATTTTGAATTTTGTCCAACTGCCTCAATGCAACCACTCCACCTCCACCCCACAGAGGTGAACAGTAATCCATCTGAGAACGCACATGACTTTTATATATCACGGCCAACTGCTCGTCAGTGAAGAATTCTCGAACTCTGTACAGGAGTCCCAGTTTTTTAGAGGCATTCTTAGCAATGCTTCTAACATAATGTGTCCAGCTCAAGTTAGTAGTTAATGTTACACCGAGAATGTCAATACTAGGGGAAGTGGGAATATTTACATCATTAAAAATATATGGGAGTCAGTGAGATTCTGTCGGTTAGAAAATTGAATGTACTTGGTTTTCTGTGCATTAAAGGAAACTAGATTCTTTTGTCCCCATCCATTAATTCTAGAAAGGTCCTGGTTCAGAGAAATTGCAGTGTTTATTTTTGAATTTATAAGATCGGGTTGGGTGAAATAATTGGTAAATGTGAAGGAACTGTGGAGTGTTGAGTCATCTGTGTAGGAATGTATTGGATTATGAGTGGTAGATATGAGATCATTGATATGAATGAGGAACAGAATTGGGGCCAAAACTGATCCCTGGGGAACACCAGCATTTATTGAGTGAAATTGAGAATAAAGGCCATCTACCATTACACATATCTTTCTGTTATGAAGATAAGAAGAAATTAGTGGAACTAATGATGCAAGGCCGTAGTGTGACATCTTCGACAATAAGGATTGATGCCAGACTCTATCAAATGCCTTTGATGTAATATTATCCAGTGCTATTGTATGTGTTTCACCATGTTGGTCTGTAGCTTGGTTGATTTGATGCGTAAGAAGGCAAAGCATGTCTGCAGTTGATCGACATCGTCTAAAACCATATTGCCTATCACTGATTAATTTATTATTCTCAAGATGCTTAATTATGTGATTATTTAATATAATTTCAAAGACTTTACCAAGAGTGGAAGTTATAGCTATTGGTCTGTAGTTTGATGGATCTGAAGAGGCACCTATTTTAGGAACTGGATGGATGTTTGCTTCTTTCCAGGGTACTGGGAAGCATGAGGTATGAGTACACAGACGGAAATTTGTTGCCAATACAGGAGCGAGCACCAAGGAGCAATTCTTAAGTACTATTGGAGGAATTTCATCTGGACCAGGAGCCTTATCTACCGAGAGATTCTGCAAAATAGTTTTGACATGTCTGGTGTGGATCTTAAGTGAGGGAATTTCAGGCGAATTAAAATTAAGTACAGGGACATCTTGATTTATTTCATCTAAGGTTGAGTTGGTGGAGAAAATATCCGCAAGAAGGTTAGCTTTACCTCGTGGGTCACTTACAAGATTGCCAGTCGGAGATTTTAATGGTGGAATGGATGAAGCAGTAGTGAAGTTGGATTTAAATGAGTTCAGAGTAGACCAAAATATTTTGTTATCATTTGGATTATTTAGAAGTTTATTTGCCTGCTTGTGGAGAAAGTTTGATTTAGTTAGGTTTAATACAGTTTTGGCATGATTTCTGATGTTTCTAAAGTAATTAAAGGCTTCATGTGTTTTTGATCTTGTGTATGCATTGTAGGCTATTGCTTTTTGTTCAGTTACTCTAGCACAATTATGGTCAAACCATTTAGGTGAATTAGATCTTTTACTGTACTTTTGATGAGGAATAAAAGTTTCCATTCCAATTTTTACAAAATCTTGTATGTGGCTCAAGGTGGAGTGTGCATCATTAGAAAAGAAAGAGGTCCAGGGAATATCAATAAAGAAACCTTGAAGACCCTCCCAGTCTGCCCTATCGTAATGCCATTTAGTCACCAAAACAGGTTCAGAGTGGGAAGGTGTGGTAGGTGATAGACAGGTGGTCTGTATCAGATCAGGGGAGGTGTGGTGGAGAGTCCGAGTGTAGTGGGTGAGACAGTGAAGCACGGGAACGAGATGGCTTCAGAGATGGGGTCGTTTCGGGTCATGAGTGAGCACCGTGCCTCATGTGAAGGCAAGATGGCAGGTGCTCGTTGTGCTCTACGTGCTTCACATGTCTCACTCCCTAGACTGGAACAAGACCTCACGGGCTTCACTGTTCATTGTAAAGCGGTGAATGTTAAGGCTCTCAGCCTATGCCCGAGAGGAAGTAAGTTGGAATATAGAAAAAAAAAAAAAAAAAAAAAAAAAAAAAGACAGTGATCAGAAGATCCAAGCGGGGACCTCACTGTAACATCATAATTTTCTGAATTGGTTGTTAAAAATAAGTCCAGTAGGTGGGAATTATGATTAGGATTATCTGGTACACGGGTGTTAATGTTAAGGCCATTCCTATATATTATCACCAGGACTATTTTGTATATACTGCTACACCTGCCCTGCCCCCTGCCTCAGCTTCAACACTGTTTTCTGACTGGTCCAAGAATGATGGTTTTAATGATATAAAAACACTGTCAGCTCTCACTCCAGAATTAGATTTGCAAACTGTCACAGACACAACCGCTAATCCAGTGTTGAAAGTGGGGCAGTTGGGCCCGGGACCTTGGGTGGAATGGAAGACAGAGGCTCAGAACTTTGCGACCACCTTCACCTCAAAATCTTCCCACCAAATTCCTCAGGACAGTCATTCTTGGTTCTCTATGCCAGTGTGTTCTGCTGGCAGAGTCCCATCTGCTTTGTTTGCTTTCTTAGCTGCCCCCAAAATCAATCCATGTGAACACAAAGACCCTTTCACTACACCTTCCCCAACTCACCTAGACCGGGAATTTAGGCTACGGGGGAAAGCGTATAGACGTTTCTCCCAATACATTGTGACGCACCAGGTGGCGAAATCGATGCTAAGATCTACGCAGGCAATCGCGGACACGGATGCCAGAAGATCGGTTGAACTATCTCGGCGATTGCTCCTTCAGACGTCGATTCAGTCGTTGGGTGATATCCGCACAGCCTTGCTTGAGGTGGTACGGGCGAGACAAGATCTCCGAATGTCCCTGGTAAGGAAACTTCCTGATCGAATTGCGAATCAGGTGGTTATGTCACCGGTGCTAACTCCCTCTTTAATGTCCCCAGATGTGTGGAGAACTGTTTTTAACCCTTAATTAGCGGCTCACCACATAAGTCGAGTTAAATAAAGCTGGACTATGTGGCGGCGCTCGACATAGGTCGAGTGGCAATTTCAGCACGTAATGTTGCTGAGAGAGAGAGACAAGTGGTGGCAGGAGAGTAGCGAGCGTATGACTGCTCCAGACCACCGCGGCGAACATACTGACACGAATCCCAGCTCCCTCCTCCCTCTCTCACTCGCTATATAAGGAATTGTAGCGGGAAAGTGGCTAATTACATGCTTTTTGCACTCGCGTTGCACGGTTTTTGCAAGAAAACTAGCCATCATAAAAGGATCGTTATGGTGTCATTCGAAAGCTCTGTTTATGCCCTTTCAGGGATAGGTACTTGTTTTACGTTCTGGGTCTTATTTAGGCATGAAAATGATCACGTAAACAGCCCTATTTTGGCTAAAAACACCCCGCTGGGCGGTACATATAAATAAACCGCATAGGCCGCTCGTAAGGTGTTAATATGGCTCAGGCCTTTAAACATAGTCCCACCCCTTCTAAGAAACCTGCCTTTAACTTTCCCAAACCCAAGCCAGTCGCAAAAGCGCAGCCGGGGGGATCTAAGCCCTTTCACCTACCTAAGTCCTCTTCTCCCCAAGGTCAGTACAGGTATAAACAGGGTAAGTTTACAGGTCAGAAAGGACGAGGCTATAAAAAACCAGGTCAGGGCCCGTCTTCTGCCAACGCCGGCCAGTCGGCTAAGCGTCCACCACCACCACCTCCACCACCATAAAAAAACTAAAGTCTCTCTCACTCCCGGGGCCGGTCTCAAGGCGGGTGGATCCGAGGGTAGTACAGCCGGCGAACCCTTGTCTGCTAACTGGGTCGTTCCGAACGTGTCACCAAGCATGGCCGTTAAATACTTGGGCAAGGATGGTGGCACGCAAAGGCATCACCTGGCAGTGGCTCCGGCGACCTCGTTTACGTCAGCCGACAACGGCGAATCTAGTTTCATTAGAGGTGGAGTTACTTATCAAGGAAATGATCGCCAAGAATGTCATCATCCCGGTCCCTCAAAATTACCCAGTCTTCACATCCAAGCTATTTCTGGTACCCAAAAGGGACAGTGTTCAGATGAGACCCGTCGTAGACCTGTCTTATCTGAACCTTCACATTCACAACGTGTCATTCAGGATGTTGACAGTGCATCAAATCAGGCTAACACTTCCGCCGGGAGGATGGATGTGTTCTTTAGACCTGACAGACGCGTATTGGCACGTCTCGGTAAACAAAAGATTTCAACGATTTCTGGCCTTACGGATCAGGCATCAAAATTATGTTTTTCAGAGGATGCCGTTTGGATTGAACCTGGCACCTCGCTTATTCACGAAATTAGTCCGGCAAGCCCTGATGCCATTGTTTAAAACAAGGGATCAGGATTTTGTGGTACCTAGACGACTGGCTAGTGGTGGCAGAGACGGAGCAAGTATGCATAAATCATGTCAACATAACATTAACCCGTTGAGCCCCGGCTAGTTATAATATTTTGTTCACCCCAGTCCCAAGCAATTTTCACTTATTTTTTTTGTTTGCTAAAATGGAAGACAAGGATGAGAAATGAAAAAAAAACAAAAAAAAATCACCTCTGACATTTTTTTTTTGGGGGGGGGGCCGGTGGGGGGTTGGGGGGGGGGAGCTTCAAAAAAATTTGTTGAGTCAAAATGGAAGAGAATGGTGAGAAATGAACACACAAATAAAAAAAAACTCATTTCGGTCATTTGGGGGGCGGGGGGGGGGGTTTCAATAGTTCGTCTCCCCCGCATGACCACCCGCCCGGGAGCACTAGGGTAAAAACTGAGTATGGCATTGTACGGCATACATCCTAAGGAGTATCTCACATAAATCTCAAGCCTCTAGCTCCCATACGACCGGAGTAATGAAGGTTCAAAGTGGCGGTAAACTAGGGGTGTAAACTATCCCCACTAAGCCCACCACCACCAGCCGCGCGGCTGTCTCGGCCCGCTCACACCTACTGGCCCGGCTCCCCCACACACTACGGTACCGCCCCCTCCTATTCTCCCGCCATTTCCTACCTTACGAGCCACGTAAGTGTTTTTTATATGTCGGACGCACGTGATGCGTCGCTGGGAGTTGGTGATCAAAGACTGCCGACGCAACACGTGCGGCGCTGGGTCTCAACGGGTTAAATCATGTCAAAACTCTAGGGTTCAAGGTAAATCTGGTAAAGTCAAACCTTGTTCCCTCACGAGTAGTTCAGTGGATAGGGCTGGTTTGGGACACAGCTGCTCTCACTCTGAGTCAGAGTGTGGACAATCAAAACAGATTTCGAAGGAAACTGTTCCTGTTCCTTCACAGTCTGTCTACGACACGGAGAATCTGGGAGTCTCTGGTCGGCTCTCTCAACTGGATTCAACTAACTGTAATGTTGGGCCGGTTGAAAGTAAAGCGTTTAATATTGGAGGGCAACAAATATTTTCCGCTATTGCCGGCGGAAAAATTATGGCCCATACCAAAATTAATCCACAACTTACTAGCGGTCTGGGCGAAGAGGGAAATGTTGCACTCAGTAATGTCATGGACCTCTCCTCCGCCGACGGTATGGGTAGACACGGATGCGTCAGGAACGATAGGTTGGGGTTTTCAGTCAAACCAAGGGCACCAGGTTCAAGGGCTTTGGTCCCATTTAGAAATCTCCCACATCAATGTCAAAGAATTACTAGTCCCCTTATTTTTCCTTCAGGCTCACGGCTCTACTTTGCGGGGCAAGTCGGTGCCTTCAGAATGGACAATCTGAATGCGGTTCACTGTATTCAGAAACAAGGGTCAACGAGATCTCGGAAGTTGCTAAACGTGTCAGAAGAGATTTTTATTCTAGCCAACAGGCTGGACATTCATCTTCACGCATCTTATCTCCCAGGCGGTGCAAACGTCTGGGCAGATGCTCTGTCTCGGAGACAGAGCACAACAGTAGAATGGGCGCTCAAGCAAACCATTTTCGACCAAATGATTGCGGAGCCTTACCATCCACAAGTGGATCTGTTTGCATCAGAGGAGACTCCCAAACTCCCAATGTACCTCACCCGCCGGACGATAACGCCGGCAGGTGGGCCAGACGCCCTGGTGACAGACTGGAACAGGTGGAGTTCCATTTATCTGTTTCCGCCGCCAGACGCGTCTCTAATGTGCCAAGTAGTAAACAAACTACGAGATTATCGGGGCGTAGTCTCGCTAATCGCGCCCCTGTGGCCGGCGCAGTTGTGGTACCAGCAATTGAAAACGTGGTGCCCGCACCCGGTGTCGCTCCCGGTCGGGTTTTTCCACTTAGACACAATTGGCAACCTAGCGACCTCGCTGACTTTTGCATTATGGACATTCAGGAGGCCAAGTGGCTAGCACCGTATGGTAGAGACGTGACCAATAAATTAATGAATCAATATACCCAGTCTACAAAACGACAGTATCAATCGCATTGGCAAGCCTTTACTTCTTGGATCCTTAGGTCAGAACAAACTGTGCCCTCGGTGGCTTTGGTTTTTAATTATTTAAATTATCTGTTCGAGCAGAAACGTTTATCTGTGGTAACGTTAAAAAATCACTTAACAACGATTAGGATGCCATTTTGGGACCTTACCGGTCTCACCATACCAGTCGCGGAGGAAACAGGTTTTATGAGGGCATGTTTTAAACTCCGTCCACCTCCCCGTCAGCTCATGCCTACTTGGTCTCTGGACAAAGCATTGTCGTTACTTCATTCCCGTCTGTACCAAATTACTGCAGATTTTACATTACTTTTAAAAAGGGCAGTATTCCTTATGGCTTTGGCCACCGGGAACACAGTATCTGAGCTGCCGGCGATGAGCAACACACCTAATTGCCTCAGGTTTGGTAGGCTTAATGAGTGTATTCACATTGCACCTTCCCCAGGGTTCATAGCCAAGAATGAGCACAGTGAACACGTGTTTTCAGAGTTCACGGTGCCGGCGTTGAAAAGGGGAAAGGTGCACCATAATTTATGTCCAGTGCAGGCTCTAACCAAATATTTGAGAGTAGCTCCTCTAAACCCCCAGGGTGCTTTATGGGTAGCAAGTACGGGTAAGCGCTTGTTGAAACGTAGATTGGCTTCTCTCTTGGTCGAGGTCATTAAAGAGAGTAATCCCGGCATTGTGGGTAGGGCCCACGATTTACGCAAGTGGGCAGCCTCTTTGCGTTTCCTTAAGAATTTTTCTGTTGAAGATATTATGTCCACACATTTGTGGGCCTCTAATCATACGTTTTTGACTCGATACCTGTCAGTAGCTCTAGACAAACCTTCCTTACCATGTATAGCTTTAAGGCAGAGGGTCTAGGTGGCCCCTAAGTCACTTTTTGTTTAATTTCAAGGAAGAAGGGGGGGGGGGGGGGGGTGCAGTCAGTTTAACATAGGACACCCTAGACCCCGCCGGAGTATGGGAGCTGTGATACTAGTTATGGGTATTGTGATCTAAAAAATTCTCTGTACTATTCAGTGCAGGAAATTGTGCTAGTACAATGGTAGTACAAACAACAGTGTTGTTGTAAGTAGTTTTAGCTGTGAAAGCAATCTAATTTTAAGCATTGGATATATTTTGCAAAATATATCCACTAGTATTATGGGGTTATATGTGCACATGTAAACTTATAAGTTTGTTATTTTTCACCACTTATGTTGAGTGGGGTGCCTTATTAACTTACAGATCTGTTCGCAGAGGCTCAAGAGTTAATCCTTTTTTATCAAGCAGGCTTCTTTGAAGCACGCTCCTGCTTGTACCCCTTTTTGTATATATGTGCTGCGCCAATAAATATATATATCTTTTTGAAGTAAGAATACTATGTGGTTGTTTGATTATCTGCTTTTACTAGAGTTATGATATGATTACGAATGTCCCCCTCCAGTCTTAGATATCAGGCATAATCGTCAATGATGGAGGGGCCACTAATAAATTATAGGTTTGACTCCTGTAAGGAGATAAAGAAAATCTAATATTTAGTAGTGGCCCCGTAATCATTGACGACTGGGGCCCTCCCGACCATCCCCTTCCCATTCGTTGATATATTAAGGATTTTGGTTTACTTGATATGTCAGTGAAGGAAGAATGACGCCTGAGTCAGCGTCTGGTCAAAGATCCACACAAGTACATCCACGATATTATGGAAAGCTTATTGAATAGTTATTTTTATTTTGTTTTTGTTTTTATTTTTTACGAAGTTTTTTCGTAGTGAGAACCCAATTTCATAATGACTGAACCATGAGTGAGGTTGCGTGCGCTCATGATGAAGGCTCCTCAATTTTTTTATGCTCTGCGCGGTAGATTCAAACTACGGTGGATGAGTGTTTGAAGAGGGTGCCTTATGTAATAGGCATAATCGTCAATGATTACGGGGCCACTACTAATATTAGGTTTTCTTTATCTCCTTACAGGAGTCAAATCTATAACTTCACTTTCTTTCAGATAGGAGTGAAGAGTTTATTGTTGTTTAGAGTAACTGTATTGAAGCATCTTTTTATTGTATTAAATCTTGCAGGGATTTAATTGATCTTTCCATAGATTCCTTTTTTATGCATTTTAACGTAACTTGCATCTTGTTTGTTATCAGGCCAGTGAAGGTTAGCCTGAAGTAGAGTACATTTATGCCCAGTTAAGGATACCCTGCTATCGCAGATTAACCCTGGAGGGTATAGGTGTTTTGTTCGCCGGCATATAAGTTCGAGGGTTTGGATCTAGCATACCGTTGTTGCATAGTGCCCTATTACTAGTTCAATCATTGAGTGCCCTTGTTTTATTCGTAGTCCCGGTCGTAACAAATGGCGACCTTAGTCTAGGATTTAATGAACTAAGAAATAATTGCAGGATTTTTTTTTGTGGAGAATTTTTTTTTGTAATCACCGTTTGGGGGTCGATTGTTATTTCTCACAGTTTGGCAGTGGACATTTGTTTTTGAGGAATATTTTGGACACGTTGGATTTTTTTTGGGCAACGTAGTATAGCACTTGAGTTGTCTTCAAGCATTTTTTGAGTGAATAGTGCTACATGAGAGTTTAGGTACTTTTTTTTTTTATAAACGTTGAGGATTTCCGGTGGACACTATGTCGAACGACGGATCAGTGCACAGTGAGGACACAGTACGGGAAGCAGGCGAGGAGGTGGAGAAGGTGGAGTTGTATGACGGCGTTCGGGTGGTGAACAGTGAGGAGGATGCTCAGATTTTTTTGGAGGAGCCTGTGTCGGCGGATCGGGTGTCGAGGCTGGACCGGTATGGACTGCAGTGTGTAGCCACGGTCTTAGGGTTGTCCGGTACTAGTGGTTTGTCGAGAGGTGAGCTGGTTGCCTGGGTGCTCGGTGGGGTGCATGGGGCTTCGGGTGGAGCGGGAGCTGGGGCACCTTCTGCCCAGCCCCCATTCCACTCGACTCCTATCATGGCGCCCCCTCGGGCTCCGGAACCGGGTACGTTCCCGCAGGCCGATGCCCGCTGGCGGTTGGGTATGCCTCTAGGTAATTCACGGGGTGGGTCCCCAATAGTAGCACCCCCTCCTCAGGGTTTGTCTTCCGAGATGTTGTTTCAGCTCGAACTCGCCAAACTCGACCAGCGAAAGCATGAGGCTGAGCTCGAGCAACGAAAGTATGAGGCTGAGCTCAAGCAGCGAAAGCATGAGGATGAGCTCAGGCAGCAGCAGCAGCACCGGGAATCTGAGCTTAGGATTCAGGCTGAGGAGAGAAAGGCCATACGTGAGGCTGAGCTTCAGGTTGAGGCTACGAAGTACTGTGCAGACATAGAGCTTGAGAAGTCTCGGGTGGAGTCGACAGGGCAGCATCTCGGTTCTGGGAATCGAGGTCTTGATCAGTCTTTATCGCACCTTCTTAAGTTAGTCCCTGCATTTGACGAGTCAGGTGTCACCGAGTTTTTCCTGCGTTTTGAGAAGAAGTGCCGGGAGCACCAATGGCCCGAGGTTAAGTGGGCAGCCCTTGTTTCCTCTAGGTTGGTTGGTAAAGGACTCAAGGCATATGATGCGTTGCCCTTGGAGTCTTGCATCGATTATGAGGTATTGAAGGAAGCTGTTCTGCGGGGGTACGAGTTACAACCAGAGACATATAGGTTAAAGTTTCGGGGTGTTACGAAGGGTCGTGAGTGCACTTTTCTAGAACATGCCCGGGAACTGTCTGATGCTTTGAGAAATTGGCTGAGGTCAGAGAAGGTGACGATGTTCGAAGAGCTTGAGCAGTTATTCCTTCTAGAGCAATTTTTTAAATGCACAGGCGGCAACCTGACTTTGAACCTCAAAGAGAAACATCCTAAAACTCTACAAGAGGCAGCTGAGTTGGCTGACCTGAGATTATCGCTGATTCGTGGGTGCGGGTCTGCACAACGGACCGATGCAATTAACAAGGGGTGCAACACTCCCCCCCCCCCCCCCCGAGTCAGTGATGCAACATTTAATAACAAAAGTAAGAGCAATGATACTAATTTTGATCACAAACCAAAAACCGTCCCGTTTAAGAAAGGTCAGGGCCCTTCCCCACCTCAGGGGAAGTCCAAGGGTGAAGTGGAGTGTTTTAAGTGTCATAAAAAGGGGCATTTTGCACGTTCCTACCCTAGTAACCAACCTGCAGCAGTCGTGTCTTTGGCTAGCAACATTGGGGTGTCTCTGAGGTCTTCTGCGTTTACCCGGGGTGATATGTCAGATGCGGGGGCACAGCCAGTGAAGGAGTGTCCGGAAGGCTCGAAACCTGTCCGCGATGCTTTTTGCGACCATAGAGGGCATGGCTGCGTGAATTGGGCTGGTTGCAAGCATGGGCTGGAGTTGTTGCATGATACAGGCGCATCCCAGACTCTGATGAAAAACTTTACAGGCCAACCTATAAACGCGGCACGGGTAGTTGTGGTGCAGGGTATTAATGCTACACGGTCATACCCGTTGGTTCGAGTGGAGCTGGAAGTTGATGGTGTGACACGAGAGATAGATGTTGGAATCGTAGAAAAACTGCCAGTAGAGGGCGTCGACCTTCTTCTCGGCAACGACTTTGCGGTGCCTACTTCTGAGCTTCCACCCTTAGTCGTTGCCGAGAGGGCGGCCGACGTGAGTAGGGAGGGGCAGGAGTTGGTCGAGAGGTGTCAATTACAGCAGATGGCGTGTGATGTCACCCGATCTCGTGCATCTAAGGTGTCACAGCCTATTCCTCAGTCTCTAGACCAGCGGAGGAACGGTCGGAAGGAGAAAGCTAAAGTTGGGAGAAGTTTTGTGAGATTTGATCCAGCGGCTCTTCTTGGCGATTCAGTATTAGCACCAATGTTTAGGTCCGGAGTTGCCCCAGAACCTGTCACACTTGGTGAGGAGGTAGGTCGTGAGAAAACTCCGAGACAGCAACGTTACACACTTAAGCAAGATAGGATCGAACAGTCCAGTATCGGGGGAGGCCATAAGTTGCTCCGGGAGCACTTAGATAGATTGGCTCCTTCGGATATCTGTCGGCTGCAGATAGATGATCCTGAGCTTCAGAAGTGTAGTAATGGTGCGATTGAACTTGATGAGGATGGGGATGCAAAGCCGGGGGACTTCTTTCGTGTGGAGGGCATATTGTACAGGCGTTTTCTAGATCCCAGACGGAGTTGGGAGGGTGGGTCGAGAGTGGTTGACCAGTTGGTCGTGCCTAGTGTGTGCCGTGATAGCCTACTGAGGTTGGCGCATGATGTACCGTTGGCAGAGCATTTGGGTGTACGTAAGACGGTAGCAGCATTGGCGAAATTGTTTTGGTGGCCAGGTATGAAGGCACATGTGGCGTCATGGGTGGCAATGTGCAGTACCTGCCAGACAGTAGGTAAACCAAACCAGTGTATTCCCAAAGGCTCCGTTACACCCTATTCCTGTAATCGGGCCACCATTCAGTAAGGTTATAATCGGCATGGTTGGCCCTCTACCCCCTACTAGTGCAGGCAACAAGTTCCTCCTCACAATCATGGATGTTGCCACTCGTTATCCGGATGCATACCCCATGCGAAATGGTACTGCTAAGACTGTTGTTCGTAACTTGCTATTGTACTGTTCTAGGTACGGGTACCCGCAGGAATTGCAGTCAGACCAAGGGTCCAACTTTACTTCTAACCTTTTCAAACAGACCATGCAGCAGCACGGTATCAGTACGGTTGTCTCTTCAGCCTATCACCCAGAGAGTCAGGGGGTGTTGGAGAGGTGGCACTCGACTCTGAAAAGCATGCTGCGTTGTTACTGTGTTGAGAATGGCAAGGATTGGGATCTTGGGTTGCCCTATGTATTATTCGCTGCTCGGGAGGTACCTGGTGAAAGCCTAGGGTTCAGTCCCAATGAGTTAGTTTTCGGACATCAGGTCAACATGGTTAGAGAAATCTGGGAAGACACAGCAAAACCATGTTCCATGTTAAAGTATGTCCTCGAGAGTAGGAGTACAAAGGAGTACAAAGGAAATCAAGCAACAACAGTTCTAGTGACCCTTCTAGGTTGCTTGTCCTCCAAAACACTGAGGATCAAGTGTCCAAACAGTGGTTTAGAGTGGGTAAGGGAACATTGGAGAGGGAATTACTGCCCTGGAACTAATGTCCGTGGCAGGATTAGGAAGTTAGTAGGGGACAGATGGGTTAGTAACTAAGGGGGGGATAAAATAAAGTTATTCATTTACAAACGCAGTCAGTCGCGGGTTTGATGCGAGATATTTGTCTAGGCGGAGTTTAAATGAATCAACGGTGATGCAGTCTATAACGTTTCGGGGAAGCCCATTCCACAAGTTGACAACTCAATTGAAGAAGAAATTCTTAGATTTGTGTGAGTTAAAAGATTTACCATTAATTTTGCAACCGTTTCCCCGCGTGTAATTAGATTGATCGATAGTGAAGTACTTACTACAGTCCATATTGTCGATGCCTTTGATGATTTTGAACACTTGAATTAAGTCACCTCTTAATCTGCGCTAGGTTAAAGGAAATAGATTTAATTCTCTAAGACGCTCTTCGTATGGTTTGTTCTTTAGGCTAGGTATAATTTTGGTAACTCTACGTTGAACTCGTTCTAGCTTGTTTATATCTTTTTGGTAATAAGGGCACCAGGATTGAACGCAGTATTCCAGAAGAGGGCGGACTAAGGAATTGTAAAGGGTTAGGATAACTTCTTTGGATTTATGCTCAAATGACCTGCCTATAAAGCCAATTATTTTGTTAGCCTTCTTAACAACTTCTGAACATTGTTGACTCGGTTTTAGGTTACTCGATATTGTTACTCCCAGATCGGTTTCTCTGTTTACATTCTTAAGCTGAGTGCCATTCATCGAATAGTTTGCTTTCTCATTTAGGTATCCGATATGTAGTACTTTACATTTATCCGCATTGAAACTCATTTGCCAAATTTGGGCCCAACATGACAATTTATCTAGATTGTGTTGCATATCGTCAACTTGTTCTTTTGAGAGTACGCTATTTGCAATTTTTGTATCGTCAGCAAATTTTGAGATTGTACAGGTGAGACCCTCATCTATGTCGTTGATGTAAATTAGAAAGAGAATTGGACCTAGTACCGATCCCTGGGGTATCCCGCTAGTTACATTGGTCCATTTAGATGCCTTACCGTTTATGACTACTCTTTGCTTTCTGTCGCTGAGCCAATTTTCTATCCATTTCAACACACCGTCTTGTATTCCATGCGCTTTTAGTTTTAGCAGTAAACGTTTGTGGGGAACTTTGTCAAAGGCCTTTTGAAAATCAAGGTATATAATATCTACCGCTTTACTCTCATCGTAGAGGTTGAGGATATCGTGGAAGAAGTCTAAGAGGTTTGTTAAACAGGAACGTTTTTTACGAAAGCCGTGTTGAGTATCTTTAAGTATGTTATTTTCCTCTAAGTGATTTACGAGTCTGTCTCGTATGACCGTTTCTAGCATTTTACATACAACTAAGGTTAAGCTAATTGGACGATAGTTACTTGGTAGGGATTTGCTGCCTTTTTTTAATATCGGTGTTACGTTGGCTAGCTTCCAATGATCAGGCATAGTTCCAGACTGCAAGGATTTATTGAATAGTAATGTCAGTGGTTTGGAGAGCTCATCCTTAGCTTCCTTTAGAACTCTAGGCGAGATTGTATCAGGTCCAGGCGTTTTATTTACCTTGAGTTTATCTAAACAATTCAATACTTCTCTCTCTGTAACGGTGATATTGCTTAGAACATCTGAATTATCAATCTGAATCGGCGGTGGTGTAGGGATATCACTGAGATCTTCTGTTGTAAAAACTGATGCAAAGAAGGTATTGAGGGCATTAATCATTTGTACTTCGTCTTTGGTGTATTCTCCATTTTCATTAACTAACGGTCCAACAGTTGAAGTAACTACTTTTTTCTTTCTGATATAACTATAGAATTCTTTCGGGTTTGTTTTACTTTGATTCGCAATATGTAACTCTAAGGTCTTTTTACTTTGCTTAATTAACTTTTTGGCTTTGCGTCGTAGCTCTACAAATTTCACCCGTTCTTCGTCATTTTGTGAGGATTTTAATCTATCATTAGCAAATTTTTTAGCAAGCAGGCAGTTTGAAATATCTTTATTCCACCATTTGGGCTTATTATTATGGCCTGGACGCCGTATTTTCGATGGTATGCAGTCTTGCACTGCTTTTAGGTAAGTGGTTTCGAATAACTTCCAAGATGTATTTATGTCGTTATTGTTAATTAAAAACTCCAGTCAGTTTCTTTAAACATAGCTCTAAGTTTATGGAAGTTTGCTTTCTTGAAATTAGGGACTTTTTCTATGCTACTATTTGGTTCGTTACTAGTAAACTTTAAAGTTAAATTTATCGTACGATGGTCGCTGTTACTGAATTCATCACCAACATTCAAATTCTCTATTAATTCTTCTTTTGTTGCAAGTACAATGTCAAGAACGTTATTACCACAGGTCGGCGTTCGAACAAATTGATAAAGCGAACTCTCTTGCAAGTTCGTATACAAGTCATGTCCGGAGTGTGAAGTAAGAGTATTGCCCCACTGGTCACAGGTAAATTAAAGTCGCCAAAAATTACGGTATCTTGTGAGTTACTTACATCTGCAATTTGTTCGTAAATTTCTCGAGTAGAGAGAGAATGCTGAGAAGCCTAGAGTTGGCAGGTAGGAATTTGGTAGGGTCGCAAGCACTTATGAAGGACAGGAACGATGAGAAGACAAAACTCCGGGAGTTTAAGGTGGGGCAGGAGGTGTTGATTCTGTTACCTCTGCCAGGTCATCCGTTGTCTGCCAAGTACGCTGGTCCTTATAAGGTGGTAAAAGAGATCTCTGACCTAGACTATCTTGTGGCTACACCAGATAGGCGTAAAAAGAATCAGCTGTGCCATGTGAATCTGGTGAAATAGTTTGTGAGGCGCCCCCCTGAGCCTCTCGCTGTCCCTGTGTTGACCTGCAGCGGTCATGGAGGAGTACAAAGGAGTACAAAGGAAATCAAGCAACAATAGATCTAGTGACCCTTCTAGGTTGCTTGTCCTCCAAAACACTGAGGATCAAGTGTCCAAACAGTGGTTTAGAGTGGGTAAGGGAACATTGGAAAGGGAATTACTGCCCTGGAACTAATGTCCGTGGCAGGATTAGGAAGTTAGTAGGGGATAGATGGGTTAGTAACTGAGGGGGGGATAAAATAAAGTTATTCATTTACAAACGCAGTCAGTCGCGGGTTTGATGCGAGATATTTGTCTAGGCGGAGTTTAAATGAATCAACGGTGATGCAGTCTATAACGTTTCGGGGAAGCCCATTCCACAAGTTGACAACTCGATTGAAGAAGAAATTCTTAGATTCGTGCGAGTTAAAAGATTTACCCATAATTTTGCAACCGTTTCCCCGCGTGTAATTAGATTGGTCGATAGTGAAGTACTTACTACAGTTCATATTGTCGATGCCTTTGATGATTTTGAACACTTGAATTAAGTCACCTCTTAATCTGCGCTGGGTTAAAGGAAATAGATTTAATTCTCTAAGACGCTCTTCGTATGGTTTGTTCTTTAGGCTAGGTATCATTTTGGTAACTCTATGTTGAACTCTAGCTTGTTTATCTTTTTGGTAATAAGGGCACCAGGATTGAACGCAGTATTCCAGAAGAGGGCGGAGTAAGGAATTGTAAAGGGTTAGGATAACTTCTTTGGATTTATGCTCAAATGACCTGCCTATAAAGCCAATTATTTTGTTTGCCTTCTTAACAACTTCTGAACATTGTTGACTTGGTTTTAGGTTACTCGATATTGTTACTCCCAGATCGGTTTCTTTGTTTACATTCTTAAGCTGAGTGCCATTCTTCGAATAGTTTGCTTTCTCATTTAGGCATCCGATATGTAGTACTTTACATTTATCCGCATTGAAACTCATTTGCCAAATTTGGGCCCAACATGACAATTTATCTAGATTGTGTTGCATATCGTCAACTTGTTCTTTTGAGAGTACGCTATTTGCAATTTTTGTATCGTCAGCAAATTTTGAGATTGTACAGGTGAGACCCTCATCTATGTCGTTGATGTAAATTAGAAAGATAATTGGTCCTAGTACCGATCCCTGGGGTACCCCGCTACTTACATTGGTCCATTTAGATGCCCTACCGTTTATGACTACTCTTTGCTTTCTGTCGCTGAGCCAATTTTCTATCCATTTCAACACACCGTCTTGTATTCCATGCGCTTTTAGTTTTAGCAGTAAACGTTTGTGGGGAACTTTGTCAAAGGCCTTTTGAAATCAAGGTATATAATATCTACAGCTTTACTCTCATCGTAGAGGTTGAGGATATCGTGGAAGAAGTCTAAGAGGTTTGTTAAACAGGAACGTTTTTTACGAAAGCCGTGTTGAGTATCTTTAAGTATGTATTTTCCTCTAAGTGATTTACGAGTCTGTCTCGTATGACCGTTTCTAGCATTTTACATACAACTGAGGTTAAGCTAATTGGACGATAGTTACTGGGTAGGGATTTGCTGCCTTTTTTTAATATCGGTGTTACGTTGGCTAGCTTCCAATGATCAGGCATAGTTCCAGACTGCAAGGATTTATTGAATAGTAATGTCAGTGGTTTGGAGAGCTCATCCTTAGCTTCCTTTAGAACTCTAGGCGAGATTGTATCAGGTCCAGGCGTTTTATTTACCTTGAGTTTATCTAAACAATTCAATACTTCTCTCTCTGTAACGGTGATATTGCTTAGAACATCTGAATTATCAATCTGAATCGGCGGTGGTGTAGGGATATCACTGAGATCTTCTGTTGTAAAAACTGATGCAAAGAAGGTATTGAGGGCATTAATCATTTGTACTTCGTCTTTGGTGTATTCTCCATTTTCATTAACTAACGGTCCAACAGTTGAAGTAACTACTTTTTTTCTTTCTGATATAACTATAGAATTCTTTCGGGTTTGTTTTACTTTGATTCGCAATATGTAACTCTAAGGTCTTTTTACTTTGCTTAATTAACTTTTTGGCTTTGCGTCGTAGCTCTACAAATTTCACCCGTTCTTCGTCATTTTGTGAGGATTTTAATCTATCATTAGCAAATTTTTTAGCAAGCAGGCAGTTTGAAATATCTTTATTCCACCATTTGGGCTTATTATTATGGCCTGGACGCCGTATTTTCGATGGTATGCAGTCTTGCACTGCTTTTAGGTAAGTGGTTCGAATAACTTCCAAGATGTATTTATGTCGTTATTGTTAATTAAAAACTCCAGTCAGTTTCTTTAAACATAGCTCTAAGTTTATGGAAGTTTGCTTTCTTGAAATTAGGGACTTTTTCTATGCTACTATTTGGTTCGTTACTAGTAAACTTTAAAGTTAAATTTATCGTACGATGGTCGCTGTTACTGAATTCATCACCAACATTCAAATTCTCTATTAATTCTTCTTTTGTTGCAAGTACAATGTCAAGAACGTTATTACCACAGGTCGGCGTTCGAACAAATTGATAAAGCGAACTCTCTTGCAAGTTCGTATACAAGTCATGTCCGGAGTGTGAAGTAAGAGTATTGCCCCACTGGTCACAGGTAAATTAAAGTCGCCAAAATTACGGTATCTTGTGAGTTACTTACATCTGCAATTTGTTCGTAAATTTCTCGAGTAGAGAGAGAATGCTGAGAAGCCTAGAGTTGGCAGGTAGGAATTGGTAGGGTCGCAAGCACTTATGAAGGACAGGAACGATGAGAAGACAAAACTCCGGGAGTTTAAGGTGGGGCAGGAGGTGTTGATTCTGTTACCTCTGCCAGGTCATCCGTTGTCTGCCAAGTACGCTGGTCCTTATAAGGTGGTAAAAGATCTCTGACCTAGACTATCTTGTGGCTACACCAGATAGGCGTAAAAAGAATCAGCTGTGCCATGTGAATCTGGTGAAATAGTTTGTGAGGCGCCCCCCTGAGCCTCTCGCTGTCCCTGTGTTGACCTGCAGCGGTCATGGAGGAGTACAAAGGAGTACAAAGGAAATCAAGCAACAATAGATCTAGTGACCCTTCTAGGTTGCTTGTCCTCCAAAACACTGAGGATCAAGTGTCCAAACAGTGGTTTAGAGTGGGTAAGGGAACATTGGAAAGGGAATTACTGCCCTGGAACTAATGTCCGTGGCAGGATTAGGAAGTTAGTAGGGGATAGATGGGTTAGTAACTGAGGGGGGGATAAAATAAAGTTATTCATTTACAAACGCAGTCAGTCGCGGGTTTGATGCGAGATATTTGTCTAGGCGGAGTTTAAATGAATCAACGGTGATGCAGTCTATAACGTTTCGGGGAAGCCCATTCCACAAGTTGACAACTCGATTGAAGAAGAAATTCTTAGATTCGTGCGAGTTAAAAGATTTACCCATAATTTTGCAACCGTTTCCCCGCGTGTAATTAGATTGGTCGATAGTGAAGTACTTACTACAGTTCATATTGTCGATGCCTTTGATGATTTTGAACACTTGAATTAAGTCACCTCTTAATCTGCGCTGGGTTAAAGGAAATAGATTTAATTCTCTAAGACGCTCTTCGTATGGTTTGTTCTTTAGGCTAGGTATCATTTTGGTAACTCTATGTTGAACTCTAGCTTGTTTATATCTTTTTGGTAATAAGGACACCAGGATTGAACGCAGTATTCCAGAAGAGGGCGGAGTAAGGAATTGTAAAGGGTTAGGATAACTTCTTTGGATTTATGCTCAAATGACCTGCCTATAAAGCCAATTATTTTGTTTGCCTTCTTAACAACTTCTGAACATTGTTGACTTGGTTTTAGGTTACTCGATATTGTTACTCCCAGATCGGTTTCTTTGTTTACATTCTTAAGCTGAGTGCCATTCTTCGAATAGTTTGCTTTCTCATTTAGGCATCCGATATGTAGTACTTTACATTTATCCGCATTGAAACTCATTTGCCAAATTTGGGCCCAACATGACCATTTATCTAGATTGTGTTGCATATCGTCAACTTGTTCTTTTGAGAGTACGCTATTTGCAATTTTTGTATCGTCAGCAAATTTTGAGATTGTACAGGTGAGACCCTCATCTATGTCGTTGATGTAAATTAGAAAGAGAATTGGTCCTAGTACCGATCCCTGGGGTACCCCGCTACTTACATTGGTCCATTTAGATGCCCTACCGTTTATGACTACTCTTTGCTTTCTGTCGCTGAGCCAATTTTCTATCCATTTCAACACACCGTCTTGTATTCCATGCGCTTTTAGTTTTAGCAGTAAACGTTTGTGGGGAACTTTGTCAAAGGCCTTTTGAAATCAAGGTATATAATATCTACAGCTTTACTCTCATCGTAGAGGTTGAGGATATCGTGGAAGAAGTCTAAGAGGTTTGTTAAACAGGAACGTTTTTTACAAAAGCCGTGTTGAGTATCTTTAAGTATGTTATTTTCCTCTAAGTGATTTACGAGTCTGTCTTGTATGACCGTTTCTAGCATTTTACATACAACTGAGGTTAAGCTATTTGGACGATAGTTACTGGGTAGGGATTTGCTGCCTTTTTTTAATATCGGTGTTACGTTGGCTAGCTTCCACTGATCGGGCATAGTTCCAGACTGCAAGGATTTATTGAATAGTAATGTTAGTGGTTTAGAGAGCTCATCCTTAGCTTCCTTTAGAACTCTAGGCGAGATTGTATCAGGTCCAGGCGTTTTATTTACCTTGAGTTTATCTAAACAATTCAATACTTCTCTCTCTGTAACGGTGATATTGCTTAGAACATCTGAATTATCAATCTGAATCGGCGATGGTGTAGGGATATCACTGAGGTCTTCTGTTGTAAAAACTGATGCAAAGAAGGTCTTGAGGGCATTAATCATTTGTACTTCGTCTTTGGTGTATTCTCCATTTTCATCGACTAATGGTCCAACAGTTGAAGTAACTACTTTTTTCTTTCTGATATAACTATAGAATTCTTTCGGGTTTGATTTACTTTGATTCGCAATATGTAACTCTAAGGTCTTTTTACTTTGCTTAATTAACTTTTTGGCTTTGCGTCGTAGCTCTACAAATTTCAGCCGTTCTTCGTCTTTTTGTGAGGATTTTAATCTATCATTAGCAAATTTTTTAGCAAGCAGGCAGTTTGAAATATCTTTATTCCACCATTTGGGCTTATTAATATGGCCTGGACGCCGTATTTTCGATGGTATGCAGTCTTGCACTGCTTTTAGGTAAGTGGCTTCGAATAACTTCCAAGATGTATTTATGTCGTTATTGTGAATTAAAAAGCTCCAGTCAGTTTCTTTAAACATAGCTCTAAGTTTATGAAAGTTTGCTTTCTTGAAATTAGGGACTTTTTCGATGCTACTATTTGGTTCGTTACTAGTAAACTTTAAAGTGAAAGTTATTGTACGATGGTCGCTGTTACTGAATTCATCACCAACATTCAAATTCTCTATTAATTCTTCTTTTGTTGCAAGTACAATGTCAAGAACGTTATTACCACGGATCGGCGTTCGAACAAATTGATAAAGCGAACTCTCTTGCAAGTTCGTATACAAGTCATGTCCGGAGTGTGAAGTAAGAGTATCGCCCCACTTGGTCACAGGTAAATTAAAGTCGCCAAAAATTACGGTACCTTGTGAGTTACTTACATCTGCAATTTGTTCGTAAATTTCTCGGTCAGTTTGCACTGATTGAGCTGGAGGTCTGTATATTAATGCAAGTATTATTTTTGTACCTTTATTATTCTTTATTAGCACAAAAGATGCGTCGACGTTCACAATTTGAGGTTTTGCCAAGAGGGTAGGGTTAAGACTTTCTTTGATATAAAGTAAAACGCCACCTCCATTTCGATTTATTCGGCATTTCTCAAACATTACATAACCGGGAAGTGAATACTCTGCTAAAAAGTCTCTATCTTCTGTATTGAGCCAAGATTCTGTTATGCCAATCACATCATAATTTTCTGTAAACACTAGCTCCTCTAAATCTGAAAATTTATTGCGTATGCTACGAGCGTTTGCATAGAAAACCTTTAAATTTGTTATTTTAGAACTCACGGAACGCTCTTTAATAATATTTTTGGTTCTTGTCGGATCTACATTTATGTTCATGGCTGTCCTCGGTCCTCGCTGTCTTCGGTCCTTATCGCTGGTGATCCTCGGTTGCCTCTGTTTTTTTCTTGGCGTTGGATGATTTATGTCACTGCTGCTTCTTCTCGGATGGCGTTTTTTGATCCATGGCTGCGGACTGCTTCGTGTAGGAGACGACCCATGCGTGCTGAACCCACAGGGTTTAGATGAGTGCCATCCTTGCGGAACAGAGTAGGCTGGTTGTAGAAGTTGTCCCAGAGGTTGATGAATTCAATTTCTTCCCTCAGACACAAATATTTTAGTCGGCTATTTGTGCTGAAGGCCTTGTCGTAGAATTTGTCAGGTGCGTCGATCTTGGGGAGAATGCCAGAGATGATGATATTCCTTGACTTGTTTTTGTAGTGCTGGATCATCTTACGATATTTCTCCATCAACTCTTCGGATCTGGTGCGCATGACGTCATTTGAACCAGCATGGATGATAAAAAGGGTATTTTCATTTGCATCCTTTGTGGTATCTTCGAAGGCTTCCACAATGTCGTCCAGTCCAGCTCCTGGGATGCAAAATCTTTTTCGTTGATTTGGGACTCTGTCGCAGAACTCTTCGACCTGTCCTCGTAGGATGGAATCCCCAACGAGCCTGGTCTCTTCTGGTTCGTCTTCCATCTCTACCAATATCTCAAATCTGTTTGACATTGTGACTGGTAGATGAGACCTTTTCTGCGTTGGCCGTGCACCGTTCCTCACTGGTGTAAATCCGGAAACCTGTGGTGGCGGGACTCTATGTACAGGTCGGGGAGAGGAGTGGTTAGAACGGGGGCGAGG
Organism: Paralithodes platypus; assembly: GCA_032716605.1. Classification (NCBI taxonomy): domain Eukaryota; kingdom Metazoa; phylum Arthropoda; class Malacostraca; order Decapoda; family Lithodidae; genus Paralithodes; species Paralithodes platypus. The sequence goes on from CM064505.1 coordinate 20,345,042, forward strand.
GGATGGTACTGTTCGTGCTAGCAGGCTTCTTGCACGAGGAGTGGGGGAGAGACTAAGGTGAACAGGGCGGCTGTCCTGGTTTGATGTCGGCTCAGGTTCGTCAGAAGCATCTGCTGCAGTGTCTACTGCAGGTGTTGGATTGTTGGCAGATGACGTTGGGGCGGTGGTGGATGCTGGAGTTGAAACAATTGGAGTTAGTGATACTCCAACATTGAGTGTTACAAACTCTTGGAGTGATTCCAGCTTCCTGGAGAAGGAGTGAGGGACAGTGAAGCCCAGGTGGAGCATAACTGGGAGTGTCATGTCTCTGGTGACCAGTGGGCGGGGAACTCCAGACAGGTGGCTGACGATGCTCTAGTGCACCTGCCTGAGCAACAGCGTGCAGCCGTGCAGCGCCTGTTTGCTTCATACCCCACTGTGTTTACAGAGCATCCAGGCCTCACAACTCGGGTGGTGCATGACGTGGACGTGGGAGATCACCCCCACTTTGAATCAGTACCCTACAGAATTCCACCCATTAAACTCCCAGCCCTCAGAACGGAGTTAGAGTATATGTTGGAACGGGGGCTGATTGAGAAGGGGGCAGTTAGGTGGACATCTCCTGTCACTCTGCAGCCCAAGCCTGATGGGAAGGTTCGCTTCTGCATTGACTTTCGGAGATTGAACGGGTTGTCTCCCACCAATGCTTATCCCCTTCCCCGTGTTGACGATAGTGTAGACAAGATCGGTAAGGCACAGTTTCTAACTAAGATAGACCTAGTGAAAGACTGCTGGCAGGTGCCCTTGTCTGAGCAGGCGAAGGGGGTATGCGGGTTTGTGGTTGATGGGAACACCTACCGTTGCAATGTGATGCCGTATGGCCTTAAAAATGCCCCAGCAACCTTCTAGAGTCTTATGAATGAGTTAGTAGCTGACATCCCTAACTGCACTGTCTACCTAGATGACGTTATAATCTACGATGACAACTTTGAGAGTCACTGTGAGCACATAGAAGCCTTGTTTCGGAAGCTCAGTGAGGCCAGCTTGGTGGTTAATCTGGGCAAGTGCGACTTTGTCCGGGCAACTGTGCAGTATCTTGGTTTTGTGGTCGGGTTAGGCCAGGTGTGCCCCCCCCCAAAACAAGATACAGGCTATTAACCAGTTCCCCAGGCCGTCCACCAAGCGGCAGATCATGAGATTTTTGGGCATGATCGGTTACTATCGCCGCTTCATTCGGGGTTATTCTACTGTGTTAGCTCCCCTGACAGATTTGCTAGCAAAAGAGAAAAAATTCAAGTGGGCACCTGAGTGTGAAAGGGCTTTTTCGCTGGCCAAGCACCTACTATGCACTCACCCAATCCTCAGGGCCCCTGACTTTGAAAGACCGTTCCAGCTGGCAACAGATGCCAGCGGTGTAGGGGCTGGTGCCGTCTTAATGCAAACAGACGAGGAAGGTTTGGAGCATCCAGTCAGTTTCTTTTCCAAGAAGTTTAATTCCGCTCAGAAAAACTACTCTGTGGTGGAGAAAGAACTGCTGGCAATAGTGTTGGTGCTCAGGCACTTTGAAGTATATGTTCCTGCCTACGGGCCAGTCGTGGTGATTTACACCGACCATCACCCTCTTAAATTTCTGAACCAATTCCACAACCGGAATATGAGGCTGACAATTTGGTCACTCATGTTGCAAGAATACAATCTAGACATTCGCCATATTGCCAGTTGTGAGAATGTGATTGCAGACTGTTTATCGAGGGTGGAGGATCCGGCGTAGATCACCACAGGTGTGTGGGTTTGAGTGGAGAAAAACCAGGCTTGCCCCTGTAGAGCAGCCGTCAAAAACAACATTAAAATTAAATAAAAAATCACATAAAAACTCCTTCTTTTTTATAGTTAATTGTAAGTTGCCAATGTTATAGCTAAAGTCCTAAGTTGAACCTGTCTTTCACTTAGTAGGCTGGGCTCTGTGAAGCTCGCTCAGGGAGCATAGCAGGCTAAATTATACTATTGTGTTTGGGAGGGGTTGTAAGATTTTCTTTATGCTAATATATTGTTTTATTTAAGATTGAGCTTTGCATTTCATTTCTGGTGGAGTGGCTAGGTGTGGCGGTTCTTGTCGGCATTCTGCCTTGTCAGATATGGTGCTCGCCTAATGTTGAGCGTCCCATATCTTGGACGGGGTGCGACGTCTACCAGCGTTGGCAGAATCGCCTCTCGTTAGCCACTAGCGCTCGCCAGGGACATCGAAATGGGCAACAGTTATCAGAGAATGTTGTTCTTTCTTTCCTAGTAATCGCATTGTCACAGACAGTCCAGTGGTGGTGTCTTTGTTTTTGTCTGTGACAACGGGTCATATTTTATATCAACAGTAGTGATAATAGTACCAGCGTGTGAATGAGAAAGACTTTAAGAGCGAGGAGGTAGTAAGTGTCTGTATGTATGGGTGCATTCCTGCCTCTCGCTCGCCATTGGACGGCGTGTCTTGCTGTGTCATATGACGCCTGCTGTCTTGTGACGTCTCAGCCCGTGATTGGCCGACCATCGTGCCTTTGCGGTCTCCTGTGTAACTAACCTCCTCCATGAAGGTCCCCAGGAGCTGTTCTCGTCAGGAGAGGCTTGGCGCGCGTGCTTCTAACATCCCTTTGCATACTCTCTTCCGATCACCACCTTTATCACTATTTCTCTCACTCGATTCTCTCTTTCCATACTCTAACCTTTATTAACTGCACAACACTCCCCTTGGGTTCTGCATACGGTTTTCATAGCCGGCCCATTGTATTGCATGCGCCGTCCTCAGATATATTTACATGTACTTGGAATAGGTTTGAGGGTTCTTAGTTAGTATAGGTTAAGAACTTTGTGTGTCTCCATTATTGATTTAGTGTTTCTGCTCTTTTATTTAATGCTAGACTGGGATAAGGTAACTGTAGTCGTTGTCTCCGATGTGTGTATGGTTTGCTTATACCTACACGAATTCGACCGGTCCTGTGGTAGCCTGGGTTGTCTTTTCGGTTGCGTCCTTTGCGAGTGCAGCATTGTGTTGACTGAGGGTTTTGGCCTGTACCAGTTCCACACTTTGCTGCCTCTTTGCTTGGCTTTAGAGTGTCACCAGGATAGAACCAGATACTTGTGATCTGTATCTATCTAGAGAGCCCCCTTGTCAATTAACGTAACTTAAAGGATGCAGTCTTAACACCTTATTAGCGGGCTAGGCGGTATTTTACACCTAGCCGCCCAGCGGGCACAATCCCGAAATATTCGCTCACTTTCACTCGCCCTAGCGCCGTAACTATGGCTCCAATCGGAACGAAACGATGATTTTTGGAACGAACAACTCTTCGTCTCCCCATAGAAGTCTATTCTGAATGAATTGAGCGAGTGTGGAGGGTGGGAGGAGGTGAGGAAGGGAGGCTACTTTTTGGTGTATTTCCCAGGCGCGTTCGGATGCGTTCGCTTTGTCCTGACTTCGGCCTCACGCGCGTCTATTATTCCTTCGGTAAGCCCTCTTATTTTATCTTGTTTCTCCTTATTTCTGTATTCTCTGTATTCTCGCTCTTTCTCTCTCTCTCTCTCTCTCTTTCTGTCTCTCTCACTCCTCTCGTCTGTCTGTCTGACTCTCTCTCTCTCTCTCTGGCTAGCTCGCTTTCTTTCTCTCTCTCTCCTCCCTTCTCCTTCGTACGCGCTGTCTCCCTTCCTCCCTGTCTCTCTTCTCTATATTTCTCCCTTTCGTATATGTAATTCTCATTATTCTTTTCTCTAATCCCTCTTTCTTTATTTGCTTGTAATATTTCTGTATTATTATATCTTTTTCACTCTATTTTCAGTTCAGTTTCTGTATTCTCTTTCATTTATCACTAATAAATTTCATTCCTTACAAGCTACCGTACAAATACGGTATTCCTTCGGTAAGCCCTCTTATTTTATCTTGTTTCTCCTTATTTCTGTATTCTCTGTATTCTCGCTCTCTCTCTCTCTCTCTCTCTCTCTCTCTCTCTTTCTCTCTCTCACTCCCCTTATCTGTCTGTCTGACACTCTCACTCTCTCACTCTCTCAGGCTAGCACGCTTTCTCTCTCTCTCTCCTCCCTTCTCCTTCGTACGCACTGTCTCCCTTCCTCCCTGTCTCTCTTCTCTATATTTCTCCCTTTCGTATATGTAATTCTCATTATTCTTTTCTCTAATCCCTCTTTCTTTATTTGCTTGTAATATTTCTGTATTATTATCTTTTTCACTCTATTTTCAGTTCAGTTTCTGTATTCTCTTTCATTTATCACTAATAAATTTCATTCCTTACAAGCTACCGTACAAATACGGTATATATATATGATTATATATATATATATATATAATATATATATATATATATATATATACTGTATACTGTATATCGGTGTATATCACGGTATACGGCATATTTCTCTCCTTACGAAAGGAGAGAAGAGTCATAGCAATTTCAAGGTCACCTTCGTAAGGAAAAAAATATACCGTACATGGTGATATATATACGCCTATCAAATGATTGATATCAATATACGGTATATATATATATATACTGTATTTTGGTGAATATTGATATCAATCATTTGATAGGCGTATATATATCACCATGTACGGTATATTTGTTTCCTTACGAAGGTGACCTTGAAATTGCTATCACTCTTCTCTCTCCTTTCGTAAGGAGAGAAATATACCGTATACCGTGATATATACCCCTATCAAATGATTGATATCAATATATATATATACTGTATATTGGTGTATATTGATTTCAATCATTTGATAGGCGTATATATCACGGTATACGGTAGATTTCTGTCCCTACAATGTACCGATACGTACATGATGATAGGTATGCCTATCAAATGATTGATATCAATATACGGTATATATATATATATATATATATACTGTATTTTGGTGAATATTGATATCAATCATTTGATAGGCGTATATATATCACCATGTACGGTATATTTTTTTCCTTACGAAGGTGACCTTGAAATTGCTATCACTTCTCTCTCCTTTCGTAAGGAGAGAAATATACCGTATACCGTGATATATACCCCTATCAAATGGTTGTTATCTATATATATATATACTGTATATTGGTGTATATTGATTTCAATCATTTGATAGGCGTATATATCACGGTATACGGTAGATTTCTGTCCCTACAATGTACCGATACGTACATGATGATAGGTATGCCTATCAAATGATTGATATCAATATACGGTATATATATATATATATATATATATACTGTATATTGGTGAATATTGATATCAATCATTTGATAGGCGTATATATATCACCATGTACGGTATATTTTTTTCCTTACGAAGGTGACCTTGAAATTGCTATGACTCTTCTCTCTCCTTTCGTAAGGAGAGAAATGTACCGTATACCGTGATATATACGCCTATCAAATGATTGATATCAATATATATATACTGTATATTGGTCTATATTGATTTCAATCATTTGATAGGCGTATATATCACGGTATACGGTACATTTCTGTCCCTACTATGTACCGTACCTGTGACCTGGAAATTGCTATGACTCTTCTCTCTCCTTTCGTAAGGAGAAAAATGTACCGTATACCGTGATATATACGCCTATCAAATGATTGATATCAATATATATATACTGTATATTGGTCTATATTGATTTCAATCATTTGATAGGCGTATATATCACGGTATACGGTACATTTCTGTCCCTACTATGTACCGTACATGTGACCTGGAAATTGCTATGACTCTTCTCTCTCCTTTCGTAAGGAGACAAATGTACCGTATACCGTGATATATACGCCTATCAAATGATTGATATCAATATATATATACTGTATATTGGTCTATATTGATTTCAATCATTTGATAGGCGTATATATCACGGTATACGGTACATTTCTGTCCCTACTATGTACCGTACCTGTGACCTGGAAATTGCTAGGACTCTTATCTCTCCTTTCGTAAGGAGACAAATGTACCGTATACCGTGATATATACGCCTATCAAATGATTGATATCAATATATATACTGTATATTGGTCTATATTGATTTCAATCATTTGATAGGCGTATATATCACGGTATACGGTACATTTCTGTCCCTACTATGTACCGTACATGTGACCTGGAAATTGCTATGACTCTTCTCTCTCCTTTCGTAAGGAGACAAATGTACCGTATACCGTGATATATACGCCTATCAAATGATTGATATCAATATATATATACTGTATATTGGTCTATATTGATTTCAATCATTTGATAGGCGTATATATCACGGTATACGGTACATTTCTGTCCCTACTATGTACCGTACCTGTGACCTGGAAATTGCTAGGACTCTTATCTCTCCTTTCGTAAGGAGACAAATGTACCGTATACCGTGATATATACGCCTATCAAATGATTGATATCAATATATATATACTGTATATTGGTCTATATTGATTTCAATCATTTGATAGGCGTATATATCACGGTATACGGTACATTTCTGTCCCTACTATGTACCGTACATGTGACCTGGAAATTGCTATGACTCTTCTCTCTCCTTTCGTAAGGAGACAAATGTACCGTATACCGTGATATATACGCCTATCAAATGATTGATATCAATATATATATACTGTATATTGGTCTATATTGATTTCAATCATTTGATAGGCGTATATATCACGGTATACGGTACATTTCTGTCCCTACTATGTACCGTACCTGTGACCTGGAAATTGCTAGGACTCTTATCTCTCCTTTCGTAAGGAGACAAATGTACCGTATACCGTGATATATACGCCTATCAAATGATTGATATCAATATATATACTGTATATTGGTCTATATTGATTTCAATCATTTGATAGGCGTATATATCACGGTATACGGTACATTTCTGTCCCTACTATGTACCGTACATGTGACCTGGAAATTGCTATGACTCTTCTCTCTCCTTTCGTAAGGAGACAAATGTACCGTATACCGTGATATATACGCCTATCAAATGATTGATATCAATATATATATACTGTATATTGGTCTATATTGATTTCAATCATTTGATAGGCGTATATATCACGGTATACGGTACATTTCTGTCCCTACTATGTACCGTACCTGTGACCTGGAAATTGCTATGACTCTTCTCTCTCCTTTCGTAAGGAGAAAAATGTACCGTATACCGTGATATATACGCCTATCAAATGATTGATATCAATATATATACTGTATATTGGTCTATATTGATTTCAATCATTTGATAGGCGTATATATCACGGTATACGGTACATTTCTGTCCCTACAATGTACCGGTACGTACATGGTGATATGTATGCCTATCAAATGATTGATACCAATATACGGTATATATATATATATATATATATATATACCATATATTGATTGAAATCATTTGATAGGCGTATATATATATATATATATAGATATATCTATATATATATATATATATAATATATATATATATAGGCGTGCATTTTCACTCTCTCTCTCTGTTTCGCTTGCTTTGCAGGAATTTTTGTTTTGTTTTATAAATAATATTATTTCAACACATTTCCAAATCACCCTATGGGGTAGTGTTGATGACTCATTTTTTTTTTTGTGGTGTTCCCAGGAGGTGTAATCCACATTGCATTGAGGTAGAAAAGGCAGTTATAGGATTGAGGTAGATAAAAGGCAGTTATATGATTGAGGTAGACAAATGACATGGATGTATGAGGTAGACCAAGAAGCAGATGGATGGATGAGATTAGAAACTTATGGATGTAATGGGTGATGTTGCTGATGATGATGAATGCACTTGTGTTTGGGTAGTGTGCTATTCCACCATATGAATGATTGAATGACATGAATTCATGAGGTAGTTTGAAATAGATGAATGAATGATTGCATGAACTTATGAATGATTGGCAAGAGGTCTAGAGGAGGAGGAGGTCTTGGAAGAGGTCTAGAAGTGTTCCAGTGTGTGGTACTCTGTGTAACATGGAGAAGCGCATAGTCCCACATTACAATAGCTACACATGAACGTAGTTTCCTTCCTAATTTGGTTCCTCCTTGTTGTATGTTTGCAGACGTGGCACTGCTTCAGTCCGTGCTTCCGGTTGGCTGCGATCTGTGATGCTGAGCGGGGGCAAAACTCAAGCATGTGGGTCAAGAAGTAGTCCCGGCTCTCAAGGCGGGCAGGCATATTCACGATCGGCCTCGGAGGTGGTAGCATACGTGTGGTTCCGTGCTTCCTGAAGATGGAGTCGATGATGTCCTTCGCGAACAGCCTTACCGAGCTCTTCCTTCCTGTCCGCGTCATCCACAGGTTGTACGCGTTCAGGATAGTGACATCAAGAAGATGGAGTACCACCTTCTTATACCACTTACACGTCTTCCTGAGGCAGTCAACAGCAGTGATTTGCATGTCACTCTTATCCACCAACCGCATGTTTATGTTGTAGTCCATAACAAGGTCAGGTTTGGAGATAGGGACTAGATGCTTCTCGCGGGTGACAGGGTCCATTTGGTATCTCTTCTTCCCGCTATCTCGCATTGTGGACTTGTGGAAGGTGGAGAGGACATTGACTGGCTTTGTGTCATGCCAACAAATAGCCAGTATACTGTCACTGCTGCTCTTCTTCCGGAAGATGTCTCCTTTCCGTGTAGCATGAAACTTGGGCCAGTGTTTTCTGTTTGCCCTGACAGTTCCACAGCTTCCCGTGCTCCTTGCAAGGAGATACCTGGCAAGGAGAGGAGAGGTGTAAAAATTGTCGCTGTACAAGATACGGTTGGCATCCAGATACGGCTCCATCAGTGTCTTCACAACCGCCCCTGAAAGACCCAGTAGGTCGTTTGGAATGTCCACATCAGTAGCGGTGTAGATGATGAGGTCCAGCACGTATCCTGTCTCGCAGTCACACAGTACAAAGAACTTGATCCCGAAGCGGTGACGCTTCGACGGAATGTACTGCCTGAAAGAGAGACGTCCACGGAAGAGGATCAAGGACTCATCAATCACAACATTCTGAAAAGGTTTGAAAAACCGGCGATACCTGGTCAGGAGGGAGTTCAGGAATGGCCGGATTTTCCAAAGCTTGTCAGCTCCGTGTGCGGCAGTGTTGTCGACAAAGTGCAAGCACTTCAGAATTTGCCGGTATTGGTCCCTGGGCATGTACATGTTGAAAACTGGCGTTGATCTAATGTCATGCATCAGCCAATAATCCAGCATGTTGTGTTTTCTCATGTGGGGCATTAGCATGGTGAGGGCCAAAAACACGAGGAGCTGAGGGATATCGATGGGCGTCCATCTCCTCATGTGGGGCGAGGCCATCTCTTCGGAGTGCTGGGTTGCGTAGAGGTTTGTCTCCCTGACGATGTCCCCGAGCAATCCATCGTCAAAGAATGCTCGGAAGTAGTCATAAGGGGTGTCATTTTCTGAACAGGGAAAGGCAGGCTGGACGCCATTTGGCCCCTTATCAAAATGGGGTGGAACCCCAGGCATATCCCGAGGCTCGCAGTGCTCCCACTCAAAGATAGGTGGCTCGTCCGGCCTCCTGCCCCTCCCGACCACTCGTGGGGCACCTCCTGGGGCACCTCCTGGGGCACCTCCCGGGGCACCTCCCGGGGCACCTCCCGGGGCACCTCCTGGGGCACCTCCCGGGGCACCTCCTGGGGCACCTCCCCGAGCACGTACCTGATCACCTCTTGCGGCCCTTCCTCGGGCCCTTCCTCGGGCCCTTCCTTGGGGCCCTTCCTTGGGCCCTTCCTTGGGCCCTTCCTTGGCCCCTTCCTCGGGCCCTTCCCCGGGCACCTTGCTGTGGCGGTCCCTGCTGTGGCTGTGGCTGTGGCTGCCCGCCATTAGAGTCGCTTGCTGGCGTGGGGGATATCCTGGCTTCAGGCGAATCGGGAGAGCTTGAGCCGGTGCCGGCATCACTCTCAGACATCGTCAGCCGACGCCTGGTCCTCCTGGTCCTCCTCATCCGCTGCAGCCCGGGTGGCGTTGACAACCTGGGAGGAGCAACAACAGCTGGTGTTGACGTTGATGGTCCTGGTTGTCCATGGGCGGGGGTTAGTGGTGAGAGCTGCACTACCCCCGAGATGTTCCCTAGCTCACCACCGGGCATCACTGGAGGCTCTGACGAAGCTCGCTGCCTGGATGTGGATGGGCGTGGCTGTGGGGATGACGATCTTCTTCGTTTGGCCTGTCTTGTGTTGCCTATGAAAATTGTGGGAATGGTATTTCGTATGAGGGATGTGCAGACTCAAACTTGACAACTAAGACATGATTGATTTGAGAGAGAGAGAGAGAGAGAGAGAGAGTCCTAGCAATTTCAAGGTCACCTGCGTAAGGAAACAAATGTACCGTATACCGTGATATACGCCTATCAAATGATTGCAAGCAATATACACCAATATGCAGTATATATATATACATATACATATATATATATATATATATATATATATATATATATATATATATATACTGTATATTGGTGTATATTGCTTGCAATCATTTGATAGGCGTTATTTAACGTGTACAGTACATTTCTTTCCTTACGAAAAGAGAGAGAAAAGTCCTAGCAATTTCAAGGTCACCTTCGTAAGGAAACAAATGTACCGTATACCGTGATATATACGCCTATCAAATGATTGAAAGCAATATACACCAATATACAGTATATATATATATACAGTATATATATATGTATATATATACATATATATATATATATATATATATATATAATATATATAAATATATATATATATATATATATATACCGTATATTGATATCATAATTTTTATAGGCGTATAATACCACGGTGTAGGGTTGATTTCATACTATGAAATCAACCCTACACCGTGATATACGCCTATCAAATGATTGCAAGCAACATGGAGTCACGCGAAGAAATGAATAAATACATGAATACATGAAGGTAGAGAAAGAAATTCCTACTTGGTGGTACTGCCCGGGTGGCTGTGAGGGTTGGTTGTTGAGGAGTGGCCTACAGTAATCAGTAAGTCACCAAACAAGATAGGAAGAAGAGAAAGAGAGAAAGAGAGAGAGAGAGAGAGAGAGAGAGAGAGAGAGAGAGAAAGTAAATTTATCCAAAATATCATATATAGAACAATAAATATACGTATATATATATATTATTATATATATAGACCGTATATGAGATCATTTTTTATTTGCGTATATATCACGGTGTAGTATTTCATACTATGAAATCCTGCACCTTGATATACGCCTATCAAATGATTGAAAACTCGCAAACACTAAATAATAATATCAATATCATCGTTTGATAGGCGTATAATATCACGGTGTAGGGTTGATTTCATACTATGAAATCAACCCTACACCGTGATATACGCCTATCAAATGATTGCAAGCAACATGGAGTCAAGCGAAGAAATGAATAAATACATGAAGGTAGAGAAAGAATATACTACAAGATGGTAGTGCCCGGGGCTAATTGTCAAGGTTATTCTGGGAGTTGACCTGATAAACAGTGAGTCACACAAACAGATGGGAAGAAGGAAAGAGAGAGAGAAAGAGAGAGAGAGAGAGAGAGAGAGAGAGAGAGAGAGAGAGAGAAAGTAAATTTATCCAAAATAACATATATAGAACAATAAATATACGTATATATATATATATATATATATATATATACCGTATATTGAGATCATCATTTTTATAGGCGTCTATATCACGGTGTAGGGTTGATTTCATACTATGAAATCAACCCTACACCGTGATATACGCCTATCAAATGATTGCAAGCAACATGGAGTCACGCGAAGAAATGAATAAATACATGAAGGTAGAGAAAGAAATTCCTACTTGGTGGTACTGCCCGGGTGGCTGTGAGGGTTGGTTGTTTGAGGAGTGTCCTACAGTAATCAGTCAGTAACTCACACAACCACGATGGAAGAAGGAAAGAGAAAGAGAGAGAAAGAGAGAGAGAGAGAGAGAGAGAGAGAAAGTAAATTTATCAAATATCATATATAGAAATAAACATAAATATATATATATATATATATATATATATATATATATATATATTATATATATATATATCGATATTTGAATCATCATTTTTATAGGCGTATATATCACGGTGTAGGGTTGATTTCATAGTATGAAATCAACCCTACACCGTGATATAGACGCCTATCAAATGATGGTATTGATATTATTTCGTGTTTGCGAGTTTTCATTCTTTTGATAGGCATATATCACGGTGTAGGATTGATTTCATAGTATGAAATCAACCCTACACCGTGATATAGACGCCTATCAAATGATTGATATTATTATTCGAGTTTGCGAGTTTTCATCATTTGATAGGCATATATCACGGTGTAGGGTTGATTTCATACTATGAAATCAATCCTACACCGTGATATACGCCTATCAAATGATTGAAAACTCGCAAACACTAAATAATAATATCAATATCATCATTGATAGGCGTATATATCACGGTGTAGGGTTGATTTCATACTATGAAATCAACCCTACACCGTGATATACGCCTATCAAATGATTGCAAGCAACATGGAGTCAAGCGAAGAAATGAATAAATACATGAAGGTAGAGAAAGAATATACTACAAGATGGTAGTGCCCGGGGCTAATTGTCAAGGTTATTCTGGGGATTGACCTGAGAACAGTGAGTCACACAAACAGATGGGAAGAAGGAAAGAGAGAGAGAAAGAGAGAGAGAGAGGTGTGAGGGAGAGAGAGAGAGAGAGAGAGAGAGGAAAGTAAATTTATCCAAAATATCATATATAGAACAATAAATATATATATATATATATATATATATATATATATTATATATATATAGTATATATATATATATATATATATATATATACGTATATTGAGATCATCATTTTTTATAGGCGTCTATATCACGGTGTAGGGTTGATTTCATACTATGAAATCAATCCTACACCGTGATATACGCCTATCAAATGAATGAAAACTCCCAAACCGAAATAATAATCAATTCATTTGATAGGCGTCTATATCACGGTGTAGGGTTGATTTCATACTATGAAATCAATCCTACACCGTGATATACGCCTATCAAATGATTGAAAACTAGTTTTCAATACCATTTGATAGGCGTATATCACGGGGCAGGGTTGATTTCATACTATGAAATCAATCCTACACCGTGATATATGCCTATCAAATGAATGAAAACTCGCAAAACACGAAATAATAATATCAATACCATCATTTGATAGGCGTCTATATCACGGTGTAGGGTTGATTTCATACTATGAAATCAACCCTACACCGTGATATACGCCTATCAAATGATTGAAAACTCGCAAAACACGAAATAATAATATCAATACCATCATTTGATAGGCGTCTATCTCACGGTGTAGGGTTGATTTCATACTATGAAATCAATCCTACACCGTGATATACGCCTATCAAATGATTGAAAACTCGCAAACACGAAATAATAATATCAATACCATCATTTGATAGGCGTCTATATCACGGTGTAGGGTTGATTTCATACTATGAAATCAATCCTACACCGTGATATACGCCTATCAAATGATTGAAAACTCGCAAACACGAAATAATAATATCAATACCATCATTTGATAGGCGTCTATATCACGGTGTAGGGTTGATTTCATACTATGAAATCAATCCTACACCGTGATATACGCCTATCAAATGATTGAAAACTCGCAAACACGAAATAATAATATCAATACAACTATTTGATAGGCGCCTATGTCCCCGTGTAGGGTTGATTTCATACTATGAAATCAATCCTACACCGTGATATACGCTATCAAATGATTGAAAACTCGCAAACACGAAATAATAATATCAATACCATCATTTGATAGGCGTCTATATCACGGTGTAGGGTGGATTTCATACTATGAAATCAATCCTACACCGTGATATACGCCTATCAAATGATTGAAAACTCGCAAACACGAAATAATAATATCAATACCATCATTTGATAGGCGTCTATATCCCGGTGTAGGGTTGATTTGAAACTAAGAAATCAATCCTACACGTGATATAGGCCTATCAGATGATTGAAAACTCGCAAACACGAAATAATAATATCAATACCATCATTTGATAGGCGTCTATATCACGGTGTAGGGTTGATTTCATACTATGAAATCAATCCTACACCGTGATATATCGCTATCAAATGATTGAAAACTCGCAAACACGAAATAATAATATCAATACCATCATTTGATAGGCGTCTATATCACGGTGGAGGGGTGGTTTCATACTATGAAATCAATCCTACACCGTGATATATGCCTATCAAATGATTGAAAACTCGCAAACACGAAATAATAATATCAATACCATCATTGATAGGAGTCTATATCACGGTGTAGGGTTGATTTCATACTATGAAATCAATCCTACACCGTGATATACGCCTATCAAATGATTGAAAACTCGCAAACACGAAATAATAATATCAATACCATCATTTGATAGGCGTCTATATCACGGTGTAGGGTTGATTTCATACTATGAAATCAATCCTACACCGTGATATACGCCTATCAAATGATTGAAAACTCGCAAACACGAAATAATAATATCAATACCATCATTTGATAGGCGTCTATATCACGGTGTAGGGTTGATTTCATACTATGAAATCAACCCTACAACGTGATATAAGCCTATCAAATGAATGAAAACTCGCAAACACGAAATAATAATATCAATACCATCATTTGATAGGCGTCTATATCACGGTGTAGGGTTGATTTCATACTATGAAATCAATCCTACACCGTGATATACGCCTATCAAATGATTGAAAACTCGCAAACACGAAATAATAATATCAATACCATCATTTGATAGGCGTCTATATCACGGTGTAGGGTTGTATTCATACTATGAAATCAATCCTACACCGTGATATACGCCTATCAAATGATTGAAAACTCGCAAACACGAAATAATAATATCAATACCATCATTTGATAGGCGTCTATATCACGGTGTAGGGTTGATTTCATACTATGAAATCAATCCTACACCGTGATATACGCCTATCAAATGATTGAAAACTCG
>CM064505.1:20360250-20367750 GCA_032716605.1 Paralithodes platypus
CTCTCTCTCTCTGGCTAGCTCGCTTTCTTTCTCTCTCTCTCTCCTCCCTTCTCCTTCGTACGCGCTGTCTCCCTTCCTCCCTGTCTCTCTTCTCTATATTTCTCCCTTTCGTATATGTAATTCTCATTATTCTTTTCTCTAATCCCTCTTTCTTTATTTGCTTGTAATATTTCTGTATTATTATATCTTTTTCACTCTATTTTCAGTTCAGTTTCTGTATTCTCTTTCATTTATCACTAATAAATTTCATTCCTTACAAGTTACCGTACAAATACGGTATTCCTTCGGTAAGCCCTTCTTATTTTATCTTGTTTCTCCTTATTTCTGTATTCTCTGTATTCTCGCTCTCTCTCTCTCTCTCTCTCTCTCTTTCTGTCTCTCTCACTCCTCTTATCTGTCTGTCTGACTCTCTCTCTCTCTCTCTCTGGCTAGCTCGCTTTCTCTCTCTCTCTCCTCCTTCTCCTTCGTACGCGCTGTCTCCCATTCTCCCTGTCTCTCTTCTCTATATTTCTCCCTTTCGTATATGTAATTCACATTATCCTTTTCTATAAATCTTATTTCTTTATTTGCTTGTAATATTTCTGTATTATTATCTTTTTCACTCTATTTTCAGTTCAGTTTCTGTATTCTCTTTCATTTATCACTAATAAATTTCATTCCTTACAAGCTACCGTACAAATACGGTATATATGATTATATATATATATATATATAATATATATATATATTTATACTGTATACTGTATCGGTGTATATCACGGTATACGGCATATTTCTCCCTTACGAAAGGAGAGAAGAGTCATAGCAATTTCAAGGTCACCTTCGTAAGGAAAAAAATATACCGTACATGGTGATATAATATACGCCTATCAAATGATTGATATTATATATATATATATATACTGTATTTTGGTGAATATTGATATCAATCATTTGATATATATATCCCATGTACGGTATATTGTTCCTTACGAAGTGACCTTGAAATTGCTCTTCTCTCTCCTTTCGTAAGGAGAGAAATATACCGTATACCGTGATATATACCCTATCAAATGAGTGATATCAATATATATATACTGTATATTGGTGTATATTGATTTCAATCATTTGATAGGCGTATATATCACGGTATATACGGTAGATTTCTGTCCCTACAATGTACCGATACGTACATGATGATAGGTATGCCTATCAAATGATTGATATCAATATACGGTATATATATATATATATATATACTGTATTTTGTGAATATTGATATCAATCATTTGATAGGCGTAATATATCACCATGTACGGTATATTTTTTTCCTTACGAAGGTGACCTTGAAATTGCTATCACTCTTCTCTCCTTTCGTAAGGAGAGAAATATACCGTATACCGTGATATATACGCCTATCAAATGATTGATATCAATATATATATATACTGTATATTGGTGTATATTGATTTCAATCATTTGATAGGCGTATATATCACGGTATACGGTAGATTTCTGTCCCTACAATGTACCGATACGTACATGATAGGTTCCTATCAAATGATTGATATCAATATACCGGTATATATATATATATATAATATATACTGTATATTGGTGAATATTGATATCAATCATTTGATAGGCGTATATATATCACCATGTACGGTATATTTTTTTCCTTACGAAGGTGACCTTTAAATTGCTATGACTCTTCTCTCTCCTTTCGTAAGGAGAGAAATGTACCGTATACCGTGATATATACGCCTATCAAATGATTGATATCAATATATATATACTGTATATTGGTCTATATTGATTTCAATCATTTGATAGGCGTATATATCACGGTATACGGTACATTTCTGTCCCTACTATGTACCGTACCTGTGACCTGGAAATTGCTATGACTCTTCTCTCTCCTTTCGTAAGGAGAAAAATGTACCGTATACCGTGATATATACGCCTATCAAATGATTGATATCAATATATATATACTGTATATTGGTCTATATTGATTTCAATCATTTGATAGGCGTATATATCACGGTATACGGTACATTTCTGTCCCTACTATGTACCGTACATGTGACCTGGAAATTGCTATGACTCTTCTCTCTCCTTTCGTAAGGAGACAAATGTACCGTATACCGTGATATATACGCCTATCAAATGATTGATATCAATATATATATACTGTATATTGGTCTATATTGATTTCAATCATTTGATAGGCGTATATATCACGGTATACGGTACATTTCTGATCCTACTATGTACCGTACATGTGACCTGGAAATTGCTAGGACTCTTATCTCTCCTTTCGTAAGGAGACAAATGTACCGTATACCGTGATATATACGCCTATCAAATGATTGATATCAATATATATATACTGTATATTGGTCTATATTGATTTCAATCATTTGATAGGCGTATATATCACGGTATACGGTACATTTCTGTCCCTACTATGTACCGTACATGTGACCTGGAAATTGCTATGACTCTTCTCTCTCCTTTCGTAAGGAGACAAATGTACCGTATACCGTGATATATACGCCTATCAAATGATTGATATCAATATATATATACTGTATATTGGTCTATATTGATTTCAATCATTTGATAGGCGTATATATCACGGTATACGGTACATTTCTGTCCCTACTATGTACCGTACCTGTGACCTGGAAATTGCTAGGACTCTTATCTCTCCTTTCGTAAGGAGACAAATGTACCGTATACCGTGATATATACGCCTATCAAATGATTGATATCAATATATATATACTGTATATTGGTCTATATTGATTTCAATCATTTGATAGGCGTATATATCACGGTATACGGTACATTTCTGTCCCTACTATGTACCGTACATGTGACCTGGAAATTGCTATGACTCTTCTCTCTCCTTTCGTAAGGAGACAAATGTACCGTATACCGTGATATATACGCCTATCAAATGATTGATATCAATATATATATACTGTATATTGGTCTATATTGATTTCAATCATTTGATAGGCGTATATATCACGGTATACGGTACATTTCTGTCCCTACTATGTACCGTACCTGTGACCTGGAAATTGCTATGACTCTTCTCTCTCCTTTCGTAAGGAGACAAATGTACCGTATACCGTGATATATACGCCTATCAAATGATTGATATCAATATATATATACTGTATATTGGTCTATATTGATTTCAATCATTTGATAGGCGTATATATCACGGTATAGGGTACATTTCTGTCCCTACTATGTACCGTACATGTGACCTGGAAATTGCTATGACTCTTCTCTCTCCTTTCGTAAGGAGACAAATGTACCGTATACCGTGATATATTACGCCTATCAAATGATTGATATCAATATATATATACTGTATATTGGTCTATATTGATTTCAATCATTTGATAGGCGTATATATCACGGTATACGGTACATTTCTGTCCCTACTATGTACCGTACATGTGACCTGGAAATTGCTATGACTCTTCTCTCTCCTTTCGTAAGGAGAAAAATGTACCGTATACCGTGATATATACGCCTATCAAATGATTGATATCAATATATATACTGTATATTGGTCTATATTGATTTCAATCATTTGATAGGCGTATATATCACGGTATACGGTACATTTCTGTCCCTACAATGTACCGGTACGTACATGGTGATATGTATGCCTATCAAATGATTGATACCAATATACGGTATATATATATATATATATATATATATATACCATATATTGATTGAAATCATTTGATAGGCGTATATATATATATATATATATAGGCGTGCATTTTCACTCTCTCTCTCTGTTTCGCTTGCTTTGCAGGAATTTTTGTTTTGTTTTATAAATAATATTATTTCAACACATTTCCAAATCACCCTATGGGGTAGTGTTGATGACTCATTTTTTTTTTTGTGGTGTTCCCAGGAGGTGTAATCCACATTGCATTGAGGTAGAAAAGGCAGTTATAGGATTGAGGTAGATAAAAGGCAGTTATATGATTGAGGTAGACAAATGACATGGATGTATGAGGTAGACCAAGAAGCAGATGGATGGATGAGATTAGAAACTTATGGATGTAATGGGTGATGTTGCTGATGATGATGAATGCACTTGTGTTTGGGTAGTGTGCTATTCCACCATATGAATGATTGAATGACATGAATTCATGAGGTAGTTTGAAATAGATGAATGAATGATTGCATGAACTTATGAATGATTGGCAAGAGGTCTAGAGGAGGAGGAGGTCTTGGAAGAGGTCTAGAAGTGTTCCAGTGTGTGGTACTCTGTGTAACATGGAGAAGCGCATAGTCCCACATTACAATAGCTACACATGAACGTAGTTTCCTTCCTAATTTGGTTCCTCCTTGTTGTATGTTTGCAGACGTGGCACTGCTTCAGTCCGTGCTTCCGGTTGGCTGCGATCTGTGATGCTGAGCGGGGGCAAAACTCAAGCATGTGGGTCAAGAAGTAGTCCCGGCTCTCAAGGCGGGCAGGCATATTCACGATCGGCCTCGGAGGTGGTAGCATACGTGTGGTTCCGTGCTTCCTGAAGATGGAGTCGATGATGTCCTTCGCGAACAGCCTTACCGAGCTCTTCCTTCCTGTCCGCGTCATCCACAGGTTGTACGCGTTCAGGATAGTGACATCAAGAAGATGGAGTACCACCTTCTTATACCACTTACACGTCTTCCTGAGGCAGTCAACAGCAGTGATTTGCATGTCACTCTTATCCACCAACCGCATGTTTATGTTGTAGTCCATAACAAGGTCAGGTTTGGAGATAGGGACTAGATGCTTCTCGCGGGTGACAGGGTCCATTTGGTATCTCTTCTTCCCGCTATCTCGCATTGTGGACTTGTGGAAGGTGGAGAGGACATTGACTGGCTTTGTGTCATGCCAACAAATAGCCAGTATACTGTCACTGCTGCTCTTCTTCCGGAAGATGTCTCCTTTCCGTGTAGCATGAAACTTGGGCCAGTGTTTTCTGTTTGCCCTGACAGTTCCACAGCTTCCCGTGCTCCTTGCAAGGAGATACCTGGCAAGGAGAGGAGAGGTGTAAAAATTGTCGCTGTACAAGATACGGTTGGCATCCAGATACGGCTCCATCAGTGTCTTCACAACCGCCCCTGAAAGACCCAGTAGGTCGTTTGGAATGTCCACATCAGTAGCGGTGTAGATGATGAGGTCCAGCACGTATCCTGTCTCGCAGTCACACAGTACAAAGAACTTGATCCCGAAGCGGTGACGCTTCGACGGAATGTACTGCCTGAAAGAGAGACGTCCACGGAAGAGGATCAAGGACTCATCAATCACAACATTCTGAAAAGGTTTGAAAAACCGGCGATACCTGGTCAGGAGGGAGTTCAGGAATGGCCGGATTTTCCAAAGCTTGTCAGCTCCGTGTGCGGCAGTGTTGTCGACAAAGTGCAAGCACTTCAGAATTTGCCGGTATTGGTCCCTGGGCATGTACATGTTGAAAACTGGCGTTGATCTAATGTCATGCATCAGCCAATAATCCAGCATGTTGTGTTTTCTCATGTGGGGCATTAGCATGGTGAGGGCCAAAAACACGAGGAGCTGAGGGATATCGATGGGCGTCCATCTCCTCATGTGGGGCGAGGCCATCTCTTCGGAGTGCTGGGTTGCGTAGAGGTTTGTCTCCCTGACGATGTCCCCGAGCAATCCATCGTCAAAGAATGCTCGGAAGTAGTCATAAGGGGTGTCATTTTCTGAACAGGGAAAGGCAGGCTGGACGCCATTTGGCCCCTTATCAAAATGGGGTGGAACCCCAGGCATATCCCGAGGCTCGCAGTGCTCCCACTCAAAGATAGGTGGCTCGTCCGGCCTCCTGCCCCTCCCGACCACTCGTGGGGCACCTCCTGGGGCACCTCCTGGGGCACCTCCGGGGCACCTCCCGGGGCACCTCCCGGGGCACCTCCCGGGGCACCTCCTGGGGCACCTCCCGGGGCACCTCCTGGGGCACCTCCCCGAGCACGTACCTGATCACCTCTTGCGGCCCTTCCTCGGGCCCTTCCTCGGGCCCTTCCTTGGGCCCTTCCTTGGGCCCTTCCTTGGGCCCTTCCTTGGCCCCTTCCTCGGGCCCTTCCCCGGGCACCTTGCTGTGGCGGTCCCTGCTGTGGCTGTGGCTGTGGCTGCCCGCCATTAGAGTCGCTTGCTGGCGTGGGGGATATCCTGGCTTCAGGCGAATCGGGAGAGCTTGAGCCGGTGCCGGCATCACTCTCAGACATCGTCAGCCGACGCCTGGTCCTCCTGGTCCTCCTCATCCGCTGCAGCCCGGGTGGCGTTGACAACCTGGGAGGAGCAACAACAGCTGGTGTTGACGTTGATGGTCCTGGTTGTCCATGGGCGGGGGTTAGTGGTGAGAGCTGCACTACCCCCGAGATGTTCCCTAGCTCACCACCGGGCATCACTGGAGGCTCTGACGAAGCTCGCTGCCTGGATGTGGATGGGCGTGGCTGTGGGGATGACGATCTTCTTCGTTTGGCCTGTCTTGTGTTGCCTATGAAAATTGTGGGAATGGTATTTCGTATGAGGGATGTGCAGACTCAAACTTGACAACTAAGACATGATTGATTTGAGAGAGAGAGAGAGAGAGAGAGAGAGAGAGAGAGAGAGAGAGAGAGAGTCCTAGCAATTTCAAGGTCACCTGCGTAAGGAAACAAATGTACCGTATACCGTGATATATACGCCTATCAAATGATTGCAAGCAATATACACCAATATGCAGTATATATATATACATATACATATATATATATATATATATATATATATATATATATATATATATACTGTATATTGGTGTATATTGCTTGCAATCATTTGATAGGCGTATATATAACGTGTACAGTACATTTCTTTCCTTACGAAAAGAGAGAGAAAAGTCCTAGCAATTTCAAGGTCACCTTCGTAAGGAAACAAATGTACCGTATACCGTGATATATACGCCTATCAAATGATTGCAAGCAATATACACCAATATACAGTATATATATATATATATATATATATATATATATATATATATATATATATATAAATATATATATATATATATATATATATATATATTTATATATATATATATATATATATATATACCGTATATTGATATCATAATTTTTTATAGGCGTATATATCACGGTGTAGGGTTGATTTCATACTATGAAATCAACCCTACACCGTGATATACGCCTATCAAATGATTGCAAGCAACATGGAGTCACGCGAAGAAATGAATAAATACATGAATACATGAAGGTAGAGAAAGAAATTCCTACTTGGTGGTACTGCCCGGGTGGCTGTGAGGGTTGGTTGTTTGAGGAGTGGCCTACAGTAATCAGTAAGTCACACAAACAAGATAGGAAGAAGGAAAGAGAAAGAGAGAAAGAGAGAAAGAGAGAGAGAGAAAGAGAGAGAGAGAGAGAGAGAAAGTAAATTTATCCAAAATATCATATATAGAACAATAA
>CM064505.1:20370250-20486223 GCA_032716605.1 Paralithodes platypus
TGAAATCAACCCTACACCGTGATATATACGCCTATCAAATGATGGTATTGATATTATTATTTCGTGTTTGCGAGTTTTCATTCATTTGATAGGCATATATCACGGTGTAGGGTTGATTTCATACTATGAAATCAATCCTACACCGTGATATACGCCTATCAAATGATTGAAAACTCGCAAACACGAAATAATAATATCAATACCATCATTTGATAGGCGTCTATATCACGGTGTAGGGTTGATTTCATACTATGAAATCAATCCTACACCGTGATATACGCCTATCAAATGATTGAAAACTCGCAAACACGAAATAATAATATCAATACCATCATTTGATAGGCGTCTATATCACGGTGTAGGGTTGATTTCATACTATGAAATCAATCCTACACCGTGATATACGCCTATCAAATGATTGAAAACTCGCAAACACGAAATAATAATATCAATACCATCATTTGATAGGCGTCTATATCACGGTGTAGGGTTGATTTCATACTATGAAATCAATCCTACACCGTGATATACGCCTATCAAATGATTGAAAACTCGCAAACACGAAATAATAATATCAATACCATCATTTGATAGGCGTCTATATCACGGTGTAGGGTTGATTTCATACTATGAAATCAATCCTACACCGTGATATACGCCTATCAAATGATTGAAAACTCGCAAACACGAAATAATAATATCAATACCATCATTTGATAGGCGTCTATATCACGGTGTAGGGTTGATTTCATACTATGAAATCAACCCTACACCGTGATATATGCCTATCAAATGATTGAAAACTCGCAAACACGAAATAATAATATCAATACCATCATTTGATAGGCGTCTATATCACGGTGTAGGGTTGATTTCATACTATGAAATCAACCCTACACCGTGATATATGCCTATCAAATGATTGAAAACTCGCAAACACGAATAATAATATCAATACCATCATTTGATAGGCGTCTATATCACGGTGTAGGGTTGATTTCATACTATGAAATCAATCCTACACCGTGATATACGCCTATCAAATGATTGAAAACTCGCAAACACGAAATAATAATATCAATACCATCATTTGATAGGCGTCTATATCACGGTGTAGGGTTGATTTCATACTATGAAATCAACCCTACACCGTGATATATGCCTATCAAATGAATGAAAACTCGCAAACACGAAATAATAATATCAATACCATCATTTGATAGGCGTCTATATCACGGTGTAGGGTTGATTTCATACTATGAAATCAACCCTACACCGTGATATACGCCTATCAAATGATGGTATTGATATTATTTTTCCTTGTTAGCGAGTTTTCATTCATTTGATAGGCATATATCACGGTGTAGGGTTGATTTCATACTATGAAATCAATCCTACACCGTGATATACGCCTATCAAATGATTGAAAACTCGCAAACACGAAATAATAATATCAATACCATCATTTGATAGGCGTCTATATCACGGTGTAGGGTTGATTTCATACTATGAAATCAATCCTACACCGTGATATACGCCTATCAAATGATTGAAAACTCGCAAACACGAAATAATAATATCAATACCATCATTTGATAGGCGTCTATATCACGGTGTAGGGTTGATTTCATACTATGAAATCAATCCTACACCGTGATATACGCCTATCAAATGATTGAAAACTCGCAAACACGAAATAATAATATCAATACCATCATTTGATAGGCGTCTATATCACGGTGTAGGGTTGATTTCATACTATGAAATCAATCCTACACCGTGATATACGCCTATCAAATGATTGAAAACTCGCAAACACGAAATAATAATATCAATACCATCATTTGATAGGCGTCTATATCACGGTGTAGGGTTGATTTCATACTATGAAATCAATCCTACACCGTGATATACGCCTATCAAATGATTGAAAACTCGCAAACACGAAATAATAATATCAATACCATCATTTGATAGGCGTCTATATCACGGTGTAGGGTTGATTTCATACTATGAAATCAACCCTACACCGTGATATATGCCTATCAAATGATTGAAAACTCGCAAACACGAAATAATAATATCAATACCATCATTTGATAGGCGTCTATATCACGGTGTAGGGTTGATTTCATACTATGAAATCAACCCTACACCGTGATATATGCCTATCAAATGATTGAAAACTCGCAAACACGAAATAATAATATCAATACCATCATTTGATAGGCGTCTATATCACGGTGTAGGGTTGATTTCATACTATGAAATCAATCCTACACCGTGATATACGCCTATCAAATGATTGAAAACTCGCAAACACGAAATAATAATATCAATACCATCATTTGATAGGCGTCTATATCACGGTGTAGGGTTGATTTCATACTATGAAATCAATCCTACACCGTGATATACGCCTATCAAATGATTGAAAACTCGCAAACACGAAATAATAATATCAATACCATCATTTGATAGGCGTCTATATCACGGTGTAGGG
This sequence comes from Paralithodes platypus, assembly GCA_032716605.1. NCBI lineage: Eukaryota > Metazoa > Arthropoda > Malacostraca > Decapoda > Lithodidae > Paralithodes > Paralithodes platypus. The sequence continues at coordinate 20,372,754 of CM064505.1, forward strand.
TTGATTTCATACTATGAAATCAATCCTACACCGTGATATACGCCTATCAAATGATTGAAAACTCGCAAACACGAAATAATAATATCAATACCATCATTTGATAGGCGTCTATATCACGGTGTAGGGTTGATTTCATACTATGAAATCAACCCTACACCGTGATATATGCCTATCAAATGATTGAAAACTCGCAAACACGAAATAATAATATCAATACCATCATTTGATAGGCGTCTATATCACGGTGTAGGGTTGATTTCATACTATGAAATCAACCCTACACCGTGATATATGCCTATCAAATGATTGAAAACTCGCAAACACGAAATAATAATATCAATACCATCATTTGATAGGCGTCTATATCACGGTGTAGGGTTGATTTCATACTATGAAATCAATCCTACACCGTGATATACGCCTATCAAATGATTGAAAACTCGCAAACACGAAATAATAATATCAATACCATCATTTGATAGGCGTCTATATCACGGTGTAGGGTTGATTTCATACTATGAAATCAACCCTACACCGTGATATATGCCTATCAAATGAATGAAAACTCGCAAACACGAAATAATAATATCAATACCATCATTTGATAGGCGTCTATATCACGGTGTAGGGTTGATTTCATACTATGAAATCAACCCTACACCGTGATATATACGCCTATCAAATGATGGTATTGATATTATTATTTCGTGTTTGCGAGTTTTCATTCATTTGATAGGCATATATCACGGTGTAGGGTTGATTTCATACTATGAAATCAATCCTACACCGTGATATACGCCTATCAAATGATTGAAAACTCGCAAACACGAAATAATAATATCAATACCATCATTTGATAGGCGTCTATATCACGGTGTAGGGTTGATTTCATACTATGAAATCAATCCTACACCGTGATATACGCCTATCAAATGATTGAAAACTCGCAAACACGAAATAATAATATCAATACCATCATTTGATAGGCGTCTATATCACGGTGTAGGGTTGATTTCATACTATGAAATCAATCCTACACCGTGATATACGCCTATCAAATGATTGAAAACTCGCAAACACGAAATAATAATATCAATACCATCATTTGATAGGCGTCTATATCACGGTGTAGGGTTGATTTCATACTATGAAATCAATCCTACACCGTGATATACGCCTATCAAATGATTGAAAACTCGCAAACACGAAATAATAATATCAATACCATCATTTGATAGGCGTCTATATCACGGTGTAGGGTTGATTTCATACTATGAAATCAATCCTACACCGTGATATACGCCTATCAAATGATTGAAAACTCGCAAACACGAAATAATAATATCAATACCATCATTTGATAGGCGTCTATATCACGGTGTAGGGTTGATTTCATACTATGAAATCAACCCTACACCGTGATATATGCCTATCAAATGATTGAAAACTCGCAAACACGAAATAATAATATCAATACCATCATTTGATAGGCGTCTATATCACGGTGTAGGGTTGATTTCATACTATGAAATCAACCCTACACCGTGATATATGCCTATCAAATGATTGAAAACTCGCAAACACGAAATAATAATATCAATACCATCATTTGATAGGCGTCTATATCACGGTGTAGGGTTGATTTCATACTATGAAATCAATCCTACACCGTGATATACGCCTATCAAATGATTGAAAACTCGCAAACACGAAATAATAATATCAATACCATCATTTGATAGGCGTCTATATCACGGTGTAGGGTTGATTTCATACTATGAAATCAATCCTACACCGTGATATACGCCTATCAAATGATTGAAAACTCGCAAACACGAAATAATAATATCAATACCATCATTTGATAGGCGTCTATATCACGGTGTAGGGTTGATTTCATACTATGAAATCAACCCTACACCGTGATATACGCCTATCAAATGAATGGAAACGTAATATATGAAGACCAACACCACAATCTTCAATCGCTTGCAATAAAACTTTCAAGCAATTTCAGTCACATGCGTAAGGAATGTATTCTACTGTACACCGATATATATGTATTATATAGCCTACGCCTATAAGATAATAAGATAATGAATGGAAACGTAATATATGAAGACCAACACCACAATCTTCAATCGCTTGCAATAAAACTTTCAAGCAATTTCAGTCACATGCGTAAGGAAATAATGAATGGAAACGTAATATATGAAGACCAACACCACAATCTTCAATCGCTTGCAATCAAACTTGCAAACAATTTCAGTCACATGCGTAAGGAATGTATTCTACTGTACACCGATATATATATGTATTATATAGCCTACGCCTATAAATAATGAATGGAAACGTAATATATGAAGACCAACACCACAATCTTCAATCGCTTGCAATCAAACTTGCAAACAATTTCAGTCACATGCGTAAGGAATGTATTCTACTGTACACCGATATATATATGTATTATATAGCCTACGCCTATAAATAATGAATGGAAACGTAATATATGAAGACCAACACCACAATCTTCAATCGCTTGCAATCAAACTTGCGAGCAATTTCAGTCACATGCGTAAGGAATGTATTCTACTGTACACCGATATATATAATATATATAATCTCTATCAATCTCTCAAATAATATAAATGTACATTGTACTTACCAACACCAACACCAGTGTGTTCATCAAGCTCCTCGTCACTATCTTCACCATCTTCGCCCCGCAAGTTATGGCGTCTGTGAAAACCGATGACAGGGTTATCTTCCAGTTCTTCTTCCTCCTCACTTCCCCCACTGTCACCAAGCCCTTCCATGCTTTCATTCAACGATATTCTAGATACCGCTAAAGAGTTCATCAGCAGAACTAACTCCTCGGCTGAGAGCGGGACCCTACGCCTTGGCTGGCGCGACGTACTAGGGGCGGGCACCGAATCGAACACGGGCAAATCTTGTCTCTCCATTGTGGCGGCTAGAGCGGTACTGAGCCAAGCTCACGTGATGGGGATGTGTGGGTGGGACTTACTAGTGCACTGCCTGACCGCTAGATTTTGCTTTCCACTTAAATTACGGCGGGAAATACCAACTCGACCTATGTCGCGCGCCGCCACATAGTCCAGATTTATTATACTCGACTTATGTTGTGCGCCGCCATTTAAGGGTTAAGGACATCGCTATGCTATAAGCCTGTCTTGCTCAACCCCAGTTCCTTACCTAGAGTATCCCAGCTAGACATTATTAATCGAGTAGACACTTGTTAGTATTTAATATAAGCTCTTTGATATGTGCGCATTATTATTCACAGCATTTATTAGTCTAGGTTGTTGCTGAGCCGCACAACCATAGCAGACTATTTCGTTGATGAGGAAGTATTTCTTTTAGTGTTGAACATTGCTACCGTTGCGCATTTATAGTATTCTCGTGTTAACATTATATGTCCAATCTTTTTGTGTATTCGATTTTCACGTGTGGTGTCCTGCCTCCTGCCTTTATCTAGTTCTAAATCAGTACGAGCATCTTATGAGCATCAGACTTTCTTCAGAAATTTCCAGGTCTATGCTGTAGGACTATACTTCACTTTCTTTCAGATAGGAGTGAAGAGTTTATTGTTGTTTAGAGTAACTGTATTGAAGCATCTTTTTATTGTATTAAATCTTGCAGGGATTTAATTGATCTTTCCATAGATTCCTTTTTTATGCATTTTAACGTAACTTGCATCTTGTTTGTTATCAGGCTATACCAGTGCAGGTTAGCCTGAAGTAGAGTACATTGATGCCCAGTTAAGGATACCCCGCTATTGCAGATTAACCCGGGAGGGTATAGGTGTTTTGTTCGCCGGCATATAAGTTCGAGGGTTTGGATCTAGCGTACCGTTGTTGCATAGTGCCCTATTACTAGTCCAATCATTGAGTGCCCTTGTTTTATTCGTAGTCCCTGTCGTAACAACGGATAGAGGCAGATCCCTTTTACAGCCAATCTCTCCCTCTCTCGCTCTTGTTTGTTTGCACAATCTGCTCCTTCTGTAGTTTCTCCATGCCCGATAAGTTAAATGATCTTTTGATATCTGTGACACAGCATTTGTATCCAACACAATACCCTGCTTGCAAAACCGTCGAACCCCGGACAACGTTGCTTGCAACTTTAATTATTATTATTATTATTATTATATAACTGTACTTGTGTTATGTACGTACGGACGCATTCTCCCCTTTCCCTTCCATGTGTGAGTAAGTATGTATGTGTGTGGGTGTGTGTGTGTGTGTGTTTGCAGGCTTTGTGTATATTATACCACCTTGTTGCTATTATTATTTCTAATTATTGGGTTCACTATTATGCATATAATTGGTTAATACAAGTATCTACATATTGTATTCCGTTGTTAGCCCATACAAATGTGTGTATTTGTGCATATTGCTGTATACTATCCATTACCCATACACCCCTACTCCTTCCCCCTCCCTGTCCTACATACCCCCTCCCCCTATTCTCCGCCTCCCCCACCTGTCATGACGGACACTTAAGGCGCCCAAGGACCTAGCGCCTGTTAGTGACCTGAAGAAGCCATCTGTGAAACGTTGTCAATAAAATGCTCCTTCTCACATGGTGTTTATATTTAGCCCTTTTGGAGTTACAGAGGTTAAGGTTCAACATTTCTGGCCTAACTACATGGAACAGGGTATAAACTCTGAGCCTTTCTTTTTTCCTATGTGAATGAGGGAGACAAAAGGCATAACTCCCTGCAGCGTGTGCCTCCCCCAGTTTTGAAAGAGTGACAGGGCCAAAATCAAGGGACGTTCGAGCTAAACTGCCTGGACACACAGAGTTTGTAACAATTTAAGTCATAGGAAGAGGGAAAAACTGATTCTGGGAGAAGAGTTCCAGAGCTCAGCAGTTGAATAGAAGAAAGTCTGAGAATAGCGTTTCACTCTTGGGTTGGAGAGTTGCACAGATTAGGGGTCGGATTGTGTTGGAAGGTGGGTACTACGTACCATACATAGGGGAGGTGGTATACACAGGGAAAGATCTGAGGAGCACTGATTATTGTAGCAGCGATAGAATGGCGAGAGAGATGCAACATTGCGGCGAAGAGAGAAAGATTGCAGAGAGTTGGTGAGTGGACAGGAGTTAATGATACGAAAGGCTTTCCTTTCTACATTGTCTAGGAGTGCGGTGTGAGAGGATCCTTCCCACACATGTGAACAATACTCAATACAAGGACGCACTGTACAGAGCAAGAAGCTGCACAAGGGTAAAGAACCCTTTGAGGCGGTTGAGCACACCCAGCTTCTGGGAGGCTGCCTTAGCAAGACTGGTAATATGGTCCTTCCAAGTTATTAACTAACTAACTAACTAAACTTATTTACTTACCTACTTAATTGGATAGAAAAGAGGGTAGGAAATTAGGTTGGTAGAGGAAATTATGTTTGAGAAAAAGTAGGAAACTGTGACGGTCGGTCCTTATATATTATACTGTACTCACCCCCAGGCGGCAGTCACTGGAACCACAAGACCTCACCTGGAATATAAACATTACTATTAATATTTAAACCACGGGATGGCACTAATTAAAATATATAAGAAACAAAAAACAATAACAAAACAGCAAAGTCACAAAGCAAGAACAACAACAATAACAATAAAAAACACAAAAAAGGAACCCCAGCACAACAACAACAATAACATCACAACACAAAGAAGAGAGTGGAAAGACACAGAAAATTATAGTGTTGGTCAATAGAAAGTTAGAAAACCAGCACCCAGTGAGAGAGAGAGAGAGAGAGAGAGAGAGAGAGAGAGAGAGAGTTAGAGTTAGAGAGTTAGAGATAGATTAAGATAGATAGATATATAGATAGATAGATAGATAAATACCGGTACATAGCTACACTGACCACACATATCTTACGATCCCTGCGAGGTGGCCAGGACTTAATCCTAGTAGAAGTAGCAACCCTAAGAGAAAGGGGAAGGAAAGGATAGCAAAGATGAAAGCTCTCCCCACCCTCCGCTCCCTCTGGCAAATTCCCATACATGAAGATAGTTAGAAGTGAATAACCTTGCAGGGCTTGGAAACCGCCCGAAGGAATTTATAGAATAGTTTGAAATATAAAGGAAATGGCATGCATACCTTCACCTTTTTTACCGACTCTTTTCAACTGAAAACAGAGAGAGAGAGAGAGTGTGTGTGTGTGTGAAGAAATAAAAGTATTGGGTCCCAGAAAGTTCGAAAATCAGCACCCAGTGGATGCGGAAGGTGGAAGAAAAGGATGTATGCGTGTGTGTGTGTAATTAGTGTGTATCTGTGTGTGCTTATATATATTTTTAAAGGGTAAACTGAACTTCCAAATAATATTATAAAGTGAATACAAACCACAAAACACAAAACAAGAAGAAAGAAAGTTACTTAGAGAGCAAATTTAGGAACACAACATATAAAAGTAAAATAAAAGAATAAGAAAATCAGTAAAGCATCTAAACTGCAATAAATAGTGGTTTGAGAGTTATAGAGGATAGGGTTCAGCATTTTTGGTCTACATACTTGGAACAGAGTATAGGCACTACACTCATTCCCGCTACATGTGGACAAAAGGACCTTGAACGACTAGTTTCCTCCCTAGACCTCCATCAAACTTTAAAAAAAAACATCCATTAGATCCCTCTTATAGATTAATGTGTACAGTTTACGGTAGACAAATGTTGGTTCTTCCAAAGTTACAGGTTCACTATCGTTCGCCAGGACAAAAAATCGATACCAAAATATAACATGAATGGTCTTAATATTGACTATGAAATGTGGGGTAAGATTTTAAAATAGACACACTAATGGGGAAAAAACATAATTTAATCTGAAAACTAATGGGATTAAACAATCATGAGAGAGAAGGGGGTCTACAAAAACGACCCATCTCCCATTAATTAATGCCGCTATATTGCCTCAGAGATTGGAGGACATTTCACGTTTTTTTTTTCTTGCACGGAAGGTGTTATAGGACTAAGGGGGGATGGGAGTATATAATTATTTGATCACTTATACAGTATATATTTATATTATTTGTTTAGTTTCCTCATTGGACATCCATTAAGCTTAAACAAAAAACACCCCAAGACCACCTTCAAGATAAACTTGAACACATTTTCGATAGACAAATTTCCAGGCCGAAAGGCCGATTCCTCTTAAATTACAGGCTCACTATCGCCTGCCAGTAAAAAGTCGACACCTAAATGACACAAAAAGTCTTAATATTGACACCACAAAAATGGGACAAAAGGTCTTAGATTAGCCAAACTAATGAGCCGATCGTTATAAAATGTGAACCTAATGTGGCTAAACATGACGAAGAAGGTGGACCAGACAAACGACCCTCTCCTCTCAAGTCAGGTGGCAATTTCGAGTGAGGTTATATTTTTCGCGGGGCTTGCTTCCTGGCTAGGTAATTATGGTGAGGGTTAACCCCTTCTGTACCGGCGACGTATATTTCATTTTTTTCTGGCAAATATTAGACGGTTTTATTCAACTTACGAAGGATGTATACCCGTTAACCCATGCAGTACCAGGGACAGTGCCTCTTATACCCGTTAACCCATGCAGTACCAGGGACAGTGCCTCTTACGAAGGATGTATACCCGTTAACCCATGCAGTACCAGGGACAGTGCCTCTTACGAAGGATGTATACCCATTAACCCATGCAGTACCAGGGACAGTGCCTCTTACGAAGGATGTATACCCGTTAACCCATGCAGTACCAGGGACAGTGCCTCTTACGAAGGATGTATACCCGTTTACCCATGCAGTACCAGGGACAGTGCCTCTTACGAAGGATGTATACCCGTTAACCCATGCAGTACCAGGGACAGTGCCTCTTACGAAGGATGTATACCCGTTAACCCATGCAGTACCAGTGACAGTGCCTCTTACGAAGGATGTATACCCGTTAACCCATGCAGTACCAGTGACAGTGCCTCTTACGAAGGATGTATACCCGTTAACCCATGCAGTACCAGGGACAGTGCCTCTTACGAAGGATGTATACCCGTTAACCCATGCAGTACCAGGGACAGTGCCTCTTACGAAGGATGTATACCCGTTAACCCATGCAGTACCAGGGACAGTGCCTCTTATACCCGTTAACCCATGCAGTACCAGGGACAGTGCCTCTTACGAAGGATGTATACCCGTTAACCCATGCAGTACCAGGGACAGTGCCTCTTACGAAGGATGTATACCCGTTAACCCCTGCAGTACCAGTGACAGTGCCTCTTACGAAGGATGTATACCCGTTAACCCATGCAGTACCAGTGACAGTGCCTCTTATACCCGTTAACCCATGCAGTACCAGGGACAGTGCCTCTTACGAAGGATGTATACCCGTTAACCCATGCAGTACCAGGGACAGTGCCTCTTTTCATATTCTGGCAACTATTAGACAATTGTATTCAGCTTCGGAAGGACCTCTAGCGATAATAAGGCTCCAAACTATCTCAACCGACATGTGTAACTACCACAGAGCCTTCCTAAGCTGCAACATATCGTCAAAATTTAGGTAGAATACAACATAACACACATCGTTGGTACTCAAAGGGTTAAGACATTACAGACTTTCTCAATTATTACTTTTAGCTACCAGACATCTGTCTTTTTCTTCATAAAATCGTTTAAATGCAGGTGAAATAAAAACAAGAACACGTCGCTGGTACTGTAATAGTTAACACCTGCTGTACCGGTGACGGTTTTTGTTATTTCATGTTGGCTATATTTCAACGATTGTATACAGTTTAAGAAGGATCTGTGATTGTCCAAAGGGTTAAGTGAGATAGTTCCAAGCCTCTTAATTGCTGGAGGTCCTTATTGAACTGAATAAAATCTTCTAACAATAACCAAAATAGTTAAAAAGATGGCACCGGTATTGAAAGGGTTAACCCCTTCTGTACCGGCGACGTCCATTTTGCTTTGATTTCAGTTACACTTAGACGATTTTAGGTAGCTTAGGAAAAATCTATGGCAGCTAAAAGGATTATTTGAGATAGCCTGTAGTCTTTTAATTAATACACGTCTTTTATAAGCTGAATACAATCGTCTAATTAAGGAACACCCCGTTCTTAACAGTAATCCTCCATTACAAACCCTAATGCACTTGAATAAATTAATGAAAGCATATATGGTCCTCCCGGGATTCGTACTCGGGACTCCACACACAGAACATGGTATAAATAGACGGCACCGGTACTGAACGGGTTAATTACGTCGACACACTCTTAAGGGAGCCCACCTTGCTTTTGTTCTCTTTCTCTCCCTCTCTCTTTGGCTTGTATCCATTCGGCCCCATGCAGCCTACTGTGTTAAGACGTTTGCCCACATCCAGGTGTTAATATTTTCCGCGAGCCAGCAAACTAAATTTGTACATTTTTCGATAGAAACATTTCTCCGGCGAAGCCGGATTTCTCCATACAATGCTGGCTCGCTATCGCTCACCAGGAAGAAATCGACACCTGGATGGGGATAAACGTCTTAAAACAGTTGGCTGAATGGGGCCGAGTGGATACAAGCCAGGGAAAGAGCCGGTGACCCCCCTTACATTCAAAGGGTATAAAACGGGTATGCAAAAGGAATATTAGATTATTGGGTTCATGTTTAGTGATCTGCCTTTCTTACTGCTATAAGATGGGTTCATTATGAACAATAAACCTTTAAGGGGCTAGTGGATGGTTTAAGGGGCTAGTGGATGGTTTAAGGGGCTAGTGGATGGTTTAAGGGGCTAGTGGGTGTTTAAGGGGCTAGTGGATGGTTTAAGGGGCTAGTGGATGGTTTAAGGGGCTAGTGGATGGTTTAAGGGGCTAGTGGATGGTTTAAGGGGCTAGTGGATGGTTTAAGGGGCTAGTGGATGGTTTAAGGGGCTAGTGGATGGTTTAAGGGGCTAGTGGATGGTTTAAGGGGGCTAGTGGATGGTTTAAGGGGCTAGTGGATGGTTTAAGGGGCTAGTGGATGGTTTAAGGGGCTAGTGGATGGTTTAAGGGGCTAGTGGATGGTTTAAGGGGCTAGTGGATGGTTTAAGGGGCTAGTGGATGGTTTTATTGGTCTGTTAATTAATTAATTAATGTATTTCTTAATTTCCTTGCAAGACCTCCATCAAGCTTAGAAAACACCCCCTGGACCCCTCTTCAAGATAAACTTGTACATTTTTCGCGAAAAAATTCCGGCCAAAGGCCGGTTCCTCTTAATATCACAGGCTCGCTATCGTTCGCCAGGAAAAAATCGACACCTAAATTGCAAGAAAGGTCTTTAAATTGACAACCAAATGGGGCGAAGGTCTTAAACTCGCCAAACTAATGGGCTGAACATCTTAAAATCTCAAAACTAATAGGACTAAACATGAGAGAGAATGGGGTCCACAAAAAGCGACTACCTCCCCCTTAATTCTTTCTCATTAATGTAAAACCTTTTATATTTGACTTAGTATAATCCTCATGGCGTTATTTATGTCGTAGGCTATCTGTATCAGTGTATTATGGCGGTGTCACAAGCGATTTTTCCGTCAATTGATGTCTGACAGATTGAAAATAGAGGTTGCATGAGAATTAAACTACCTAATATAATCTACTAGCGATCTAGTTTCCGATTCCAATGCGAAAAAGCCTCAATATTGTACAAGACAAAACTTGTTCATCGAAAATTGCCGGAAAATGCGCTCGTGTGACACCGGTTTTTTTATGCAGGCTAAATATTATAGTTTATTGAGGGATTTTATGATCAGTAGTAGTATATCGTACTCAATTTATGCCCGAGTATGGAAGGGATCTCTCTCTCTCTCTCAGTCAGTCAGTAGCGGTCAAAGAAGAAGGAAGTGTCTTTCCGAGGTCCGAGGGCCGCCCTCTCCCTCAGCCCACCGTGCATGCTGCCTTTCCCTTCTGCCCTCACCTGTATCTTGTAACCTATTATTATCAATACCCCTTATAAATTTTCATTATCCCACACAGTTCGCCATATAGAACCCCCTACACCAAAAATTAGATAACACACCACTATAAAACTCACTTGTGCATCCCCCCCCCCCCCCCCCTCTCTCTCTCTCCCTCTACTCCAACCTTGCAATCCCATCCTCTCACCCTATTAAATCTCCCTTTCTACAGACCACTAGACCTTTTCTTAAACATCTCTCTGTAAAATTTTCGGTCTCTTTCAAATCATCTAAATAACTCCCTTATTATAAACTACCTAACCTATTTTTACATATAAATCCCTCTTATACACAAATTTGTCTCTCTCAATCACTCTCATCAGAACATCCCGAATTACAATCCCCAGATCCCATTATATTAAATCTTTCTTGCAAATTCTTGGTCTGCCCCACTCACTCTATAGAAAAATCCCTCTCTATAAGCTTAAATATCTCCTCCTTGTCTAAATACCTCCTTTGATTTGTCCCACACCAACTCCCAGCTGCCTATCCATTGTAATCCCTAGTATTCAATAACTCACTCTCACTCTATCACTCTTATCTCTCTCTCTCTCTCTCTTTCTCTCTCTCTCTCTCTCATCCCAACTCTTCCACCCTCCCCCCAACCCCAACAAAAGGCACCGCTCCCTCCCCTCAACGGCTCTCCCGTTTTACGAGGAGTGGCCCACCCGGGTGAATACAGCCCCCAATAAACAAATCCTCTCTCTCTCTCTCCATTTCGTTCTCTCACTCCCATTTTCTCACTCTCACCTCCCCCCCCTTCTCCCTCTCTCTCTATTTATCTCTCTCTCTCTCTCCCTTTCGTTCTCTCTCTCATTCTCACTCATTTTCCCTCACTCTCACCCCCCCCCCCCTTCTCTCTCTCTCTCTCCCTAGTATTCAATAACTCCCTCTCACTCTTATCTCTCTCTCTCTCATCCCAACTCCTCCCCCCCCCCCTCCCCCCCCCCCCCCTCCTCCCCCCCCTCCTCCCCCCCCACCCCAACCCAACAAAAGGCACTGCTCCCTTCCCTCAACGGCTCTCCCGTTTTACGAGGAGTGCCCCACCTGGGTGAATACAGCCCCCCAAAACAAATCCTCTCTCTCTCTCTCCCTTTCATTCTCTCTCTCTCATTCTCTCACTCCCATTTTCTCACTCTCACCCCCCCCCCTTCTCCCTCTCTCTCTCTCTCTCTCTCTCTCCCTTTCGTTCTCTCTCATTCTCACTCATTTTCCCTCACTCTCACCCCCACTTCTCTCTCTCTCTTTTCCTCTCATCCCAAGTTCATTTCCCCCCCTCCCCCCCCCCACTCTCTCTCTCGTTCTTGTTCCTCTCATCCCTAGTTCGTCCCCCCCCCACCCGGCTGCACCGCTCCTTGCAGCCAAGTGTCAAAAAGTACCGCCGCCGCCCCCCCCCCTTCAAACCTCGGTTTATGAGGGGAAATAGGGGTATAAAATAAGGGCTCCTAGGACCATCCCCCCCACCCCCAAAACCCGTCCCAAATTTCTTCTTAAAGTGCCGACGTAACAGGAACTACCCTCACCCCCCACCAACACCTTGCAACCTGCATCAGCAACATCGGAACAACTCTTTAACCTCTGAAGTGCGCATGGAGGTAATTAGACACCTCTCCCTGTGCGTATGTATTTGAGGTGTTTCCGTCACTAAAATATTCATTGTACCATTAACCCTCTCCGACATATGACGCGGTTTTGAGCCTATTAGGGATACTTTAAAGCCTTTGTTACCATCAGGGGTATTTAGAAACCTTAAGTTTAGTTACTTCAACCTCTGCAGTTGTCTTTGAGTTAGCTGTGGGCAGAAAACTTATTTTGGAAAGGTAATTATAAGAGTGAGAGAACTCTATTTCTTATTGCTAATCTGGCAAACTCTGCATCATATGAGTCTGAAAGGGTTAATAGCATTAATACTTATCCATATGCGCCTATTATGGGTTGATTATAAAGGTATTAACCTGAAACAACAATAAAACGAGTGAAAACAGCGTTTGGATTGTCAAAATCGGAGATATAGCCCGCGAGTTGTATAATGTATGGGTGAGGCAAGCTGCTTTCCCGCAAATTTCCCCCAAGGCCACTGAGACACAGTCGATCGATACTCTCTCTCTCTCTTGCATTCGCTTGCTATCAGTGATGACCACACCCTGCAACCGGATTTCTAATGTTAGCACGAAAATATACCTCAGAATAAGGGAATAACAGGGAAAATAGGTGATAACTGAAGGAGAGGAGGAAAGTGGGGAAGGAGGGGAGGTAGAGGACTAAGATTTTGCATGGCCCAGGGGCCAACATTTTTTTTTTTTTTTTTTTTTTTTTTTTTTCGATGTCAAAAGTTTATTTATTTTTTCTCTGACTCTTAAGAGTCTCCCCGCAGTCCGCCGGGGGAACTCTTAAGGGTCTCCCCGCAGTTCCCGGGTTAAGGGAAGTGACCACTCCAACAATTTGTACCTTCCGTTTTTGCAAATTCTCCCTCACTAACCCCAAATCATGGCACCGATCAGAGTTACATGCCCCTCCTTGTAACAAGAAATACTACAAGGAGTGGTATCCGCGTCACGGGTATCCAAATGCCAAATGTTTTATGAGTTTAACCGGTGAAAAGTTTTTGCTCTTGGAGTGCACATTAGAAGCACACAAGGCACAGGCTGACGAACTGAAGCGAGATAATCTCACACTAAAGGATACTGTAGGTCTACTTTCGCATCAAAATTTCTTACTTAAAGAGCGAGTATATGACATAAAGAGTAAGCAAGTCGACGTTGTTCATAATCCTCAAAACGAAAACCCATCCAATGATCTATTTCAGACAGTAGTCAACAGGCGTAACAAAAACAAATCCCAAGGGAATGGGAAAACGACAACAGGTATCCCTATCAAAAACAGATTTGCTGTTCTCGTCAAAAACAAGGAACACGAGGTAACTGACCACGTGAAAGCAAGCTTGAAAGGCAAGAAAATTCCTGACGGGAAAACAACGAAACCATCAAATCACGGAGGCAGCGGGAAGGAGAAACTCACCCTAGTTTATGGTGACAGTCTCATGCGAGGTCAAGGAGCTGCCTTTGCCACCAAGAACAGTGGAAAAAGGTCAGTTAAGGTCATTCCAGGCGGTAAAGTCGAACATATCTTGAAAGACATAACTAACTCCGACATACTAGAGGGCACCTGTGTAGTCGTCAATGTTGGCTCAAATGACTGCTTTGACGGAGGTAAGGCCCCAATTTAGACCATAGAATTTTTTTTCGAGAACCTAATTAAAGTCATGAAAAGGAAGACCACGAAATGTGTGGTAAGGGCGTCATACCCCGGATGAAAACAAGCTCATACGGACAAAATAGAGCCATAGAAATTAACAACACAGTCAAGGTCATGTGCGAACAAGAGAAGGTACTGTATGTGGACAACTGGACCAACTTTGTAGGGAACTCGTCTGTACAGCGGAGATGGCATTCATTTATCAGAAAAAGGCGTTCAGCACATGAGTGACACCCTAAATCACTCAACCTACATTGCCCATGAAAACAACACCAGTCAGGACCGAGAGATAATTATGCTAATAGACTCCTCTGAGTATTGACATCGCTACCCCCGGAAAAGCCCTCCCACAACCCCACCCAATCAAACTAATGAAATACATACCCCCTTTGGTTTAAAACTAACGCATCCTAACCCACCCGCACAGTTAAGAGAAATAAATAACCCCGCCCAACCCTTCCAAGTCCATCACAATCATTTACATGAAACTGTCAACCCCAATGGTCCACAAGTTGCGAAAATTTACCCATCTGAACCACTAAAAAACTTAAACAACCCCACCCAAACCAACCCAACCAATTGAATGAATTTGACAACCAGCCGCGGCTTCAAGTCACAACCCCAAACCCATCCTTACCAATAAGAAAAACAAATCCAGTGCATGCTGAGAGAAATGATATAAAAATAATATTCATAAATGCCTGCTCAATAAGAAACAAAATAGACGAACTCAAATGTCTATTATTAAATGAGAAAGTTAACGTTATTTTATAACAGAAACACATCTGAACCTTAACCCTTATTTAGCGGCGAGCAACATAAGTCGAGTTAAATAAAGCTGGACTATGTGGCGGCGCTCGACATAGGTCGAGTGGCAATTTCAGCACGTAATGTGGCTGAGAGAGAGAGACAAGTGGTGGCAGGAGACTAGCGAGCGTATGACTGCTCCAGACCACCGCGGCGAACCTACTGACACAAATCTCAGCTCCCTCCTCCCTCTCTCACTCGCTACATACTCAATTATGTACTGAAAGTACCGAATTACCTGCTTTTTGCACTCGCGTTGCACGGTTATTGCAAGAAAACTATCCATCATACAAGGATCGTTATGGTGTCATTCGAAAGCTCTGTTTATGCCCTTTCAGGGATAGGTACTTGTTTTACGTTCTGGGTCTTATTTAGGCATGAAAATGATCACGTAAACAGCCCTATTTTGGCTAAAAACACCCCGCTGTGCGGTACACATAAATAAACCGCATAGGCCGCTCGTAAGGTGTTAAAAATAAAGATCTACTTCATGAATATCACATTGAGCCATATAAATTTGTTCATAAAGACTGTAACAATGGAAAACAAAGAGGGGGGTTGCAGTGTATGTTGCAACCTACTTAAACCCAGTTGAGGTGACTCTCCTCGAAAGTAATGCAGAAATAGTGTGCGTCAAAATAAATACAAAAAAAACATGAACTTAAATATCACTACAGCGTACCGACCACCGAGACTAACTGTTGCCGATGATACAATTTTTTATGAAATACTAGAGAAAACCCTTAATTCCGACGAAACAGTTTTACTAGGTGACTATAACCTCCCCCTCATTGACTGGAATACCCTGACCGGAAAAAATGCTGAGTCACGCCTAATACCTAATAGTAGACCAGCCAAGGAGCAAAATTGTGACTTTTACCTGCATGGAATGTTAATAGCAGGCACCCATGCTAAATCAATCAGTCATAGGTCAGACGGAAATACTAGGGTGGATGCCACTAAAAATATTGACCTTAAAGGTCAAATCAAGGTCATTTTGTGGCCGAAAAAGGTCAAATTTCTCAATCATCTAAACATAGTCATGTTATACATCAAAAGAAAGGTATGGAAGAGACAAACAGTTTGGTACTCTTTTTAGGTAAGAATGTTGACCTTAAAGGTCAATTGAAGGTCATTTTGTGGTCCAAAAAGGTCACATTTCTAAATCATTCAAATATAGTCATGTTATATATCAAAAGAAATGTATGGAAGAGACAAACAGTTTGGTACTATTTTAAAGTCAGAATATTGATCTCAAAAGTAGGTCATGTAGGTCAAAGTCCACCCTAGTATTTCTGTCTGACTTTGACTTATTGATTTATCATGGGTGCCTGCAGCTAACAATCCATGCAAATAAAAAATGGTAAGCCTTTTTGCTTCTTAGTTGATCTACTTTAGCATTAGACAAATGAATATATTTAAAAACAAAATTATATGTGTATTCAATATGTACTTGACAGAAATAATGTTCAATCTGATGGATTACAACAGTCAATAGAATCGCAACCACAGGCATTTGTACATTTCAGATTTTTTTTAAACAAGTGCATCTAGCAGTATTGCACTTCTTTTTGCAAGAGCAGGTCACCAGTTCGAGGCAGGACTTTGGTACAGGAGGTAACCTAGCCCATCGAGGTGTCAGACAACCTGACTCCTTCTTCCAAGCATCTGTGGGCAATGTCACAACAATAGTTTCCTTCTCTGCCTGAAGCCAAATATTGGCCTGGTAGTTTGCGCGTTGCACATGAAGCTCCAGAGCATCACGTGTTGGAGGGAGCAATTCCAGGCCTTCCTTTGCCTTGCTGAACATGTTCAATCTTGCACTGTCAACTGTTTGCAGCCCTGGACATCCATAGAGGTTGCAAACAAACTGTTCAATAGGTCCAAGCTCACCATCACGACCAATCCCTTCTACCAAACGTGGGTTTTTCAAAAATGTTTTCCAGCAGGTCTTTTTCCCATATCTACTGAATGAAGAGGTTGTGTCGCAGCCTGTGAGTGCGTGAAAACTCAAGAGGTTATTCTTCACTGCATCAGGAAATGATTTTGCTACTTGATGAATGGGAATGCACTTCTGTTTCTTTGCAGTTCCAGAGAGCATCCAGACTTCACTTGCTTTTGGGGCAGTGAAATGCAATAGGAGAAGCATGACGTCAGTGTCTCTGCACTTCACAAGAATTCGTTGATAGCCCATATCCACTGCTTCAGAGGCATGAAGAATCAATCTTGTGTCCGCTTCTTCATGATTCCCATTAAGTTTGAGGTCATCTATGGATCTCCTGGTTGATTTTGCCCCAGTGTGGTCCATGAATCCACCTCCAGTTACCATCTCGTATTCTTCTGGAAGATCTTTGGTTGTGTGAATGATCCTTTCAGACAGGAAATGTGCCAGGTCTGCCTTATTTTCATCCATAGCAACAAATTGGCTCCAAACCTGAGGCAGTGGAACATCTGGTCCATCTATCAGCTTTCGAATAGGCTTCTTCTTGTTAACTCGTTTTGCTCTGGTACCAGATTTGATTGAATTCCCACCCAGATATCGATCAAACACAACATCAACTCGTGTCGTAATATCTCCAAAACAGCGTGTAACTGAGCGAATAAAAGCAGCACCATAGTCTCCAAATGCCTGACATCCATGAGGCTTTCCCATAGCTTGGATGAGTGCATGCCCATCAATTAGAAAACAAGTCTTCATGTCAGATTCTGGAAGTTCAGTAGTAGTTTCAATTTTTTTCATCAAAACACTTATCAGTTCTGCTTTATTGGTTGAATTCATTTCTCCTCCAGTGTTTGCCAGGGAAAGTGGGATTGGTGACAGTTCATGTTTCACGATATTTGTCATTGTCACTGTTCTACCTGCAGTCACCGCATTCAAAAGACGTTGAAGCAATTTTCGGTCTGCTTTAATAGTCTTTTGCACATTCTCTTTACTTGAGACAGTTGCTTTGTAGATATTTGCAAATGTTTTGGACCGATTTTTTGAGAGCGGATAATGAAATCCCACTTTCTGATCCACTAATCGCTCTGTCACATTAGCCAGCATTTGCCTCTTTCCTCTGTTTTCAGCAGTCAGAAGATCATTGGCTATATCTTCTGGAGTGGTATCCTTTGTTGCCAGTGACACCAGGGGAATGCTTGACTCAGAAATAGGTGGTCTATTGTCAGATTGTGTGTGAACTCTGAAAACATCAAATCTTGTGAGCTGTGACACCAATTTCTCACATCTTCAGTGTCACGTGTCATCCGGCTTGGACGGCTATCAGAACGTATAAAAACCTCTTCTTCTTCGTCATCTTCCAAGTTGAACAAAACTTTCATATCCTGTGTGATGCGCGACCGTTCTGACCATGTGATACAAAATTTGTCCCTTGCTTGGTCATTCCTGGTTATTCCAATTATTCCATTGTGCATCTTGCATGTTTTATTGATCCATTCTGTTGCCTGGTCCACAGGAACTTGGTTGAAGCGCTTTTTGGTCATCTTCACAACAAAGTTACCATCTATGAATTCAGCATGAACTTCAGGAGCTGATTTCTCAAGAAGCTTCATATCTGAATAATAGATAGGTCCCCATCTTGCATAGTTTGTGTGGTCATAGATGGTGAGCCACGGCAGCATGGCAGAAAAAGACTCCAAGTGAAGAATCCAATTACCATCTCTCTCTGCCCTGATGAAGTCCAGAAGAATCTCAACCATACTCATGTAGTCCAGCCACAACTTGTAATTAGGATTGCTTAAGTACTTTTTGTCAAATTCACTCAAGAGTCCTTTCACATTCTTGTCACTGAGAACATCAGAAAGCTGGCCAACTGCATTGTGGAGTGAATTTCTGTCAGTAGCAGCCTTGTTTTTACACTCATCAGCCACATTCTGGGAAAGTGTCGAAACCTGCGAAGTGAGCTCCTGTTCAGTTTCAATGATCCACGATTTGAACATTGACAACTTTATGTGCCACAGAGCTTCATATGTCAGCACATGTCCTCTCACTGCCCGGTTTCAGTTGGTTTCAGTTGTGTTGGTTCCATACAAGCCAGATTCTGTCCACAGGTCATCCAGCCCAGCACTCTCCATGTGCTGACCGATCGCTTTCAAGAAGTTGAAACAGATATGAAGGCCACCCATCAGAAAAATTACATTCTCAAACTTAGGATTTGCCCAAACAATTTCCTTGCCTCTGCTGTACAATGGTTGATCTGCCGTGATAATGGTGTATTTCTGTCCCATGTGCCTTGAAATAGCCCTGAAGTGATTGATCACTGTTGTGATAGTATCATTATCATCCGCTGGTGCCTGAAGAATGGGCAACATCCCTGCAGTAGTTACTGGAGGGTCAACAATGCTTGTGGCTTCGTTCATTGCTCTCCAACCAGGAACAGAAGGATCATCTTTGTCATCACAAATCCTGGACACCAACCAAGTCAAATCCTTCACTCGTGCCTTCTGTCTTTCTTTCTTCATCTTTTGTTCCAAACCAATCCACTTCTATCTTGGAAGCACCAGTGTATGATGGTGATGATCTGTCTCCTGCTGGCATAGTTGCATGGTCAAGTGTCTGAAATGCCTGTAAAGAATCCGGTTTTATTGCTCTTGATCTCTGGATGCGTGTTCTCTCATTCCTCTGCTGCGGTGCTGGTCCTCTCTGCCACACCAACATCTGTGTGCAGTGAAACATATTTTTGCCATCTAGAGTTGCTTCCAGCACATCAATGTTGTCGCATGAGCAGTGGATCATTCGCTCTTTGATTATATTGTCGGGAATATAGACGTTGCCATTTTCCACAAATCTTTGAAGAATGTTTTGAGCTATCGATGTATCAATTCTTCGAACTGTATCAATACCAATGGTATGGTTCGCTGCATGGAAGAGATTCAAAAGTGCCTCAGAACGTGTAGCTTGGTGGAGTGCAAGCCCTAAACCAATATGTTTTGGTGTCAACTTTCGTTTCCTAGATACTGCATACACAATGTCTTGAGCAATGCTGCACACACTCTGCTTGATAATGTTGTCTTCTTCAATTCCCTCATGAAGATCATCCGCATCACTGAACAGTAAACGTAGAAATAGATACAAGCTGTTTGGGATAACTTGTGCAACATGTTCTTGATCAAGTTCTTGCCAACTGCTGGAATGACCAGGACTGTCTGAGAGATCTTTTCTGATTCTTAGTGCCACATGTACCATTTCTTGATAGATATTTCCTTGATTAAATCCAACAGTACCAACATCTTCATTGTCTGTGGATTCCGAATCTGAGGATAAACCACCACGATGATGACTTCTTGATAATGACTCTGATATAATGAAGTTAGACTTTTCACCAGGGTACATTATTGGTGCTCTATTTGAAAGAGGTTTGACATATCCTGCCTTTGAACCAAGCATTTTCTTAACCTTTTTGTAGAAGGTGGTTATTCTGGACTGGTAACTCTTACGAACAGGGATGTTTCTCTCAGTACACATGTCCTGGTATCTGCGCCACACAACTGCCATGTCATAAGTCTTACCTCTTGAAAGCCCAATGTCTAAATCATAGCACAACTTCATCATGCACTCGTCCAGATCTGGTTCAACTTCTTGAGGCATTCCTTTAGTGCGTCGTTCGAATGTCACTA
Organism: Paralithodes platypus; assembly: GCA_032716605.1. NCBI lineage: Eukaryota > Metazoa > Arthropoda > Malacostraca > Decapoda > Lithodidae > Paralithodes > Paralithodes platypus. The sequence goes on from CM064505.1 coordinate 20,393,382, forward strand.
AGCAGGCCAGATGATAAAGGCCATCAGCTGCCATCAAGTCACTGAAACCAGAGAGTCTGACGGACATCACTGGATCAGATTTAGCTCGTTCAATCAGTGCTGTGGATTTATTTGTAGTTTCTACCCGGTGAAGTTTCTTGCTTGAGATCTGTGCCTGGCAAAACATACAGAGCTTCCAGTCAATAGTTGTCAGAGAACTTCTTGTTGGAGCTGTGCTGTTTGAGCTGGTAGATGGTTTAGATGCTGGTTGTCGCCGATTCCGTAGTCTGTCCAGTTTGCTCTCCGAAGTAAACACAGAATAGCAGGATTTGTGCCACCTAATTTCGAGAGAGTTAAAATTATCCAACGAGAGTCCATTTAGTTTGTCCAGCACGTCTGAATACATATGGTCACCCAATTTCCTTCTTTGTTGTGCAACATCTTTGGTTCTGTTTCTTCCATCGGTGGAGGCTTGCCGAAGGTCGCCTGTACTGCCTTCACAAAAGAAGCACACATTCTTGTTTTTAGAGTCCATGTGGTGCCTCTTTGTGGCCCTCCTGCTGGAATCTTCACTCATAATTCTTGTGTCATCAGTTCACAGCCTGCAAAAGAAATTAAAATTTTAATTCAGTTGCATACAGTAAACTGCATACTGCATACAGTTTATACATTCTAATATTGTATGCAGTGTATAGAGTTTAAAATTGTAGTCTCAAAATTCAGCTAGGCCATACATTCATTTTGATATTTAACAAAATGGCATTGAATTGACCTTTAAGGTTAACAATCTGATCTACAAATAGTACCAAACTGTTTGTCTCTTCCATACCTTTCTTCTGATATATAACATGGCTATATTTAGATGATTTAGAAATTTGACCTTTTTCGGCCACAAAATGACCTTGATTTGACCTTTAAGGTCAACATTTTTAGTGGCATCCACCCTAGTATTTCTGTCTGACCTATGACTGATTGATCTAGCATAGGTACCTGCTATTAACATTCCATGCAGGTAAAAGTTTTTTTTAAAGCCTTTTTGCTTCTTGGCTGGTCTACTATAATGACAAGCTTCATCCAGGACAATTTTTTGACTCAACACGTAAAACAGCCGACACGAGACAGGAATATACTAGACCTCGTAATCACTACCCAAGAAAATCTATTATCATACCTGGATGTAGGTGAACATCTGGAAATGTCCGATCATAAAATCTTAAGAATCAACGTTATAAGCAAATATTCCACAGTAAAAACAACAGGAATGGTTTCGGACTTTAAAAACGCAAATTATGACGGACTTAAGGAATCGCTATCAAACATACACTCAAACCTCATAAATATAAACAAAGTAAATGAACTATGGGAACATTTTAAGTCTACAATTACAGAAGCGCATAAACAATTTGTACCCATGAAACCAAAACGTAATACGAAATCAAGTATGCCCCCTTGGTACAGTAGAGAGACATTGGCAAGGCAATAAGGAAAAGGAATCAACTCCACAAACTTGTAAAAAATAACACAACCACTGAAGTAATTAAAAACTTGTACACAAATAGTAGAAGGGAAGTGAACAAAAATAATTAGGGCGAACAAACAAAATTACGAAATGACTATTGCCAGAGAGAGTGCCACAAACCCCCAAAAAATCTACAGTTACGTAAATAAAAATAAACGGATCAAAAGCGGAATCGGACCGCTAATAGAAGATGGCCAGACGATAACAGGTGACACAAACACAGCAAATATGCTCAACAAATATTTTGGTTCAGTTTTCACAGAAGTTATCAATCATACCCCTGAAAATAACACCTCAACTCATGTGATAGGAGATTTCACCATCAGTGTTAGAGAAGTACAAAGCAAATTGAGTAATTTAAATGTAAATAAGACCCCGGGACCCGACATGCTCCACCCGAAAATAATTAAGAATGTTAAGGACGAAATAGCAAAACCCCTGGCACAACTATTTAACTTATCATTACTACAGGGGATTGTACCGAGTGATTGGAAAGATGCAAACATTACGTCAATATACAAGAAGGGTAGCAAGGCCAAAGCAAGTAATTACAGACCAATTAGTCTAACTTCAATTGTAGGGCGGGTGCCCGACCCCGAAAGGGGTTGAAACAGGGGAGCTATCCCCCCGCCAAAGGCAGCTTTCTAGGGCCTTTCCTAGCTGATGCTGAGAGGATTGGGTTCTAGACATGTGGTGATGGGCTGGTCTATCAGAGTGAGAACTGAGTGATCTCTGCCATACCCATAGCTTACTCTGACTGTTCCTTTAACTTATATATTTTCTAGATCTCAAGTGACGGCGTCTTTTCCGTGGATTGACCTCCCAATCTACCAAGATTGGAAGCCAAAGCGTCACATTTTTCCCTTGCCCCTCAACTTTCTCTTCATAATTGCTGAGGGGCACAGGGCCCTGGGTGGGGCTTTGGTTTCCCGGGCGTTTCTGCACCCTCCTCAGCTCCCCGCCATGGAGTGGCTTCGGTCACCCAGGCTTTATTGTGGTCGGCAGGGAGGGTTCTGTGGGGGCGCTCGGTTATGGCCTTGGAATTGCTCAGGGCCTTGGGGCTGTTCGGCCAGGCAGCTTGGGGAACAACAACAACAACAACAACAACAACTTCAATTGTAGGAAAAATCATGGAAAAAATCCTTAGAGATAAGATAGTAGATTACCTCGAATCAAACAACCTAATAAAAAATAGTCAACACGGCTTTAGATCAAATAAGTTGTGCCTAACAAATTTGATTGAATTTTATAACAAACTATTCACATATAATGACATGACAAAATCATTAGATATAATCTTCTTGGACTTTCAAAAAGCTTTCGACAAGGTGCCACACCGAAAACTATTGGCTAAACTGGAGAGGATAGGTATCAAAGGTGAAATTCATTCTTGGATAAAAAATTGGCTTACAGACAGAAGACAGAGAGTGGTGATAAATGGAGTGGAATCGGAGTGGGAGCCTGTCACTAGTGGAGTTCCACAGGGTTCAGTCCTTGGACCGGTCCTGTTTCTCATTTACATTAACGATATTGATGTAGGGGTAAACAACACCATTTCCAAATTCGCCGACGATACAAAAATAGGAAATACAGTCCTGAACGAAGAAGATAGAAATGCGTTGCAATCTGATTTAAACAAGATATCAGAGTGGTCGAAAAAATGGCAGATGCCCTTCAATGTCGATAAATGTCAGGTGCTGCAGGTTGGTAGCAGGAATATGAAATACAAATACGAAATGAATGGCAAACAAATAAAAACCGCAACGGTAGTAAAATACCTAGGGGTACTAATACCTAACAACCTAAAAACTTCCGACAAATGTATAGCAGCTGCAAATAAGGCAAACATAGCATTGGGCTTTATTAAACGAAAATTTACATATAAACATGAGAACGTAATAGTGCCACTGTTCAAAAGTATGGTGAGACCCCACCTTGAATATGGTGTGCAGTTCTGGTCACCTTATCTGATCAAGGACATTGTAAGACTCGAGTCAGTACAGCGTAGAGTGACGAAGATGATACCCTCATTAAGAAATAAACCATATGAAGAAAGACTTAAACGATTGAACCTGTTCTCATTAAAAAAGAGGAGGTTGAGGGGTCAGCTTATTGAGTGCTTTAAGATACTAAAAGTTTCGACAAAGTCTATGTAAATGCACTATTCACATTAAACAATAATACTCAAACTTGCGGAAATGGAATAAAATTAAAAAACAAAAAGGCAAACCTAGATGTCACAAAGAGTTTCTTCACCTACAGTGTGGCGCAGAGTGGAATAAACTACCACCGAGAGTGATGGAGAGAGACACAATAAACACATTCAAGGGAAGGCTTGACCTCTATCTACAGAGGGCTGGGGTGATATGAAAAAAAACAAAAAAAACAAAAAAACATGTATGTATGTGTATGTGTGTACACTGTACAGTATGTATATATATATATATGTATGTATATATTATATATGTATGTGTATATGTGAATATACTGTATATATATATATATAGTTTGTAAGGCCAGACTGCCTAGTAAGGACCTTGAAGTCTGTGTGGTCTGTGTATCTATGTAGCTCTCTCCCTCTCTCTCTCTCTCTCTCTCTCTCTCTCTCTCTCTCATTACTAAATATATAAAAAAGTATGAGTATATAGATATTTTATCATATACTACCCAATCTCTCTATCTCACTCTCTCTCTCTCCCTCTCTCTCTATCTATCTATCTATTTACCTATCTATATATTTTTATCTAACTCTAACTCTCTCTCTCTCTCCCTCTCACCATCAGCACCAATTGCCACTCAGATAATCGCCCACCGCCCATGATCAATCTGATTAACATGGATTTGTCAACGTGATTCGCCCGTGATCTGCATGTCAAAGGAAGCGTCCAAAGAAATACTGATGGGTGGGTTGTGGAGGATGTGATGTGGATGTGGATAAGTGGAATGTGGATGGGTGGGATGTGGATGTGTGTGGGTGTGATGTGGGTGGGATGTGGATATGATGTGGGTTTGGATATAAATGTGGATGGGCGGGATGTGGATGTGTGTGGGTGTGGATATGATATGGATGTGTGTGGGTGTGGATATAATGTGGATGTGTGTGGGTGTGGAGCCAAGAAGCAAGAGAGAGTCAAAAGATGGAGGGAGTACTTCAATGAGTTGCTAAATATAAGGAATGAAGAGCCAGCAAACATAACTGGATGTGGCATGTGAGGAAGAAGAAGATAATTAGTGGAGGAGGAGGTGGGGATCAGGAGGTCAGAAGTGTGGGAAGCCATGAAAAGAGTGAAGTTGGGGAAAGCACCAGGAACAGATGGAGTGTGTGGGGAAATGTTGAGGTATGGTGGTGAGATAGTGATAGAATGGGTATGGAAAATGTGCAAACTAGCATGGGAGAAGGGGAGTGCACCCGATGACTGGAAGACTGGCATAATAGTCCCCCTATATAAGGGCAAAGGGGAAAGAGGAGTGTGTGGTAACCACCGAGGAATATGTGTTCTAAGCGTAGTAGGGAAGGTATAATCCTAATCCTGCCACGGACATTAGTTCCAGGGCAGTAATTCCCTTTCCAATGTTCCCTTACCCACTCTAAACCACTGTTTGGACACTTGATCCTCAGTGTTTTGGAGGACAAGCAACCTAGAAGGGTCACTAGATCTGTTGTTGCTTGATTTCCTTTGTACTCCTTTGTACTCCTTTGTATACAGTAGGGTAGTGATTGAGAGAGTGAGAGTGAGAACGGAGAAATGGATAGGCGACGAGCAGGGAGGTTTTATGAAGGGAAGAGGATGTGTAGATCAGATTTTTACCCTGAATTGTGTTGTGGAGAAATATCTGGAGAAGAAACAAAAGGTGTATGTTGCCTTTATGGACTTGGAGAAGGCCTATGACAGAGTGGATAGAGAAGGTTTGTGGAAAGTACTTAGAATATACGGAGTAGAGGGCAAGTTGCTGAAAGCAGTGAAGAGCATGTATGAGGGTGCAAAGGCGGCAGTACGTGTGGAGAGTGAGCAGAGTGAGTTCTTTGACCTGAATGTTGGTTTGAAACAGAGGTGTGTGATGTCCCCGCGGTTGTTTACTGTATATATGGATGGAGTCATGAAAAAAATACTATCAAGAGCAGTGGATGTTGGTATATCGCTGAAAAGGGAGGGAATTGAGTGGAAGCTACCTATACTGCTGTTTGCGGATGATACAGTTCTGATGAGTGATAATGAATGGGAGTTGCAGGGTCTGGTAAATGAGTCTGGAACAGTGTGCGAAAAACGGAATTTGAAGGTAAATGCGGGGAAGAGCAAGGTTATGGTCTTCGAAAGGGGTGAAGTCACAGAGTGTGAGGTGAAGCTGAACGGTCAGGCTATGGAGATCGTCAACTCTTTTAAGTATCTGGGCAGTATGTTGAGTAAAGATGGGACTATGGATGAAGAAGTGCGGGAGAGGGTACAACAGGGGAAGAGGGTTGTAGGAATGCTAAAAGCAGTAACAAGAAATAGGGTGGTCAGTATGGAAGTGAAGAAGTCCTTGCACGACAGTGTGGTAATCCCGACACTGACTTACGGAAGCGAAGCATGGACGTTGGTTGAGAGACTCAGACCAAGAGTGAGAGCAGTGGAAATGAATTACTTAAGGAGTACGTGCAGAGTTACATGGAGGGATAGACAGACTAATGAGGAAGTAAGAAGGAGGTGTGGTGTGGAGGTAGATGTGCTGGAAAGTGTGAAAAGGAACAACTTGATATGGTTCGGCCATATGGAACGTATTGAAAGCGAGAGAATGACTAAGAGGGTGTACGAGAGCGAGGTGGAGGGACAGAGAGGGAGAGGTAGACCGAATGAGAGGTGGAAGGATGGAGTGAGGAAGTACATGAACGAAGGCAGTGCTCGTTGGGGGGAGGGGCGTCGACTGACTGGGGACAGAGATGCATGGGGCGGTTCGTTCGTGGCCATCCCTTCGGGGATCACGGCGTCAGGCAATAGATAGTTAGATTGTGTGGGTATGGATATGATGTGGACGTGTGTGGGTGTGGATATGATGTGGATGTGTGTGGGTGTAGATATGATGTGGATGTGTGTGGGTGTGGATATGATGTGGATGTGTGTAGGTGTGGATGGGAGGAACGTGGATGCGTGTGAATATGATGTGGATGTCATGTGGACGTGTGTGGAATATGGATGAGTGTGAATATGATGTGGATATGTGTGGGATGTTGATGTGTGTGTGATGTGGATGTGTGTGGGTGTGTATGTGTATGTGTGTGGGATGTGGATGTGTGTGGGTGTGTATATGTATGGGTGTGAATATGATGTGGATGGGCGGGATGTACTCACCTAATTGTACTCACCTAATTGTAGTATACAGGATTTGAGTTTTTAGGCTCTTATTGTCCCGCCTCCAAAGATTCTGTTATCTAATTTGGCTTTAAACATTTGGATATTCCCCGCACCCATCACCTTCATCATCCATCTGATTCCACATATAAATACTTCTATATGGAAAGCTGAATTTCCTCACATCTCCTTTACATCTGCCTTTCTTTAACTTGCAACTATGTCCTCTAGTCCTCCCTTTATCTCCCTCGATAAAGTCTTCCTTGTCTATCCTTTCCAATCCCCTTACACATTTATACATCATAATCATATCCCCTCTTTCTCTTCTCTCACTTAGAGTTGGCAAATTCAATCTCTCTAATCTCGCTTCATATGTCAGTTCTCTTAGTTCTGGAATCATCTTCGTTGCAGCTCTCTGTACTTTCTCCAACTTAATTATGTGTTTTTTAAGATGGGGTGACCACACCACTGCCGCATATTCCAATTTAGGTCTCACCATTGATTTTATTATATTTACTAGCATCTCTTCATTCAAATAGTTGAATGCTCTTTTTACTTTATTCAACAGGCCATAAGCTTCTCCCACAATTTTGTTAATATGGCTCTCGGGTGAAAGATCTCCCTGTATGTGAATGTGTGTGGGCGTGGATGTGTGTGTGTGTTTTAATGTTCCATCTCTACTTGGTAACAACCTGTAGCTTCAACCGCTCAACACGGTGAAGTCATATTCTGGCAACTATTAGATGATTTTATTCAGCTTAGGAAGGACCTCTAGCAATTAAACGGCTATAGTCTATATCACTTAACCCATTTAGCTGCCACATATCCAATTATTAGACGATTTGATTAAGCTTAGGAATGACCTCTAACAATTGTAAGGCCACAGACTATCTCACTTAACCCTCTTAGGTGCCATATATCCTTGCTAAGCTTTATAATCTAAATCTACTAAAATATAAACAGAAAGACGTTACCGGTACTGAAGGGGTTAAGCCCGATGGCGAGTGAGACATCGAGACAGTTTGAGCGTTGCAAAAATTCTTAATTAACTAATTAATGTAATCGGATACTGCATCACTAGGTAGCTTTAGCGCATGTCCTTAACCCTTTAAGTATCGGTGCCGTCTTTTTATCTTTATTCTGGCTAATTGTAGACTATTGTATTCAGTTTAAATTAGGCCTCCAACAACTAACATACTTCGAATTATATCATTTATCCCTTTTTCCTATCACAGATCCTTTTTAAACTGCACAAAATCGTCTAAATATAGCTGGAATAATATCAAAGGAGACGTCGCCGGTACAGAAGGGGTTAACCCTTTTCTGTACCAGCGACGTCTATTTAATTGTATTTTAGCTATATTGAGACGATTTTGTGCAGATTAAAAAGGATATGTTGTACTAAAAAGCAATAATTGGAATAGTTCGAAGCCTGTTAATTACTGGAGGCCCCTTTGAAACTTAATAAAATCACCTAATAGTAGCCATAACAAAAGTTATAATGACGGCACCTGTACTGAATGAGTTTTTGTTTTCTTTTGTTTTCTATGTGAATGAGGGAGACAAAAGGCAGAACTGCTTGTATCGAGTGCCTCCCCCAGAGTTGAAAGAGTGACAGGGTCAAAATCAAGGGACGTTCGAGCCAAAATGCCTGGACACACGGAGTTTGAAGCAATTTAAGTCATAGGAAGAGGGAAAGACTGATTCTGGGAGAGAGTTCCAGAGCTCAGCAGTTGAATAGAAGGAAGTCTGAGAATACCGTTTCACTCTTGGGTTGGGGAGTTGCACAGAGTAGGGGTGGGATTGTGATGCAAGACGGGTACTACGGGTACTACGTACCCTATGTAGAAGAGGTGGTATACACTGGGAAAGCTCTGAGGAACACTGATTATTATAGTAGCGATAGAATAGCGAGAGAGATGCAACATTGCGGCGAAGAGAGTGATTGCAGAGAGTTGGTGAGTGGGCGGGAGTTAATGATACAAAAGGCTTTCCTTTCTACTTTGTCTAGGAGTGCGGTGTGAGAGGATCCTCCCCACACATGTGAACAATACTCAATACAATGATGCACTGTGCCCCTGTACAGAGAAAGAAGCTGTGCAGGGGTAAAGAACCCCTTGAGGCGGTTGAGCACACTCAGCTTCTGGGAGGCTGCCTTGGCAAGACTGGTAACATGGTCCTTCCAAGTGAGAGCAGAAGAAAAAGACACACCGAGAATATTGAGAGAAGATGAAGGTTTATTTTTGTATTGTAAAATTGTAAAGGATAGTCCTCTGGAGTTCTGAACGGGTAGTAAGATGAAGAAATTGGGTTTTGGAAGCATTAAAGTAAATATTATTAGGATATAATATTTGACGTGTAAATGAAGAAGACACTGTTATTTTGGCTGAACATACACGGACCATCAAATAGGTGTGTATGCAAAACCAATCAGTCAGTCAGTCAGTAGCCAAACCCTATTTCCCGTAAAGGGGTAGGGAAGATCAGCCAGAACTGGATCCTTTGCAGGAAAACGGCCCAGCTAAGAGGCTTGCTGATCCATCAGTGGGAGTTAATTCTGGAAGTGGAACTCCCAGGACCAACCTCCAGGGGCTATCTGCAGCACACATATGACTGGTGATGGGGTCGCCACATCCCTACACCAAATGAAATATTATAAATAACTGGCACTCTTCGTGGCGTGAATATGGAAGAAGTTATTTGCTAAATTCAGCATACAGAAAACTTGATAACGTTTGAGCAAAGAGTAATGAACTAAATATATGAACAAGTATATGTATATATAATATATATATATATATATATATATATATATATATATATATATACAGTATATATATATATATATATATATATTTTTTGTTTTCTTCTATATTCCAACTACTCTCTCTCGGGCATAGGCTGAGAGCCTGCACACTCAACCGCTGAACACGGTGAGGCCCGTGAGGTCTTGTTCCAGTCTAGGGAGTGAGACATGCGAAGTACCCCGGCTCGAAGCAATCCCATCTCTGAAGCTGCTCCACCCCTGCACTTCACAGTCTCACTCTCCAGACTCGGAACCTCACTCTCAGAACGCCACCTATTGAGCAATTAACTCAATAGGCATTTCCCCCCTGGATCATATTTTGAATATGGGAATATTCATACAGTGCTATTTAATCAGGGAACAATGAGGGTATTTTGTTTGGTATTTCGGTGTGATGTGGTAATACACTGAGACTAGGTACAGCACAAACTCCATCCCAATAGTATCTTCCCATTGAGGGATTCGAACCCGGGTCCATTTGATTACCAGTCCAGTGGCAAGACCACACTGCCACACCTCCCCTATATATATATATATATATATACCGGTATATATATATATATATATATATATATATATATATATATATATATATATATATATATATATATATATATATATATATAATGCACCAGGTACGAAATTCCCAGGAGCGAGATCTCCATCCCCAACGAGATCCCCAGGAACGAGGGGACCAGGGAAGCGCGACCACGCCCAGAATTCCGCAGGGGAGGGTAAATATTTGTATCCACAATTATTTTGTTTATTCCATTTCCTTCCACACATGTTTATACGTCTTGTTAACAACGATCCTTCTAGTATACAAAACACATTATTTTACTTCGTGTCATTATGTAAGTCTTTGATGTTTCATTAGTAGCAACTCTGATGAGTTACAGAGTGTTGAAGAAACGAAGATTGTGACATCTATCAGTTCTTCTCTTTATTTTGTTTATGTATGTAACGTAATTATGTAACAACCAGGTTCCACAATATTAATATTACGAAGGCTATAATACCTTCCATGTGGATGTGTTAATTGTGTATGTCCTTAATTATGTAAGCACCATGTCATCCACACGTTTCGTTTATGCATGTCTGTACTTAGGTAAGAATCATGTCCCACAGTATTCATATTACAAAGGTTATGATACTCGACATTTTTGATGTATTGATTAAGTGTGTATTTAATTATGTAACAACCATGCCCCACAATATGAATATTACGAAGGCTATAATACCTCCCATGTGGGTGTGTTAATTGTGTATGTCTTTAATTCTGTAAGCACCATGTCATCTACACTTTTCGTTTATGCATGTCTGTACTTCAGTAAGAATCATGTCCCACAGTATTCATATTACGAAGGTTATGATACTCGAAATTTTTGATGTATTGATTAAGGTGTATTTAATTATGTCCGAACTATGACAAACCAACACACATATACACACCTTCGTTATTAACTAGCTATTCTCCTTATTTAGAGGCAAACAAAAAACACACCAACTTTCTTCAGAGTGACGAGAGGCCGCCCCTGGATATTGGTGACCCTTCGTACTCCCTGGAGAGGAAACATTGACCACCGGACATTCCACCCCTCAGATGGAGGTACGGAAGTCACGTAGACCTCTGGACGCCCCCAAAATAACCAAGGCCACCGTCAAGATTGCCACCATCGTAGGTTAAAGTGAAACCTGCATGATGTATATTATTGAGTTAGAGAATAGTATGTCACTCTACCAAAGAAACTACCCTGGCACTATATTAACCCAAGCTGTTTTAAAGTTTGCCAGCTGTCTACAGTATAGCTTGAGAAATCCCCCGGGGCGGCAGCCACACCGCCACCCCCCCCCCCCCATCGATGACCCTTAACCGCATAAGTAGACCAAGGATATTATTCGATATACTTACCATATTATTGTTAAGAGACAAAATCCTAACAAATGTTGTAGAAGTAGAGGCAGAGTGACGTCTATGAATTGTATAACCATAACCATGCCCACTTAAGTATAGATAAATCCTACCTGCCTAAATGAAGGCAACAACAGCTATAAACACTCCTTAATACCCCCTAGGGCAAATGGTGGCGACATCACCGACCCATAGTGACACAGGAATACCAACCTAACCACCCTCTTACCATCGAGTTAGGCATTTATATAGAATTCTCTGATTGCTATACCGTTCTCTAAATTATTCATGAACAGGTGTTACAGAACTAGAAAACAACTTCCTCCCCTAACTATCGTGCACAATACCCCTGCACCCTTTCTATCAAAATAAATAACATTTCTTTCAGTACCGACAACATCAGTTATATCCACCTTCCGCCCCCCCCCCCCCCCCCTTTAGGTGCACGTATATATAAACTCCGAGTAGGGAGAAGAAAGACAAGTAGAAATAATTTTTCTTCGGATCGGCATCCCGCTCTGAAGGAACATTGATTTTTACAGCAATAGTTATTGATCACGGCACCCCAAAAGTCTTTAATCTATCTGTAGATACACTTACTTGATTCTAGGAATCTTTGTTATTTGTGGCCACCCATTACTTAACGTAGAATCCTAAAAACAGATTTTGTATAATAGTGTACCAAGTAGACTGGATAAATATACGTTCTTCTTTCTGGCATCACTCAGAGATTAAGATTGTTATATTAATTGGTTACATTTTTATCTAATAAAACATTGAAAGAGTAAGGCAATATCTCCCTTTCAATATTTCGTTATTTTAGAAATTATACCCACGCTTCTCACAGAGATCTAGGATAGATAGATATTTTGTGTTAAAAGGGTTTAGCAAGATATCCTCACGGACACTCTGCATATATAAATCCTAGGCTCAAATTGTCTGTGACACCCCACCAGAATTTGAGACTGAAAGGTTAACACCGCACCGAGTTCGTTGAACCTCATTTAAAGGTTAGGACAGTCAAGAAGAGCAATTGTCTAAGCTCATCTTGCATTCGTCCGATGATAAGCTAATCCGGCAAGACCTGAGGCTTATACATTTTAAACCCCAGTCAAGAGAACCATAACCAACTTCATCACCGATTAATTAAAGGTCAGGATAGTCAAGATTCGTGGAAGCTAAATGCTGAGAATACTTGCGTGCGTCCGGTGTGGTGACCAACTGTTATCTCTGAATAATAAGTTACCGAACCATATTTAAGACCCCAAACCCATTAATCCAACTGTAACTTCTCCATACACCGGACAACCTGGATGGCCCACGGAACATCAGAAGACGACTCAACAAAGTACACCTCTACAGGCAAGAAGAAGAAATTATATGAAAATCCGGGAATATAGTATCAGTGTCGAGATACCCTCAAGGTAAATATAAAGGATCGAGATAATCAGAGTTCTTACCACCTGAAAAGACGTGGAAAATGTACAAACAAGTGTCTATGTAATTCAGAGATAACTAATAAGGAAGATCAAGGCCCCCTAACCAAGTTGAACTTAAAGGCATCATTAAAGGCATTTTTTTCTATCTGATTGAGGGAGGCAAAAGGCAGAATTGCCTATAGCGAGTGCCTCCCCCATAGTTGAAAGAGTGACAGGGCCAAAATCAAGGGACGATCGAACCAAAATGCCTGGACACACGGAGTTTGAAGCAATTTAAGTCATAGGAAGAGGGAAAGACTGATGCTGGGAGAGAGTTCCAGAGCTCAGCTGTTGAGTAGAAGATAGTTTGAGAGTAACGTTTCACTCTTGGGTTAGAGAGTTGCACAGAGTAGGGGTGGGATTGAGTTGCAAGACGGGTACCACGTGCCCTACGTAAAGGAGGTGGTATGCACTGGGAAAGCTCTGAGGAACACTGATTATTATAGTAGCGATAGAATAGCGAGAGAGATGCAATATTGCGGCGGAGAGAGAGAGATTGCAGAGAGTTGGTGAGTGGACGGGAGTTAATGATACGAAAGGCCTCCCTTTCAACTTTGTCTAGGAGAGCGGTGTGAGAGGAACCTCCCCACACATGTGAACAATACTCAATACAAGGACGCACTATGCCCCTGTACAGAGCAAGAAGCTGCGTTGGGGAAAAGAACCCCCTAAGGCGGTTGAGCACACCCAGCTTCTGGGAGGCTGCCTTAGCAAGACTGGTAATATGGTCCTTCCAAATGAGGGCAGAAGAAAAAGAGACGCCAAAAATATTGAGAGAAGATGAAGGGTTGATTTTTGTATTGTTGAAGAATAAGGGATATATTATTTTTTGACGGATTCTACCTAGCCAGTAACTCAGTCATATTTTCCGCCAAGTGAAAAATAAACAGAGTCCGTTCCTCCCAAAATTCGAGTTATCTAAACGAAGTGTAAAGTTATTCAGTGAGCATTACCATCCTATCAGTGAAATATTCGTATAAGAATTACATCTATGATCTTTGCCTCCAGTAACTCTAAATTTTCAGTAATTAGTGAGAATTACTTTAATTTCACGAAGTCTGATAATATCACAGTAGAGACTCATAATATTTTAGAGTTCACAATCTCGAGGAAATTGAAAATATCTTGAGGCTTAAGTTATCGTGTTTAGTACAAATAAATACGAGAATACGTATCCCCTTAACCACTATCGTTAGAGTATTAATTTATTTTCAATATTGGTCAATCTGAACCAAGCATCCTATTAGCGATTTTCATTTGTTATTATATTTGCAACCAGAGAAGTGTACCTAATTCTCAAGAAGAATTATGAGATATAAAGTTGAAGTGATATACCTGATTTCTATCCAGAGCCGTGCATGTACTGGGAGATTTTAAACCTAGAAGTTGTAGCACTTATGAGTGCCCCATGTGTTAAAAAGTGTTTATACAATTCATCATATGTATTCTAGTGAATAAGTGAATACAGCTGTATTACCAATTATCTTTCGAGATTATACATGTCCTCTATTGATTCTTTATATGTATTTGTCTGACTTCCAATATCCCAGTGTTGAAGAACTCACCTTTACCGATTGTTAACCCTGCATACAATCTGGGCATAACAATATATATATATATATATATATATATATATATATATATATATATATATATATATATATATATATATATATATATATATATATATAATTATATACTGCATATATATATATTACAACAGAACAGAAGACATAGCTAGACAACACATTAAATACAAAATACAAATGCACACAAAACAAAGGGCATAGGGCACATAAGGTACAACAAACACAACACACACACACACACACACACACACGCCAGCAATACAGCAGTCCTTTATTGGGTGGCATTTGACCCGGTCCCTTTGATCCACTCTATATCCCCAATCTCAACCCCGATAAGTGAACACACAGAACACACATATAGGGATAGAACACACAGGTAGAGAACACATACTGTATATACAAAACACCCGGGCACAGAACACACAGGCATAAAGTACACGGAACACACAGGCTCAAGACACAGAGCATAAAGCACATACACAACATAACACACAGCTAACCGAACACACACCTAACAGAACACACAACTATCTGAATACATTGAACACGGTCCCTTTGATACACTACATCGGCAATATCAACCCCGCTAACAGAACACAGAGAACACATATAAAACAAGTCAAATAGAACACCATGATAGAACAATAGACACAAGAATACATATTTTGGCGCTCTAACAATATCACTCTTCCTCCGACACAGGAACCAAAATAAAACCACTGTTAACAAAATGTAAATTCTCCTTTGTGCTGTAGTTAGCTGGGTAATGCATCAATATTGTTCAGCCTACCCAATAACAACAACAAGAAATACAGCATCATACTGTTTCTACTATGTTGGTGGTGTAAATGACTTAGATGCATATGTTCTGGGTGTGGTGTCCTGAGTTCGAATCCCGGGAGGATCAGATGCTTTCATTAGTATATTCAAATGCATTGGGGTTTGTAATTGATGATTAATTTCAAGAACGGGGTGTTACTTTATTACCACCACTATTAATAATCCTACTACAAATACTACTACTGAATATAATGACCATATGAGGAGGAGCACTTTATTGACAATGTTTCGCAGAAAGCTTCTTCAGGTCTCTGAAACATTGTCAATACAGTGCTCCTCCTCATATGCTGTTTATATTGTCAATACAGTGCTCCTCCTCATATGCTGTTTATATTCATTGTCAATACAGTGCTCCTCCTCATATGCTGTTTATATTGTCAATACAGTGCTCCTCCTCATATGCTGTTTATATTCATTGTCAATACAGTGCTCCTCCTCATATGCTGTTTATATTCATTGTCAATACAGTGCTCCTCCTCATATGCTGTTTATATTCATTGTCAATACAGTGCTCCTCCTCATATGCTGTTTATATTCATTGTCAATACAGTGCTCCTCCTCATATGCTGTTTATATTCATTGTCAACTTTTAAGTTATTTTAACATACTACAACCCCTACTCGGCCCTACTACTACAACTACTACTACTACTACTACTAATAATAATAATAATAATAATAATAATACAAATAATAAAGTAGGTGTGCAGTTTTCGCATTACCCAAAACAAAAAATGCATACGCAACTCTGCGAACTATAATTCTGCAAGCAATATTGAATCTCTAAGGTAAAATCGGTATATATACAATATATATATATACCGGTATATATTATATATATATATATATATATATATATATATATATAATTATATATATATATATATATATATATATATAAATATATGTATATACTGTATATTAAGTACCGTATATATCACAAATACACGTGAGCCACTAAATGTTTTAAACTCTCAGTGGGGTTCGAACTGCCGACCATCAGGACGATAGCCGACGCTTTAACCAACTCCACCGCGGCAGTCTAAAGACACTCAACCTTCTATCCTATTTATGTTAAGGAGAAGGGAAACCCACTAGGCGAATGTATTTCAATTCATACCTAGTCGTAGGACCCATATTCCAGAATACCATACAAGTATTTCTAAGTGTCCCGACGCATCATGTTGCGTCGGGACACTTAGAAATCCTTGTATTGTATTCTGGAATATGGATCCTACGACTAGGTATGAATTGAAATATATGTATATATATATATATATATATATATATATATATATATATATATATATATATATATATATATATATATATATATATACAGTATATATATATATATATATATTGTGACATCTGGAAGATAACCAAGATGTGAAGTGTGACCAGACCAACCTGTTGAACGTGACTTTACTACAACCACATGGCAACAACTCAACCCTGCTTACGTGACCAGAGAGAGAGAGAGAGAGAGAGAGAGAGAGAGAGAGAGAGAGAGAGAAAGCAGCCAAGCTGGTGTGGACGTGACATTCCACTCACATTCCACAGTATGGGGGGGGGGGAAACTACTGGATGGGGGGCTTGAGATGAGGCGGAACCAGCCCCCCTTCTCCCTACCAAGGTAAAGAATACACTACTCTTTACCTTGCTCCCTACTGCCCCACCACTCACGCGGCCTCCTTCACCTGCTTCTCGTCTGTGATTGGCCCACACCACCTGCCTGTGTTTGATTGGATCCGGCACCCGTTTCCTGCCTTCTAATTAGATAGCTTGGTCCGGGGAACGATATATAAGCCTGGGATATGATAGTTCAAACTAGTACATTCATAGCTGGGAGGTGGAAAGAGCTGCATGGAGAGAGCAGGCTTGTGTAGATAGGTTGCTAGTTTACTTCAGTGAGTTTTCGAACCGCTTGTGAGATCTCGTGATCATTAATCAACCAGAGGTATGTTGAAAAAATACACTCCTTTGATTTAAGATTTTGTAATTGGAGAATCATAGATGTTCAATTGGAGAGATATATATTTTGAATTACTGTTTAATTTGGGTGATTAAAATTAATGTTTGATTCAGAGATGATTTGTGATTGAATATTGACTACTTTACTTTAATACATAACATACTTGATGTAAAGCTATTGTCATTCATAATTAATAATTAAGCATTGTAGAAGTTTATACTTAACTGACTTTATGTAAATCTATTTGTCATTCGAAATAGGCATTGAAAAAGTCCTATCATTTATATGGTCTACTTAATCCTACTAAACTTTAATTTGTACTTTAGTGAAATCAGAACGTATGCAAAACGATCCTGAACTCTATCATAACTTTCATTGCTTAATATTTTGATTAAATGTAAAATGCCTTTATTACGTTTATAAATACAATTCCATTTTATATGTGACTTTATAATATTTCCTTACCATTTTTATTTAGTCAAATGTCTTTCAGTAATATGAATAAATAAGATAAAATACTAAAGGAGAATAATAATAATAAACTAAGAATAAAGAGATAATATAAAGAGTAAAACAATCTTTAAAGGGTTAACAAACTTAAATTAATTATATATAAAAGATCTTAATACTATGCTGATAATCAAGATTAATTGAGATATTCTAGTGTTTTAAAACATTGCTTACATACCGAATGTATTCGTAATTAAAAGCCTCTTTCATATTAAAACATTCAATGTAACTTTAAATAGTTTACTGATTAAATATTGTTACGATCCAGGTTCTCAAAGACACAGGGCTCTTCAACATTGGACTAGATAATGGCAAAATGCAACAACGGTAACACTAGATCCAACCCCTGCCTTAAACACTGGAAAACAAAACACCATTACCGCCCTGAGTCGTGCCTGGACAACGAGGTATCCTATGACTCGGTAACTGGTGCACACACACTAGGCTGACGCTCGATGAAACAGCCTATTCTCAAACAGTAAAAGATTACTCGATTAGGTTACACAAAGAAAAGATAGTTAACGTGATTAATTAACGTTACGGTAGATATTCAAATAACTGGCACTCCTGTATTAAAGAAAGTGCAATGCTAGTCATGCAACATCAACTGGAAACTTCTGAAATAAGTCTGATGCTGGGAAGATGTTCGTAAAGAATCTTGAACAATTATAATGCAGAATACGGGTCACAATAAATGCTAGGACATATAGTAATAATAGGCAGGCGAATAATAAAGACTGCGCAAAGGTAGTAATGCTCGACAACTAAAGAAATGCTTCGTGACACAACGCAACAGCCTACTCGGGTTGTGCAACTCAACAACAACCTCGGCTCAAAAGTGCAGTGAATAATAATGTAGCATACATATAATAATGGGGCCTTATCTCTAACCAGTGTCTGCTCAGTTAATAAAGTCTAGCAGGGGTATCAAGGCAGGGCAACAATGGGTGAGCATGCGGCTCGTAGCCTAATGTTGTCCGAAGGTGGTATAATGAAGATTACGTTATATGACGGGGATGCTCTCTTGATAAATCTAGGTCTCTAGTACCTAGTTCTATCCTGGCGATCCCTCAGAAGTCAACACAAAGAGGCAGCACTATGTTGTGAGGGATAGGCTATGGCCCTCTCACACCACAGCGCTGTGCTCGCAAAACTAAACCCACCCGAAGACAACTTAGGCTCCCACAGTACCTGTCGATGTCGTGCAGGGCTTAGCTAACACTGCACACATCGGAGACAACGACACAGTAACCTTACCCCCAGTCTAGCTTTAAATAACCCAGCAGAATCACTCAACACCTTGCCAGGGAGACATATACCGGTCTACAACCTTCCCGAGAGAGGACACACACGGAAAAGTCCGTCTCTCCAAACCTCATTAAAGCCTAATACATGGAAATATCCGAGATCTTCGCGTACAATACGACTGGCCGACGGTGAACGTCTATGCTGAAACCAGAAGGGATGTTGAGTTTAATAAAGTTTAGAGAATGAGAAAGGAGAAGTCGAGAGAGAGAAATAGTATGCAAAGTGGCGAGTATGGGGGACAGAATTGCAAAGGATGTAGACGATACGCGTGTCAGGCAAGCTCTGAGCTGGTAAAGAACACACGGCCGCGATGGGCAGGGACTAGTTGACCACCCGGCCGCCAACGCCGTCAGCGCCCAAGCGAGCCGGGCCACAGCTCACCCCGCTGCCAGGTGTACTCCCTCACCCTCTCTCGCTCACCTCCCACACAAGCAACATTTATATTATAGCGAATATAAAATATAAGACGCGGTCACAGACCAAAACAAAGACCATTTCTAGACTGTCTGTGGCAACACGACACTAATTAAACAAAGCAGATCATTCTAGGACAACTGTAGCCCATCCCCCCATCCTGGCGAGCGCTAGCGAGCTGCAATGCCCCACGCAACCATTCTGCTAACGCCGGGAGGCGTCACAATATAATTGAAGTGTATCAGAGTATAAAGGATAACTGTCCCAACAACTGAGGGAAAGCAAGTAACAACAGAACTAACTTTAATATTTTACGTTCTTTTGGCCTTCAGCTGTTTGCTACACTTTCACATTAACTGTTCTATCTTTATTTATTTAGTTAACCACTTCTAAGTCTAGATACGTAACAGATTAACTGGCGACCTCGCCAGGATACGTTTTGTATAAGTTTTACTAAGTACATAATTATTCTATCATAATCATGCCTGAAATTATAAATAAGGAAGATGTTAAGCTTTTTATAGAATCGTCACCCGTTGCCGAGGACATCGATCTCTTGTCCAAGGCAGAGTTAATAGTACTAGCTTCGTATTATGAACTAACGGTCTCAGACATGACAAAGCCTGAAATAGATCATAAAGTCAGAATTATTTGGGATTCACGAGGGCAGTGAGCATAACGGAGACGAGGGCGGTGAGCCAAATGGAGCGGCTGGTGGAGGACTCGGTAATGGGATACAGATGCGGTTTGGTGATAATTTGCCAGAGGGGTTTACCCCTGAGCAATATCTTGATTTAGCTAGATTAAATGCTGCCCAGGCAGACGCTCAGCTGCAAGCACAGTTACAACAAACCCAAATACAGGCACAACAAGCCCAAACTCGGCTAGAGCTAGATCATCAATTTTCATGGCCCAATTAGCTGCTCAAGCAGAGTCCAAAACCAATGTGCTTGCTCCCCCTCCGAGATTAACCATGACTAGTATAATTCCCCCGTTCACCGAAGACAATGTTCATGACTTTTTTGTGTAGTTCGAGGAGGTTGCTACAGGTATGGGGTGGACAAGGGATCGGTGGCCATTTATGTTGCAAATGGTGTTGACAGGAAAAGGTCGGGAAACTTACATATCAGTAGAGTCTGAGGTTCGGCAAGACTATGACCGTCTCAAAGCAGCCATTCTTAAAACCTACAAACTGCTGCCTGAAGCATATAGACAGACTTTCAGAAAGACTCATAAAAAATTCGAGGAAACTCATACGGTGTTTGCCAAGACCATGAACAAAGCTTTAAATAACTGGCTAACAAGTAAAAATGTCACTGAGTTTAAGGGTCTGAAAGAGTTAAGCTTGCTTGAGAACTTCCTATGGAAGGTAGATTCATCAGTAGCCTATCATTTGAGAGGGAAAAAGGTAGAAACTCTTGCCGAAGCTGCAGATATGGCTGGTACGTATGTACTAAACAACAAATTTCGTGGGAAAAAGCCCTAAGATAATAATAAGTTCTCCAATCACAAATCTGATAAATCTAGTCACTCGCAAAAGCCTGTAACGTCTCTCCATGCAAGCCAAACTAAAAATGCTCCCCCAACTAAGAATGTGACTCCTGGTAATGGTAACAGAGGTGGGGCCCAAACCCAAAATAATAATGCTTACAAGGGGAATGTATCCCAGAAAGTGTGTACCTATTGTGGCAAGAGAGGCCACTTAGCTTATCAATGTTGGGCCAAGGAGAGAGCCGAGAGATTGGGGCCGACAGTAGCCGCCGTAACTGCCTCCCCAAATAACCAAAACCACCCAAATGTGCCTTTGATGCAGGACTCCCAACCACAGGAGTACCTAGCTAACGTAAATCAGACAGGAAATGGTGTAGTAGCGTGTGTGGTGCAACCCGCAAGGGTTAAGCCTGTCTTAGTGTCCCCAACAGTTCAGGATAGCTACCGTCCCTTTATTTCATCTGGATGTGTGAAAATAGATGGTTGTGTACATGAGGTAAATATCTTGAGAGATACTGGTTCTACTAGCACCCTCATGGTGAATCCTTATTCTGAATGCCCAACTGGCGAATCAGTAATAATGAGAGGTGCTGGAGGTCAATTTTCTGCTAACTTGGTGAATGGTGAGATTGAGTGTGATTTGCTGAAGGGTGAAGCCTGTATAGCTTTGTGTAGGCCTCAGGACATCCCTGTGCCTTGGTAACACTCTTTTTGGGGAATGATGTGGCTGGTGAGAGGGTCCGACCAGACCCCATTTTGTCACTTTCCCCTATTGACGAGCCACTGACCGGTGAGCTCGAGAAGGAGATGCCAAAGGTTTTCCCCGTATGTGCTGTCACTCGATCTATGGCCCAAGTAGCAGTTCCCTCAGATATAATTGTACCACCTGTGAAGGTAGATAAAAGGGATGAAAAAGTAGTGAATGATGCTCTAACTGTGCCTGATGCGGAGACTGAAGTAGATCTGTCTGAAACCTTTATGGCTAACCTTGAGCCAAATGATCATGACACCCCTCCTAATTGTCCTAGTGGCCTGGTAGAGTTGTAGCGAGATGACAGTGAGTGTAAGGAGTTAGCTGCCAGTGCCGTGAGTGAAGAGAAGAGTGAGAAGGAGAAGGGTGAAAGTTTTTATATGAAGAATGGAGTTTTGTGGCGTAGGTGGAGACCGCCACATAGACCTATTGATGACGGGGCATGGGACGTACATCAGGTCGTAGTTCCTAAACCTTGTCGTAGAGATATACTAGAAATGGCCCATAGTATACATTTATCAGGGCACCTAGGTGTGAGGAAAACCTTAGATCGCATTAGAGCCCACTTTCACTGGCCAGGAATTCGTGCAGATGTAGTAGAGTTCTGTAGAGTGTGTCACACCTGCCAGATGACAAGAAAACCTAATCAAAAGGTGCCTGCACACCCTCTGGTGCCCTTACCAGTGTTTGAGAACCCTTTCACTCGGGTGGTAGTGGATATCGTTGGCCCATTGCCAAAGACATCACAGGGACATATATATTTGTTAACTATGATGGACATGGAAACTCAATACCCAGAAGCTATACCATTAAGAAATATTTCAGCCCAAACAGTTATTAAGGAACTGCTCAAATTCTTCACCAGAATGGGTTTCTCCCATGAGGTGCAGAGTGGTCAAGGTACTAATTTAACTTCCAATATATTTCTGCAGTCCCTGAAGGAATTGGGTATCGACCATGTGAAGTCCAGCTCCTACCACCCAGAGAGTCAAGGGGTCCTCGAACGATACCATCAAACTCTAAAGTCTATGTTAAGAAAATATTGTAAGGAAACTGGAGGTGATTGGGACAAGGGGGTACCTTCTCTGTTGTTTGCCACCCGTGAGGTTCCAACTGAATCTCTGGGTTTTTCACCTAATGAACTAGTTTTCGGTCACCAGGTACGTGGCCCTTTGCAGCTATTACAGGACAGCCTAGTTGGTCAGGAAGGGAACCAAAATCTCCTCAGGTATGTGTCAGAGTTCAAAACCCGGCTGAGATCTTCGTGCGAGTTTGCAGCACAAAATCGAAGAGTGGCTAAAGACACCATGAAAGTATGGTACGATAAAAGAGCCCATGTGAGAGAGTTTCAGCCCAGTGATGAGGCCTTGGTTCTCATTCCCCTTTTCGGCCAACCTTTATCAGCAAAATTTAGAGGACCATATAAAGTAGTAAAAAGGGTGAGTGTTATTGACTACTTAGTGGCTACCCCAGACAGGAGGAAGCCTAAGCAAGTATTTCACATTAATATGTTAAAACCCTATCATAGGACCCCTGACTCCTCTCCTCCAGATTCTCCCGCTGTGGCAGTAATAAGGACCTGTGGACATCCTGGTGCAGGTGATGTTTGTAGTCCTTACCCACAGATCCCGCAGAAGACTGTCCCAGATCCTGAAGGTATCGATTTTGACTTGTCTTGTGGTCTATCAAACTTTAAATATAATTCAGTAGCCTGGGGGGAATTACCAACTAAATTATGTCATCTTCCCTCAGAGAAAGCTAAAGAACTAATCAATGTTTTATCACAGTCTCCCAGTGTGTTCCGTGATACTCCAGGGCTTACCTCATTGGCCGTGCATGACATAGATGTCGGGGATGCAGCACCCATCAAATTTTCCCCATACCGTGTCTTGCCATAGCGCAGGAGTATTCTTCAAGTTGAATTAGATTTCATGTTGTCCAATGCCATAATTACTAGAGCCTTAAGCCAGTGGAGTAGTCCAGTCACACTTGTGCCTAAGCCAGATGGGAGTTATAGATTTTGTATGGACTATAGACAAGTCAATGCCGTAACAAAGAATGATACTTATCCACTGCCACGGATTGATGATTGTATTGACCAGATTGGCACAGCCAGTTATATAAGTAAAATTGACCTTATGAAAGGATATTGGCAAGTAGCTCTTACACCCAGAGCAAGGGAGATTTCATGTTTTGGGGTAAACAATCAAGCCTTCTGCTGTGAAGTAATGCCTTATGGCCTGAAAAACGCTCCAGCTACCTTTCAGCGCCTAATGAATCAGGTGACTGAAGGGGTACCTGGGTGTGTGGTGTACATTGGCGATATCCTTCTTTTTTCCCATACATGGGAAGAACATCTCAAACAAATCAGACTGCTTTTTGCTAACCTTGCTGAAGCAAATCTTGTAGTGAACTTAAAAAAGTGCACTTTCATTAAGAGTACTGTCAAATATCTTGGATATATAGTAGGACAGGGTCAGGTTGCACCTCCTCATGCTAAAGTAGAGTCAATTTCTAGTTTCCCAACACCTACCAATAAGAAAGAAATCCAAAGATACTTAGGGATGATTGGATACTACAGGAGGTTTACTTTAAATTTCTCAAGGTTAACAGCACCTTTAACAGATCTTCTCCGAAAGGATGTGAAGTTTGAATGGTCCTCCGATTGTGAGGAGGCTTTCAGTGCTACTAAATACATTCTATCTAACTATCCTGTTCTCTGTGCCCCTGATTTCACCAGATCTTTCTCCCTAGCTGTTGATGCAAGTAATACTGGGGTCGGAGCTGTGTTACTCCAGGAGAATGACTGTAATGTATTGCATCCTGTTTGCTATTTTAGTAAAAAGTTAAATTCTGCTCAACGTACTTACTCTGTAATAGAAAAGGAGCTGTTAGCAATGATTTTGTCCCTCCAATACTTTAGTGTAAATGTTCAATCTGCCCCGGGTTCCATTACTGTACAGTATATACTGACCATCACCCATTAAAGTTTTTGCACAAGTTCCAAAACAAGAATCAAAGACTGACCCGGTGGAGCTTGTTGCTGCAGGAGTACGCCTTAGATGTCAAACATATTAAGGGGGTCCAGAATGTGTTGGCAGATTGTCTGTCAAGAGTCTGAAAATGTGTCATATACTTTCCTCCTCTTGAACTCTTTTCTAGCGGTGGAGATGTGACATCTGGAAGATAACCAAGATGTGACGTGTGACCAGACCAACCTGTTGATCGTGACTTTACAACTACAAGCACGTGGCAACAACTCAACCCTGCTTATGTGACCAGAGAGAGAGAGAGAGAGAGAAAGCAGCCAAGCTGGTGTGGACGTGACATTCCACTCACATTCCACAGTATGGGGGGGGGGGAACTACTGGATGGGGGGCTTGAGATGTGGCGGAACCAGCCCCCCTTCTCCCTACCAAGGTAAAGAATACACTACTCTTTACCTTGCTCCCTACTGCCCCACCACTCACGCGGCCTCGTTCACCTGCTTCTCGTCTGTGATTGGCCCACACCACCTGCCTGTGTTTGATTGGATCCGGCACCCGTTTCCTACCTTCTAATTAGATAGCTTGGTCCGGGGAACGATATATAAGCCTGGGATATGATAGTTCAAACTAGTACATTCATAGCTGGAAGGTGGAAAGAGCTGCATGGAGAGAACAGGCTTGTATAGATAGGTTGCTAGTTTACTTCAGTGAGTTTTCGAACCGCTTGTGAGATCTCGTGATCATTAATCAACCAGAGGTATGTCGAAAACATACACTCCTTTGATTTGAGATTTTGTAATTGGAGAATCATTGATGTTAATGGGAGAAATCATATATGTTTAATTGGAGATATATATATTTTGAATTACTGTTTAATTTTGGTGATCAAAATTAATGTTTGATTCAGAGATGATTTGTGATTGAATATTGACTACTTTACTTTAATACTTAACTGACTTGATGTAAAGCTATTGTCATTCATAATTAATAATTAAGCATTGTAGAAGTTTATACTTAACTGACTTTATGTAAATCTATTTGTCATTCGAAATAGGCATTGTAAAAGTCCTATCATTTATATGGTCTACTTAATTAAGCCTACTGAACTTTAATTTGTACTTTAGTGAAATCAGAACGTATGCAAAACGATCCTGAAACTCTATCATAACTTTCATTGCTTATTATTTTGATTAATTGTAAAATACCTTTATTACGTTTATAAATACAATTCCATTTTATATGTGACTTTATAATATTTCCTTACCATTTTTATTTAGTCAAATGTCTTTTAGTAATAAGAGTAAATAAGATAAAATACTAAAGGAGAATAATAATAATAAACTAAGAATACAGAGATAATATAAAGAGTAAAACAATCTTTAAAGGGTTAACAAACTTAAATTAATTATATATAAAAGATCTAAATACTTTGCTGATAATCAAGATTAATTGAGATATTCTAGTGTCTTAAAACATTGCTTACATACCAAACTTTTGTATTCGTAATTAATAGCCTCTTTCATATTTAAACATTCAATGTAACTTTAAATAGTTTACTGATTAATTATAATTGAAGTGTATCAGAGTATAAAGGATAACTGTCCCAACAACTGAGGGAAAGCAAGTAACAACAGAACTAACTTTAATATTTTACGTTCTTTTGGCCTTCAGCTGTTTTCTACACTTTCACATTAACTGTGCTATCTTTATTTATTTAGTTAACCACTTCTAAGTCAAGATACGTAACAATATATATATATACTGTACAGTAGGCTATATCGTACATACACATAAGCTACTAAATGTTTTTATACTCACAGCTGGACTTGAACCACCAACAGTCAGAAAAAGTGCCCCTACTTTAATCCACTATACCACGGCGTGATAGAGGATACTTGTGTGCGGTGGATTAAAGCATGGACACTTGTCCTGACTGTTGGTGGTTTATGTCCGCCTGGGAGTATATATATAATTTCATTTATGATCACATTGAATCTTAATTACCATTGGAATATTTATCTATAATAAGGTCAGCGTAACACTATTTGTAGCATTTTGAATATGGTGTAATTCAAATTTAAAATATATACAAGACAGAAATAGTGACCATAATCTGTGACCTGCACCATTCACCTTGACCTTTGAATAACAAAAACACAAAATTTGGACAATCGTTGCATTGACCAACCGAATTTGCCAGCAACACTTGATGACGATACGTAACCCGTTCAACACAGTTCTGTCGGTTTAATGTCATACTGGATATTAAGACAATTTTACTTAGTTTATGAATGGCCTCCATAAAATTAGCCACCTTTCAACTATCTTAACCCTTTTTACTACCACAGGTCGTTCATAAGCTAAACAAAATCGTCTAATTATAATTAGAATACAATAAAAAATATGTCACTGGTACACAAAGGGTTAAACACTCTAGGAAGAGTTTAAAGAAAATAATTAACACTCTTATTTAGTTCTTTGACCTTGACCTTTAACCTTAAGTATTCTAATATATACTGCATATACAGTATACTGTATATGATTGAAATATAAGTTATTTAACCCTCCTGGCCCGGGCAGGCTCTCCAAAGGACGGAGCTCGTATCCGGGCGATCTGGCCGAATATCAACAAAAGTAAACTAAGGCTAATCTCGCTTAATATATTACCTACATTAATCAAACATATATAGAAATGGGTGCCTTACCTTGCTGCGTAGAATGGCGTTGAGTAGAGCTCTCTAGCTCAACTGGTTCCGGAGTGATGGTGATTGAAGTGGAGGTAACTTTTTCCGCGTATTTACCTCGGCGCGTCCGAACACTCAACCGCGGCCCCGGCTACGACGCCCAGTTACACTCGTCGCTCCACCCGCAATTATGCCGGGAAGCGATTTGATAGTGTTTTATTGGTTATTCTGTCATTTATTATAGTTATTATGTTATTTTCACTCAATAAAGTTATTTACATGAACTGATTTGTGTCTCTGTCACTTATTACTTCGTTTTATTATTATTATTATGATTATAGTGTCACTTTCACTGGACTTTGATAATTGGTAGTGTCATTTCCTCTTTTATGTATTGTTAGGTAAGCTAATAATATATATAGTGTCACTGTCACTTGTTCATATTGTTATGAAGGCACTTATTATTACTTGTGTGAGTCTCTTTCACTTATACTTAGTTTTATTATTATTATACTGTCACTTTGACTGGCCTAGGCTTATTGAGTGTCATTTTCACTTATTTATTGTTAGAAATATATATTTTAGTGTTACTTTCACTTGTTCATATTGTTATTGAAGGCACTTATTATTACTTATGTGTCCTTTTCACTTATACTTAGTTATATTATTATTCTTAGCCTACATTTGAGTGTCACTTTCACTGTTGTCACTTCCACTTCAAAAGTTTGTTAGAGTGTGGGAGTCGTTGAAGCAGGTGCCAGCACACAGTCCAACTTGACACTCGAGGCATTCCCAAGTGGTTTTTGTGGGTTTGCGGGGTCTGCGAGTTGTGTGGCTGCACACATGGCACCTCTTCTGACTCCTAACGTTACTACCTGGTTCTTTGAAAGAAAGGGCGTTGAGCTGGTGCTTCCTGAAAAATTCAGCACACCCCGTTCTGTCCAGCTGGCCTGGTCCTTGTAGTGGCCTCCCTGGTGTAGCTGCATGTTTAGCCAGGAGCTCAAGTAGCACCTGCTTGTGGAACTTCCGCAGGGACTTGTACTTCTTGGCTCCTGGAGTCCTCAGACGGTAGATGTTGTAGGCATTGAGGACCGACATATCTACCGTATGCAGGATAAACTTCTTGTACCACCTGCAAGATGTTCGCAGGCAGTCGATGAAGCCCATCTGCATGTCGGACTTGTCAACGAGGCGCATGTTGAGGTTATAATCCAGGAGTGCAGCTGGTTTTTGGACGGGGTTCTTGGTTCTTCAGTCCACCTTCCCTGTGGCGACCATCTGGGCCTTGTGGCATGTGGTGAGGAGGTTGACCTTGCGCTGGTCATGCCAGTGGATGGAGAGGATGGGGCCACTCTTCTTAAGGAAGATGTCCGCCTTCTTCATCTTGGTTGGGTAGCCTGGCATGCCCTTCCTCTTGCCCTTGACTGTGCCGACAGTTCCGGTCTTGCGGTCATGGAGGTACTTGGTCAGGAGAGGCGACGTGTAATAATTATCTGTGTAGAGGATGTGGTTTTTATTGAAGTGCCTCTCCATCATCTTCTTCACTACAGCGCCACCAAAACCAATGAGGGGGTCAGTCTCAATTTCTCCAGCCTTGCCGCTGTAGACTATAATGTCCAGCACATACCCCGTCAAACAGTCGCAGAGGACGAAGAGCTTGATGCCGAAGCGGTGTCTCTTGGACAGGATATACTGTTGGAAGTGCAGCCTATCACGGAACAGGACCAGAGACTCGTCGAGGCACATCTTCTGGAAAGGAATCAGGTATGTGGTGAACCGATGACGTATCATGTCATACAGCTTCCTGATCTTCCATAATGAGTCGGGAAGGTGGACTGCCATGTTGTTTGTCAGGTGGAGATAGGAGAGGATGTCAAAGTACCTGTCCCTGGACATGTATTTGCCAAATGCTGGAGTCGTTATGATGTCGCCAGTGATCCAGTAGTCGGCCAGAACGTGCTTCCTTATATGTGTCATCAGCATTGTGAGTGCCAAGAACACATATAGTTCTGCCACAGTGACAGCTCTCCATGCCACCATCTTGGCACTGGTCTTCCTCCCAAGAAAGTTTGCACAGATAGCATGGTGGTGATTTGTCTCTTCAACGAGGTATTCCATGACTTCATTGTCATAGAAGCCACAGAAAAGTTCACTGGGGGTAGCATCTTGACCACAGGGATATGCTGGTGACACCCCGGAACCCATCTGTACCTCGTCAAAGGCAGGAAATCTGGCTCAAAATCAGCCCCATCTGTCCCCACAAACAGGTTGGATGCTGATGCTCGAGGTCGAGCAGGTGCAGCAGGCACACGCCCTGGACGCCCTGGCACACGCCCTTGGCCATGCGGATGCCCTGCACGCCCACGCCCACGCCCAGGGGCAGCGGCGTCAGCAGACTGACCACGTCCACGACCTCGCCCTCTCGCTTGTCTTGTCGGGACTTCCTATTCCTCTTCCTCTTCCTCTTCCTCTTCCTCCTCAGGCGACGTCAGGTCATCTGGGGCAATGTTGGGGTCGTCAACATCCTCTTCAGGAGACAATTCTGGTGAAGAAGTGACCGGGCGTCGGCGGTGTGGGGCGCGGGAGGCTGCGGGAGCTTCAACAATGGGAGCCTCGGCCTCGGGAGTTGGGCTCCTTTTGCGGCGAGCCGAGGGCTTCTCCGCAGCAAATAATGCTCTGCGGTGTGTTGAGGGCTGTGGCACATCACCAATACCACTTGAAGAGGCCCTTTGGTCATCCTGAAGGAGAGATTAAGCCGAGGGCTGTGGTTGACCCACGCGGCGTCCCGGGTCAAGGCGTCGGGACAATGGAATGCGGGTGGTTGCTAGGCCAGGGTCGGCGTCATTATCACTGTCTTCAGCTTCCCTATCCTTTTCTGCTGCACTTTTCACCAACGATTGTTTATAGAAATATTTGCCCACTTTCAAGGGCGTACGGGCAGGCAAAGGGGAAGGTCCTGGGCTACGGCTAGGGCTAGGCCTAGGCTGACCTAGCAAAGATGGCGAGGGGGTAGGCCTAGGTTCTAGCACACTTGGAAGCTCAATGGCACCTTCCTGAAACACTTCCACATCAGGATCATCACTACTGTCTCCCCACTCAAATAAATCGACATTATCGTCGTCTCCAAAGCCCACGAAATCGTCATCTTCACTTGCACTTATGAATTGTTCCTTGTCCACCAAACTTTCGCCACTGCTCTCTTCACTATCAAAAAGTTTTCGCTGTATAGCGCTATCACTCAACAAACGCTTAACTTTCTTTCGTTGAGCTTTCTTCTCGGTTGCAACAGGCGTTGAAGTTGCGAGCGGGGTAGCACTGGGGCCCGCGGGAGGTTGCAGCGAATTGGACACGTCGGAATTATTTTTTTCAGTATTACTCGCTATGGCGGCCACGTACAAACTGATAACACTAGTAGTTGAGGCTTGGTGGCGCTGCGGTCGCTCCTTCAATGCAAAATTTGGCCGCGCGAATTTTGAAGCACGCTTTCAAGCACAAGGATTTTAAAATGACACCCGGGTACCGGCCCTTTTTTTTTGGTGTCCTTAGAAAATGACACCCGGGCTGGAAGGGTTAAGTAAAATGCAACTAACAGTCGTCAGCTTATCAAAAATTGAGTATTTTTGTATGATAAAGGTTAACTTATGACCTTGGCTGTGATCTTGACCTTTATTTAGGAGTATATTTTTGTTTGCTTTGATGTTACCCTAGAAAATTTTCATTAAAGATCATCTGTTAGTTTCAGAAGAATTAAAGGAATAGCTGACCTTGACCTTTGACCTTCATCTTGACCTTCATGATGTCTGAAAATGTAACGTTTTAATTTTCCCTTTACGCACAACTGTCCAAACAAATTTTGTGAAGTTTACATGCATAGTAAAGAAATTATCACATTGACCTTATATTTGACGTTGACCTGTGACCTTGACCTATCAAATGGAATTATATTTATTCTTCTATGACCTTGCTCTAGGCATTCCGAATATGCATATGCCTAATGAGAATCTTACATTAAATAAGAAATACTAGTAAAAATCATATTTCGACCTTTAACCTTGACCTTTGACCTTAACCTTAGAATTTCTTATCAAGGATTTAGTTAGCTTTTCAGCAATGTTCATATTAACTAGCATTATGAATATGGTGTAATTTGAATAAAAACATATTGATTACAAATAGTGATCATATACTGTGACCTTGACCTTTTACCTTTGGCTAAACATAAAATACATAGGCTATATTCGGATGGTCGTCGCATTGACCAACTGAATTTGCCTGTAAAATTTGATGACAATACATTAAACAGTCAAGGAGTTTAGAGAAAATGACAAATACAGTACTCTTGTTTTGACCTTGACCTTGACTATTACAATATTTATGCAAAATTTGATATATATGATATTTAAGTAATAAGCCATAACACAGCCAGTTTTCAAACTATTGAGTAATCTTTTTTAATAAATAATAAAAGTTGACCTTTGACCTGTGACTTTGACCTTTATGTAAGAGTACATTTTGTTTGCATTGACATTGCCCATGAAAATCAAATAAGCATGCCTAATTTCATTACCCTTATTTAGCGGGGTCGGACTTAAGTCCGATACGAGAAAATTGGACTAAATGGCGGGATCGGACTTAAGTCCGTGGGCGTATTCCCGCCCTAATTTAGGTGGAAAGCGAAACTTGGTGGTCAGGCGGTGTACTACAAGGGCCCACCCACACATCCCCACTGTGTGACCGTGACTAAGTGACCCTCAAGCAGCCATAATGGAAGGTCAAGATTTGCCCGTGTTCGATTCGGTGGCCGCCATCCCTAGTGCGTCGCGCCACCCTACTAACCACGCCCGGCTTACCACCCAGGAACTAGATATCATGCTGACCTCTTCATAACTTTCTAATAATTTGTTGGATGAAACCGTCGAAGGTCTGGGTGAGAGTTTTGGTAGTGTGGATGACTCTGAAGACGAAAATAACCCGATCATAGGCTTTCACCCCAAGCATAATTTGCGTGGGGTGGATGTTGTGGTTGATATTGTACAGACCCTTGAGCAAATTGGAGACGTTCCTGACGAAGAACATACTGGTGTGGGTGTTGGTAAGTACAATTTATATTTTATAATTGCTTGAAAATGTGATTGCAAGCATTTTATCACCTTACGAGCGGCTGGTGGAGTATATTTCACTGTGCCGCCCAGCGGGTTTTTTTTTTTACCCTAAATGGGGTTGTTCCGTGCTCTTTTTCATGCATAAACAAGACCCAGAGCGTAATACAAGTATGTATCCTGAAAGTGCGTAAATTGAGCTTTCCAATGACACCCGAACCATCCTTTTACGATCACTGGTTGTCTTTCAACGATCGTAAAACACGAGTGAAAAACCCTAAAATACGGTAATTTCCTTATATAATTCCCTGTGTGGCGAGCGGTCTGAGGTAATATATGCTCCTAATCACCGCTCCGCTCTCTCTCAGAGCACATTACGTCCTCAAAATTGCACTCTACAAGAAAATTCCTTTGCATTTTATTGCGTATTATTTGCAGGCGTTCGGTAAATTTATGGTAATACAAACAACGAAAGATTGAATATTTGTGCTTGGCATTATATGATTGTGGAGAACAGATGTAGACCTTCCGTATATATTATGTTTTCATATATATGATACATGTGTAACATTTTTATATTATCACGACTCTCTCTCTCTCTCTCTGTCTCACTCTCTTTGTTTGTACTCTTTTGTACTCTCTTTGTCTGATGTAGGCCAGGGCACGCCCCTAACTAATCTCTTCCCTCCCAGGGGAAATCACACCTAGCAGATGTTTTTGACATCCCCTCTCTCTCTGTCTGTCTCTTCATCTCTGGGTCTACCTATACTGCATGTGACATTGAAATTGCTTGAGAGTTTGATTGCAAGCATTTTATAGCGTATTATTTGCAGGCGTTCGGTAAATTTCTCACGATAACCAGGGTGTATGGTACATTTCTCACGATAATACAAGCAACAACGAAGCTTGGCGTAGATTGTAGTCTACAATATACCTTTTTATAATTGCATGTGACCTTGTAATTACTTGAAAGTTTGATTGCAAGCATTTTATAGCGTATTATTTTCAGGAATTCAATAAATTTGATAAATATATCAAAATAAGTCCTGTGGGACTATGAAATAGCTATTATTGGACAAGGAAAATATTTTGTTCATCCCTCCACTGGAACATCAACAACAATGTCAACAACGTATCGCCGTCGGCAATCGTAAGATTCAGAGTCGTAAAGATTCCAGGACGAGCTCAATAGAAAATGAATGAATGAAATGAATGAGTGTGCAGTACTGCCAATACGTATAGCGACTTCCGCTAGATCTAGAGACCTTTACTTCGATCTAGCAGCAATGACTTACACTAGCGGTTTTGTTTTGAAATTTCAGAACAATTTCGAAGTGATATTATATGGATTTTGCCAATTCATATTTCTAGTGGTATTTATCATGTCTTACATCTAACAATATATGCTAGCGGATTTAACTTCAATTGGTAACCCTCCCGCTCGAGTCGGCTCCAAGAAAATCGATAATGGTGGCACTTTAGTAAACAGGTGATAAACAAACCCGCATGCGGATCGGTTTGGTGTATCGGTATTATGGTAAGTTGGCTACCTACTATTGTTTATACGATATAGTAAGTAATGATAAGTAAATTATTATATATTATATATAAAACAAAAACTAAATTCCTGCAAAGCAAGCGAAACAGAGAGAGAGAGAGAATGCAGAAACTGAACTGAAGAAAGAGTGAAAAAGATATAATAATACAGAAATATTACAAGCAAATAAATGAAATAGAGGGATTAGTTAGAGAAAATGAGAAATACATAATACGGATGAGGAAGAGGGAAAGCGACAGAGCCAGAGAGAGAGAGAGAGAGAGACAGGAGGAGTGGGAGAGATTAGAGAAAATAGAGAGATTGCAAGCATTTTATAGCGTATTATTTGCAGGCGTTCAGTAAATTTCTTATGGTAATACAAACAATGAAAGATTGAATATTTGTGCTTGGCATTATATGATTGTGCGGAACAGATGTAGGCCTACAGTATATATTATTTTTTCATATATATATGATACATAATTATGTAACATTGTTATATTATCACGACACTCTCTCTCTCTCTCTTGTCTCTTCCTCTCTGGGTTTACCTATTGCCTACATTTATAATTGCATGTGACCTTGAAATTGCTTGAGAGTTTGATTGCAAGCATTTTATAGCGTATTATTTGCAGGCGTTCAGTAAATTTCTTAGGGTAATACAAACAACCAAACAACGAAAGATTGAATATTTGTGCTGCACATCCCTCATACGAAATACCATTCCCACCGTATAGAGAGAATACAGAAACTGAACTGAAGAAAGAATGAAAAAGATATAATAATACAGAAATATTACATGCAAATAAATGAAATAGAGGGATTAGTTAGAGAAAAAATAATGAGAAATACATATACGGATGAGGAAGAGAGAAAGGGAGAGAGAAAGAAAGAAAGAGAGAGAGAGAGAGAGAGAGAGAGAGAGAGAGAGAGAGAGAGAGAGAATACAGAAATAAGGAGAAATAAGAGAAAAATAAGACCGATTACCGAAGGAATAGTAGACGCGCGAGAGGCCGAAGTCAGGCCAAAGCGAACGCAACCGAACGCGCCCGGGAAATAGACCAAAAAGTACCTCCTCTTCCTCACCTCTTCCCACCCTCCAGACTCATTCATAACATCCATTCATAGACTTATATGGGGAGACAAAGAGTTGCTCTTTCCAAAAATGATCGTTTCGTTCGCATTGGAGCCATAGTAACGGCACTAGGGCGAGTGAAATTGAGCGAATATTTCGGGATTATGCCCGCTGAGCGGTACAGTGTAAAATACCTTACCACCCGCTAAATAAGGGTTAAACACCATCAGTTATTTTCATATATATTAATAGCATAGTTGACCTTGACCTTTGACCTTATTTATTATTTTCCTTTTAACTTAAAGTGCGCAACTATCTCACCAAATATTGTGAAGTTTGCATGAAAAGTAAAAAAATTGCATATTGACCTTTTATTTGACCTTGACCTGTGACCTTGACCTTTCATTGGGAATGGAATAGTTTATTGTATGATTGTGGCCTAGGTATTCTGAATATACATGATAAGCCTAGTGAGAATCTAACAGTTAGTATAAGAAATACTAGTAAAAACCTATTTTGACCTTTGACCTTGAACTTTGACCTTACCCTTTGGAATATTTATCTAAAATTTGTGCAATACGATATCAAGGTTACCAGTAACTTGTATAGTGAAAATGAAGACATTTGAATAAAAACTAAAAATAAATAGTATAAGTTGACATTTCACCTTGACCTGTGACCTTGACCTTTATCTCAGAGTAAAACATTATTGCATTAACATTGCCCAGGAAAATCAAATAAGCATGACTCATTTCATTAAAACCCATTAGTTAGTTTCACATATATTTATAAAATATTTGACCTTGACCTTTGACCTTGACCTTGACCTTCATGATGTCTCAAAATTTATTATTTTCCTTTCCATTTAAAGTGCAACTATATCGCCAAATTGTGTAAAGTTTGCATGAAAAGTAATGAAATTAGCATATTGACCGTTTATTTGACCTTGATCTGTGAACTGGACCTTTCATATGGAATTGCATAGTTTCTTGTATGACCTTGTCCTAAGTATTCCTAATATACATGGTAAGTCTAGTGGGAATCTAACAGTTAATATAAGAAATACTAGTAAAACAAATATTTTGACCTTTGAACTTACCCTTTAGAATATTTATCTAAAATTTGGTCAATAAGATATCGAGGTTATCAGTAACTTGTATAGTGAAAATGAAGACATTTGAGTACAAACCAAGACAAATTAAATATTTACCTTATTTTTAACCTTGACCTTTGACCTTAATCTTTAAGTTAAATTAAAAATTTATTTTTGGCTGACCTTCGCATTGACCAAATTAATATACCTGTGAGATTTGGTGAAAATCCATCGAACGGTCTAGGTACCCGGGGTTTCTTGACGGACGACAAAGGACGACGACGACAACGGACGACGACGATGACAGCCAAGCTGACTGATGGTGCACAGTATACGGGCGGGATCTATGTGCGCGATACCACTCTGTTTCGCAGAGTTGATAATAATAATAAAAATAATATTAATATTAATAATAATTTTCTTTTTCTACTGCTAAATTTAGCTGAGATATGCCCCCAAGCTAAATGTGTACATTTTTCGTAAACAAAATTATCCGACAAAGCCGCAGATTCCTAATTTGTAGGCTTGTTATTGCTCGCCTGGAAAAAACAAACAATCGACACCTGGAATGGTCGAAACGTCATATGATCGCCAATCTAATGGGGTAAAACAACAAAAACAATAAGGTTAATAACAATACTACTACTACTACTATCTATCTATCTATCTATTGCCTGACGCCGTGATCCCCGAAGGTGTGGCCACGAACGAACCGCCCCCATGCACCTCTGTCCCCAGTCAGTCGACGCCCCTCCCCCCAACCAGCACCGCCTTCGTTCATGTAGTTCCTCACTCCATCCTTCCACCTCATATTCGGTCTAACTCTCCCCCTCTGTCCGTCCACCTCGCTCTCGTACACCCTCTTAGTCATTCTCTCGCTTTCCATACGTTCCATATGGCCGAACCATCTCAAGTTGTTCCTTTTCACACTTTCCAGCACATCTACCTCCACACCACACCTCCTTCTTACTTCCTCATTAGTCTGTCTATCCCTCCATGTAACTCCACACGCACTCCTTAAGTAATTCATTTCCACTGCTCTCACTCTTGGTCTGAGTCTCTCAACCAACGTCCATGCTTCGCTTCCGTAAGTCAGTGTCGGGATTACCACACTGTCATGCAAGGACTTCTTCACTTCCATACTGACCACCCTATTTCTTGTTACTGCTTTTAGCGTTCCTACAACCCTCTTCCCCTGTTGTACCCTCTCCCGCACCTCTTCATCCATAGTCCCATCTTTACTCAACACACTGACCAGATACTTAAAAGAGTTGACGATCTCCATAGCCTGACCGTTCAGCTTCACCTCACACTCTGTGACTTCACCCCTTTCGAAGACCATAACCTTGCTCTTCCCCGTATTTACCTTCAAATTCCGTTTTTCGCACACTGTTCCAAACTCATTTACCAGACCCTGCAACTCCCATTCATTATCACTCATAAGAACTGTATCATCCGCAAACAGCAGTATAGGTAGCTTCCACTCAATTCCCTCCCTTTTCAGCGATACTACTACTACTATTGCTAATAATAATAATAATAATAACAATAACAATAAAACACTCAATAAAAACAATAGAGGATGTCTCACACACTCTAAAAATACTTCCCCTCTATGTTTTCCCTATTAAAAAATCTGTCCATTCTCCTTTGTTGATGTTTACCCAATAAAGACGCTTAAACTCATTAGCCTCGCAAATGCACAATATTAGCGGCACGTGCGCAAAAAAAAAAAAAAAGTGGAGAGGGGCAGTAACTTCAATAGAACACGTAATTATTTTTGTTTCCGTTTTCTTTCAATCAGCGTGGTTCAGTATCTTTCTCATGCTAAGCCCCTTTAGTTTTCAGATGTTAAGACGTCAAGCCCATTAGTTTGGCGATTTTAAGACCATTTGCCCCTTTTCTTTGCCAATATTTAGACTTTTCGTATCATTTAGGGGTCAATTTTTGCCCAGGCGAGCGATAGCGAGCCTGTAAATTAGGAGGAATCGGCCTTCGGCCGGGAAATTTTTCGGTAGAAAAATGTCCAAATATATCTTGAAGGGGGATCCTGTTTGTTTTTTATATATATTTGTTTTTAAGTTTGATGGAGGTCTTGGGAGGAAACTAGAAAAATAATGTATATATGAAATAATCAACCAAAAGTGAATCATCCCCCCTTAATTCTTTACCTACCCGATAACACTATCGTTAATGAGTGCTGCATGTTTGTTTGTAATATTGTTGATATCTTGTCAAAATGCAAATTTAGTTTAATATAAACTTTGATATCAATTGTAGTTTCTTTATTCATACAGAATTCAGTAAATTTTACCAGTACTTCCCAAATTAACTAATTCCTTGAAAACGACGATAGTGCATTGTTATTATTATTATTATTATTATTATTATTATTATTATTATATGAGATGCCGAAGTCTCCAACCAGGGTACAGAAACACCATCAAGATGAATCCACACAAAACACCCGGAGGCACTGGAGAGAGACTATGGCAACTTAGGAAAAAATAAAAACATATACTGTATACTGTACTGTACATATACACATATCAAACACAGATAACATATTATGCAGTGGAGGATATCAAGTATAAATATAATTCAATAAAATAGAATAAAATAAGTTTAAAAATGGAGATATTAGCTGAATTGACTATCTCATTTGGCAACTTATTCCACAAGTCAACCATGGCCGGCACAAAACACCGTGAAAACTGTGTAGTAGAAAAATTAACACGGCTCATGGCAAGATCATTAAGATTGCTTGTGAATCTAGTTGCACGAGCCCGGACATAGGGCCCAGGCAGAACCCCATGTAAGGGATGCTGAGGGTTGTTAAAAACTTTAAATAAACGACTAAGGGCACCAACTTTACGTCGATGACACAGATCAAGAGACAAATGAGGTAGAATAAAACTGATGGAATTTAGCGACCTGTCAAGCAACTTGAGATGGCAGTCAACTGCTGACAACCAGGCAGGTGTGCAGTACTCGAAATGTGGCAAAACAAAAGCATAAAAAGACTTGATAACTGGATATTTGTGTGATTAGTTTGCTTGGGAAACAGATTAACTTGCTCATGTAGTGATGTACACCCTATGTGGTGGATTTTTTTTGTTTTTCTATGTGATTGAGGGAGGCAAAAGGCAGAACTGCCTATAGCGAGTGCCTCCCCCATAGTTGAAAGAGTGACAGGGCCAAAATCAAGGGACGTTCGAGCTAAAATTCCTGGACACACAGAGTTTGAAGCAATTTAAGTCAAAGGAAGAGGGAAAGACTAATTCTGGGAGAGAGTTTCAGAGCTCAGCTGTTGAGTAGAAGAAAGTTTGTGTTCATTTATTTCAAAATTGTATTGTATTAGGCGTTATTTCCACACGGCGATTTTTATTAGTTCTTTTGCGTTTATCTCGTGTTGCCCTAGTTTTGGTTTGTTTATTTTGCAAGTTTTACATTATAATTATAAAAAAAAAATCCTCGTCCATCTGTTAGCTCACTTATTTTATCTAAGAATAGATGATTTTTGTAAATGCATAATTTATTCCCTGTGTATTTAAATATTTATGTATTTATCAATTCATTATCCTGTATTATAATTACAGGTGGTGATAGTCATGTAGGTATTGAGGGATTAGCCTTTACAACGACACCTCGTATCTACTTTCTGTAAGTAGGATATCCTCTTCTTCTTAACCCGGGAACTGCGGGAAGACTCTTAAGAGTTCCCCCGGCGGACTGCGGGAAGACTCTTAAGAGTCAGAGAAAAAAAAAATCAATTTTTAACATCAATTTTGTTTTTTTCTTTTTTTTGCCCTTGGGCCATGCACAATATCAGTCCTCTACCTGCCCTCCTTCCCCACTTTCCTCCCCTCCTTCAGTTATCACCTATTTTTCCTGTTATTCCCTTATTCTGAGGTATATTTTCGTGCTAACATTAGCAGTTGCAAGCAGGGCATTGTCATCACTGTTAGCAAGCGAGTGCAAGAGAGAGAGAGAGTATCGATCGACAGTGTCTCAGTGGCCTTGGGGGAAATTGGCGGGAAAGCAGGTTGCCTCACCCATACATTATGTAACTCGCGGCCTGTATCACCGATTTTGACCATCCAAACGCTGTTTTCACTCGTTTTATTGTTGTTACAGGTTAATACCTTTATAATCAACCTATAATAGGCGCATATGGATAAGTATTAATGCTATTTATGGTAAAATGAATATTTTAGTGATGGAAACAGCTCAAATACATGCGCACAGGCAGAGGTGTCTAATTACCCCCATGTGCACTTCAGAGGTTAATATGAATAGTAGAAGGTTAAATATTTTTTATCACGCCGTGATAGAGTTGATTAAAGCATGGAATCTCGTCCTGACTGTCGGTGGTTCCACTCCGGCTGAGAGTAAGAACATTTAGCAGCTCACGCGTATTTGAAAGATATAATATATATATATGTATATATATGTTTCTAATCTCTCAGTGGGGTTCGAACCGCCGACCGTCAGGACGATAGCCAACGCTTTAATCAACTACACCACGGCAGTCTAGTCTAAGACTGCCGTGGTGCAGTTGATTTAAGCGTCGGCTATCGTCCTGACGGTCGGCGGTTCGAACCCCACTGAGAGATTAGAAACATTTAGTGGCTCACGTGTATTTGTGATATATACTTAACATATACATTTTACAGTATATACATATATACTGTGCATACATACATATATATAAATATATATATATACAGTATATATATATATATGTATATATATATATATATGGTAGATATATAACCGGTACATATAAATATATATATATATATAAAGTATATAAACCCTCCGCCAATCACGGAGCTCCACAGTGGTGGAACGAAAGTCATTGATTGATTATGTATGTGTGGATGAACGAATGAAGAAATCTGTGATGGATGCTAGGGTGTATAGGGGTATTGGAGGGGATCTGTCTGATCATTATGTAGTGGTAGCTAAGGTTAGGATACAAAAGAAGTGGGTGAGGAGAGCGGGAGGGAGGCGAGAGGAGGGTGGAATGGTGAGGAGGGTGGAGAGGTTGCAGGAGGAGGAAGTCAGGGAGGAGTACAGGAGAGCAGTGGAAAGACGACTAGGTGGGTTCGAC
This sequence comes from Paralithodes platypus, assembly GCA_032716605.1. Lineage (NCBI taxonomy): Eukaryota > Metazoa > Arthropoda > Malacostraca > Decapoda > Lithodidae > Paralithodes > Paralithodes platypus. Next base: position 20,434,871 of record CM064505.1, read on the forward strand.
CTGGAAGTTATGGAGGAAGTGGAGGAGATGAGCAAGGTGTTTAAGGATGAGATCTGTGCAGCATGTGAGGAGGTGTGTGGAGTGAGGAGAAGAGGGAGGGGAGTGAAAGGTACAGCATGGTGGACAGAAGAGGTAAGAATAGCTGTGGAAGAAAAGAAGAAAGCATATAGAGAGTGGTTGGGTAGTAGAGGGAATGAAGATTCCGAGAGACAGAAACGAGCGAGGTACGTGGAGAGTAAGAGGGTGGTGAAGAGAGTAGTGAAGGAAAGTAAGAGAAGAGTAGATGAGGAATTTGGAAGGAATTTGAGTGTAAAATGGAGGGAGAGTAAGAAACTGTTCTGGAAAGAAGTCAAGAAAGTTAGGGAAGGTAGCAAGGGAAACAGTAAGGGTGTGGAAAGATAAGAATGGGAGAATGCTAGCCGAGAAGCAAGAGAGAGTCGAAAGATGGAGGGAGTACTTCAGTGAGTTGCTAAATGAAAGGAATGAAGAGCCAGCAAACATAGCTGGATATGGTATGGGAGGGAGAAGAAGAGAAGTAGTGGAGGAGGAGCTGGGGATCAGGAGGTCAGAAGTGTGGGAAGCCATGAAAAGAGTGAAGTTGGGGAAAGCACCAGGAACAGATGGAGTGTGTGGGGAAATGTTGAGGTATGGTGGTGAGATAGTGATAGAATGGGTATGGAAAATGTGCAAACTAGCATGGGAGAAGGGGAGTGCACCCGATGACTGGAAGACTGGCATAATAGTCCCCCTATATAAGGGCAAAGGGGAAAGAGGAGTGTGTGGTAACCACCGATGAATATGTCTTCTAAGCGTAGTAGGGAAGGTATACAGTAGGGTAGTGATTGAGAGAGTGAGAGTGAGAACGGAGAAATGGATAGGCGACGAGCAGGGAGGTTTTAGGAAGGGAAGAGGATGTGTAGATCAGATTTTTACCCTGAATTGTGTTGTGGAGAAGTATCTGGAGAAGAAACAAAAGGTGTATGTTGCCTTTATGGACTTGGAGAAGGCCTATGACAGAGTGGATAGAGAAGGTTTGTGGAAAGTACTTAGAATATACGGAGTAGAGGGCAAGTTGCTGAAAGCAGTGAAGAGCATGTATGAGGGTGCAAAAGCGGCAGTACGTGTGGAGAGTGAGCAGAGCGAGTTCTTTGACCTGAATGTTGGTTTGAAACAGGGGTGTGTGATGTCCCCGTGGTTGTTTACTGTATATATGGATGGAGTTATGAAAGAAATACTATCAAGAGCAGTGGATGTTGGTGTATCGCTGAAAAGGGAGGGAATTGAGTGGAAGCTACCTATACTGCTGTTTGCGGATGATACAGTTCTGATGAGTGATAATGAATGGGAGTTGCAGGGTCTGGTAAATGAGTTTGGAACAGTGTGCGAAAAACGGAATTTGAAGGTAAATACGGGGAAGAGCAAGGTTATGGTCTTCGAAAGGGGTGAAGTCACAGAGTGTGAGGTGAAGCTGAACGGTCAGGCTATGGAGATCGTCAACTCTTTTAAGTATCTGGGCAGTGTGATGAGTCAAGATGTTTGTATGGATGAAGAGGTGCGGGAGAGGGTACAACAGGGGAAGAGGGTTGTAGGAACGCTAAAAGCAGTAACAAGAAATAGGGTGGTCAGTATGGAAGTGAAGAAGTCCTTGCATGACAGTGTGGTAATCCCGACACTGACTTACGGAAGCGAAGCATGGACGTTGGTTGAGAGACTCAGACCAAGAGTGAGAGCAGTGGAAATGAATTACTTAAGGAGTGCGTGCGGAGTTACATGGAGGGATAGACAGACTAATGAGGAAGTAAGAAGGAGGTGTGGTGTGGAGGTAGATGTGCTGGAAAGTGTGAAAAGGAACAACTTGAGATGGTTCGGCCATATGGAACGTATGGAAAGCGAGAGAATGACTAAGAGGGTGTACGAGAGCGAGGTGGAGGGACAGAGGGGGAGAGGTAGACCGAATATGAGGTGGAAGGATGGAGTGAGGAACTACATGAACGAAGGCGGTGCTGGTTGGGAGGAGGGGCGTCGACTGACTGGGGACAGAGGTGCATGGGGGCGGTTCGTTCGTGGCCACCCCTTCGGGGATCACGGCGTCAGGCAATAGATAGATAGATAGATAAACCCTCCGCCAATCACGGAGCTCCCTTTTACTTACTTGCACAGCCAGCTGATTTTGACAACTCACGGCTACAACATGCCACGCCACGCCCACCAGCCAATCAGCGGCCTCCATTATCGGAGCACGAAGCTGGACTTCTTACTCCACCTCAAAAGTCACTCTCTTTCTCTGCCCGAAGAGCTCCTTCTGATTATTCCTTAAGTAATACCTTGGTCCCAGCCCTGTACTCCCGTAAGCCGCCAAAAGAGGGTTATAATCAGCTTCCTGGGACTTATTTTGAAGAGAAGAATGAGGAGGTGAAGCAAACCAGAATCCAGAGCAAGCGTGTCTCGGCGCGTGCCAGTCAGCCAATCACAGCATGGGAGAGCGGGAGGCCTGAGTATAAAGACTGCCGCGCGCGGACTCCAGGAGTCACTCACCCCTCAGAGCCCACCGGGTTAGCACACTGCAACCTACTTGCTCTCTCTCGCCCGGGCACAAAGGAGAACCAGGAACCCACCTTTCCAGTTACCTTGCCCTCACCTAAAGTCACAACCCAGACCACCCCTGACCTCTCCTCACTTTCGCCCACTCGGAGGATGCACCATCAGTATCCTGCCGCCTGTCGTCACGTTGCTAGTCTGCACACATACAGTCAAGCACTTCAAGAGGGACGACAGAAGGTGGACGGAAGTGAGGACTTCCAGAAGAGCTACTGGCCAGCTCTGAGGTGGTAAAGCACAGTTCTAGACATACACACACCTGATCCAGCATACCAGAAGATATTTGTTTAAGGACCCATATTGGGCCCGCATATTATAAAGAAAGAAAGAGAGAGTGGTTGACTAACCTGGTGGTTTCTCTTAAAATTGATGCGTCCTTCTAGGACATGACTAAAGGAAAAAGAATTTAGACTCACCTGAATATATAAAGATGATGATGTGTTATTAATTAGTTATTTTTGTTAGCAACGGCGCCATGCCGAAAGAGTTATTATTATTTAGGATCTGATAGGAGAGATTAAAGATTAAAAGAGTAAAAGTAAAGAGGGGAGGGAAAGAACACTTCTGTTAATAAATGAGGCAACCAGTAAATTAAAAAGGGAAACAGTTGTTTAGTTGCCTAATAGATTAGCTATAGCTAGGGAAGGACACTAGTCCATATGAATCATTCATTAAGTTGTGTAAAAAGGAAACTGTGAAGGACACTAGTCCAATGTGAGTTGCGCTATTATTAAGTCTAAAAGAGCTATTCCGTGTATGCGTTTGAGGCACGGTTCATCTTTTGTTAAAACGATTATTGATTAATTATTATGTTCCTTCCAACATCCAACTATACTCCTAAAATCGATTAATGAAATTTACAAACACATGTGGCAGTCCGTGGATTCGAACCCAGGATGCTCACACCGAAAATCAACACCTTATGCATCGCACCGCGAAGACAGTTAAAGGATGGTGGACACTGCCTACAATTTATTATGCAACTTCGAATCCTGCATATCAATCTAAGCATGTACACACATCCCAACTGCAACTCACGTAGGCTATGCAAGTTAACATAGCGTGTTTGTAATAGGGTTACTTGAGGGTAAATTCGGAAGGTGTCATTAAGATAAAGATTGTAAACCCATATGGTGGAGTAACTGGGTGACGGAACCCAATAGTGTCATTGAGATAAATAATGTAAACCTATATTGTGAAGTAACTGGGTGACGGAACCCAATAGTGTCATTGAGATAAATAATGTAAACCTATATGGTGAAGTAACTGGGTGACGGAACCAAATAGTGTCATTGAGATAAATAATGTAAACCTATATTGTGAAGTAACTGGGTGACGTAACCCAATAGTGTTATTGAGATAAAGATTGTAAACCTAGATTGTGAAGTAACTGGGTGGCGGAACCAATAGTGATTGAGATAATGTAAACCTAGATTGTGAAGTAACTGGGTGACGGAACCCAATAGTGTCATTGAGATAAAGATTGTAAACCTAGATGTGAAGTAACTGGGTGACGGAACCCAATAGTGTCATTGAGATAAGATTGTAAACCTAGATTGTGAAGTAACTGGGTGACGTAACCCAATAGTGTTATTGAGATAAAGATTGTAAACCTAGATTGTGAAGTAACTGGGTGGCGGAACCCAATATATTGAGAGAGACCTTGTAATCTCATTCGGTAATTTGTACGATTATATGTCCTTGTGGAGGTACTTGTGTAGTAACGACGGTTGTGTTAAAGGAGTAAATAGATTCTATGTATTGAGGAGATAGATTATATGTGTTATAAACTTGGTATTGAGAAAGGATACAGTAAACGTGGGAAAACCTAAAGAGTAGAGGAAAGAATATCACTTTTGTTTTTAGTTAGGCAAAGAGCAAATGGTTCATTAGGCCCTGGTCTCAATAAAAGACACAGCAGGGTTTTGATTTAATTATTTAGGATTAATCACTAATAACGGGTCGTCAGATCGAAGCCGACTTGAGTCAATACCTGAATAGCGGGAATTGAGTTAGGGAGTAACGGGAACTTTAGGGGTCCAAAGTGCAACCTAGCATGATTCGACGTAATATTCAATCTGCGTCTTGAACTCATCTCAGCCCGAGCCAAGAACCTATTATTAGAGTAGTTAGGAAGTCTGTTAAATAAAATATACGAACTTCTAAATGACTGTCGAATTATCCCCCGTAGTAGTAGCATAACAGATTTAGAATTAAATACTACATTTTTGTGGCAAGCGGTGGGATTCGACAAATCATTTGGATTGAGTATAATTATCTAACAGAACAGATAGGATGACGGGCGTGTTACCATTCAGATTATGGGAAGAGGGGAAGGAAGAAATCGAGCATTGGATTGAGCAGTTAGAATGTCAGTTCACATTACTTGACATAGGGGAAAATGGGAAGAAAATCGCCTATGGAAAGGCACACTTAGGTAAGGCCCTGAATGATGTGAGAGTACGTCTGGAAGGACTAGTATCGTGGGCTGAAGTCAAGAGCGCCTTAATCGAAGAATTTGGCCGAGAGACTTCCAACAGAAAAGCCAGAGACAAACTGAAGAGTTTGAAACTTGATGGCCAAAATGTGAGAGCCCTGAGGAGGGAAATCACTAAGAATGTGAAACTAGCGTATCCCCATATGAACCAAGAGAGTCAGGAAACTGAGATCAGAGAGATCATGATCCAAGCCTGCCCGGTAGAAGTTAGGAAACACTCCATCATTCATGAGGTTCACACTACCAAGGAATTGATGGAGGTCATTACAAAAATTATGGAGGCTAGAGAAGTAAAAGAGGAAAAACAAAAAGGGGAAGTGGAGAACCCAAAGAAAGGGTATCCGAAAGCCCTGATTCGATGCTTCACTTGTAGACAGGCCGGACACCTAGCTAGGAACTGTACCAACCGTCCACAAGCCCCAACCCCTAAATTTGACCCCAGATTCGCACTCCCAAACGATCGACCTCTACCCAGGGGAGCCGATCCGGACCGGAGAGGAATGCTTCCGGTAGAATACCAGGCGACAGAGAACCAGCCAAAAGTTACGATGCCGGAAGAGAGAGAACATTTTCTGTGAAACCTCACATAGAAGGGCGGTATAGTGAGGTCAATATCTTAGAGAGACAAACGCCTTGTGAAACTGTAGTCATAAATGGGAAAGCCGCAAACATGTTGATTGATACAGGGGCAAACCGTAGTTGTATCCTGGAGAATTTCGTAATACAAAATCAGCGAGAAATGGGCGCATTTAATCAAACCAGTATTCAGTTGTCAGGAGCCGGGGGCCAACCACTGACAATCCTAGGAAAAACCAACACGATGGTAGTGCAGTGGAAGGGAATTACCATCACCACCGATTTTTGTGTTTTATCGGGAAAAGCCAGTAGTGGAGTCGATGGGTATCTGGGAATAGATCTCATGAGTCAGTTGGGAGTAACTATTCAGTGTGGGCCGAAAGACACAACGACTACTCTCCAACCTCAAATAGTAGCTACCACAGGGAAATTATCTATTCCTCCTAGATCTTGGAAAATGATAGAGATTCCCCCAAACCCAGGCATGACTGCCGGGCTTTTTGAACCCGATGCACAGAATGGGGTGAGAATATCTCCCACCTTCATTACTGCCGACCAGAGGAAACTAGTTTTAGCTAATTTTGGGGATGACACGTTTAGTTATCAAAAAGGGAAACTGTTAGGACAAGTCACACCCGCTCACCCCACTACTGTTGGAACTGACGGACACGTGAACTTACCTCAGATCCCGAAAAAATTTACCTCAAGTCAAGCCAGTACCTTACATGAATTGCTCTGGACGTACCGGGATGTGTTTTCTCAAAACGAAGGGGACCACGGATCGGCTCGAACTCGACACACCCATGAGATACACACACAAGGGCCTCCTATTAGACAACCCTACTGACGACAAAACCCTATTATGAGAAAAAACGAAAAGGAACAAGTTGAAGACATGATTAAACAAGGGATAGTAGTGGAATCATAAAGTCCGTGGTCATCTCCGGTAATCCTAGTTAAAACAAAAAAATGGGTCTACTCGGTACTGTGTAGATTATCGAAAATTAAACGATGTCACCATCAAAGACGCGCAGCCCCTACCTCGTATTGACGACTCGTTAGAATCCCTCAACGGGTCGACCTGGTTCACTACCTTAGATCTCCAGAGTGGATACTGGCAAGTACCAGTTAGGTCCGAGGATCAAGAGAAAACTGCATTTGCCACAAGCGAGGGCAAACTCTACCAGTTTACTGTCTTGCCGTTTGGAGTTTGCAATGGCCCAGCCAGTTTCAGTAGAGTCATGGACGAAGCATGAAGGGGATTAACCTGGAAAACTTGTTTGGCGTACTTAGATGATATCATAATCTTTTCCGCTAGTTGGGAAGAACATATTCACCGACTCCGAGAAGTGTTAGAAAGAATCAGGGGGGGCAGGACTTAAACTGAAATCTTCAAAATGCCAATTAGTGGCCCGTGAGGTGGCATATCTAGGGCATGTGGTTTCCAGTGTGACGCCTCCCGGCGTTAGCAGAATGGTTGCGTGGGGCATTGCAGCTCGCTAGCGCTCGCCAGGATGGGGGGATGGGCTACAGTTGTCCTAGAATGATCTGCTTTCTTTTATTAGTGTCGTGTTGCCACAGACAGTCTAGAAATAGTCTTTGTTTTGGTCTGTGACCGCGCCCTATATTTTATATTCGCTATAATATAAATGTTGCTTGTGTGGGAGGCGAGCGAGAGCGGGTGAGGGGGTACACCTGGCAGCGGAATGAGCTATCACGCGGCTCGCTTGGGCGCTGACGGCGTTGGCGGCCGGGTGGTCAACTAGTCCCTGCTCATCGCGGCCTCGTGTTTTTACCAGCTCAGAGCTGGCCTGACACGCGTATCGTCTACATCCTTTGCAATTCTGTCCCCCATACTCGCCACTTTGCATACTATTTCTCTCTCTCGACTTCTCCTTTCTCATTCTCTAATCTTTATTAAACTCAACATCCCTTCTGGTTTCAGCATAGACGTTCACCGTCGGCCAGTCGTATTGTACGCGAAGCTCTCAGATATTTCTATGTATTAGGCTTTAATGAGGTTTTGGAGAGACGGACTTTTCCGTGTGTGTCCTCTCTCGGGAAGGTGGTAGACCGGTATATGTCTCCCTGGCAGGGTGTTGAGTGATTCTGCTTAGTTATTTAAAGCTAGACTGGGGGTAAGGTTACTGTGTCGTTGTCTCCGATGTGTGCAGTGTTAGCTAAGCCCTGCACGACATCGACAGGTACTGTGGGAGCCTAGGTTGTCTTCGGGTGAGTTTACTTTGCGAGCACAGCACTGTGGTGTGAGAGGGCCATAGCCTATCCCTCACAACATAGTGCTGCCTCTTTGTGTTGACTTCTGAGGGATCGCCAGGATAGAACTAGGTACTAGAGACCTAGATTTATCAAGAGAGCATCCCCGTCATATAACGTAATCTTCATTATACCACCTTCGGACAACGTTAGGCTACGAGCCGCATGCTCGCCCATTGTTGCCCTGCCTTGATACCCCAGCTAGACTTTATTAACTGAGCAGACACTGGTTAGAGATAAGCCCCCATTATTATATGTATGCTACATTATTATTCACTGCACTTTTGAGCCGAGGTTGTTGTTGAGTTGCACAACCCTAGTAGGCTGTTGCGTTGTGTCACGAAGCATTTCTTTAGTTGTCGAGCATTACTACCTTTGCGCAGTCTTTATTATTCGCCTGCCTATTATTACTATATGTCCTAGTATTTATTGTGACCCGTATTCTGCATTATAATTGTTCAAGATTCTTTACGAACATCTTCCCAGCATCAGACTTATTTCAGAAGTTTCCAGTTGATGTTGCAGGACTAGCCTTGCACTTTCTTTAATACAGGAGTGCCAGTTATTTGAGTATCTACCGTAACGTTAATTAATCACGTTAACTATCTTTTCTTTGTGTAACCTAATCGAGTAATCTTTTACTGTTTGAGAATAGGCTGTTTCATCGAGCGTCAGCCTAGTCTGTGTGCAGCAGTTACCGAGTCATAGGATACCTCGTTGTCCAGGCACGACTCAGGGCGGTAATGGTGTTTTGTTTTCCAGTGTTTAAGGCAGGGGTTGGATCTAGTGTTACCGTTGTTGCATTTTGCCATTATCTAGTCCAATGTTGAAGAGCCCTGTGTCTTTGAGAACCTGGATCGAAACAAATGGCGACCTAGCTCAGGATCTTGTGAACTGGGAGATAGTTGCAGGATTGTTGTGGTCATTTGTTTTATTGAGGAATATAGTGGGTACGTTAGTTTTTTTTTGGCAAAGTGGTACAGCCCTTGAGAGTCTTCAGACATTTTTGGCAAGTGAATGGTGCTACATAAGAGTTTGGGGTACTTCTTTTCTGAATATTGTGGTGAGAAATTTTTGTGAGCATCATGTCTTATACCGGGTCAGAGGAGAATGGAGACACAGTACGTAATGTCGAGACTGAGGAACAACAGTATGATGAAAGGGTTAATCGGGTGAACTGTGAGGAGGATGCTAGGATATTTTTGCAATGGCCTGTTACTGCCGAGCGGTTGGAGGGTATGGATCGGTACGGTCTTCAATGCCTGGCCACAGCTATCGGTCATGCGGTTACTAGCAGCATGACCAAGGATAACTTGATAACGTGTGTATTGGGCAGGGTGACTGGTGAGCGAGATGGGTTGAGTGCTCAGAGCCCTTCGGCCATGCTTCCCCTACACTCGACTCCCAGCCATCCCAGTAGTTTGCCGACCCCGGGCACGCTTCCGCAGTTGGGTGGTGACTGGTAGGGTGGGTTGACCCTGGGGGGACCACCGGTAATTTCAAACATTGTAGCACCTTCACCTCCTCAAGGGTTAACTCCAGAATTAGTGTATCAGCTCGAATTAGCTAAGATTCAGCAGCAACAAAGGGCATGTGAGCTTCAGATTCAGCAGCAAATAGAATTAGCCAAGATAGAAGAGAGAAAAAGTCACCAGCAACAAAGGGCAGGTGAGCTTCAGCAGCAAATAGAGCTAGCAAAAATCCAAGCTGAGTCGACTAAGTACTGTGCCGACATGGATGTAGAGAAGTCGCGAGTAGAGACAACGGGACAGCGACTTGGGGCTGGTAACCGTGTTCATGAGCAGTCTCTCTCGCACTTATTGAAACTGGTTCCGGTGTTTGATGAGAGTGGTGTAACAGAATTTTTCACACGATTCGAGAAGAAGTGCCAGATCCACCAGTGGCCTAGAGAGAAGTGGGCAGCCCTTGTTTCCTCTAGACTTGTGGGCAAGGGACTCAGGGCTTATGATGCATTGCCTATAGAGTCTTGTATTATCTATGAGGAACTCAAGGAGGCTGTCCTGAGAGCATACGAACTACAACCAGAGACGTACAGGTTGAAGTTCCGGGATGTTACCAAGGGTCGGGAGAGCACCTTTTTGTAGCATGCCCGGGAGCTGTCCGATGCTTTTGGGAATTGGCTGGGGTCGGAGAAAGCTACTACGTTTGATGACATTAAACAGTTGGTGCTTTTAGAGCAGTTTTTCAAATGCACGGGCGGCGACCTGACGTTAAACCTTAAAGAAAAGCAACCAAAAACTCTACAGGAGGCAGCTGAGATGGCTGACCTCCGGCTATCACTAATTCGTGGGTGCGGGTCTGCCCAGCATAGTGAGGCAGGTAACAAGGGGCGTGACGCCCCACCCCCACGAGTTAGTGATATACCTTATGCAAACAAGTACAAGAGCCATGATACCAAGACTGACCACAAGACTAGCACCGTCCCATTTAAGAAGGGGCCGGGCCCTTCCCAGTACCAAGGGAAGCCCAAAGGGGAGTTGGAGTGTTATCATTGTCATCAAAAGGGGCACTTTGCAAGAGTCTGTCCTAGCAAACCACCTACAGCAGCTGTGTCTTTGGCCTGCAACATTGGTGTGTCTCCGAAGTCATCTGAGTTTGCCCGGGGCAGTTCGTCAGAGGCTGAGGCACAGCCAATGCAGAAGCACCTGGGAGGCTCGAACCCTGCTCAGGATGTTTTTTGCGACCATAGAGGGCGGGGTTGCGTGATGTGGGCGGGGCGCAAGCATGGAGTAGAGGTCTTGCGCGATACAGGTGCTTCCCAGACTCTGATGAAAAACTTGACTGGCTACCCTATAAACGCGGCTCGGGTGGTGGTGGTGCAGGGTATTAATGCAACTCGGTCATACCCGCTGGTGCGGTTGGAGTTGGAGGTGGATGGTGTGGCACGTGAATTGGATGTCGGGATTGTGGAGAAACTACCAGTGGAGGGCGTCGACCTTCTTCTCGGCAACGACTTTGCAATGCCCGCTTCTGAGGTTCTACCCTTAGTCGTTGCCGAGAGGCCGGCCGACGTAAGTAGGGAAGAGCAAGAGTGGGTCGAGCGGTGCCAGACACAACCCATGGCGTGTGTTGTCACCCGAGCTCGGGCAGCTAAAGTGTCACAGCCTAGTCCTCCGTCTTCAGACCAGCGGAAGAACGATCAACAGGAGGAGGCTAAAGCTGTGGAGTTGGTTTTAAGAGTTTTGACTCGGCGGCTCTCCTGGGTGATTCAGTATTAGCACCATTACTTACTTTTGGAGTAGCCCCTGGGCCTGTCATCGAGAGTGACGAGGCTGGGCATGACGAGTCTCCACGACAGCAACGTTATGTACATCGAGAGAGACAGAGGGAGCAGCCCAGTATCGGGGAAGGTCATGCATTGCTCCGGGAGCAGTTAGATCGCTTGGCACCCTCAGATATACGTCGGTTGCAACTAGAGGACCCTGAGCTCCAAACGTGTGCTAATGGAGCTGTAGAGCTCGACGAGGACGGCGATGCACAGCCAGGAGATTTTTTTTATTTAGAAGGCATCCTCTATAGGCGTTTTCAAGACCCTAAACGTAGTTGGCAAGAGGGGTCCGGAGTAGTGGACCAGTTGGTGGTGCCACGGGAGTGCAGGGATAGCCTACTGAGGTTGGCGCATGACATACCACTGGCAGGACATCTAGGGGTGAGAAAAACGGTGGCGGCTTTAGAAAAATTGTTTTGGTGGCCGGGGTTGAAGGGGCAGGTGGTAACCTGGATAGCAAGGTGTCATACGTGCCAGAGGGTTGGAAAACCTAACCAAAACAATTCCGAGAGCCCCGTTGCACCCAATTCCTGTCAGTGGACCGCCCTTCAGTAAGGTCATCATTGATATGGTCGGACCCCTACCCCCTACTAGTGCCGGTAATAAATTTCTATTAACTATCATGGATGTGGCCACTCGTTATCCTGATGCATATCCAATGAGAAATGGCACAGCGAAAACTGTTGTCCGGAACCTGCTCTTGTATTGCTCGCGGTATGGTTACCCGCAAGAGGTGCAATCGGACCAAGGTTCTAGTGTTACATCTAATCTGTTCAAACAAACTATGATTCAGCATGGCATCAGCACTGTCGTTTCTTCTGCGTATCACCCGGAGAGTCAAGGGGTGTTGGAGAGGTGGCACGCCACGCTGAAAAGCATGCTTCGATGTTATTGCGCAGAGAACGGAAAGGATTGGGACCTTGGTCTGCCGTATGTTTTGTTCGCGGCAAGAGAAGTACCTGGAGAGAGTCTCGGTTTCAGTCCGAATGAGCTTGTTTTCGGGCATCGGGTGAGGGGCCCTCTCCACATGGTGAAGGAGATGTGGGAGGGCACTGGGCATGTTGTTCTGCGAGATAAGTTGCAACCTCTTGTTCCTGAGCGACAAGAGGAGTTGTTCACTAGGCTGTGGCAGTCCGTCCGCATGTTTGTTGCTTCTCCAGGCCTGATGTACGGGGTAGAATCCGACATGGAGGCTGGAGACAGTGCAAGGCTCGAGTTGGTTCCCTACCGTGTGAATCCTGCTCGACAGCCTGTTGTGAAGGCGGAGCTGGACGGCGTGTGGAGAGGGGGTCTGAGGGATGAGGAATGTCGTGAGTGGTCGTTGCCAGTGGCTTTGCAACCTGAGTTTGGTGGCAGAGTCCGTGTGTGTGTTGATTGCAAGAGTGTGGAAGCATTATCCCTGACAGACGCCTATCCATTACCCAGAGTTGACGACACCATAGACCGCTTCGGGGCTGCCTCGCTCATCACGAAGGTAGAACTAGTGAAGGGTTATTGGCAGGCCCCGTTGCCGGAAGGAGCGAAGAGAAGTGCCAGTCTTGAGATGGACTGGGCAGTTTGTCAGTGTCAGGTGTTGTTGTGCTGCCGGAACACAGGATGGATGTGTGGCATGCTGGGGGCACTGATAATGTTTTGGCTTTGTTTGCAGGAGAACCCTCGCTGTTCAGTCAGTGTCTGTCGTGGGTGGAGGATCCGGGGTAGGCTACCACAGTATGTTGGTATAGCCTCCTGTCTTGGCTCGCGGTGTATTTTTGCGCTGGTGCTTGTTGGCTCGCGTGTGTAGCATCAGCGTAGGGTCGCAGGGCAGGAGTTGTTGGCTTTGATTAGAAGAAAGTTAGGCTACATCTATAGTAGCCGCCAAAAAAAACAACATTAAAATAAAATATGAAAAATTAAATTAAAACTCTTTTCTTTTTAATAATTAATTTTAAGATAATATTGTAGCTGAGTACTGAGTGCAGAGGATTTTCTCTCAGTAGGCTGTGCTTCTTAAAGCTCGCTCTGGGAGCACAATGTTATGAATTAATGTATTATATTTGGGAAGGGTGATAAGATATTTTTATATATAAATGTTGTGTTTTTTTTTAGGAGACTGAGCTTGCATTCCATGAGTGACAGAGTGGTTAGGAGTGGCAGATTCTAGCGACATTCTGCCTGTTCAGATATGGGCTCATGGTTGAGTGTCCCAAATCTTGGGGGGGGTGTGACGCCTCCCGGCGTTAGCAGAATGGTTGCGTGGGACATTGCAGCTCGCTAGCGCTCGCCAGGATGGGGGGATGGGCTACAGTTGTCCTAGAATGATCTGCTTTCTTTTATTAGTGTCGTGTTGCCACAGACAGTCTAGAAATGGTATTTGTTTTGGTCTGTGACCGCGCCCTATATTTTATATTCGCTATAATATAAATGTTGCTTGTGTGGGAGGCGAGCGAGAGCGGGTGAGGGGGTACACCTGGCAGCGGAATGAGCTATCACACGGCTCGTTTGGGCGCTGACGGCGTTGGCGGCCGGGTGGTCAACTAGTCCCTGCTCATCGCGGCCTCGTGTTTTTTACCAGCTCAGAGCTGGCCTGACACGCGTATCGTCTACATCCTTTGCAATTCTGTCCCCCATACTCGCCACTTTGCATACTATTTCTCTCTCTTGACTTCTCCTTTCTCATTCTCTAATCTTTATTAAACTCAACATCCCTTCTGGTTTCAGCATAGACGTTCACCGTCGGCCAATCGTATTGTACGCGAAGCTCTCAGATATTTCTATGTATTAGGCTTTAATGAGGTTTTGGAGAGACGGACTTTTCCGTGTGTGTCCTCTCTCGGGAAGGTTGTAGACCGGTATATGTCTCCCTGGCAGGGTGTTGAGTGATTCTGCTTAGTTATTTAAAGCTAGACTGGGGGTAAGGTTACTGTGTCGTTGTCTCCGATGTGTGCAGTGTTAGCTAAGCCCTGCACGACATCGACAGGTACTCTGGGAGCCTAGGTTGTCTTCGGGTGGGTTTACTTTGCGAGCACAGCACTGTGGTGTGAGAGGGCCATAGCCTATCCCTCACAACATAGTGCTGCCTCTTTGTATTGACTTCTGAGGGATCGCCAGGATAGAACTAGGTACTAGAGACCTAGATTTATCAAGAGAGCATCCCCGTCATATAACGTAATCTTCATTATACCACCTTCGGACAACGTTAGGCTACGAGCCGCATGCTCGCCCATTGTTGCCCTGCCTTGATACCCCAGCTAGACTTTATTAACTGAGCAGACACTGGTTAGAGATAAGCCCCCATTATTATATGTATGCTACATTATTATTCACTGCACTTTTGAGCCGAGGTTGTTGTTGAGTTGCACAACCCTAGTAGGCTGTTGCGTTGTGTCATGAAGCATTTCTTTAGTTGTCGAGCATTACTACCTTTGCGCAGTCTTTATTATTCGCCTGCCTATTATTACTATATGTCCTAGTATTTATTGTGACCCGTATTCTGCATTATAATTGTTCAAGATTCTTTACGAACATCTTCCCAGCATCAGACTTATTTCAGAAGTTTCCAGTTGATGTTGCAGGACTAGCCTTGCACTTTCTTTAATACAGGAGTGCCAGTTATTTGAGTATCTACCGTAACGTTAATTAATCACGTTAACTATCTTTTCTTTGTGTAACCTAATCGAGTAATCTTTTACTGTTTGAGAATAGGCTGTTTCATCGAGCGTCAGCCTAGTGTGTGTGCACCAGTTACCGAGTCATAGGATACCTCGTTGTCCAGGCACGACTCAGGGCGGTAATGGTGTTTTGTTTTCCAGTGTTTAAGGCAGGGGTTGGATCTAGTGTTACCGTTGTTGCATTTTGCCATTATCTAGTCCAATGTTGAAGAGCCCTGTGTCTTTGAGAACCTGGATCGTAACACCAGTAAAGGTATTCAACCGGACCCACATAAAGTGAGATCTATTGCCGAAATCTCACCTCCGTCCTCTGTCAAAGAGATTCGAGCGTTTCTGGGAATGGCCTCCTACTATCGAAGGTTCATACCTAACTTTTCTAAGATCGCTCGCCCCATGACTCAGAGACTAGAAAAAGGGAGGAGGTTCGACTGGGATCAGAGTTGTCAGGTAGCTTTTGATCACTTGAAGCAAAAATTAACCTCGAACTCCATAGTTTGTCATCCGGATTTCACCAAGTCATTTCAACTATACATCGATGCTTCTGATGAAGGGCTCGGAGCCGTTCTGGCCCGGAAAGTGGACGGAAAGGAAAGCATAGTGGCCTGTGCTAGCCGGACACTGAATAAGGGCGAAAAGAATGATAGCGTTACAAAAAAGGAATGTCTAGCTCTAGTGTGGGCTGTAAAATATTTCCGTCCGTATCTAGCCGGGGTCCACTTTGAAGTTATTACGGACCACGATAGCTTACAATGGCTCCGAAAAATGAAAACGGAAGACGGACTATTTGTCAGGTGGAAGGGGATTTTGGAAGAGTACTCGTTTGAAGTTAGACATAGACCCGGTAAATTACACACTAATGCCGATGGCTTGTCTCGACTACCGGTAGCACCCGTTCAACCCACTGAACCCCACGGGGAAAAAGATGACCCTAGACCTAGTAAAAAAGTAAAGTTTTCGGAGGATGCCTGGAGGAATTCTCAAAATCGGGTCGTACTTGATTATTCAGAGGCCAAACACATGATCCAAATCCTCCACGGACAAAAGGGAAGAGGGGCTCATTTGGGGCAGTCTAGTGTTCTCCAACAATTCAATGAAAGGTACTGGACCAAGAGGGCCGACCAGATTGTTAAAGAAGTCGTTCAAAATTGTTTGGGATGCCAGAGGGGAAAAGATGGAAGGGGACCTAGACAGTTACCCGAATATATTACCGCTGGTACACCCTGGGCCAAATTATCGGTGGATATTATGGGACCTCTGCCCAGACAGACAAACAAAAGGCACATCTTGACCTGTGTCGAAATTTTCTCTAAATACACGGTTGCTTGCGCTATGCCGGACAAGAAAGCTGTAATGGTGGCCAAGGTTATCCTGGAAAATATAATTTTTGTGTATGGCACCCCTGGAGGTATTCTGAGTGACAGGGGAAAGGAATTTAATAATGAGATCTGGCAACACTTGGGAGAAACCTTGGGGTACCAGATACAGCACACCTCCCCGTATTACCCTCAGGGAAATGCTGTCTGTGAAAGGAATTATAGAGTGTTAGCCAACTGCATCTGTGCTAGTCTGAGCTCACAAGGGGAGAAAATCGTCCGGGGTTGGCCGGAGCTTTTGCCTGAAATTGTCTGGGGAATGAATACCACGGTATGTAGGACTACGGGGTATTCTCCCTATGAGATTATCTTTGGCAACATACCGAAATTGCCTCAAGAACGATTATTGCCATACCCCCGTTCCTACACGCAGTATTCCCAACCCGGAAAATACTGGAAGGAACAAGGGGAGCGACGACAGCAAGTACATGATCATATTGTTCAGCAACAACCTAAGAAAGTTTCTCTAAATAATCCTTATTACCGGGGGGAGTATATTTTGGTCAAGAGACATGACCCCACCCGAGCTGGTAAACTGGAGGAGAAATACGAGGGTCCTTTCAGGGTTGTCGAGACAAACGGGCCCTATCAAGTGTTATACTTACATTATGGAGATGTCGTGTCAGTTACTCATATTCGTCATACCAAACGATACGAGGGTAATCTTCCCCCAGAAACGAGCGAGTGGAGTAGCGAGGAAGGGAGCGAAGAGGAAACGGAATCCAGGGTCGATGACCCTGATACTTCCTCAGCTCGACCCAACGTTAGAGGTCCTACTCCGACTCGGGAATACCTAGAAGATTCTCCACTCTGGTGGTCACTTAGTCAAAAAAATCGAGAGGGTCTTCCTGAGGTTGAGTCAGAAGGAGACCTAGGAAGCGAAGAGATCGTATCTAGTGATAAAGACGATTTTTATGATCTTACTGAGGAGGAAAAGTCTACGGTCCCAGACAGCGAAGTTTCAGTTTCCCCAAGAAATTTAAACAGGACTTTAAGTAGTGAGGAAGAGTGTCCTCAAGACGAGATAGAACCGCGAGGCCTATCTTTTGACGGCAACCGGATACACGGTTCTCCCACAGATAAAGTGAAAGAATCCAAAGGAACTCCTTTGCTTAACGTTCCGGAGAAGACTCCCGCGAGAGCAACCAAGTTTACGGGCCCCACCGAAACTCTCACTCGTAGTGCTAGGATTAGCCGCCCACCGGTCAGGTAACCGGACGAGGCTATAAATAGGACCCCCGGGGCACGTGCCTGTCAGTTGCAAGGCACCATGCCTCTCCCCTCTGACCCTCAGTACCGACTCCGTCGACTGGTAGCTATAGTCGACGGGCATGGGCAAAGAATTAATACCACTCGAGGTCTCAAACAGTTTCTCAGCCAGCCCGGGGAAGTTTTAATAGCCAAAACTATCGTGGGAAATCAGAATCCTGCACTCCAGTTACATAAATGCCTCTGCGAGAATAGTGGACTGGTGGAGTGGCAGCCTGAGGGTATATACTTTAAGGGAACAGTGTTGCGGCGATCAGGAGCTCATCTAAAGTTAGTAGGGGGTGATAAAGTAGATAAACCCTCCGCCAATCACGGAGCTCCCTTTTACTTACTTTCACAGCCAGCTGATTTTGACAGCTTACGGCTACAACGTGCCACGCCACGCCCACCAACCAATCAGTGGCCTCCATTATCGGAGCGCGAAGCTGGACTTCTTACTCCACCTCAAAAGTCACTCTCTTTCTCTGCCCGAAGAGCTCCTTCTGATTATTCCTTAAGTAATAACTCGGTGCCACCCCTGTACTCCCGTAAGCTGCCAAAAGAGGGTTATAATCAGCTTCCTGGGACTGATTTTGAAGAGAAGAAGGAGGAGGTGAAGCAAGCCAGAATCCAGAGCGAGCGTGTCTCGGCGCGTGCCAGTCAGCCAATCACAGCACGGGAGAGCGGGAGGCCTGAGCATAAAAGCTGCCGTGCGCGGAGAGGCGGTGGGGCATGCCGGCTCGTCCACAGACCAGCCTCCATGCCACTCTTGACCGATCAGAGCTTCTGAATCTCACTTCACCAAAATTAACTTTTACCACCCAAAATTAATTATCTTTTTGCCTTACCACCCATTTTTATCTCCAACCCTTCTTGACGTGCCATACTGAAGCTCTCGGAAAATGTGTCTCAATACCAACAGTGCCTCCCCTAAACCCCCAAACTAAAATCAACAACTCACGCAAGTTGGGTCAAGCCCCGACACTCTTTATCCTCCTACTTTTTCACTTTCTCTCTTACTACACCAATAAAAACTTCCCTTCTTTCGCCCTCACCCATCTTTTCTATATTCATTTGATTTGATTGACTCCAGGGGCCACTCACCCCTCAGAGCCCACCGGGTTAACACACTGCAACCTACTTGCTCTCTCTCGCCCGGGAACAAAGGAGAACCAGGAACCCACCTTTCCAGTTACCTTGCCCTCACCTAAAGTCACAACCCAGACCACCACTGACCTCTCCTCACTTTCGCCCACTCTGAGGATGCACCTTCAGTATCCTGCCGCCTCTCGTCACGTTGCTAGTCTGCACACATACAGTCAAGCACTTCAAAAGGGATGACAGAAGATGGACGGAAGTGAGGACTTCCAGAAGAGCTACTGGCCAGCTCTGAGGTGGTAAAGCACAGTTCCAGACATACACGCACCTGATCCAGCATACCAGAAGATATTTGTTTAAGGACCCATATTGGGCCGGCATATGATAAAGACAGAAAGAGAGAGTGGTTGACTAACCTGGTGGTTTCTATTAAAACTGATGCGTCCTTCTAGGACAAGACTAAAGGAAAACGAATTTAGACTCGCCTGAATATACAAAGATGATGATGCGTTATTAATTAGTTATCTTTGTTAGCAACGGCGCCATGCCGAAAGAGTTATTATATAGGATCTGATAGGAGAGATTAAAGATTAAAAGAGTAAAAGTAAAGAGGGGAGGGAAAGAATACTTTTGTTTATAAATGAGGCAACCATTAAGTTAAAATTTAAAGAGGGAAACAGTTGTTTAGTTGCCTAATAGATTAGCTATAGCTAGGGAAGGACACTAGTCCATATGAATCATTCATTAAGTTGTGTAAAAAGGAAACTTTGAAGAAGTACACTAGTCTAATGTGAGTTGCGTTATTATTAAGTCTAAAAGAGCTATTCCGTGTATGCGTTTGAGGCACGGTTCATCTTTTGTTAGAACGATTATTGATTAAGGTGCAAGTTAACATAGCATGTTTGTAATAGGGTTACTTGAGGGTAAATACGGAAGGTGTCATTGAGATAAAGATTGTTAACCCATATGGTGGAGTAACTGGGTGACGGAACCCAATAATGTCATTGAGATAAATAATGTAAACCTATATTGTGAAGTAACTGGGTGACGGAACCAAATAGTGTCATTGAGATAAATAATGTAAACCTATATTGTGAAGTAACTGGGTGACGGAACCCAATAGTGTTATTGAGATAAATAATGTAAACCTATATGGTGAAGTAACTGGGTGACGGAACCAAATAGTGTCATTGAGATAAATAATGTAAACCTATATGGTGAAGTAACTGGGTGACGGAACCAAATAGTGTCATTGAGATAAATAATGTAAACCTAGATTGTGAAGTAACTGGGTGGCGGAACCCAATAGTGTTATTGAGATAAATATTGTAAACCTATATTGTGAAGTAACTGGGTGACGGAACCCAATAGTGTTATTGAGATAAAGATTGTAAACCTAGATTGTGAAGTAACTGGGTGACGGAACCCAATAGTGTTATTGAGATAAAGATTGTAAACCTAGATTGTGAAGTAACTGGGTGGCGGAACCCAATAGTGTTATTGAGATAAAGATTGTAAACCTAGATTGTGAAGTAACTGGGTGACGTAACCCAATAGTGTTATTGAGATAAAGATTGTAAACCTAGATTGTGAAGTAACTGGGTGGCGGAACCCATATTATATGTGAGAGAGACCTTGTAATCTCATTCGGTAATTTGTACGATTATATGTCCTTGTGGAGGTACTTGTGTAGTAACGACGGTTGTGTTAAAGGAGTAAATAGATTCTATGTATTGAGGAGATAGATTATATGTGTTATAAACTTGGTATTGAGAAAGGATACAGTAAACGTGGGAAAACCTAAAGAGTAGAGGAAAGAATATCACTTTTGTTTTTAGTTAGGCAAAGAGCAAATGGTTCATTAGGCCCTGGTCTCAATAAAAGACACAGCAGGGTTTTGATTTAATTATTTAGGATTAATCACTAATAACGGGTCGTCAGATCGAAGCCGACTTGAGTCAATACCTGAATAGCGGAATTCAGTTAGGGAGTAACGGGAACTTTAGGGGTCCAAAGTGCAACCTAGCATGATTCGACGTAATATTCAATCTGCGTCTTGAACTCATCTCAGCCCGAGCCAAGAACCTATTATTAGAGTAGTTAGGAAGTCTGTTAAATACAATATACTAACTTCTAAATGACTGTCGAATTATCCCCCGTAGTAGTAGCATAACAGATTTAGAATTAAATACTACAATATATATATATATATATAATTATATATAATTATATATATATATATATATATAATTATATATATATATATATATATATATATATATATATATATATATATATATATATATATATATATATATATATATATATAGTATGCCTTCCTTAAGGGTCGCTCTACTGGTGATCTTCTTTCATATCTTACTAACTCTTGGTCATCTAACTTTCGGGACTTCGGTGAGACTTTTTCTGTTGCACTAGACATATCAAAGGCCTTCGATAGAGTCTGGCAAAAATCTTTAATTTCCAAACTGCCCTCCTTTGGTTTCTGACCCTCCATCTGTGCCTTTGTCTCTAATTTCCTTTCAAAGAGTGACAGGGACGAAATCAAGGGACGTTCGAGCTAAAATGCCTGGACACACAGAGTTTGAAGCAATTTAAGTCATAGGAAGAGGGAAAGACTGATTCTGGGAGAGAGTTCCAGAGCTCAGCAGTTGAATAGAAGAAAGTTTGAGAATAGCGTTTCACTCTTGGGTTGGAAAGTTGCACAGAGTAGGGTTGGGATTGTGTTGCAGGGCGGGTACTACATACCCTATATAGAGGAGGTGGTATACACTGGGAAAGCTCCGAGGAACACTGATTATTGTAGTAGTGATTGAATAGCGAGAGAGATGGAACATTGCGGTGAAGAGAGAGAGATTGCAGAGAGTTGGTTAGTGGACGGGAGTTAATGATTCAAAAGGCTTTCCTTTCTACTTTATCTAGGAGTGCGGTGTGAGAGGATCCTGCCCACACATGTGAATACTCAATACAAGGATGCACTGTGCCCCTGTACAGAGCAAGAAGTTGTGCAGGGGTAAAGAACCCCTTGAGGGGGTTGAGCACACCCAGCGTCTGGGAGGCTGCCTCAGCGAGACTGGTAATATGGTCTTTCCAAGAGAGAGCAGAAGAAAAAGAGACACCGAGAACAATGAGAGAAGATGAAGGGTTGATTTTTGTTTTGTTGAAGAATAAGGGATAGTCCTCTGGAGGTTCCTGATGGGTAGTAAGATGGATAAGTATAGTTTTGGAAGCATTAAATGCAACAAGATTTTCTCTACCCCAATTGGAAATAGTAGCTAGATCAGAAGATAAGCATTTTACGGCTTCATTACGTCTACTGTTGAGGGACTGCTGGCTCGGGCATTCTGGAAAACTAATTGAGTGGTGTAAGGTAGAGTCGTTTGCATATGAATGGATGGGACTGGATGTACAGTTGAGATCATTTATGAAAATTAGAAAGAGAATTGGAGATATGACAGAACCCTGAGGAACACCGGAGTTGATAGGATGAGGAAATGAGCGATGGCCGTCCACAACCGCAGCTATGAAACGGCCGGAAAGGAAATTAAAGACAAAGGCACAGATGGAGGGACAGAAACCGAAGGAGGGCAGTTTGGAAATTAAAGATTTGTGCCAGACTCTATCGAAGGCCTTCGATATGTCTAGTGCAACAGAAAAAGTCTCACCGAAGTCCCGAAAGTTGGATGACCAAGAGTTAGTAAGATATGAAAGAAGATCACCAGTAGAGCGACCCTTAAGGATGCCATACTGGCGATCTGAGAGCAGATTATGAGAAGAGAAATGCTTAAGAAATTTAGAAGCAAGAATAGTTTCAAAAACTTAGAGATAAAAGAGATGAGAGCAATTGGACGATAGTTGGAGGGTTGAGAGCGGTCACCCTTCTTTGGGACAGGTTGAATGCGAGCAAACTTCCAGCAAGAAGGAAAGACGTTAGAAGAGAGACAGACACAAAAGAGTTTGCCTAGGCAGGGCATCAGCACGGAAGCACAGTTTTTAAGAACAACAGGAGGAACACCATCCGGACCGTACGCCTTCTTAGTATTAATTAGACCAGAGAGGGTAGAAAGTACATCTTTAGAAGAGATTAGGATATTAGGCATAAGTAGGAGAGAGGGGGGTGGAGAGGGAGGAATGACACCAGAATCATCGAAGGTAGAATTTCTGTCAAAAGTTTGAACAAAGAGTTCAGCTTTGTCAGAGGAAGAAGTGATGGTTGTGCCATCAGAGTGGAAAAGGGGAGGGAAAGACGAGGCAGAAAAGTTGTTGGAGAGGTTTTTGGCTAGATGCCAGAAAGCTTGGGAAGAGCTAGAGTTGGATAGTTCAGTGCATTTATTATTGATGAAAGAGTGCTTGGCAAGTCAAAGAACAGATTTCGCTTGATTCCAGGCAGAAACATAGGAAGAATGATATTCTTGAGTTTTAAGGTGACGGTACCGATTAAATGCTTCCTCCTTGTTGTGGACAGCAGAAGAACAAGAGTGAGTAAACCAAGATTTTTTTGCATTAGACCGAGAGAAAGAAAATTGAATGTACGCTTCCATGCCCGAGAGGATTACTTCGGTAATGCGTTCAGCACTCTCCGAGGGTCCTCGGCCACGGAAGCAGAAGTCATTCCATGGGAAATCAAAGAAGTACTGCCGGAGAGCCTCCCAGTTGGCAGCGCCAAAGTGCCACAAGCGCCGCCGGCTGGGAGGATCGGATGGCCGTACTGAAGAGATAGGACAGGTGACGGAGATAAGTTTATGGTCGGAGGAGCCCAAAGGAGAGAAAAGATTGACAGTATAAGAGGAAGGGTTAGACGTCAGAAATAAGTCAAGAATGTTGGGCCGATCTCCGAAGCGATCCGGGATACGGGTGGGTTGCTGGACCAGCTGCTCTAGGTAATTTATGATAGAAAAGACGTAGGCTTGTTCACCAGGTTGGTCAGTAGAGTGAGAGGAGAGCCATTGGCGGTGGTGAACGTTGAAATCTCCTAAGATGGAGATTTCAGAGAAGGGAGAGATAGATAGAATGTGTTCCACTTTAGAGTTTAGATAGTCGAAGAATTTGGGAGAGTCGGTAGAGTTAGGGGAAAGATAGACAGCACAGAAATATTTAGTATGAGAATGACAGGATAGTTTGAGCCATAAAGTTGAGAATTCAGAGGAGTCGAAATCGGGAACACGAGAGCAAGTGAGTTTGTTGTGCACGTATGCACTGCATCCGCCTTTGGCTTTGAAACTAGGATAGAGAAAGTAGGAGGATACAGAGAAGGGGCTGCTGGAAGTTGTTTCAGATACCTGGGTTTCGGTGAGGAAAAGAAGATCAGGTTTGGAGGAGAGATGGTGTTCGACAGAGTGAAAATTAGAGGAAAGGCCGCGAATATTGCAAAAGTTGATAGCAAGAGTGACAGGCCGTGGTCCAGAGCATTTTGAGGGGTCGTCAGGGGAAGGTCGGGCATGTGTGGGGGTATTTATGGTCTCCCCCCCCCCCCTGGGGACTCCGAGGCTGGGCCTGTGTTTATATATTTTTTTAACTAATTTTGAAGAAGGAAGTGTGGTGTGAATGTTAAGTGTAGTGAAGTAGATAGGAGGAGGAGGTGTTTGTGAGAGCATGCTGGACTACTCTCAATGTAAGTGAGGCACAAAGAGAATCAGTAAGAGAGGCCAAGCAAATGAAACAGGAGTTCCAGCTATTCCTTATCAAATGCTTACAGACTCTCCTGGGTATAGCCCTGTTCGATTGGTGCCTACAATCTACCCCCATTCCCCCTATTAGTCGTCTTGTACGACACGACACGCAGTAGGACGTGTGGGGCACATTTTTTTTTTCTCCACCATAATAAGATGGAGGCCCCCTCACCCCCAGGGGATATATATATATATATATATATATATATATATATATATATATATATATATATATACATATATATATCATATTTACTGTATGTAATAATATGTAATAATATAATGTATATATTATGTAATATATGAATGTGTACCCAAGGGTGAATACACAGTTGTTAAGGTATTTTTGTTGCAGGAGAAAATTAATTACGTTCACTAATAAAGAAATACTATCTTTAAAAATCGTGTTATGAGCATGCATGGCAAATAATATACATATAAACATGTTCTAATTAAAGGCTCAGCAAAATGTAATTAATTACACATACAGACATTCGAAGGCATATTCATCATCACAAATATATTTCAAGCAGGTTAAAATTAATTAAGGGTGGGATGGTTAATTTGTTGGTAGATATTTCATTTGTTTATTATTTCTCTAGTTTCCTCCCTAAACCTCTATCAAACTTTAAACAATATACTCCAGGATCCCCCCTTCAAGATGTATGTGTACATTTTTCGGTAGAAAAATGTCCCTGTCGCAGGCAGATTTCTCCTAAATTACAGGTTCGCTATCGGTCACTAGGAAAACATCGACACCTATTTGACACAAAAAGTATTTATATTGACATAGAAAAGGGGCGCAAGGTCTTAAAATCGTCAAACTTATGGGCCGAACGTCTAAAAATCTGAAAATTAAAGGGGCTAATCATGAGGGAGAAGGGTGTCCAGAAAAAACGACCCTCTCCGCTCAAACAATATAATAACTCAAGGCACAGGTGCATTCCCAAGCGTAGAGGAATACATTTTTGCACTCGCATATATTGAGGTATACTACATATATGACAGAAGTATGCTTGCATTCTCAGACATTGAGGTATATAGTATATTTGATAGGAGAATGTTTGCATTTTCATACATTATTGTACTGTATATATTTTATAGGAGTATGGTTGCACTTAAACACATTGAGGTTTACTGTATATTTGACAGGGGTATGTTTGTACTCACATACATTAAGGTATACTGTAAATATGACAAGAGTATGTTTGCACTCACACACATTGAGGTATACTGTATACATGATAGGAGTATGTTTGTACTCACAGACATTGAGCTGTATATTTGATAGGAGTATGTTTGTACTGACACATAGTAAGGTACCGCGTATGCTGTATATTTGATAGGAGTATGTTTGCACTGACACATAGTAAGGTACCGCGTATGCTGTATATTTGATAGGAGTATGTTTGCACTGACACATAGTAAGGTACCGCATATGCTGTATATTTGATAGGAGTATGTTTGCACTGACACATAGTAAGGCACCGCGTATGCTGTATATTTGATAGGAGTATGTTTGCACTGACACATAATAAGGTACCGCGTATGCTGTATATTTGATAGGAGTATGTTTGCACTGACACATAGTAAGGCACCGCGTATGCTGTATATTTGATAGGAGTATGTTTGCACTGACACATAGTAAGGTACCGCGTATGCTGTATATTTGATAGGAGTATGTTTGCACTGACACATAATAAGGTACCGCGTATGCTGTATATTTGATAGGAGTATGTTTGCACTGACACATAGTAAGGCACCGCGTATGCTGTATATTTGATAGGAGTATGTTTGCACTGACACATAGTAAGGTACCGCGTATGCTGTATATTTGATAGGAGTATGTTTGTACTGACACATAGTAAGGTACTGCGTATGCTGTATATTTGATAGGAGTATGTTTGTACTGACACATAGTAAGGTACCGCGTATGCTGTATATTTGATAGGAGTATGTTTGTACTGACACATAGTAAGGTACCGCGTATGCTGTATATTTGATAGGAGTATGTTTGCACTGACACACATTGAGGAATACTGTATATTAAAGGAGTTTGGTTTCACTCACATATATTGAGCTGTATATTATTTTGACAGAGGTATGCTTGCACTCACACATATTGAGCTGTATATTATTTTGACAGGTATGCTTGCACTCACACATATTGAGCTGTATATTTGACAGGAGTATGTTTGTACTCGCACATATTGAGGTATACAGTATATTTGACAGAAGAATGTTTGTACTCGCACATATTGAGGTACATATTTGACAGAAGTATGTTTGCACTCACACATATTGAGGTATACAGTATATTTTACAGGATTAGCCTATGTTTGCACTGACAGACATTAGGCTATATATTTAACAGGAGAATTTTTGTACTCACACATACAAACACTTCGTTGAAATAATCTTGTCGAGAGCAAGCATGATACCAAAGTATGGGCCGTTTTTCTGGTCCCCCTTCTTCCTCATGTTTAGCCCCATTATTTTTCAGATTTTAAGATATTTGTCCCATTAGTTTGTTGAATTTAAGACCTTTCGCCCCATTTATCTGTCAATATTAAGACCTTTCGTGCTATTTAGGTGACGATCTTTTCCTTGCGAACGATAGTGAGCCTGTAATTTTGGAAGAACCAGCCTTCGGCCGGTACATTTTTCTACCGAAGAATGTACAAATTAATATAGAAGAGGGATCTAATGGATGTTTTATTTAAGTTTGATAGAGGTCTAGGAAGAATACTAATACAAATGTATGTATATATATATATATATATATATATATATATATAAAGGAGCAAATAAATACGACCCATCCCCCCTTAAACTCAGCAAAGAATGTATATATATGTATAAATACAGACGTACAGTTGCCCACATAAGTTAATTTCCTCGTCGTGATCTTAGGCTTGAGAGTAAAATTAGTATGAATTAATTGCGAGTGTAGTTTCTTTACATTATCATTCATGCTATTTCACTTTCATATATAAGAACACGACGAGGAACAAAACTTATGAGGCCAACTGTACATAAATTAAATAAAGGTTTTGCTCACAAAGACAACATTAAGGGGAGATGGGCGTCTTTATATGCTCATTTATGAATATTTTTATTAGTTGTCTAGTGTTATCCCTAGACCTCCATCAAACTTGAAAAACATCCAGTAAATCCCCCTTCTAGATTAATTTGTACATTTTTCGGTAAACAAAAATCCCGGCCAAATACCAGTTTCTCTACAATTACAGGGTCGCTATATATATATTAAATATTATTTTTTCTTGTTTTTTTATTTTTATTTTTATTTTTTTTATTTTTTTTTTAGCATTAACCTAACCTAAAAACCTAACCTAACCTAACCTAAATGTATTTGGGGGCTACTAGGTTAGGTTAGGTTAGGTTAGGTTTTTTGGTTAGGTTAATGCAAAAAAAAAAGAAAAAAAAGCCATGAAAAAATATATTTTCCGGTGGATAAAAAGTATATAGCAATGAAGCATAGAATGATAGGAACCCAAAACTACCGTTAAAAATTAGATCCCAGCTGTGGTGTGACTAGTAAATATTGACCCAGAAAACTAATGGGGCTCAACATGAGGAAGAAGGGGGGGGACCAGAAAACCCCCCCATCTCCCCTTATTATAAATTCCACATACGCACACCACCTCAACTGTTTGCGTAATCTCGTATATTTTGTTCCGACTTAAGGAGGGCAGAAAATAGCCGCTCTGCCATGCTTGTTAGAAACATGTTTTCAACAACAACTTAATTAAACTGGAGGGGGAGAGAGGTGTCTGTGTGTCTGTGTGGGAGAGAGAGAGAGAGAGAGGGAGGGAGGGAGTGAGTCTGTGTATGTGTACGTGAATGTGTACGTGTGTGTGTGTGTGTGTGTGTCGTATTTTTAACTTTCGTGCAATTTAGGTGTCGATATTTTTCCTGGCGAGCGATAGCATAGCCTGTTATATAGGGGTAACCGGCCTCTGGCCGGGACATTTTTCCACCGAAAAATGTACACATTTATCTTGAAGGAGAGGGGTCTTGAGGATGTTTTTTAAGCTCGTTGAATGTCTAGGGAGTAGGCTAAAAAAAAATAAAAAAATAAAATAAAAATAACAATTATTAAAACACCCACAATGAACAAAAGGAAAGAAAATAGCACCTTTAATGAAGCCCCCCATTAACAAAACCAAAAAAAAACCCAGAGGAACACGGAACGAAACGTATGGAAACGCGTTACCGGAATACGGAAGGAGGAACTGAAACAAAACGAATAACGACGAGAGACAGAATAAACAAAGAAGAAATCACCACAAGATGCAACATTCTAGCCCCCCATATCATCGCCAAGAATATCGACGGAAAGAAGAACAAAACCAAGAAGGTGATAGAGAAGGCAATAACAAGAGAAAATGTAAATGGAAGGAAACCAAGAAGAAATAACAACAAGCAGGAAAGACAAGATGGCGGCCACCAGGGAGAACGATTTCTGGAAGAAAATAAAGGTGAAACTAAACAAGAACAACGAAGACGATCACAGACGGGAATAATAAAGAAACAAATAAACACAATGCCCCGCATACTGTCAGGGCAATTAATCTAATTTACCCGAGTTCTTTTATATAATCTCTCTAGAGGGCCAATTAAAAAAAAAAAAGTAGTCCAGTTAACAAGTGTATTATATACTGTATATTTAGTGCGAATACATAAATATCAAACGCCAATCATTTAACATATTTACATCACTCTTACCATTCATACCACTCACACACAGTTATTCAGGAAGAGAAGCTAAATCATTGATTATACCTGTGAATTAAAACTAATATAAGTCACATATCCAAGCACACTAAATCAAGCACTTTTAGTCTGGCACAAGTTAATAAAATTAATATAGTCAATTATTAGCTGGTTTCAAGGACATGCCAGCCGACTCCAGGACAAACAGTACCAACTAGCTGCATCCAGGGTACCACCGCTGGCAACAGAACACGCCGGCTGACTTCAGGGTCCCACCACTGGTAACAGAACACACCAGCTGTCTCCAGGGCTCCTCAACTGGTAACAGAACACACCAGCTGTCTCCAGGGCACCTCAACTGGTAACAGAACACACCAGCTGTCTCCAGGGCACCTCAACTGGTAACAGACACACCAGCTGTCTCCAGGGCACCTCAACTGGTAACAGAACACACCAGCTGTCTCCAGGGCTCCTCAACTGGTAACAAAACACACCAGCTGTCTCCAGGGCTCCTCAACTGGTAACAGAACACACCAGCTGTCTCCAGGGCACCTCAACTGGTAACAGAACACACCAGCTGTCTCCAGGGCACCTCAACTGGTAACAGACACACCAGCTGTCTCCAGGGCACCTCAACTGGTAACAGACACACCAGCTGTCTCCAGGGCACCTCAACTGGTAACCGAACACACCAGCTGTCTCCAGGGCACCTCAACTGGTAACAGAACACACCAGCTGTCTTCAGGGCACCTCAACTGGTAACAGACACACCAGCTGTCTCCAGGGCACCTCAACTGGTAACAGACACACCAGCTGTCTCCAGGGCACCTCAACTGGTAACAGAACACACCAGCTGTCTCCAGGGCACCTCAACTGGTAACAGAACACACCAGCTGTCTCCAGGGCACCTCAAACTGGTAACAGAACACACCAGCTGTCTCCAGGGCACCTCAACTGGTAACAGAACACACCAGCTGTCTCCAGGGCACCTCAACTGGTAACAGAACACACCAGCTGTCTCCAGGGCACCTCAACTGGTAACAGAACACACCAGCTGTCTCCAGGGCACCTCAACTGGTAGAGTGTAATAACTTTGGTGAGCGACTGTACTTGCAAGATCACATGCAACCGCTCTCGCCCCACACGCTAGCATAGCACATCACAATCACTTGCGTTATGGACCACAGCTCTGGATACAGATAGACACGGCCCTCATATAATTGTACACAGGCGGGACTCGTGCCGGGAACTCGAGTAGCCAGACCAGTAACTGCCAACTTCCCTCACACACACAAGGCTGTGATAAAAACCAATTCTTAAATTCACATAACTGGTAAATTTACAAGGGTTGTAACCACAATGATTTAAGTGACTAGTAACTATTTCACGGCAATCAATACAATAGCACCATACTTTCTATAAACGCAACTATCTATGTGACAAGTTACTATTTCACGGCGATCATGAACACAAAAGCGCCACACTTAACAGGCACAAAACTTTCCGCGGAGATGTGTACAGCAACACACAGGGAAAGAGAATGCTACCGGGCCAATTAGGCAAGCTCTCACTTAACCTTTCATTAACATGCTTCACACAACGAATCTTCGATACATACCGCTCACCTAACCTTTTACTAACACACTTCATTCGAACGATTCTTCGACTCATTTCAACCAACGGGCGACTATGCTAACAAGTAGGGGCCCTCTATAGGAGCACCATCAAACATGCGAGACTTCGGAGCACATGAACAGGTGTTCGACTACCTACAGCCATACAGTCATTGAGGAATTACGGCACTATTTCCTGACATTAGCCCCTATAAACATTATATTTTACCGAAATATAACCCTAAATCAGGAAATAGGAGACCTTACTGCCTGATATCCCCGTTCCAATAATCCGGCGTCCACCCAAATTCCACTTCCAATTACTAGTTCCTTTCCGCACACTTTCCTGCATTAACTCAGACTATGGTGTACTGTGCTACAAGATCTAGCTCCCAGACCTACTTAGTATATCTGCAGCAACGTTATCCTTCCCCTTTATATATTGTACCTTAACCCATAATTAGCGGCAAGCAACATAAGTCGAGTTAAATAAAGCTGGACTATGTGGCGGCGCTCGACATAACTCGAGTGGCAATTTCAGCACGTAATGTGGCTGAGAGAGAGAGACAAGTGGTGGCAGGAGACTAGCGAGCGTATGACTGCTCCAGACCACCGCGGCGAACCTACTGACACAAATCTCAGCTCCCTCCTCCCTCTCTCACTCGCTACATACTCAATTATGTACCGAAAGTACCGAATTACCTGCTTTTTGCACTCGCGTTGCACGGTTATTGCAAGAAAACTATCCATCATACAAGGATCGTTATGGTGTCATTCGAAAGCTCTGTTTATGCCCTTTCAGGGATAGGTACTTGTTTTACGTTCTGGGTCTTATTTAGGCATGAAAATGATCACGTAAACAGCCCTATTTTGGCTAAAAACACCCCGCTGTGCGGTACACATAAATAAACCGCATAGGCCGCTCGTAAGGTGTTAAAAGCATACGACTGAAGTGCAAGAGCCCACCTCATTAACCTACCATTGTCATTTTGCATATTCCTGATATAGGTAAGTGGTTGGTGATCCGTTTGTAAAACAAACTCCTGGCCACAAAGATACCTGTAAAAGTGATTAATACCCCATACAATTTCCAAGCACTCTTTCTCTATAGCGGAGTAGTTCTTCTCCCTGTCCAAGAGTTTCCTACTGGCATAGGACACTGGCATGAGTAAGTCATTCCACTCCTGTAGCAATACAGCTCCTAGGCCAACATTGCTAGCATCTGTACGGAGGAAAATCATACGGGTTAAATCAGGAAGCTTTAGGATTGGTTCAGTGTTCACATGTGTGGGGAGGTTCCTCTCACACCGCTCTCCTAGACAAAGTTGAAAGGAAGGCCTTTCGTATCATTAACTCCCGTCCACTCACCAACTCTCTGCAATCTCTCTCTCTCCGCCGCAATGTTGCAGCTCTCTTGCTATTCTATCGCTACTATAATAATCAGTGTTCCTCAGAGCTTTCCCAGTGCATACCACCTCCTTTACGTAGGGCACGTGGTACCCGTCTTCCAACTCAATCCCACCCCTACTCTGTGCAACTCTCTAACCCAAGAGTGAAACGTTACTCTCAAACTTTCTTCTACTCAACAGCTGAACTCTGGAACTCTCTCCCAGAATCAGTCTTTCCCTCTTCCTATGACTTAAATTGCTTCAAACTCCGTGTGTCCAGGCATTTTGGCTCGATCGTCCCTTGATTTTGACCCTGTCACTCTTTCAACTATGGGGGAGGCACTCGCTATAGACAATTCTGCCTTTTACCTTACCTTAGGTTACCTTAGGTTGTGTTCGCCACTCTCCTATAAGCACCGAGGAGCGCGTCGCCCCTCGTTGTGGGTTGTGATTTGGTGCAGCAGACTGTTTGAAGAGACAGCCCGCTCCCTTGCTAAGATGGGCTCGTCTGGCACTTTTTGCAGTTCGACATCGAGGGCTCTCTTGAAGTTGTCTAAAGAGACGCCCCTCATGTCTCTTACTCGCCGTGGGAGTTTGTTGAAGAGATGTGGGCCTCTGTGTGATAACCAGCCCTCTCGAAGAGAGCCCATAGCACCCCTGTTATTCATCCGGGGGATATTGCATTCCCAGCCTCTCCTATCACTGAATTTCATGACTATCGGAGTATGTAGGTTTGGTACTAAACCCTCTGCGATTTTCCACGTGTATATTATTAGGTAACGTTCTCTTCTACGTTCCAGCGAGTACAGGTTCAGTGCTCTTAAACGATCCCAATAGTGTAGCTGTTTTACCGAACTTATATGCGAAGTGAAATTTCTTTGTACACTCTCTAAGTCATTTATTTCACCCGCTTTGTATGGGGATGTTAATACGCTACAGTATTCAAGCCGCGGTAGCACTAGAGATTTGAAGAGCATTATCATAGGTAATTCACAGCGTGTTTTAAATGTACGCAGAATCCAACCCGTTAAACGTTTCGCAGCCGCAACTTTGACCTGGTTATGTTCTTTGAAACACATATTTTCAGACATTAACACCCCAAGGTCTTTCACACTGTCTTTCCATTCTATTATGTGGTTAGATTCTGTTAGTTAGTTTGTGATAACTTTAACGCCATTATTTTCTCCGTACCTTATTAATTGGAATTTTTCTTCATTGAATTGCATGTTGTTTTCCCTGGTCCACTGGAACACTTCATTTATGTCTTCCTGCAGCTGGCCCGTGTCCTCTTGTGTGTTTACTATCTTGCTTACTTTTGTGTCATCCGCAAAAGACGACACCGTACTGTGTCTTGTGTTGGTATCTATGTCGCAAATTAGAATGAGGAACAGAAGGGGTGCTAGCACTGTTCCTTGGGGCAATGAGCTTTTTACATCCGAAGGCTCAGATGTGACTTGGTTTACTGCTACTGATTGTTTCCGGTTTACGAGGAAATTATATATCCAACATCCGATTTTCCCCGTTATACCTTTTGCTTTTAATTTGTGGGCTATTATACCATGGTCACATTTATCAAATGCCTTAGCAAAATCGGTGTAGATGACATCAAAATTTTTCTTTTCTTCTAGCGCTTTAAGAATTTTGTCATAATGTTCCAAAAGTTGTGAGAGACATGATCTTCCCGCTCTGAACCCATGTTGTTGTTGTTGT
Source organism: Paralithodes platypus (assembly GCA_032716605.1). Classification (NCBI taxonomy): domain Eukaryota; kingdom Metazoa; phylum Arthropoda; class Malacostraca; order Decapoda; family Lithodidae; genus Paralithodes; species Paralithodes platypus. The sequence goes on from CM064505.1 coordinate 20,468,609, forward strand.
TGTTGTTCCCCAAGCTGCCTGGCCGAACAGCCCCAAGGCCCCGAGTAAGGCCAAGGCCATAAACGAGCGACCCCACAGAACCCTCTCTGCCGACCACAATAAAGCCTGGGTGACCGAAGCCACTCCATGGCGGGGGGCTGAGAGGGTGCGTAAACGCCCGGGAAACCAAAGCCCCACCCAGGGCCCTGTGCCCCTCAGCAATTATGAAGAGAAAGTTGAGGGGCAAAGGAATAATGTGACGCTTTAGCTTCCAATCTTGGTAGATTGGGAGGTCAATCCACGGAAGAGACGCCGTCACTCGAGATCTAGAAAATATATAAGTAAAAGGAACAGTCAGAGTAAGCTATGGGTATGGCAGAGATCGCTCAGGTCTCACTCTGATAGACCAGCCCATCACCAGTGAACCCATGTTGACCGGTGTTGTGTAGTTCATTTGCCTCCATGAAAGCTGAGATTTTGCTTCGCAGGACTCGCTCAAAAACTTTAATGATGTGGGAGGTTAGAGCTACCGGGCGGTAGTTTTTTTGGTAGTGCTTTACTCCGTCCTTTATGCAGTGGGTCAATTATTGCGTTTTTTAAGCTATCTGGTATTTCACAAGTGTCTAGACTCCTTCTCCACATTATAGCCAGGGGTTTTGAGAGGTTTTCCTTACATTTCTTCATTAGGATCGAATTCCATGAGTCCGGGCCTGGTGCCGAGTGGGATGGCATGTTGGAAATGGCCTCTTCTATGTCTTTTGGACCGAAATCAATATCCAGCATCTGGGGGGCTTCTGTGGGGGTGTTTTCCATGAAAAATATATTTTGGTCTCTTATGGCGTTTGTTTCATCAGGCTCACTGAAGGCCATTTCATACTGCCGGCGTAAGAGTTCGCTCATTTCCTTTTTGTCCCCTGTGAATGACCCATCCCCTTTGCTTAGTGGGCCGATGTTTGATGCTGATTTAGCCTTTAGTTTGGCATATGAAAAGAAGTACTTGGAATTTTCCTTTATACCTGCAATTGCTTTCCTCTCCACTTCCATATGTTGTAGTTCATATGATATTCTTAGCCTATGTTCAATTTCCACAATTTCTCTCTCTATTTTTGCCTTATGCCTATCCTGTAGATTTTGATGTGTGCGTCGTTGTGTGAGTAATGTTCTTCTTCTGTACAGCTTCCTTCTTTCCCGATCTTGTTTGCTTCTTTGTCTTGTTTGTCTTTCAGGTATGTGGTGGCTACAGATTTGGGTCATGGTTTTTGTTATTAGGACAAGACATTCTGCAGGTGTCAGGTTATTCATTAAATCTTCCCAGTCTATTTTCTCCATTTCTTGATTTACCTCTTCCCACCTAATATTTTTGTTATTGAAGTTAAATTTACTGAAAGGGCCGGTTCTTGGTCTCGATTCTGAGGTTGTCTGAACACTTGCTAAGGTTGTTTTGATCTCAATTAATTTATGATCTGAGTATGTTGTGTCCGATATGTTTATGCTGTGTACTAGAGAGTCATTGTTAGTGAAGACAAGGTCTAAGATATTGTTTTCCCGTGTGGGTTCGGCAATATGCTGGTTAAGACTAAAATAGTCGCAAAGTGTAAAAAGCTCTCTCGGATTTGCTTCCATGGTGTTATTTGCCACTACTTGGTTTTCTACTTGTCTCCATTTAATGTTTGGTAGGTTAAAGTCTCCTAGCCACATAATATTTGGTGTTGGGTTCCCCAGTGCTTCCACTTCTGTTTTTATTTTGTTGAGCTGGGTTTTGAATTTTTCTAGGGATGAGTCCGGAGGCCTGTATGTTACAATAACTGCTAAATTTATGGATTCTATTTTAACTCGCAGTATTTCCACCACTTCATTACTGTTATTTAGGAATTCAGTACATATCAGTGAGTCGATCAGTGCCTCCCTCAATCACATAGAAAAAAAAAAAAAAAAAAAAAGGGCACGCTTTCAAACGGCTAAACCTACCCAATAGATCAGCTGTCCACTCCAGCCTATTGGGATGGTTCCTCTTGAGCATCTCCGTCAAGGGCGCTGCAATGTCAGAGAAATGTGGGATGAAGTTCCTATAAAAATTCATAGTCCCCATGAAAGACCGCAACTGAGATATGGTGATTGGCTTCTCCAAGTTCTGGATCGCTTGAACACGTGATTCTAACGGTCTAAGTTCATTACAACCAAGAGAGAAACCCAGATACTTTATAGAACGACAACCCAGAAAACATTTCTTTGGTCCAGCAGTTAGTCCACATTCCCTCAACCTGTCAAAGATCTTTGTCAAAGAATTCACATGACCATCCCAGTCGGGAGTGTGAACAATAATATTGTCAAAATAACAGCTTATGTTCTCTAGACCCTCAGTTACTTTCCTCATCAGATGGATGAAAGAGGCACACGCAGTCTTCAGCCCAAATGGCATCCTGGTGAACTGCATTAGTCCCCTCTTTGTTGAGAACGGAGTACACTCATGGGAGCTTGGGTCCAACGGAATCTGCCAATAACCTTTACACAGATCAATTTCTGAAAAGTAGACACTGTTAACAAACTCTGACAAATTATCATCACGTATCGGCATTGGTTCAGAATCAAACCGGGTGACATCATTTAAAGCTCTAAAATCTATACAGAGTCTGTATGATGAATCTCCCTTCTTAACCAATACTACTGGTGAGCAATATGGAGAGGAAGAAGGCTCAATTACACCCAGTTTTAACATTCTGTCAACTTCCTCCTCAAACACTCCTTGCAGATGTGCCGGAACGGGATATGGCTTCTTACGTACCGGTAAATCTGAGTCAAAACAATTGAATGTTCCAAAAGGTTAGTTTTACCTGGAATATCTGAGAACACATCCGGATACTGATCCAGCACAGCTTGCAGCTCCAACTTCTGGCTATCTGAAAGATCCTCACTAATATTCACCTTAGATTCCTTACCATTAGCCACTAGTTCCACCTCCAGCAATTCAGTACAATCACTGTGAATCTCCAACAAGCCTGTGCGGACAGCATTAACCCGGGAACTGCAGGAAGACTCTTAAGAGTTCCCCCGGCGGACTGCGGGAAGACTCTTAAGAGCGAGGCTTTTGAACGCGTACCAAAACCGTGCGTTTATAGGCAGGTGGCTAAAAATTGGTGTGGGTATAGTACTACATGTCAACTCTCGATACCATCCTGCCACACGCTCGCCCTGCACTCGTGCAAGCACCACTGTGCCAGTAACCAAGCACTAGTCATGGAGCCCACACGTCCCTCACGCTCGCTCCCTGATGACACAACCAGCCCTCCTTCTGGTGGTGTCAGCCGCCGTGGAAGGCAGAGGGTGGCTGCTAAAGACCCTAGCTACCAGTACGATACGCCCTACAGCTCGGAGGACGAAGCACCAGCACCCAAAGCACGATAAACACGTGCAAGCAGGGCAATGGCACAGAGGTCATTGGTCTTTCGGGACACTGCCACCACGACCCAGGCCACTGCAACAACCACTACCACCACCACTGCCACCCCTGCCACCCCTGCCACCCCTGCCACCAGTACCAGCGACGCAGGAGGCCGCTCTAGGGCTGCAGAACCTGCGGGGGCAGGCAAAATCAAAGGCACGGGCGTAGGGAAGAGAACCCGTACGCCTGCCACAGTGACCGTGCCACCACCACCACCACCAGCCTCCCCTGCCGCCCCTGCAGCCACTGTCGCCCCTGCTCCCGCCGCTGCCCCTGCCCAGGAAAAGGGAAGGGGAAGGGGAAGGGAAAAGGGAGAGGGAAAGCGACTGCTGGCCCTGCCGGCCCTGCTGTCCCTGCCGGCCCTGCTGTCCCTGCCAGCCCTGCTGCCCCTGCTGCCCCTGCTGCCCCTGCCGCCCCTGCCACCCCTGCTGCCCCTGCCCAAGGAAAAGGGAAGGGGAAGGGGAAGGGGAAAGGGAGAGGGAAAGCGACTGCTGGCCCTGGCGGCCCTGCTGTCCCTGTCGGCCCTGCTGCCCCTGCTGCCCCTGCCACCCCTGCTGCCCCTGCCGCCCCTGCCGCCCCTGCCCAAGGAACAGGGAAAGGGGTGACAGGCACCACCATCATCTTGCCTGGCAGGCCCACTGCATCACGCACCACTGCCACCCCTGCTGACGCCGCCCCTGCCGCCTCCCCTGACGGCCCTTCTGCCCCTGTCCATAAGACGCCCGTACGTGCTAGAGTGACCAGAAAAACTCTGACACCATCCAAATACGCCACCCTGCTGTTTGATGGTGATTCGTAGGGAATTGGCAGCCCTGGTTTCGACGACGACGCCCTAGCACGGGACCAAGGGGGGGGGGGGGTGGGGGGATTTGGGAGTGGACAGTGGCAGTGAGTCAGACGTCGGTGACGAGAATGAAGAAGGGCGTCTGTCTAGTGAAGAGGAGGGTGATGATGATGATGTGTTGTATCGCGATCATGGCAGCGATATTTCAGACGCTGAAGCAGATGCAGACGACATTCCGATCCCTGGCATGCCTTCGTTTGAGTGGTCTGACGGGGTCAATTTTGTGCCTGACGTGCCCCAGTTCAATCCTGGGACGTCAGGTACAACTGATGACTGGCCCTGTGATGAACACGCAAACGAAAGCGACTTCTTCCTCGCTTTTTTCGATTTTGAGGTAATGACTTACATCGTTGCCCAAACAAACGCCTACTACAGGTGGGTGTTTGGCAGATTGGACGTCATTTCTCCAAAAGCGAGAATGCGAGGCTGGGTGGATACGACTGTGGAAGAATTCATGACGTTTTTTGCCTTGTTGTTCCTCATGCCTCTTTGCAAGAAGCATGTGTTGCAACACTACTGGAAGCACGACCCTCTCATCGCCACTCCAACTTTCAATAAGTTCATGACTCGTGACAGATTTTTGTTGCTGCTAAGATTTATGCACATTGCAGACAACGAAAATCCTAAGAGGATTGACAGGATATGGAAAGTTCGGGATGTGTATTGTAATTGACAGCTGGAAGGTCCAGGGCTGCTGTGAAAAATAGAAAACACTTAGAGCTTATAATGGAGCAACTGTCTTGCAGGTCTTCTAGTTACCCTAAGACATACACATAGAGGATTGTAGTTGTATCCTCGGGGGCTTGGAGTGGTCAGGCGTTATCAGGTCCATTGGTTCCTGAAATATTCGGGGCGCTGGTGAGTAGATTACATAAGGGAGTTTTCGTCATATTCTAGATCTGGCGGAACAATACAGGGAGCGTCACTGCTGGTGGAGGCTATGTAAAAGGAGGGTTCTAATTGGCTGTCCCAGGGCGGTTGTGGTTGGCTGCAGAATACGGCTTGTGACTGGCTGAGAGAGTATTCCGTTTTCTTAGATGGCTGTGGGCGTGAAAGAGAACTGGGAAATGGACGGCTGGGCATGGTCAACTCAGGTAGATTCTTGTGGACTCGGAGGGGGGACTCTGGTAGATGTCTTCGTTGTCTACCCTGGGGTTTTGAGGTTGCCTGAGTGGTTATGCAGGCCACTCGGTGTATCGTTGGTTTGGGGCCCGTCATCTCAATAATAATAATAATAATAATCAAATAAATACGCCCATCCCCCCTTAAACATCCTTAAACATAAAGGCATGGCAAGACACTTTGAAACCCTCCGAACGATAAGAATGACACGAGGAAAACCAGAACGAGGAAAAAAACCCAAAACAATAAAAAAAATAAAAATATATATATAACCGAGGTGTAATGACAATGAACTGGGGGACAAGAGAGAGAGAGAGTACTAATTACCTCAATCAAGAAAGGGAGAGATAAAAATGAAAGACAGATAAAGAAAGCGGAGGAACAAACGAGAAGAAAGACCACATACAGTATAATTTATATATATATATATATATATATATATATATATATATATATATATATATATATATATATAATATACATATATATATATATATATATATATATATATATATATATATATATATATATATATATATATATATATACAGTATATATATTACATTTAACACAATTTTGTGTGTGTGTGTGCGTGTGTGAGTATGTGTGTGTGTAAGTATGTGCAAGAAGACAAAAGACAAAGCTGTCTGTAACGAGTGTCTCCCCTAATGTTGAAAGAGTGACAAAGAGCTAAATTCAAGGTGCGTTAAGAGTCGAAATGTATAATGCATTTTTAGTACCATCCACTATGCACCAATATAATAATTTGAATAATTCCTCAATACGTGTCATAATTCTATCCTACACTTTCGATAATGTAATACCGTTCAGTTAAAACATCTGACCCCTAATTTCATTTAATGCTACAAGTGTTACATAGCGAGCATGAGCATTGCTTAAATATGAGGTGGGTGAATATATAAATGCTATATCATATTAATTAGAGTTACATTGAATGTAATAATAAAGTAATCATGTTAAACATGACGTCAATGGGATTTTATGATTCACTTCATTACTGGGAAGCATTTCTCCATTGTATATAGTTTTAGGGGGAGGGGTATTTATTATAATATATATATATATATATATATATATATATACAGGCTGTCCCAGGAGGAAAGGGCATAACTTTGGGAAATGATAGAACAAAATATTCTAAGCCTAAAATGTTTTATAAGAAATATTCCAAATCTCGACCGGTATAGAGATATTGCATATTGAAAATGGGATTTTCTTCAGTAATTCCCCATAAGGCTGGCCTAGCTGTCATACCACACCTCCATCTTTCTGTAATTATTTTACCATGTTATTATAACGATACTATAATTCTGTAAGTTGCAAAATGATTATATACATATTAGCTCACTTTGGACCAGTTGGAAACTATTTGACATGGGTGAGTCCATTAAGTACAGTGATGCGGGGGAGGACACTACATTTAACCTTTAATATATTTTTAATAGTTGAGATTTGAAACTTTTGTTATAGAACATTTTATGCTTAGAATACCTTGTTTTATCTTTCCCAAAGTTATGCCCTTTCCTCCTGGGACACCCTGTATATATATATATATATATATACTGTATATACTGTATATATATATACCTTGTTTTATCTTTCCCAAAGTTATGCCCTTTCCTCCTGGGACACCCTGTATATATATATATATATATATACTGTATATATATATATATATATATACTGTATATATATATATATATATATATATATATACTGTATATACTGTATATATATATAATGTATATACTGTATATATGTTCCATCCTAGACCTTTATCAAGCATGAGAAACACCCCGAAGACCCTATTTCAAGATAAATTTGTACATTGTTCGGTAGATCGAAACCCAAATAGCAAGAATGGTCTTATTATTGACAAAGAAATGGAGCGAAAGGTCTTAAAATCGCCAAACTATGGGGATGAACGTCTTATAATAAATTAACTAATGGTGCTAAATATGAGGAAAAAGGGTTCCAGAAAACCAAAATACAAATACAATATCTATTGTAGAGTTCGCCACCCGCAAGTGGCACCTATGAGCGCACCGCCCTTTGATATTTTGTATAAGGTTTACTCTCCTAGACAGGTTGCCGACCAAGGATGACGAGTCCAACCCTCCTGGATTTGTATAAGGTTGTCTCCCCTAGAAGGGTTGCCGACTATCCACCTTAACCAGTGGCATATGAGTACTTTACATATGAGTACCTTAGCGGCGAAGGTAACGGAGCTATAGTATCGGAGTAAAACAAAACAGGTAAAATCGAGTTTATTACTTGATAATATTCGCTTTCATTATGACTGTATTTTGTATTTTGTATCGTGTATACAGTCCAGTTTATGGGGATAGTGCTTATTTTTGGTCTATTTATTCATGTGTTTTTACTAGTTTTATAGTTTCATCGCTAACCTCAATCACGCTTAAACAAATAATTTGTAAATTTTTCGATAGAAAAAGGTACTGGCCGGTTCCTCCTAGAATTACAGGCTCCCTATCGCTCGCCAGCATAAAACTGACACCTAAATGGCACGAAAGGTATTTATATTGACAAAAAATGGAGCAAAAGGTCTTACAATCGCCAGACTAATGGAACGAATATCTTAAAATCTCAAAGGTAATGGGGCTAAACATGTATATATAGATGTTCCATCCTGGACCTTTATCAAGCATGAGAAACACCCCGAAGACCCTTTTTTCAAGACAAATTTGTACATTGTTCGGTAAATCGAAACCCAAATAGCAAAGAAATGGAGCGAAAGGTCCATGTACATATTATATATATATATAATATATATATATATATATATATATATATATATATATATATATATTAATATACGAATACACAGCAAAATCAAATCAAACAATAAGATAACTTGTAGGGGATGCAAGACTCCGATACGTGAAGCCGATAAACATGATCCTGTGATACCGGCTTTATTAAGGGGGATGGTTTGATATTTCTGGACCTCCTTCTCCCTCATGTTTAGCATATTAGTTTTGAGATTCTAAGACGTTCGTTCCGTTAGTTTGGAGATTTTTAAGACCTTTCGACCCATTTCTTTGTCAATATTAAGACCATTCGTGCTATTTAGGAGTCGATTTTTTTTCCTGACGAACGATAGTGAGCCTTTAATTTTGGAAGAATCGGCCTTCGGCCAGGACATTTTTATAGCGGAAAGTGTACAAATTAATCTACAAGGGGGTTCTAATAGAAGTTTTATTAAGTTTGATGGAGGTCTAGGGAAGAAACTAAAAATGAAAAATAACGAATAAATGAAAACAAAAAAATCGACCAAAAAGTGAACCATCTTCCCTTAACCCCTTCAGCACGATGATGGAATGTTCATCACATTCTGGTTACCGTCAGACGATTTTCTTTAGTGTATAATCTACCTCTAGGACTCGAATAGGTAAATACGATCTCAATAAACCCACAATAAATTGAAAATGACACCTTCGTTGTCACGAAGAAGTTAAACATTATGATTAATTCATTAATTAAATCTACTGTATCGGCGACATCTTATTAATTAAATTCTAGTTATATTAAGACGATTTTGTGCAGGTTAAGAAGGATCTGTGGTGGTAAAAGAGGTAAGTGAGATACCTCGAAGCCTGTTAATCGCCGGAGGGCCTTTGTAACTGAATAACATCGTCCAATATTAGCCAGAATAAAGTTGAAAGGATGGTACCGCTACAGTAAGGGTTGACCAATATATTTATGTACATTACTTTCATAAATTAATATATCATAACTCTCGGTATAAAAGTATGGAATGAAAACCTCTCTGAAAGTATAACATTATTATGAAAACGATATTATGAATACGATTTTTAATTTTTTCTCACGATCGTTTTAGCTTATGCGAAGACAAAGTAAATAATACAAGTAATAATTAATATACATCACTCAACAATATTAAATAATTATTAATACAAAAATAACAAACAAATACTCAATACTGCAAATAATTAATCAATACTCAATACTGCAAATAATTAATCAATACTCAATACTGCAAATAATTAATCAATACTCAATACTGCAAATAATTAATCAATACTCAATACTGCAAATAATTAATCAATGATAAAAATGAAGAAAACAGTAATATAATAAATACAAAAAAAAAAAATTAAATACAAAAAATAATGACAAATATTACATATAATTATTAATTATGATAAAAAAACCCACACAAATCATATATAATACAGTTTCCAAAAGACAATGAAAGACAAAACAAAGAAAGATCTAAACAAATATAAAAGAATAAAAGCTTGACAAGAAGAATACAAACAAAAACAAAACCGATTAATCATAAAACAAAGAATCTAATTAACATATAAACTATTAAATATAATGACGGAGAGCAATAATGAAGCCAGCACTCAGTCTATTTAATTCATACTATAAAACACATACACAGACTCACTAGTACACACACACACACACACACACACGCAAGCACGCACCGACCCACACTCACTCACACGTCTATATCTAGTTATCTACCTATCTATTGTTGTTCTCTCTCTCTCTAAATTATATATATATATACCGGTACATATACTGTATATATATATATATATATATATATATATATATATACTGTACAGTATACAGTATATACTGTATATATATCAGTATTTACAATAATTCAGAGGGGAAGAGATATTTATAAACTAGACGGTTCAAAAAGAGAGAGAGAGAGAGTGAGAGTGAGAGTGAAAGAGAGAGAGGAATAAGAGAGATAGAGTAAATGGAAGATGTCAGAAGAGTTAATGGGTCGTGAAGAGAAGGGGAAGGCAAAGACAACAAGAACAATTAACCCGTACAGCCCCAGCGACGCGTCTGACGCGTCGGCGATGTATGTAACGCACAGCCCCAGAGACGCGCCTGACGCGTCACCCTAATTGCGCCGACCGTAACCTCAGGTGTAGCCACTCAAGAGGGCTCAGATATGTAAGGGAACTGTGTACGTATCCCACGCAACCGTGCCGATGGTTGAAAACTCTCAAAGTCCACGTGCGTGCACGCGAGCGCGCAATAACCTGTTTTTTTGGGATAATTGCCTTCAATTTTTTACTCTTGTAAAATCCGTTTTCGGGGGCTCTGTAGGACCATTTTTTAAGCTTTTTGAGCGGTTTTTCGTGGTTTTTCCTTCATTCCTAACCCATTCGCTATTGTTTCTGGAATAAAACAATTTTTTGAAAACCGGCCGGGTTCTGGTGCGCAAACATTACAAAACTAGCCGGGGCTCCACGGGTTAACAGGGGAAAAGAGTGAGAATTAAAGAAGAAACGAAGGAGGTGGACAAAGAACAGAGAGAGAGAGAGTGTGTGTGTGAATGAGAGTGAGAGTAAGTGTATGTATAGAGTGAGAGAGAGAGAGAGGGGGGAGGTCGTGCGGGGGAAAAGTGGCAAGGGACGTGGAGTGAGGGGAGGGAGAGAGAGAGACATTGAAAGCTACTGAAACTAAGTACTACTACAACAAATGTTATTAATACACAAAAGGAGGAATAACAACAAGAACAGGACAAGGGAGAAGAAGAACAGGACGAAGAAGATATAAGAAGAAGAATAAGAAGAAAAAGAAAAGAAGAAGAACAAAGCAAGAACAAAACAAACGAGAGAACACTAAACAAGAACAGAGAACACGAAACAAGACGAGAGAAACACTAAACAAGACGAGAAACACTAAACAAGACTATAGAACACGAAACAAGACGAGAAACACGAAAAGAAAAAACAAGACGAAACACGGAAACAAGACGAGAGATAACGAAACAATACGAGAGAACACAAAACAAGACGATATAACACAAACAAGACGATAACACGAAAACAAGACTAGAGAACACGAAACAAGACGAGAGAACACGAAACAAGACGAGAGAAACGAAACAATATATAAAACAAACAAGACGAGAGAACACGAAAACAAGACGAGAGAAATACGAACACAAACACTAACAGAAAAACGAGAGAACACAAACACAAGACGAGAGAATCACGACACAAGACGGAGAACACAAAACAAGACGAGAGAACACGAAACAATACTAGAAACACGAAAACAAGACAAACACAAAACAAGACGAGAGAAACACGAAACAAGACGAGAGAACACGAAACCAAGACGAGAAAAACACGAAACAAAGAGAGAACACTAAACAAGACGAGAGAACACGAAACAAGACATATAACGAAAACATAACGAGAGAACACGAAACCCGAAGATATAACACGAAACAAGATACGAGAAACACTAAACAAGACAAAGACGACAAGACGAAACACGAACAAGAGAACACGAAAACAATAGTAGATAACACTAAACAATACAATATAACACGAAACAAGACGAGAGAACACTAAACAAGACGAGAGAACACTAAACAAGAACACGAAACAAGACTAGATAAACACGAAACAAAGACGAGAGAACACTAAACAAGACGAGAAACACTAAACAAGACTATATAACACTAAACCAAGAGAGAGAAACACAAAACAATACGAGAGAACAGAAACAATACTATATAACACTAAACAATACTATATAACACAAAACAATACTATATAACACTAAACAATACTATATAACACTAAACAATACTATATAACACTAAACAATACTATATAACACTAAACAATACTATATAACACTAAACAATACTATATAACACTAAACAATACTATATAACACTAAACAATACTATATAACACAAAACAATACTATATAACACTAAACAATACTATATAACACTAAACAATACTATATAACACAAAACAATACTATATAACACTAAACAATACTATATAACACTAAACAATACTATATAACACTAAACAATACTATATAACACTAAACAATACTATAACACGAAAACAATACTATAGAACAAAAACAAGACAGACACACTAAACAATTCTATATAACACTAAACAAGATCTATAGAAAACACGACACAAGACGGAGAGAACACCAAATACAAGGACGAGAGAAACACGAAGACAAGACGAGAGGAACACGAAACAAGACGAGAGAACACGAAACAGGCGAGAGCTAACACGAAAACAAGACAGAGATGAACACGAAACAAACGACGAGAGAACACAAAACAAGACGAGAGAACACGAAACACAGACGAGATAACCACGAAACCTAGACAGAAGAACACGAAACAAGACGAGAGTAACAACGAAAACAAGACGAGAGAACATCGAAAAACAAGACGAGAGAACACGGAAACAAGCGAGATCTTAACACGATAACAACGACGAGGAGAACACGAAACAGACGAGCGTACCACGAAACATATAGAGAGAACACAAAACAGGACTACAACCCCCACACCGAAACACGAAACAGGAGAGCGAACACGAAGAGCAGGACGAGAGAACACGGAAAACAGGACGAGAGAAACACGAAAACGGAAGAGTAGATAACACGAAACCAAGACGGAGACCCCAAGCACCAAGCACAAGACGAGAGAACACGAAAAACAATGACGAGAGACACACGAAATCAAGACGAAGATAACACCGAAACAAAGACGAGAAACACGAAACACAAGACGAGAGAAAACACGAAACACTGACGGCGAAGCACGAAACAACGACCGAGAGAACACAAAAACAAGACAGAGGAGTAACACGAAAACAAGACGAGAGAACACACAAACAAGACGTATAGGCAACACGAAGAACAAGACGAGAGAACACGAATACATAGACGAGAGAACACGAAACAAGACGAGGAGAACACTGAAACAAGACGAGAGGAAACACACGAAACAAGACGAGAGACACGAAACAAGACTAGAGGCAACAGAATACAAAGACGATAGAGACACGAAAACAAGACGAGAGAACACCGAAACAAAGTACGAGAGACACGAAACAAGACGAGTATAACACGAAACAAGACGAGAGAACATCGAAAATAAGCCGAGGAGTAAACACGACACAAGACGAGAGAACACGAAAACAAGGACGAGAGAACACAAAAAAAGACTATAGAAACACGAAACAGTACGAGTAGAACACGAAACAAGACGAGAGAACACGAAACAAGAGGCGAGAAAAACCACGACCAAGACGAGAGAACCAGCGAAAGACGACGAGAGAATCACGAATAACAAGACGAGCGAAAACACGACAACCAAGACGAAGGAGAACACGAAACCAAGACGAAGAACACGGAAACAAGACGAGATAACCACGAAACAAGCGACGACAGAACACGAAACGAGGACGAGATAACACTAAACAAGACGAGAGAACGACGGATAACAAGACGAAGAACGACGACACAACGACGAGATAACACAAACAAGTACGAGTAGACACACAAAACAGAGGGTGCGGGGGGGTACGATGGCGAACACCAAACAAGACGAGAGAACACGAAACAAGGGAACGAGAGAACACAGAAACAAGAACAGAGAACATCCCGAAACAAGACGGAGGAGAACACAAAACAAGACGAGAGAACCACAAAAAAAGACGAGAGAACACGAAACAAGACGAGAGAAACGAGAACAAGCCTAGAGAACACGAAATAACCAAGACGAGAGATTACAGAAACAAACGGAGAGATAACACGGAAGAGAGACGAGAGAAACAAGAAAGAAGACAGAGAGACACGAAAACACGAAGAGAGAACCGAAACACTACGAGAAACAAGAAACACGACGAGGAGAACAAGGGAAACAAGACGAGAGAACACGAAATACAAGACGAGGAACAGAAACAAGGAAGAAGAACAACGAAACAGAAGGAGAACACGAAAACCACCGACGAGAGAACACGAATCAAGACGGCGGAACACCGAAACAAGGACGAGAGACACAAGAAACAAGACGAGAGGACACGAAACAACGACGAGATAACACGAAACACGACGATGAGAAAACGAGAACACAGACGAGAGAACACGAAGAAAAAACGACGATAACACAGGAAACAAGACGAGGGAGATACAGCGAAACACCAAGGACTAGAGAACACAACGAAACAAGACGAGAGAACACGAATACAAGACGAGAGAACACGAAACAGATAGACGAGAGAACACGAAACAAGACGGCGAGAGAACAGCGGAAAACACGACGAGAGGACACCGGATACAAGCAAAGACGAGGGAGAACCACAGAAACCAAGATCGAGAGAACACGAAAACGAAGCGTAGAGAACACGAAACAAGACGAGAGAACACGAAACAAGACGAGGGAGAACACGAAACAACACGACGAGAGAACATCGAAGAACAAGACGAGAGAACATCGAAAACAAGATCGGAGCTGAGCGAACACGAAACAAGAAGTATGAGCACACGAAAATCAAGACGAGAGAACACGAAACCATAGACGAGAAAACAGCGATAATCAAGACGAGGCGAACACGAAACAGGGACGAAGCAGAACACGAAACCAAGAGTAGTAGAACAAGAAACAAAGGAAGAGAGAACAGCGAAACAAAGACGAGGATAAACACCGAATACAAGACGAGGAGAACACGGAAACAAGACGAGAGATACCACGAAAACAGAGAGACGAGAACACGAAAACAAGACGAGAGAACACCAAACAAAAGGACGCCCGAGATAAGCACGACAACAATGCGACGAGAGAACACACGAAAGCCGACGGGTGACGAGACAACAGGCGGATAATCAAGAACGAGAAACACGAAACAAGAAGAGAGAACACAATACAAAGACGAGGAGAACTACGAAACAAGAAGAGAGGAACACGAAAACAAGACGAGAGAACACAAAACAAGACGAGGATGAATCACGAAACAACACAGAGGAGAAGCACGAACACAAAGACGGAGAGAACACGAAAAACAAGACGAGAGATACACGTAAAAAACCAAGACGAAGATACACGATAACAAGACGAGAGAACAACGAAAACACATGACGGAGAGTAGACACGAAACAAGACGAGATGAGAACACGAAATCAAGCACACGAAGAACACTTGAAACAAGACGAGGAGAAACATCGAAACAAAGAGCGAAGAACACAAAATCAAGACGAGAGAACACGATAACAAGGACGAGATGAAACGAAACAGAGGACGGAGATGAACAAGAAACAGCGACGAGAGAACATCGAAGACCAAGTACAGAGGAACACGAAAACAAGACGAGCGAACACAAAAACAAACACGAGAGAACACTAAACAAGACGAGAGAACCACGAAACAAGACGGGGAGAACAACGAAACAAAGCACGAGAGAACACGAAACAAGACGAGTAGAACACGGAAAACAAAAGACGAGAGACAACGAAACAAGACAGAGACAAACGAAACAAGACGAGAGAACACGAAACAATACGGAGAGAACACGAAACAAACACGAGAGAATCACAAAACAAGAGAAGAAACGACGTATAACAAGATCGAGATAGACACTAAACAAGACGAGGAAACACGAGACAAGACGAGAGAACACGAATACAAGACAGAGCACACGAAAATCAAAGACGAGAGAACACTAAAACAAGAAGAGAGAACCACCAAAAACAAGACGAGAGAACACGAAACGAAGACGAGAGAAATCACGAAACAAGACGCGAGAAACACGAAACAAGACGAGAGAAGCACGAAACAAGCACGAGAGAACAAGAAACCAAGAAGAGAGAGAACACAAAACAAGACGAGAGATACACGATAACAAGGACGAGAGAACAGAAACAATACAAATGATGAGAAAACAAGACAGGAACACTAAACAGATAGACCCGAAGAGAACACAGAAACAAGACGAGGAGAACACAGAAACTAAGACGAGAGAACACGAAAACAAGACGATAGAACAGAAATCAAGACGAGAACACGAAACAAGACGAGAGAACACGTAAACAAAGACGAGGACACACGTAAAACAACAAGACGAGAGAACACCGACAAACAAGACGAGAGAACACGAAACCAAGACGAGATAACACGAACACAATACTATATGAACACTAAATACAATACGAGAGAACACGAAACAAGACTATAGAACACAGAAACAGATACCGATAAGAACACGAAGCAATACAGACGATGGAAACACCAAAACAATACGATATAACACGAAAGCAAGACTATAGAACACGAAACAAGACAGAGATAACAGCGAACGACCGACGAGACACGAAACCAGACGAGCGAACACACGGAAACAAGACGAGTACGAACCCACGAAGCCATATAGAGAAACACCGAAACAGATAGAGAACACTAAAACAAAAGACGAGAGAACACCGAAACAGAGACCGAGATAACAGCAAACAACGACGATAGAACATCGAAAACAAGACGATAGAAACCACTAAACAAGAATATAGAACATCTAAACAATACATAGAGAACACAAAACAAGACTATATAACACTAAACAATAACTAGATAACACTAAACAAAACTATATAACACTAAACAATACGAGGAGAACTACGAAACAAGTACTATGATAAAGCATCGAAAACAATACTATATAACACTAAACAATACGATATAACACGAAACAAAAAGGAGAGATAACACTAAACAAATACGAGAGAACCACGAAACAATACGAGAGAACCACTAATCAATACTAAGACGCTAAGATCAATTACTATATAACAAAGAAACAGAAGAGAGAACACCGAAACGAAAGACGATGAGAACGACGAAAACAAGACGAGAGCTACCCCACAGAAGAAACAAGACGAGCGAACACGAAACAAGACGAGAGAACACGAAACAAAAGAGAGAACACGAAATACAGAAGTAGAGAACAACTGAAAGACAAGACGAGAGAACACGCAAAAACAAGACGAGAGAACAACGACAAAAAGGACGAGGAGAACACGAAACAAGACGAGAGACTATCATCAAAACACTAAGACGAGAGAAACAAGAACACAAGACGAAGATGAAACACGAAAAAGCAAGAGAGAGAACACAGGAGAAACAAGACGAGAGAATCACGAAACACTACGAGAGAACACGAAACAAGACGAGAGAACACGACCAAGACGAGACGAAACGAAACAAGGACGAGAGAACAGAAACGATAGACGAGTGGCGAACACGAAACAAGACGAGAGAACACGGCGATAAACAGGAACGAGAGAATACACGAAACAAGACGAGGTAGAACACGCGAAACATAGACGAGAGAACACGAAACCAAGACGAGAGAACACGAAAAC
>CM064505.1:20486323-20561318 GCA_032716605.1 Paralithodes platypus
ACTGTTTGTGGTTCGAGCCCGGCTGAGAGTATCAGGTAGGATAAGAGAAGAGCATATATGCATGTAATGTGCATATATTTATGTATATGTATGTCTGTGTGTATGTGCTGTCAATGGTTCGAGCCCGGTTGAGAATATAAGGTATATAAAATATATATGTACTGTACGTGTATTTATATGGTCATATGCACATATGTATGTAAATATACGTACATATGAGCGAGAACATATTGCTCACTAGCGCAACTTCTGATTATAAATTTATGCATAAGCATTATCTATTATTAAGTGTTCGCGTATCTTCATCCATGTATTTCCACCCTTAACAATAGAACGCCCAGCTCTTCCATATTTCGCCTTCTGTCACACACACACACACACACACACACACACACACACACACACACACACACACACCTACACTACCGAGGATTAAACCACCATTGTAGTACCTGCACCCTCTTTACCCTGACCATACCAAAACAGTTTCTGTATGTATGTATGTTTGTGTGCATACGTGAGCGTTTGTGTATACGGACATGTGCACACTTACTGCATGTTCTTATGTTCCTATATATGTATGTATATGTATGTGCGCACGTACGTGTATATACGTATGTTCTGTATATGAGTAAGTAAAATAAATGTGTATATGTACTGTATATCACTTACTCTCATGGTTATTTTATGATAATTTGTATTCTGCACATGCATCATCATTGTATTTATTTATTTTGTTTGTAAACTAAGCTTACCATCCTCATATCTGTACATCTCATGTTCATCCACTAAATTGTAAAATGTGTATTTTCAGCTCATGAGGCTGCCATTCTTTAATAAACCGTTTATTATTATTATTATTATTATTATTATTACACCTGTGGTTCCTGTGGTTGTAGTTGGGGGCTGACAGCTATCGCCCCATGGTCCACGCCATTGTGGCGCTGCCACTATACATCCCATCTGCCCTCCTCTGCGCCAGCTGGTCAATGATGCTGTTGCTGGCAGCACGGAGGTGATAGTGAGGTAGAGTTGGTTGGTCGTCTATTGAGGCAAGGAAGTGATCCAAATCCTTCTTAAACATTTCCAGTTTTGGGTAGTCTTTATTTCTAATTTCTTTGGGTAATTCGTTATACACCTTAGGACGATGAGTACCGAAAGAATTTTCCCTTAATGTCTTCACTCTGGTTAGCGCTCTTGAGTTGATGGGTTTCATATCGCACATTCTACCGAGGCGTTTATGTTCTTTGTATGTGATGATCACTTTATCTTCAACTTTTAGATTTGGAGCCATGTTATTAAGAATTTTCCAAGTGTATAGGATTAAGTATCTTTCTCTGCATCTCTCAAGAGAGTATAGTTGTAATGTTTTTAATCTCTCCCAGTAGTCCTGATCCTTTACAAATGTAATTTTGCTGGTGAAGGAGCGCTGGATCCCCTCCAAGGCTTGTTTCTCCCCAGATTTCCATGGACTCCACAACTGGCAGCAGTATTCTAAAAGAGGTATCACCAAGGCCTTGTACAGGGTAAGCATAGGTTCCACCTCTCGTGTTTTAAAGGTGCGCAATATCCAGCCAGCCTGGGCTCTTGCCTTTTGAACCACTGCTTGGATGTGCTTGCTGAAAGTAGCATCATGACTCATTAGAACACCCAGGTCTAGCACATGGTTATTGTGTTGTATTAGGGAACCGTCGTGTGCAGTATAGTTGGCGTTTTCATTGATGTTGGTTCCATACCTAACTAGTTCAAATTTATTGTTGTTGAATGACATATTGTTTGCATCAGCCCAGGAATACAAACTGGTTATGTCAGAATTTAATTTATTTACATCTTCTGCTGATTTGATTTCTTTCATGACTCTTGTGTCATCAGCAAATGAAGAGACTGATGAGTGGAGGGTATCTTGGTCAATATCAGATATGTGTATAAGGAAAAGCAGTGGTCCCAGAACAGAGCCTTGGGCAACACCACTGTAGACGTTAGAGTCACAGGAGAGGACACCGCCTGCAGCAACACACTGTTTCCTATCCTTCAAGAAATTGTGGATCCATATTCCAAGACGACCAGTTATTCCTAGATTTCTTAATTTATACAGTAAGACTCCATGATCCACCTTATCGAAGGCCTTGCTAAAGTCCAGGTAAATGACATCAATATTTTTGTCTTCTTCGAGTGCAGCAATAATTTTGTCATGGTGGGAGAGGAGCTGGGATAAGCAAGATCTACCTGCTTGGAATCCATGTTGATTTTCATTCATTTTGTTGTTTATTTCTAAAAAGTTTGTAATTTTTTTCACTATAATTTTTTCAAATATTTTTATAACATGGGATGTGAGAGCTATTGGTCGGTAATTTTCTGGTTTGGCCCTTGATCCCCCTTTATATACAGGGGTAATCTTTGCTCTTTTCAATTGTTCAGGGATTATTCCAGTATCAAGCGAGTTTCTGTATAGGGATAGGAGGGGTACACTCAACTGTTCTGTACATCTGTTAAGTAGGATGGCTGGAAAACCATCAGGACCAGCTGCAGCATTCCTAGAGATTTCCTTTATAGCTTCCTGAATGTCCATTCGAGAGATGATCATGTCCTGCATTTGTAGGTCAATGATTTGGCTATTCGAGAAAAATTCCTTGGGATCTGGGATCTTCTTTTCTTCAATGGGGGTACTAAACACACCTTCATACTGTTTACGGAGAGCATCACAAACTTCCGTTGGATCTTCAATCTTTATTCCTTGTGCATTTGTTAGGGGTCCAACAGCTGCCCTGATTTTGGATCGATCGCTTGCATATTTATAAAAATATTTGGGATTAGTTTTAATTGCTGATACTGCCTGGACTTCTTTTAACTTTAATTCAGTATCAATGGAGGTTTTTAACTTTATTTCTATATTGTGGATTTTCTGCTGGATCATAGTATGGTTATGGATAATGGAGGAGTTGGCAATTTTCCTTTTTAGTTTTCTTCGTTTTCGCATGAGGATTCTACGATCACGGGGTATGTTGAATGTGGATGATTTTTGTTTTTTCACTGGTGTGTATTTTGAGCATATTTCTAGACACTTATTCAATAATGTTTCATATTGGTTCCTGGGGTCCTTATGTGCCATCAGTTTCTCCCAGGTTACCTCCCCTATTTCCTTCTCTATGTTTTCCCAACTGGTTTTACTGCTGAAGAAATTTAGGTCATTTAGGGATGGGGTCTCTTTTGCAGGTTTCGCTTGTTCTCTAGGTTTTGATGTCTTTATATTGGTTGAGACAATCATTATGTTGTGATCTGATAAGGTACTTTGGTCAACAGAGTACTCATGAATCAGTTCTTCATTATTTGTAAAGAACACATCAAGTATATTCTTACCTCGTGTAGGGACTCGTATCTATTGGTTCATACAGAATTCTCCAGCCAGATCAAGAAGGGCTGTTGCTTGTAGCTGTACATCCGTTGATCCTCCTCGCACAACTTCAGATTCCCAATCAATAGCCGGGAAATTGAGATCACCGGTTAGGATAATATTTGGTAGTGGGGCTGGCATCTCATTTATTTGACTTCTGATCTTTGCTAGGATTGGAATAAAATTGTTTTGGACACAATCAGGAGGGCGATATATAACAATTAAGATCGTGTTGATATGTTCAATGGTGAGAATTTGTAGTTCTGTCACAGAGTTTGAAAATGAGAGTAACACCTTTGTGTATGGAGAGATGCTATCCTTTAAATAGGTAATTATACCGCCTTTCTTTCTGTTATTGGCTCTATCAGTCCTGAATGGGACATAATTATCAATCTTAATCTCTGCTTCTTTAATATTCTCGGAGAGATGGGATTCACTGAGTGCAACAATGAGGGTTTGCTCTTCATGTGCGAGCTCGGAAATAATTTTGAGTTTTGCTTTAAATTTACGTGGGATAAGCCTTTCAATGTTGCATGAAATTACTTTATTTTCAATGGGTATATTTGGTTCAGGGAAAAGGCTCTCTGTGGATGACCCATGGGCATTTGTAGTGTCGGCCAAATTGTTGTTGTTGTTGTTGTTGTTGTTCCCCAAGCTGCCTGGCCGAACAGCCCCAAGGCCCCGAGTAAGGCCAAGGCCACAAACGAGCGCCCCCACAGAACCCTCCCTGCCGACCACAATAAAGCCTGGGTGACCGAAGCCACTCCATGGCGGGGAGCTGAGAGGGTGCGTAAACGCCCGGGAAACCAAAGCCCCACCCAGGGCCCTGTGCCCCTCAGCAATTACGATGAGAAAGTTGAGGGGCAAAGGAATAATGTGACGCTTTAGCTCCCAATCTTGGTAGATTGGGAGGTCAATCCACGGAAGAGACGCCGTCACTTGAGATCTAGAAAATATATAAGTAAATGGAACAGTCAGAGTAAGCTATGGGTATGGCAGAGATCGCTCAGGTCTCACTCTGATAGACCAGCCCAACACCAAATTGTAGATTGATCTTGTTGCCATGGTTTCATCCCTAAAATGTGATTCATTTGTATTTGGAGAAGTTGTACCTGTTTTATGAGAAAATTTCCATTTGGTCATTTGGTCTTGGTTGATTTTGAGCAGGGTACTGATACATGGGCACAGGGGTAGCTGTGGGTGCAGGCATTGTGGGTATTGGGGTAACTGCAGGAGTAGCCACAGGTGCAGCCACTGTAGGTATAGGAGTAACTGAAGGAGTAGCTGTGGGTGCAGTCACTATGGGTGTAGGAGAGGGGGCAGGTATAAGACCTGTTTCAGGCCCAACATGTATAGGTCCTACTGCAGGAGTAGCCGTGGGTGCAGCTGTTTGAAAAGTAAGGTCAGCAGCTGTGGATCTTGGGTGGGTTACAGTGCTGTGTGGTACTTGGTTAGTAATGATGGGTGGAGGTGTGGGATTATGGGGACGACGACGAGTGCCTTTTAGGTGGAGTTTCCTGCATATCCTGTCGTAGCATTCTGAGTTTTCTGCTGAACCTTTACAAATTATTGGGTGAAAGTACTCACATTGATGGCTCTTTTCACATCCATGGACGGAATTCGGGCCATGTGCTTGGTAAGTAGGACAAACCTTTGGATGGTTATATCGGCAGTCTGTGCCATCACGCCCGTACTTACAGATATTTCGTTTGAAAAAGAAACATATCTTGTCAACTTTTTCCTTTACCTGGGGCACTGGGTTGCTGTGTTTTTCTAAGCTGGTATTGGTCTCATGTTCTGGTATTTCTGTAAATGTTTTTTCATTGTTCTGGGTGGGGTCTGTCGCTGTGCTATTATCACACTCGATAATTGAGTTCACCCATGCAAACTGTTGATCATAATATTATTATCACTTAATTTTAATTTTACACAGTTCTCACAGGAATAATGAATTCTAGAATTAAAATAGTTCACTAAATGATAGGGTGGTAGTTCCGAACACGCAGTATGGATACATTCATTACAGTTTTCACACTTTCAATTATACATGTTTTTTGACACAATAGGCATGATTTTCCAGGTGGAGGGAGACTTGTTCTGTTTGACATTATTGTAGTTTAAACAAGACGAGGTGGCGGAAAAAACAGGAGGGTGGCGGGTGGTGGTGGTGGCGGCGGCGGGTGGGAGGAGTAGGAGAGCAGGGAGAGGGGATTGTTTAACGGTTTCGTAGTTATTTTGTAATTGTACACTATTTCACTTTCTTTACACTGTATATTTGTTCTTTATTCATACATTACCACACACACACACACACACATGGCAGTGTACCATAAAAAAGGGTTATCGTGTGATTGACCATTTTGAAACGTGGCAGGAGAGTAAAAGGTACACTGACCCTTCCAAACCGCCTTATACCTGCCCTGGGTCACAACATTTGACACCACTTTTTTCATATTCTATATTTACCTATCGGCACAAATCTCAACACCCACACACACACACACCCACACCCACACACCTCCCCGTGGCGTAACTGATAGCGCGTCTGGCTCACAACCAGAAGGTCCCGGGTTCGAGACCCGGGCGGGGAAGAGACATTTGGGCAAGTCTCCTAACGGTGTAGCCTCTGTTCACCTAGCAGTATAAATAGGAACCAGGTATAAGTGGACGAAGTTGTGACGTCCCATCTGGGGTTAGTGATCGGTTACAAGGTGAGATGGGTATCGTAATGGTCAACCTAAGCTACTGGTCAACCTAAGCCTTCGGGTGAGACTGGTACTGTAGTGAGAAGGGTACCGTACAGATTAACCCTAAGCCTTCGTTTCCAGATGTCGCCAATTGGCTAAAATACAGACTACACACACATCCACAGCCATTCCAACGATACATACACACTTAATTAACATGCATTTCACGCAACACATTCCCAGTTAAGGAGGCGGGATAATAATGAGCTTAGCTCGCATTGCGTGGATTCCCCTTGACGAACAAGCATGTGAATACATCCATGCATGATGGATGATGTGGATCATAAATATATATTCTAACTACTCTCTCTCTCTCTCTTTGTCTGCCGGTCTCACTGTCCGTCTCTCTCTCTCTCTCTCTCTCTCTCTCTCTCTCTCTCTCTCTCATAGTGTGTGTCTGTGTGTCTGTCTGCCTTTGTCTGTCTCCCTCTCTCTCTCTCTCTCTCACTCTCTCTCTCTCTCTCTCTCTCTCTCTCTCTCTCTCATGAGGTCCTTCCTAATTTGAACAATATCACCTGGCGGTCGTCACTGTATTAATATAATTCATAATGATAATTAAATTTAACGAGAGAGAGAGAGAGAGAGGTTGTGTACCAGTTATCACCTGTGATATCCATTACTCAAGATAAGTGTGACCATCTATTTATCTCTATCTATTGCCCGACGCCGTGATCCCCGAAGGGGTGGCCACGAACGAACCGTCCCCATGCACCTCTGTCCCCAGTCAGTCGATGCCCCTCCTCCCAACCAGCACCGCCTTCATCCATATATACTTCCTCACTCCATCCTTCCACCTCTCCTTCGGTCTACCTCTCCCTCTCTGTCCTTCCACCTCACTCTCATACACCCTCTTAGTCAGGCTCTTGCTTTCCATACGTTCCATATGGCTGAACCATCTCAAAGTGTTCCTTTTCACACTTTCCAGCACATCTACCTCCACACCACACCTCCTTCTTACTTCCTCATTTGTCTGTCTAGCCCTCCATGTAACTCCGCACGCAGTTCTTAACCCAGCAACAGCGAGGGGGGGGGGGGTATTGAACTAGCTGCCCAAGGGCGAGCATATTGGCTCCATTCAAGCCTATAATCGTCATTTTACGATAAATATCGTTATTACTTATTCATATGAGCCTATTTTACCTTCACTATGAAGATAGTAACCTGTAACAACAATAAAACAAGTGAAAATATAATTTTTCTGGTCAAAATCGCGAATATAGATGGACCAGCCCATTCATGAATTATGGAGAAAATTGAGGCAACCCCTCCCTCCACGAGGCCTCAAGCCACACTGAGCCTACTCATTCACACACTCGCTAGGCACGTAAGCACATCCTCCACACATTTTGCTAATGTTAGCACAAAAATATACCAACGAATTCGGGAATAACAGGGAAAATAGGTGATAATTGAAGGTGGAGGGGAAAAGGGGGAAGGAGGGGATGTGGAGGAGTGATATGAGGTATAGGGATTTTTTTTTTTTTTTTTTTTTTTTAGTGCTACTGGGGCCGTTTAAATGTGTTTTTTAGGCCTCCCTGAACCCTCTTAAGAGCTTTGCCGCCGTCGCCCAGTAAAACCTCTTATGAGCTTTGCCACCGTTTACGGGTTAAGTAACTCATTTCCACCGCTCTCACTCTTGGTCTGAGTCTTTCAACCAACGTCCCTGCTTCGCTTCCGTAAGTCAGTGTCGGGATTACAACACTGTCATGCAAGGACTTCTTCACTTCCATACTGACCACCCTATTTCTTGTTACTGCTTTCAGCGTTCCTACAACCTTCTTCCCCTGTTGCACCCTCTCCCGCACTTCTTCATCCGTAGTCCCATCTTTACTCAACACACTGCCCAGATACTTAAAAGAGTTGACGATCTCCATAGCCTGACCGTTCAACTTCACCTCACACTCTTGACTTCACCCCTTTCGAAGACCATAACCTTGCTCTTCCCCACATTTACCTTCAAATTCCGTTTTTTGCACACTGTTCCAAACTTATTTACCAGACCCTGCAGCTCCCATTCATTATCGCTCATCAGAACTGTATCATCCGCAAACAGCATTATAGGCAGCTTCCTCTCATTTCCCTCCCTTTTCAGCGATACACCAACATCCACTGCTCTTCCTAGTATTTCTTTCATGACTCCATCCATATATACAGTAAACAACCACAGGGACATCACACACCCCTGTTTCAACCCAACATTCAGGTCAAAGAACTCGCTCTGCTCATTCTCCACACGTACTGCTGCCTTTGCACCCTCATACCTGCTCTTCACTGCTTTCAGCAACTTGCCATCTACTTTGTATATTCTAAGTACTTTCCACATACCTTCTCTATCCACTCTGTCATAGGCCTTCTCCAAGTCCATAAAGGCAACATACACCTTTTGTTGCTTCTCCAGATATTTCTCCACAACACAATTTAGGGTAAAAATCTGATCTACACACCGTCTTCCCTTCCTAAAACCTCCCTGCTCGCCGCCTATCCATTTCTCCATTCTCACTCTCACTCTCTTAATCACTTCCCTACTGTACACTGCTTTCCAGTTTTCTCACTAGGCTAAATTAACCCTCTCCCACATTTTTTTCCAGTATATTTTGTAACAAATTACTAGTCCATTTGCAATTTTCAGGCATTAACTGTGTCATACTGCTAACATAAATGTTTGTTTTATTTTCAGGCATAAATTGTGTTCTATTGCTAACTTATGTTTTGTGATTTACAGGCATAATATTCTTTTTGTGATTAACATATTCTTTTTGTGATTTACAGGCATTAATTGTACCATATTGCTAACAAATACTTGTTGTTACTGTACTGTATACTGTTTTCCAGTTTTCTCACTAGGCTACATTAACCCTCTCCCACTTTGTGTTTCTTTCCAGTAAATTTTATAATAAATTTCTAGTCCATTTGTGATTTTCAGGCTTTAACTGTGTCATACTGCTAACATACATTTTTGTTTTATTTTCAGGCATAAATTGTGTTCTATTGCTAACATATTTTTTGTGATTTACAGGCATATTAATTTTATCATATTGCTAAAAAAAAATTGTGTGATTTTCAGGAATTAATTGTATCACATTGCTAACATATTTTTTTGTTATTTTCAGGCTTTAATTGTACCATTTTGCTAACATTAATTTGTGTGATTTTCAGGCATATTGTGATCATATCGTCATGGCGCCGCAACGAACCTGCACGAGTTGTTCCGGTAAATTTGGCCCTACCATGTTTGTTGATAATGATGTCCAAATTTGTAGATTTTGCCAGCTCCGAGAGAAGATTGCGGATGAAATGAATGCAGCTCACCGCAAGATCGATGCCCTGACTACGAAGCTTGAATCCCTTCAAGAATTTGCCACACTCAATGTAGGAGTGCCCTCGGCCCAACAAACCACTACGATGTCAACCGCCATTCCAGTGCATACAGTACCGGTACCGGTACCCACACCAGCAGCTACATTAGATGTTACAGAAAATAATAATGACTCTACTCTCACTCCCCCCAGGACAACTTTCAGTTAGTGAGAAACAATGTGCATCCCAGTACCAGTACCAGGAAGGTCATCCCGACAACATGCCAAAACCGCTTCAAAATTCTTGCTATTGACGAGGAAGAGGAAACGGAAGAAGTTCGGCTTGTGGGCAACTCCATGGTCCGTGGCCAATTAACCGAGTTCTGCGCCAGGGCACCCAGGACCAGAAAGAGATTCTGTATCCCAGGTGGCGGCGTGGACGACATTGTTGCGGCTGTGGAAGAGGTTTCCAGGCTCGCCCCCGCAAGCACTACATACGTCATCCACGTTGGATCTAACGATGTCCAACGGACGCGGTCAGAGGAACTACTTTGCAAGTACCGGCGGCTGATCAGGTCCTTCAAGGAAAAATCTAATAGAATCTTAATTTCAGGAATTGTTCCCCGGATTGATGTAGAAAACCGATTCTACAACATAGCTACCAGTACAAATCGCCGACTAGCCAAACTCTGCAGGGAGGAGGACATCGGCTTTGTCGACACGTGGGATCATTTTTACTATGATAAATCTTTCTTTTCAGGAGATGGTGTACATCTCAATGAAGTAGGAGCTGCACGTCTTGGTCGTCTGCTGAACGATGCAGTCAAGGATTTCCGTTCAAAAAACGGGGTCAACCGAGTGTATCCGGGGGTAGTGTAAGTCAAATACGAACTGAAAATTCAGACAATGCACAATCAGTAACATCCAACTCTAATACTCTTAAGGTGTTTTATGTAAATGCTCGTAGCATACGCAATAAATTTTCAGATCTAGAGGAAATCGTGTTTACAGAACATTATGATATAATCGGCATTACAGAATCTTGGTTAAATACGGAAGACAGAGACTTTTTAGCCGAATATACGCTTCCTGGTTATACAATGTTTGAGAAAAGTCGGATCAATAGAAATGGAGGAGGAGTTCTGTTTTTTATAAAGGAAAGCCTTAATCCCGTCTTAATGTCAAAACCTCAAATTGCGAATATAGACATATCTTACGTACTAATAAATAATAAATGAGGAACTAAAATAACACTAGCTTTATTATACAGACCCCCAGCTCAATCAGTGCAAACTGACAGTGAAATTTATGAACAAATTGCAGAAATAACTAACATACAAGATACCGTAATTCTTGACGATTTCAACTTACCCGTGACTAAATGGGGCGATATTCTTACTTCACACTCTGGACACGACCTCTATGCTAACTTGCAAGAGAGTTAACTTTTTCAATTTGTACTATCTCCTACCCGTGGTAATAATGTGCTTGACCTTGTACTCGCAACAAAAGAAGAATTAATAGAGAATTTGAATGTTGGTGATGAATTCAGTAACAGCGACCATCGTACGATAACTTTCACTTTAAAGTTTACTAGTAACAAATCAAATAGCAGCATTGAGAAAGTCCCTAATTTCAAGAAAGCAAATTTTCATAAACTTAAATCAAAGCTTAAAGAAACTGACTGGAGCTTTTTGACTAACAATAACGACATAAATACATCTTGGGAGTGTTTCACAACCACTTACCTTAAGGCAGTGCAAGACTGCATACCATCGAAAATACGGCGTCCAGGCCATAATGATAAGCTCAAATGGTGGAATAAAGATATTTCAGACTGTCTGCTTGCTAAAAATTTTGCTAATGATAGATTAAAATCCTCACAAAATTACGAAGAACGGGTGAAATTTGTAGAGCTACGACGCAAAGCCAAAAAGTTAATTAAGTAAAGTAAAAAGACCCTGGAGTTACATGTTGCGAATCAAAGTAAAACAAACCAGAAAGAATTCTATAGTTATATCAGAAAGAAAAAAGTAGTTACTTCAACAGTTGGACCGTTAGTTGATGAAAATGGAGAATACACCAAAGACGAAGTACAAATGAGTAATGCCCTCAATACCTTCTTTGCATCAGTTTTTACAACCGAAGACCTCAGTGATATCCCTACACCATCGCCGATTCAGATTGATAATTCAGATGTTCTAAGCAATATCACCGTTACAGAGAGAGAAGTATTGAATTGTTTAGATAAACTCAAGGTAAATAAAACGCCTGGACCTGATACAATCTCGCCTAGAGTTCTAAAGGAAGCTAAAGATGAGCTCTCCAAACCACTGACATTGCTATTCAATGAATCCTTGCAGTCTCGGACTATGCCTGATCAGTGGAAGGTAGCCAACGTAACACCGATATTAAAAAAAGGCAGCAAATCCCTACCCCAGTAACTATTGTTTGATTAGCTTAACCTCAATTGTATGTAAAATGCTAGAAACGGTCATACAGACTCGTAAATCACTTAGAGGCAAATAACTTACTTAAAGATACTCAACACGGCTTTCGTAAAAAACGTTCCTGTTTAACAAACCTCTTAGACATCTTCCACGATATCCTCAACATCTACGATGAGAGTAAAGCTGTAGATATTATATACCTTGATTTTCAAAAGGCCTTTGACAAAGTTCCCCACAAACGTTTACTGCTAAAGCTAAAAGCGCATGGAATACAAGACGGTGTGTTCAAATGGATAGAAAATTGGCTCAGCGACAGAAAGCAAAGAGTAGTCATAAACGGTAAGGCATCTAAATGGACCAATGTATGTAGCGGGGTACCCCAGGGATCGGTACTAGGACCAATTATCTTTCTAATTTACATCAACGACATAGATGAGGGTCTCACCTGTACAATCTCAAAATTTGCTGACGATACAAAAATTGCAAATAGCGTACTCTCAAAAGAACAAGTTGACGATATGCAACACAATCTAGATAAATTGTCATGTTGGGCCCAAATTTGGCAAATGAGTTTCAATGCGGATAAATGTAAAGTACTACATATCAGATACCTAAATGAGAAAGCAAACTATTCGATGAATGGCACTCAGCTTAAGAATGTAAACAGAGAAACCGATCTGGGAGTAACAATATCGAGTAACCTAAAACCGAGTCAACAATGTTCAGAAGTTGTTAAGAAGGCAAACAAAATGATTGGCTTTATATGCAGGTCATTTGAGCATAAATCCAAAGAAGTTATCCTAACCCTTTACAATTCCTTAGTCCGCCCTCTTCTGGAATACTGCGTTCAATCCTGGTGCCCTTATTACCAAAAAGATATAAACAAGCTAGAACGAGTTCAACGTAGAGTTACCAAAATGATACCTAGCCTAAAGAACAAACCATACAAAGAGCGTCTTAGAGAATTAAATCTATTTCCTTTAACCCAGCGCAGATTAACCCGTACAGCCCCAGCGACGCGCCTGGCGCGTCGGCGATGTATGTAACGCACAGCCCCAGAGACGCACCAGGCGCGTCACCCTAATTGCGCCGACCGTAACATTAGGTGTAGCCACTCAAGAGGGCTCAGATTTGTATGGGAACTGTGTACGTATCCCATGCAACCGTGCCGATGGTTGAAAACTCTCAAAGTCCACGTGCGTGCGCGTGAGCGCGCAATAACCTGTTTTTTTGGGGTAATTGCCTTAAATGTTTTACTCTTGTAAAATACGTTTTCGGGGGCTCTGTAGGACCATTCTTTAAACTTTTTGAGCGGTTTTTCGTGGTTTTTCCTTCATTCCTAACCCATTTGCTATTGTTTCTGGAATAAAAAAAAAAATTGAAAACCGGCCGGGTTCTGGTGAACAAACATTACAAAACTAGCCGGGGCTGGACGGGTTAAGAGGTGACTTAATTCAAGTGTTCAAAATCATCAAAGGCATCGACAATATGAACTCTAGTAAGTACTTCACTATCGACCAATCTAATTACACGCGGGGAAACGGTTGCAAAATTATTGGTAAATCTTTTAACTCAAACGAATCTAAGAATTTCTTCTTCAATCGAGTTGTCAACTTGTGGAATGGGCTTCCCCGAGACGTTATAGACTGCAGCACCGTTGATTCATTTAAACTCCGCTTAGACAAATATCTCGCATCAAACCCGGGACTGACTGCGTTTGTAAATGAATAACTTTATTTTATCCCCCCCTCAGTTACTAACCCATCTGTCCCCTACTAACTTCCTAATCCTGCCACGGACATTAGTTCCAGGGCAGTAGTTCCCTTTCCAATGTTCCCTTACCCACTCTAAACCACTGTTTGGACACTTGATCCTCAGTGTTTTGGAGGACAGGCAGCCTAGAAGGGTCACTAGATATGTTGTTGCTTGATTTCCTTTGTACTCCTTTGTACTCCTTTGTACCTTCCCTACTATGCTTAGAAGAAATATTCCTCAGTGGTTACCACACACTCCTCTTTCCCCTTTGCCCTTATATAGGGGAACTATTATGCCAGTCTTCCAGTCATCGGGTGCACTCCCCTTCTCCCATGCTAGTTTGCACATTTTGGACACCCATTCAATCACTATCTCACCACCATACCTCAACATTTCCCCACACACTCCATCTGTTCCTGGTGCTTTCCCCAACTTCACTCTTTTCATGGCTTCCCACACTTCTGACCTGATCCCCACCTCCTCCTCCACTACTTCTCTTCTTCTCCCTTCCATACCATATCCAACTATGTTTGCTGGCTCTTCATTCCTTACATTTAGCAACTCGTTGAAGTACTCCCTCCATCTTTCGACTTTCTCTTGCTTCTCGACTAGCATTCTCCCATCAGTGCTACAAATGTTTGCCCTCCGAACCACCAGCTTGGAGTGGTAGGACTATAATGAGCGAGACACACAACAACAACAACAACAACAGCAACAGCAGCACCACCACTCCCCGCTTTCGCTAATTTTTATCTTCAACCATAAATTAGCGTTTGTTTGTTCTCATTACTCGGGGAAAGGCTTTGTGGAATGACTGGATGCACGGGGGGAGAGAGAGAGAGAGAGAGAATTCGTTGCGTTCATATTTTCAGCCAGTGGCAGTAGCGACACAGTACGTAATCATTATATTATGTTATGTTGGTTTAACTATATGTCATATTATATATTATTAATTTAGTTATCTATCTATCTGTCTCTCTAATCCTAGCTTTAACTCTCCCAGTACAGTTCCCCACATTAGTTCTGTTCCTCTCCGTGATCTTATACATGGAAATATAAAGCGCGTGATTGAAAGACGTGTGTAGTTTCTAGTGCAGTGATTAACTCCTATTATAGTCAACTGATAATTATAAGAAAGACACTCGCAATTGACCACTTGAGAGGTTCGTTCTATAAGGAAGTTGGAGCTGTAGCCATCGATATTGAGCAGATTTACCAGCTAAAATACGGTTGTACTACATTTATAAATACATAAAACCCAATTCAACATACTCTTCAGCCATCAGAAACCTACACTATAGTATTGCATTTCTATTTACTATCGATTTCTACGGCTCCAACTTCCGTATAGCCAGAAACTCGCAAGTGGTTAATTCACTCATGCTATTCTACTCTCATACATAACATCACGACGATGAGCCGAACTTATGTGGCCAACTGTGCAAGCGTTAAGATCAGAAGCAATATTTCCTCTTGACTTTAGATATTTTACGTATATTATCAAACTTTAATAATAAGGGGAGATGAGCTATTTTTCTGGACACCCTTCTCGCTCATGCTTAACCCCTTTAGTTTTCAGATTTTAAGCCGTTCAGCCCATTAGTTTGGCAAATTTAAGACCTTTCGCCCCTTTTCTTTGTCAATATTTAGAATTGTCTTGCCATTTAGGTGGCGATTCTCTCCTGGCAAGCGATAGCGAGCCTGTAATTTAGGAGGAAACGACCTTCGGCCGGGATAATTTTCTACCGAAAAATGTACACATATATCTTGAAGGGGGTCCATTTTTTTTTTTTTTTTTTTTTTTGTTATGGAGGTCTAGTGAGGAAACTAGAAAAATAATATATAAACACAAAATAATTACCAAAAAGTGAACCATAAGATCAGAAGCAACATTTCCTCTTGGCTTTAGACATTTTACATACATTATCAAACTTTAAAAATAAAAACAAAAGAGTAAAATTGCCTCCACCGTGAAGCCTTTGAAGATTATTATCGAATTTTTTTGTAAAAAAAAAAAAGTTACGAAAACAAAAAAATGCTACGAAAAACGTTCTTGACGAATAATTAATTAAAGTTTTCATAAGCGGCGTTACTTGTTCCGTACCATGAGAAGAGAGCTGGGAAAAGTCTGGATGGCAGAATATATCTGAACAATTACTTAGGAAATAACAAAAAAATTACTTGCTTGGTATTTGGTCTATTTATTAATATATTTTTGAGTTTCGTTGCTAGACCTCCATCAAGCTTAGAAAAATACCCCCTAGATCCCCCATCAAGATACATTTTTAAATTTGTCGGTAGAAAAATTTCCCGGCCGAAAGTCGGGTCCTTATAAAATTACAGGCTCGTTATCGCTCGCCAGGAAAACAATTGACATCTAAATGGCACGAAAGGTCTTAATATTGACAAAGAAATAGGGCGAAAGGTCTTAAAATCGACAAACTAACGGAACGAACGTCTTAAGATCTCAAAACAAATATGCTAAACATGAGAGAGAAGGCGGTCCAGAAAAAGCGACTATTACCCCCTTAAAGAATGGCATGAAAAAATACTTACGAAATAATGGCGTCTTCATAAATAGGATGTGAGAGTCTTTTGTCGAGATTATAAATATAAATATTTAGCTTTTGTTATTACAGACACCCGCAAGCACACACACACACACAAACACACACACACACACATATGTAACTTAATAAACTAATGGTCTATTTATGTAATTATTCCCCTTTGCTTCAAAATATCATCTTTTTATTTCAAGTTTCAATCCCTTATATTTCACTTTATTTTCCATTTATCTTCTCATTTGAACCTTTGTCTTTCTTTTTCTAACTCTATAAAATAAAATACCACTGTTTTCCATAATTATGTGTGTGAATTTGTTTTGTGTGTTCATTATTTTATGTTGTGTTATGTTGTCCCTATTCGGGCTCTGTCTGTAGTCAGCCACCCCCAGAAGAAAACAAAAAGTATATATATACTGTATACTGTAAATATATATTATATTATATAATAAATAAATTAATGCAAAAAATAAAAATAGGAAAAATGGGGAATGGGCCTGAGTAAATACATACATACATACATACATGTTCTTCTTTAATGTAATAAGCTCCTCGCATTCACCTCTTCCAATCCCCCCGCCCCCCACACACACACCCATACCGTCCAATTCCTAACCCCCTGACACCTCTCTCTCTCTCTCTCTCTCTCTCTCACTCTCACTCTTTCTCACTCTTTCTCACTCTCACTCTCTCTCTCTCTCATTAGCTGCTCACCATACACCATTACCTCATAATCACCTTCATTAGAATCGTGATCTACTTTCTGGAAACCGTGTTCGGAGTATCCCTTTTGATGATCCCTCGGTTTCTTTCTTTCTTTTTTGTTGTGTTCCCCCTTTAATGTTTTTGTTTTCATCTATGTGTATGAAGGAGACAAAAGGCAGGCTGTTTATAACGAGTGTCTCCCCCAAAGCGAAAAGAGTGACAGAAAGCCAAATTCAAAGGACGTTGGGGTGAAAATGCCTGGACACACTAAGTTCAAAGCTGTCTAAGTCGTCGGATGAAGGACAGATTGATTGAGGGAGAGAGTATCCTGTTTTCCGTATTGACAAAGATGTTTGCTCTTATTCAAATACAGGCTCGCTTACGCTCGCCAGGAAAATAATCGACACCTATATGGCACGAAAGGTCTTAATATTGGCAAAGAAATGGGGCAAAATGTCTGAAAATCGCCAAACTAATGGGGCGAATGTTTTGAAATCTCATAACTAAATAGGGCTAAACATCAGGGAGGAGGAGGACTCGAAAAACCAACTGCCTCCCCTTAAGTGAAATCGTCTGAGGGTTGCCAAAATACAGTTAACCCCTTCAGTACCGGTGACCTCTCTTATATTTTGTCTTAGTCATGTTTGGGTGATTTTATGCAGCTTAGGAAGGTTAAGTGAGCGTCAAAAAGCCAGTTGTGATTGTTTATATTTCATTAACCCCTTCTTTACTGGCTAACTCTTTTAAATTTATTCTGGCCATTAGACGATTTTATGCAGTTTAAAAAGGGCCTCCAGCGACTAACAAGCTTCGAACTATCTCTCCAAACCCTTTTTACTACCACAGATCCTTCACAAACGGAACCAAATCGTCTAAATATAGCTACAATATATTTTAAAAGACTTCGCCGGTACAGAAGGGGTTAATTTCTAGAGGTTACTACACAGCTGAATAAAATCGTCTAATCCTAGCAAGAGTCCCGGTACAGAAGGGGTTAAAAGGGCAAAACAATTTGTTTTTCCTCTGGTCCCCTTTCTCCCTCATGTTTAGCCACATTACTGTAGTTTCCTGTTCAATTTCGTATATAGGCTATATATATTTGTTCACCTTTGTTTATCTCCATTCTTTGCTAATCCTCATTCTTTCTCTCTCCCTCCTCGTTAGCTGATTCCGTTATCATATATCTCTCCTCTCTCTCTCCTCATTACCTACCATTATTACCCTCGTTATCATCTACCCCCCCCCCCCCCCCCGACCCTTCGACTCAGTAGTAGCCTAGGAAGCCCATTACCCTAAGCATGTTATCTTAATAATGCCCCTCACCGCATAATATCTCCTTTACACTAATTTACCCCCCCCCCCCTCTCTCTCTCTCTCTCTCTCTCTCTCTCTCTCTCTCTCTCTCGCTCGCTCTCGTTCCATTAGTGACTGTACTTAAAGCTTTCACTCTAATGTGTTTATACCTTTCACACTCGTAGTCTCTTTATTTCGTATTTCTTCATTCACTTTATATCTCCACTCTGTTTCTATTTTTCCTTTCACTCAAACATTCTTCTCTCAATTATGTCTTTAATTTTACTATTATTGGTATTTGTTTCTCTTTGTTTATTTATTCTACACTTTCACTGTTTGTTTATTTATTTCGCTCCATTTTCCTTTATGTTATTACTATTTTCTTCAGAGTTTTTATTATTTTCTTTCAGTTTCCCTCCGTTTTCCAGCAGCCTTCTTCCCATTTTCTCCACGTATTTCCTGTGGCTTTGGTCTTCATTTAGTTTGGGACTCTTAGCTAGGTCATGTCTGTCTTTCAGTCTTATTATGTATTTTGTCTTTCACTTTACTCATATTGTTAACTTCAATCACCGTGTATTCACTCTTATTATTTTGTGTTATTGTTTTTCTTCTGTTCCATTACGTTTTCCCTTCTTTCTTCAATGTTTCAGCTTATGCTTTCATTATTAGTTTTCTTTCCTCCGTTTTCCACCAGCGTTTTTCCCATTTTCTAGAACCTTTCCTGAGGAGGGACTCTTAGCTAGTATATGTCTTTCTTTCACTCTTTATTCTGTACTTTGTCTTCCACTGTCCTAATATTGCTATTATCTACACTTGTATGTATTTACGCTACATTTTCGCTTTGCTTCTTTCCCCCTTTCTTTCACGTGTTATTCGTTCTTTTTCTCTTGTTCTATATTATCACAACTTTCTTTCTAGCATTTCAATTTTATATTTTAATGTTTTCCTCCATTTTCCTCCAGGGTTCTTCACATTTTCTCTAAGTCCATCCTGTGTTTGGCCTCCCCTTAGTTTGGGACTCTTATGCCCCTTTCCCACTGATGCGACTTCATATGATTTTCATCGCCGATACCCATAAATTGGCACATTCGTGACATGTCGCAAGGAAATCGTATACCCTCGCATAATAATCGTATGACTCGAAAGGCCTCGCAAAGGCCCTCGCGGGTCGTCGCAAATGTTCGGTTTGTTAAAAATTTTGTACGAGGTCTGACGATGGATCGTAGACCTCGCAATCATCGGCGAACATCGCAGAGAGATCGTCGAGGCCGTCGGAGAGCATCGGCTACATCGGCGAGGGTGTCGCACGAAAAAAAACGTTGAAATTTTCCAAAACGTCGCACTATGGCTCGCCGATGCTCTCAGATGTTCCGAGAACATCGCCGATGCACAATAATCATCGACGATTTCCTCGTCGATTAATCGCCGGCGTGCGGATGAATACTCGCCGAGAGTATACCCACCAAGGGTATGTTCTGCACGAGGCATGCAAAGGGCCTTGCGACGTCGCCGAAGGCTCACGACACACCTCGCCGAGGCCAAAGAGCATGTTCGGCGAGGTGTGTAATTAAAAGGGATTATCACCCTGTCAAGCGTGTTTGTTTCTCAGTTTTAGTTTGTTGGAGTCGCACTAACCCTGTATCTAGGAATATTTACAAGCAATTATTGTCTGAAAGGTAGACAAATGTAAATATATTGAAATATAACCAACAAAATACTTTACCTTCACTATATTTACCTATTTATGCAAAAGTATCCCAAATAATATTGACAAATAACTTGATCAGGTAAAATTGACGGGAAAAGCGCTGGTGTGACAGCACCGGAAATTCTCAGGTATCCGTCGTACGTCTGTCAGAGGTGGGGTATGGTCAGGGGGTATATATACCGCGGTACAGGTCAGAAAAGGTCATTCCACAGTTTCTAGTCAACAACAACCCCAGCACTCTCCAAACTAACCTACACTCTCCAAGTGAACATGGGTCCCAAGACATTAACAACGCTGAAGAAGGGGGTCAAGACCAAGAAGAAGGCGACCACGAAAAAGTTTCGGAGTGAGACGCTCGTCCTCCAAGCCCATGAAATTTTGGATGCCATGCAGGATAGTGAAGGAGAGGTGGCGACAATGGACGTGGAAGGCCACCAGCACAACCAGCAGAGCCGGCAACTGTTCAACACACAGGACGACGTGCCGGTTGACGTCCACAGGCCCCAAGATGACAGCGACGTCCAGGTGACCCAAGAACAGAAGTCGTCCTCCGACACGGACGAAGACACCCAATACGGAGTAATAACTGCCGCGATGGAGAACGACCTGGCTGACTGGGTCCACAACCACCCAGCCCTATGGGCCAAGTCGGACCCTCGTTACCACGACAAAATGTATAAGGTCCGCTTTTTCGAGAAGAAAGGGAAACAAATAAATTTACCAGGTAAGTGGCTATGAGTTATTTGGAAATATATATAATGGTTTGTGTGATCAACGTGGTGCTATGAATACATTTACACAATAATATAACAACTTGACAATTGAAAAATGTGATATTTCAGTCGATTTCTTGTGCTTGCACTTTGTATTGTTTGCTAAATTATCTCCCCTCAATCTCACAAAATATTGACATATTCTCTTGGTGTTTTTTAATGCACTCTTTTCGTTCCCTTTCCAGCGAATATTATGTCAAAGTTTTACCAAAACATGAGGACATGCTACGGCAAACTTCTCAACCGGAAGAGCGGGTCCGGCGCTAAACAAATGACAATGAGGGATCAGTGGATTTGGAATACATTTTCCTTCGTTAAGGAAAATTTGTCCCAAAAGGAACCCAGGATCAGCAGCCAGAAGTTATGAACAATGATATATGAAACCATCTGATATATATATATAATAACGTATATTTTCATTCTTATATTGTTAACTTTTTATTGTGTGTAAAATTATTAATATGTTTGACTTTATAATGTTTTATAAGTTCGATATGGTATTTATTGTATTTGACTTTCAGATCAAGAAAAGATCACGGCCCCAGGTGAACTTGGAGGAGGAGGAGGAGGAGGTGGTCGTGGATGTGGAGGAGGAGGTATCCCAGGTGGAGGAGGCGATGGGGCAGGCAATGGAGAACAAGGAGCTGTCAAACTCTCCTGTCATGCCTTCAACCCACAGGAGGGGTAGAGGGGCAACACGTGGACGTCCGTCCAAAGATGATCGCCTGTACTTGAACAAAGTAAGCATTTAATCGTAATATTTACCGCAATAGTAGTCCACAAAAAAATGCCCTGTCTATAGTCAATATGGATATAAAACTACATATTTTATGTTTTATACTTCCAACAATTTCCATATGTCTATACAAACATATATATATATATATATAGAGATTTATTTTTACTCATACTGTATACGTTTTTGAAAGCAAAAACAAATCATGCTTCCATCACCACACTTCATCATGAGGGAATTAAAATTTCGAGTGACAGAAACGAGCGAGGTACGTGGAGAGTAAGAGGGTGGTGAAGAGAGTAGTGAAGGAAAGTAAGAGAAGAGTAGATGAGGAATTTGGAAGGAATCTGAGTGTAAAATGGAATCATGCTTCCATCACCACACTTCCTCATGGTCACCCAATAATGTAACTTACTATTTATGTGGCATTAATGTATGTTTTTTTACTCCTTCAGCTCATCAGCCAGCACAAGGACTCCATCAACGTGTTGGAGTAGGTGAAGGGGAATACGTACATACCAGAATCATTGCTCCAGTCCCAGATACGGAGCTTCTGTGAATATTTGGAGTGTAGGATGCTGAGGATGGAGCCTGAAGCGGTGGAGGATTTCATGGGGGATGCTGATCAACTGGCATTCCAGAGAATGAAGGCATCAAGACATCAAGTTGTGGCTGTACCTACAACCATACTTCCTGTGGTATCGAGACAGGTGGACCCACCAGTAACGGCATTGCAGACACCTGTGGCAAGTGTGTCAACCACCAACACCTACGTCGCACCCTTGAATTATCCGCCTGTTCAATACCAGGTGCCACTTGCGTATGCATCGGACCACCCGCGGGCGGCGATGACACAACTCCCGAGTCAGACCCTTCCTCCTCCACAGGCTCAGGGACAGCCTCCTCTTGTCCCTGTCGCAGATCCATCCTATCATCCTCAACTCTATACACTCCCCTACCATATGCCACCTCCACGTCAGCCTCACCCAACCCAGTTGATGCCAGCCCCATCACCTTCTCCTTCACCTGTGGGCTTCCAAATTATGTCGCCAGGGGGACCACCAACACCAGGAACACCAGCCACAACGATGGACACCCTGCTGCAAACCCCTGGCGCGGCAAGCAGCACGGTCGCCCACATAAATTGAATGAAATAATTTTGTTTTTGTTTTAAATAAAGGTATTAAGAACAAAACTACATATTTCTATAATTTTCCTCTCTTCCCTGTTTCATTGTTGATAAACTATACTTTCAAATTGAGTTAGCTTATTTACTTAAAATTTATCATAATTGTTGTTCCAGTACAGTCAAAATGTAAATTGAGTCAGCAGAGACATGTATATAAAAAAAAAAAAAAAAAATCTGATACATTGGCGGTACAATATATATAAATACAATTTTAATAAAGAAAATGATTGTTATATATTTCTTATACACAAAATCAAATTCATAAAAATAATAATAAATAACTAATAAATAATAATAATAGACATGAATGTTACTGGTTGAGGTGATAAGATATTATTAATATATTACTAAACCTATGAAAAGAGTATGGAAATAAATACTCGAACACCTACACAATGAAAAATGTTGGTTATAAGGAAAGGTATGAGTTACTTGAAGCCGTGTGTTGTTTTTTTTTTTTTTTAGAATTGAGATGGCCGCAGTCACTGTAGCAAAAATGTAGGTCAACTGTCGGATTAGGCATCTGGTTGTCGTTAGACAGGAAATTTCAGGGTACAGATAGAGAGGATTATTTTGAAGCCGGCTTATCTCCTCCTTGTGTCAACGTGTCAAAAGTATTCATTTTCAATATGTCAATATTTTTTGTTCAATTTTCTCATCCAACATTTTCATAGGTAGTAAATAAGATTATTTATTTGTAATTTGAATATTTCCCTACTATGATATTATGCATATGTTGTTGAATATTTCCCTACTATGATATTATACATATGTTGTTGAATAAAATAAGTTATCATAACACTAATGTTTTCTTATTACGCAAATTACTTGGCCATTAGATGGAATAAAAATTAAACATTCATTACAATATTTACACATTTTATTTGGTTAAGTTAGGTTTCTGATGGGGTGCGTCCTATCATTCTGTTCTGCCATTCTACACTCCCACTTGGTGAGTTGTAGTACTGTTTGAGCCTGTCACGAAGACCCTTGCCATCTTTGGTTGCGGTGTTGCCAGGCCTGGTCCCAACACGGTCGAGAAGTTCTGCCGGACGCACCAGGTCTATGATTACTCCTGTCGCAATGTCCTCCTCCACAACAAGACCTTTGCGATCAGAGGGATTCCTGATGCGTAGGATGTTGTGGAGGCAACAGCAGGCCATCACAACGGATTCCACGCGATTCGGATGGAGAGGTATGGTGGTGAGGAGACA
Source organism: Paralithodes platypus (assembly GCA_032716605.1). NCBI lineage: Eukaryota > Metazoa > Arthropoda > Malacostraca > Decapoda > Lithodidae > Paralithodes > Paralithodes platypus. Next base: position 20,510,145 of record CM064505.1, read on the forward strand.
CCGGAACCTGTAATGAGAATGGTTAAAACAATTAATTAAGTTAGTCTGTGTAAAAAATAAATTAGTTTTTTAATGAAAACATTATAAGATAATGAAATGGGAATCTCGATTAGGGCGATCAACCCACACAAGTCAGATCCATTTCACACCAAACTCCAATCCCAAATATTAAAGTGAAGCGAGGAGCTTATTATAAGCTTTTAACCCATAACTAGCGGCGCGCAACATAAGTCGAGTATAATAAATCTGGACTATCTGGCGGCGCTCGACATAGGTCGTGTGGCAATTTCAGCACGTAATGTTGCTGAGAGAGAGAGACAAGTAGTGGCAGGAGAGTAGCGAGCGTATGACTGCTCCAGACCACCGCGGCGAACCTACTGACACGAATCCCACCTCCTCCCTCCCTCTCTCACTCGCTACATACGGAATTGTATGGGGAAAGTGCCGAATTACATGCTTTTTGCACTCGCGTTGCGCGGTTGTTGCAAGAAAACTAGCCATCATAAAAGGATCGTTATGGTGTCATTGGAAAGCTCTGTTTATACCCTTTCAGGGATAGATACTTGTTTTACGCTCTGGGTCTTATTTAGGCATGAAAATGATCATGTAAACAGCCCTATTTTGGGTAAAAACACCCCACTGGTGGCTACATACTATATACCGCCTAGGCCGCTCGTAAGGTGTTAAAGATGGATAAATTTTGTTATTCGAGATGGGCCTCAAGCCATACGGATATGTATTGGTGGACGTATGATATGGATATACAGTATATACACACACATATAATTTTCGATGTATATATACTGTATATACATATATATATATTTATATATATTTTTATATATAATGATATATATATATATATACAGTATATATATATATATATATATATATATAAACAATTTATATAAACTTTAAACATCGGCTTTTACCTGGCAGACATGATACCAAACGCATTTTCAACCACTCTCCGGGCTCTGGATAGGCGGTAATTGAAAATGCGCTTCTCGTCATCCAAGCCTCTCAGTGGGTATGATTTCATCATCCAAGTCCTCAGTGGAAATGCGTCGTCACCAATGAAGAAGAAAGGAATCTCCTCATTGCCGTTTTCAAGCGGTTCAGGCTCAGGAACACCAACGTCATCCCTCTCCAACAGCAAACGAATAGGGGTTCGTAGAAACAACCCTCCATCTGACGCTGATCCCTCTGCACCAACATCGATGTAGAGGAATTTGTAGTCAGCGTCAGCGATGGCAAGCAGTACAATGGAGTGGTAACCTTTATAGTTGTAGAAGGTAGAGGCACCTTTGGGTGGTTTTCTGATGGCAACATGTTTGCCATCCAAGGCACCAAAAGCATGTTGAAATTGCCACTTTGTAGCAAATCTATTTGCAACCACCTTCCACTCTTCTGGTGTTGTTGGACAAACTATGACATCATCCATGTATGCACTCACAATAGCCTCACACACATCGGGCACAATTTTGGAGATGGTGTTGTGCGCTATCCTGAACAAGTAACTGAGACTTTTGTAGCTGTCACCTGTAGCTAGGTAATGCAACGTCACTGCCAAATGCAAACCAGGTTCTATGGCTTTCCTCAAGTTTGTGTCCTTTTTGGCAATGATGGGTCGAACTTTGTTCAGAATTTCTTGAAAGAGTGCGGGGTCCAATCTCACGAAGTTTCTAAAATCCGCTGGGTCCTCTGCTTCCACTTCTTTCATCAGGTTTTCATAACCCCCAAATCTACCTCGCCTTAACAGCCACTCTCTCGTCCACAATTTTCACTTCTTCGTCTGTATTCTCCTCTCCTCTTCTTCCTTCCTTTCCCTCTCAGCTTCCTTCTCCCTTCTGGCAAGCTCCAATAGGCATTGCAAATAAATGAGATGCATCCGCTGGGCGATAAGGGCCATATCATTACGTTGTAAATCCCTCTTGCGTAGATGCAGCGTATGCCTCACCATCTCAAATGTTAACAGGCACGTCCAAGGGTCGAGGTTATAATGTGGTGGTGGTGAAGAGTAGCTCTGCTCGGTGTGCTTGCTCAACTCAGAATGTTCTCTGTGACCGAGTCAAGGTCTTTATATACAACAAAAAGGTTTGGGAGGTTGTGGGTGGATGTGGGGGGGGCGCAATTGTAACGTGAGTATATGCTAATACCACTGTGCAATTAGCACATTCACGTTACATTCGCTCAGGTTCGCACACCTCGGCGATCTTGTTCGGACACCTCGGCGACGTATCTGCGATGGCGTTGGCGATGATCGCCGAGGATTCGTTCGTTCATCGCAGGAATTTGTGCCAGGAAAAATATTCGGAAAACCTCTCCGAAGTAAGTGCCGAACCATCGCTTGAATCGCCGAAGACGTCGCAGAATGTCGGCGAATGTCGGCGACATATTTTTGAAAATGTGACATTCCTCGCAGAGATCATCGGCGAAACATCGCTCACTTGGCCGATAACGTCGCAGAATGTCGGCGATTGCGTCGCATTCATCGGCGACATCTTCGCCGAGTATAAATAGTTATCTGTTTGTAACGGTCAAAATCGTAGACGTCGCACAAATTTGTTGCGAATTGACAAGACTACGTCCTCGGCGACGAAAATCGTATGAAGTCGCATCAGTGGGAAAGAGGCATTAGCTAGGCTATGTCTTTTAATCACTTTTTTATGAATTAATTCTTCCACTTTACTACTATTGTGGTATTATTTACACTATTATTGATTTACTCTACATTTTCACTTTGATTCTCTCTTCCTTTGCTTTACTCCTTTGTTACTCCATTAGCTATTCTTCTTTTCCTTCTGTTATCACTCTCTTCCTTTCTTTCACTCCTTTATCACTCCATTAGCTATTCTTCTTTTCCTTCTGTTATCACTCTTCCTTTCTTTCACTCCTTTATCACTCCATTAGCTATTCTTCTTTTCCTTCTGTTATCACTCTTCCTTTCTTTCACTCCTTTATCACTCCATTAGCTATTCTTCTTTTCCTTCTGTTATCACTCTTCCTTTCTTTCACTCCTTTATCACTCCATTAGCTATTCTTCTTTTCTGTTATCACTCTCTTCCTTTCTTGCACTCCTTTATCACTCCATTAGCTATTCTTCTTTTCTGTTATCACTCTCTTCCTTTATTTCACTCCTTTATCACTCCATTAGCTATTCTTCTTTTCTGTTATCACTCTGTTCCTTTCTTTCACTCCATTAGCTATTATTCTTTTCTGTTATCACTCTCTTCCTTTATTTCACTCCTTTGTCACTCCATTAGCTATTCTTCTTTTCTTGTATGGTATCACTATATTCTTCAGGGTTTTATTTCCAGCAGCTTTGTTTAGTTTGTTCTCACGTCCTTCCTCAGCTGTTTCCTTCGTTTAGTGTCCCGAAATTTTGGTCATGTCTCGCTGTCTTACAATTTACGTTTCTTTTCACCCTTCTTTACGACTGAACTTTCATCTTATCACTTTCATTTCATTCCATTCACTCTAGTATTTCCTCTTATACCGAAAAATGCACAAATTTATCTCGAAGGTGGGTCATGGGAGTATTTATTTTATACTTTATTGAGGTCTAGGGAGGAAACTAAAACCTTCCCCTTAAGGATAGAAAGGTAAATCAACTCCGATATACCCACTTATAATATTATATGCCTTGTTCATACTCTTATTCCCTGAGTGTACGTGAAATATATTTAACATTAAGTTTGCATAATTCATTTATCCATTTTTGTATGATGTATAGGACGTATTTTGTCATCTCCTTAACCTATATTTCCCGCTTTTGTTTTTGCTCCCCCACTCCTCACACACACACATTTAACATTTCCTCCATCACACGTCCTCCCCCCCCCCCCCCCCACCTCCTTCCCCCCCTCTCCACACACACTCCTACACATTTACACACTTCCTCCACCACACGTCCTTCTTCCCCTCTCCCTTGGATCACAAGTTATTTAGAGAAGAGAACACAATCTGTTCGCATTGGAAATCATATTTCTGAAAAGCTCGACATCTCATATGGAGTCCCACAGGGATCTGTTGTGGGTTCATTATTTGTTATAATATATGTAAATGATCTCTCGCACTACATTCCAGATTGTCAAATCATACAGTATGCTGACGATACTCAATTTGTCCACACAGGTAGCATTGAAAATATTGAAAATCTTATTCACAGAAGCGAAGTAACCTTAAACCGTGTAAAAACGTATTTTCATATGAATGGTCTGATGTTAAACACTAAAAAGACTGGATGTATGTGTATTGGTACCAGAGGACTCTTATCACGTATACCCTGTGACACTTCCATACAGGTTGACGGCACCCATATTTTACGAAGTAACTCTCTAAAGAATCTAGGTATATATTTTGATAAATATATGCAGTTTTGACACACATATTAGTGAAATGAGCAAGAGGATCTTTGTTATGTTAATGTACATCAATCACATTAAGGATAATCTAAATAAGTGCTCGAGGATTACTGTTATACAATCACTGGTCTTGAGCATAATAAATTATGGTATAAAAATATGGGGTACAACACATTCAACACAGTTACAACGTGTGCAGAAACTACAAAACTTTGCCGCAAAGGTGGCACTAGGAGGTGCTAAATATGACCATGTAACACCATATATGAGGCAACTGGAATGGCTTAACATAAAAAAAAAATACAACTTAGATATAGGATTAGCAGTTTATCGTATAATCAATAAAACACTACCTAACTGGCTATTTCAACTGGCTACTGTAAGTGACATATGCACTGTTAATACCAGACAGCAACAACAACTGTATGTTCCTAAATCTAATACATATTTAGGCACTAGATCTCTTCAGGTGGCTGGGCCTAAATTTTGGAACGGTCTTCCACATCACTTAAGGGACGCTAGTTCCATATCCTTCTTTAGCAAACAACTGAAATTATATCTTTTAAATAATCAACTTAAGTCATAAATATAACCCGGATTATGTACTTATTTATCTCTTTATATATGTTATTAATTATAAACTAAACAGTATACCCCAGTATGTATTATATTTTATATATTTCAATGTGAGCCATTGTACATATATATTATTTATATAAAATAGGAATAAAGATTCTGATTCTGATTCTGATTCCCTCCCCCCCCCCCCCCCCATCCACCCGCACACACACACACTCACATTCTCCTACATATTTCCTCCACCATACGTCACCCCCCCTCCCTCCGTACATACTCCTACACATTTCCACCTTTCCTCCACCACACATCCTATCCCCCCCCCCCTTCCCTCCCTCACCCTCCACACACACTCACACGCTCCTACACATTTCCTCCACCACACGTCCTGGTCCTTGCTATTTTTGTTTTCGTTTGGTCAATCCTCAGGATAAATTAATACATGAATTAATAGCCCAACAAAACGGCCACTGTCCCCTTAAATTTAAGTTCTCTCTCTGTTTTATCCCCCCCCCCACTCCCCACCCCCACCCCCTTCCGCACACACTCCCACACATTTACACATTTCCTCCACCACACGTCCTTCTACCCCCCCCCCCCCCCCCTACACTCACATGCTCCTACACATTTCCTCCACCACACGTCTCCCCCCCCCCCCCCCCTCCCTTCTCTGCCCCGGTGTGTCGCGCAAGGGGAACACACACACACACCCCCACACCCACACACATACCCGTGGCGTAACAGATAGCGCGTCTGGCTCACAACCAGAAGGTCCCGAGTTCGAGACCCGGGCGGGGAAGAGACATTTGGGCAAGTCTCCTAACGGTGTAGCCTCTGTTCACCTAGCAGTTTAAATAGGAACCTGGAATAAGTGGACGAAGTTGTGACGTCCCATCTGGGGTTGGTGATCGGTTACAAGGTGAGATGGGTATCGTACTGGTCAACCTAAGCAACTGGTTAACCAAAGCTTTCGGGTGAGACTGGTACCGTAGTGAGAATGGTACATACAGATTAACCCAAAGCCTTCGTTTCCTGATGTCGCCAATTGGCTAAAATACAGACTACACACACATCCACAGCCATTCCAACGATACATAAACACTTAACATGCATTTCACGCAATGCATTCCCAGTTAAGGAGGTGCGATAATTATGAGCTTAGCTCGCATTGCGTGGATTCCCCTTGACGAACAAGTGAGTGAATTACACAGAGGAGCTCAGGCGCAACAAAGTTTTATCCTAGTTTCATCCTATTTCCTACCTTTTTCCTTTGTGTCCTCATCAATGCTATTATTTTCTTCCTTTGATTACCCCTCAGGAATAGGACCCTCTCTTGTTGGCTTTCTTGCTCTCTTTATCACTCTCTGGCTCTGGCTCTCTCTCTCTCTCTCTCTTTCTTTTATAGTTTCAACATCTGCCCCTCTCCTCCGAATCTAGAGTTTCTATCCACACACGCTACTCCCAAATACACTTTTACACTTTCTTTCAACCTCTCTCTCTCTCTCTCTCTCTCACACACACACGCACACACACACACACACACACACACACACACATGTGTGTGAATTGAGGATTCGAGAATTGATTCGGTGCTTCGCATAGAAGATTATCTACATTACTCACCTAAATTAAGTATTACATATTGTATTTTGCGTCAATATTCTCCCGGATTATTGAAAATAAATATAGTAAATATGGTAATAGTAAGAATAGTTAAAACAAAGAAATTAAGCATTGTTCTTCATTGGCGTTGGATATTCCCGCGTAAAGGTGGTAGCTGAGGGTAAACAAAGGCCGGTAATATGGCCGCGACAGAAGGAAGGAAATTGAGAAGTAGGAAGGATATAGATGGGGAAGAGAGTGAAGAAGTTGAAGGATCCCAAGGAGGAGAGGTAGGTGGAATGTTAGGAAAGGTTATTATGAGACTGAAGGCTTTGGAGGAGAAAATGGAGAATGTGGTGATTAGGGATAGAAAGGGAGAAGAAAGAGAGGCGGTATAGAAAGACTGGAAAGAGAAAATACAGAATATAGAGAAAAGGCGGAAAGGGAGATAGAACAACTTAAAGAGGAGAATGAAAGACTAAGGAAAGGATTGGAAAGGAATCACGATAGGACAGAAAAAGTGGAAGTAGAAATGAATGAAATGAAAAATGCTTGGGGTAATAAAGTAGAGGAAACAGAGGTTAGTCTTAAAACTATTATGGATTAACAAAAGGAGTGGCAGGGTAATAATCTAGGAAAGAAAGTAGTGAAGGCCATAAGGCAAAATGAGAGACAGGTAACTGATATAGTGGAAAAGAAGAGATGTGTGATAATGTTTGGAGAAGTGGAGGAGGAAATAATGGACAGAAATGACAGGAAAGTTGCAGAAATGAAGAAGGTTGACGACATGTTAGAGGTGCTGGACAGAGTAGGAAAGGAAGGTTGGAAGAAGGAGGTGGAAGATAGTTGGAGGTTGGGAAAGTATAAGAAGGGGGAGAGAAGGCCTATTCAAATTAGATTTAAGTCTACGAAAGCAGCAGAAGAGGTATTGAGGAACAGCTGGAAACTGAGTCAGGAAGGGAAATACACAAAGGTTATATTAAGGAAAGACTTGAATGCAGAAGAGCGCGATAATATGAGAGAAATAACAAAGGAAGTGAGAGAAAAGAACGATAATAGGTCAGAGGTAGATAAAATAAAATAAATCTATCGAAATATCGAAGGGAAAGTGAAAACATTGTATATACATGAAGAGGAGGGGAACGAAGGAGGAGGAGGAGGAGGAGGACGAGAAGGAGAAGGAGGAGGGGGGGACGAGAGAGAGGAGGGGGGGACGAGAGGGAGGAAAGGGAAGGGGGAGAGAGGGGGGCGGGGGGAGAGAGAATTAGGAGGGGGAGTTGGCGAAGAAGAGGGATTAAAAACGAGGAAAAGAAAACATAGTACAAAATATAAAAGTAGCAACTGTAAACTGGTGTATAGCAATGTGGATGGTTTAATATCCAAAACATTGGAGATTGGTGACCTCATAAAACAAGAAAAGCCCATGATAATGTGTTTATGTGAAACAAAATTAAATAAAAATATGAGTCTGGAAGTGATGGGATGGGATAACTATAATTTGTGGAGAAGTGATAGGAAGGGCAAGATGGGTGGAGGAGTATTAATCATTACACACAATAAATTAAAAGTTAAAATTATAGATTTACAAAACAATAAAGCAGAAATTATAGCAGTGGAGGTAATTAATGAAAATAATGAAAACAATTACATTGCGGTAGCTTATATGCCACCATATACGAGGGCCTGGGAAGAGGAAGAATTCCAAGGATTAAAAAAGGAGATGATCAAAAATATGGAACACTTATTTCGCAGAAACAACGAGTTAATATTGGTAGGGGATTTTAATTGTAGAGAGGTTAATTGGGAGGAGGGAGACGCAGGTAGTAATATGAGTTCTTGGGGGAATGTACTACTAGACTTGGTTACAGAAAACCTGCTAATTCAGAATATTAAGGAAAACACAAGAAGAAGGGGTAAAGATGAATCGTCTAGATTAGACTTGGTGTTTACAAGAGATCCAGATATGATTACAAATACTAAATACCTACCTCCGCTGGGAAATAGTGATCATGTGGTAATTGAAATGGAAATCCTGATGGGTTATCCAACAATGCTAGAGAGAGAAGAACATAAAGAAAGGCGATTGAACTATGGGAAAGCAGATTTTAAGCTATTAAAAAGTTGCTTCAGGGATGCAGACTGGAGTGAAATTGAACAGAAAAACAATGTTAATGATAAATACTGTGTGTTTAAAAAACATTTATGATGATATTGTAAACAGGTATGTGCCAAGACAAGGAAATAAGACTGAAAAGATAAAAGACTGGTTTAATGATAAATGTAGAATAGCTAGGGATAAGAGAAACAAGGCATGGAACATAGCCAGACGAAGGAGAAATGAACAGACCTGGAATACATATAGGAAGCTAAGGAACGAGTATGTCAGAATTAGGAATCAGGAAGCAAGAAATTATGAAAAAAACATTGTGGAAAAATGTGTAAGTGATCCCAAATTGTTCTATAGGTATGTAAATAGCAAAATGAAGGTTAAGGACAAAATAATGAAGCTGAGGGAAGGAGACAATATATATGAGGATGATGAGAAGATATGTGAGGTAATGAATAATACATTACATTCAGTTTATGCTATGGATGAACAAATTTTAGAACCAGAAATTATATACCAAAATGATGAAAAATTGGGGGATATTATGTTTCAACCAGAAGAACTACTAGAACTTATGAAGGGACTAGATGTGAGAAAATCTATGGGCCCAGACAATATAGCAGGATGGATTCTAAAAGAATGTGCGGAGGAATTGGTAAAATCTTTATATGCAATAATTAAGTACTCTATTGAAGTTGGAAAATTACCACTAGACTGGAAAAGGGCTAATGTAGTACCAATCTAGAAATGTGGGAGTAAGGAGCAGCCTCTAAACTATAGACCAGTGTCACTGACAAGTGTTGTTTGTAAAATGTGTGAGAAGATTATTAAGAAAAGATGGATAAAGTACTTGGAAGAAAATAATATACTTACTGTAAGACAATTTGGATTCAGAGAGGGAAAATCATGTGTTACTAATCTGCTGAGCTTTTATGATAGGATGATAGATATACTACAAGAGAGAGAAGGATGGGCGGACTGTGTGTATCTTGATATAAAGAAGGCCTTTGACAGAGTTCCTCATAGTAGACTTAGATGGAAGTTGAAGAAGTTTGGAGGGGTTCAGGGTAATTTGTTGAAGTGGATGGAGGACTATCTCTCGGGAAGACAGATGAGAACCATGATAAGAGACAGCTTATCAACATGGAGGGATGTTACAAGCGGAGTTCCACAGGGATCAGTGTTGGCCCCAATTATGTTTCTGGTCTATATAAATGACATGCCAGAGGAAATAAATGCATACATGAATATGTTTGCTGACGATGCAAAAATTATGAAACATATAGTGGACGAAAACAGTTGTAGAGAGCTACAGAGTGATCTGGATAAGATAGACCGATGGAGCAAGATATGGAAATTAGATTATAACAAAGATAAATGTCATGTGATGGACGGGGGTGTGAGTAAAAGAAGACCTCATTGGGAATATAAACTAGGAGAATGCACGATTAACCCCTCAGAGAAAGAAAAGGACTTGGGCATTATAATACAGGGAGATCTTTCACCCGAGAGCCATATTAACAAAATTGTGGGAGAAGCTTGTGGCCTGTTGAATAAAGTAAAAATAGCATTAAACTATTTGAATGAAGAGATGCTAGTAAATATAATAAAATCAATGGTGAGACCTAAATTGGAATATGCGGCAGTGGTGTGGTCACCCCATCTTAAAAAACACATAATTAAGTTGGAGAAAGTACAGAGAGCTGCAACGAAGATGATTCCAGAACTAAGAGAACAGACATATGAAGAAAGATTAGAGAGATTGAATTAACCAACTCTAAGTGAGAGAAGAGAAAGAGGGGATATGATTATGATGTATAAATGTGTTAGGGATTGGAAAGGATAGACAAGGAAAACTTTATCGAGGGAGATAAAGGGAGGACTAGAGGACATAGCTGCAAGTTAAAGAAAGGCAGATGTAAAGGAGATCTGAGGAAATTCAGCTTTCCATATAGAAGTATTAATATGTGGAATCAGTTGGATGATGAAGTGGTGGGTGCGGGGAATAGCCAAATTAGATAACAGAATCTTTGGAGGCGGGACAATACGAGCCTAAAAACTCAAATCCTGTATACCACAATTAGGTGAGTACAATTAGGTGAGTACACACACACCTCCCCGTGGCGTAACAGATAGCGCGTCTGGCTCACAACCAGAAGGTCCCGAGTTCAAGACCCGGGCGGGGAAGAGACATTTGGGCAAGTCTCCTAACGGTGTAGCTTCTGTTCACCTAGCAGTATAAATAGGAACCTGGAATAAGTGGACGAAGTTGTGACGTCCCATCTGGGGTTGGTGATCGGTTAGAAGGTGAGATGGGTATCGTACTGGTCAACCTAAGCTACTGGTCAACCTAAGCCTTCGGGTGAGACTGGTACCGTATTGAGAATGGTACCGTACAGATTAACCCGAAGCCTTCGTTTCCAGATGTCGCCAATTGGCTAAAATACAGACTACACACACATCCACAGCCATTCCAACGATACATAAACACTTAACATGCATTTCACGCAATACATTCCCAGTTAAGGAGGCGCGATAATAATGAGCTTAGCTCGCATTGCGTGGACTCCCCTTGACGAACAAGCAAGTGAATTACACACTCACACACACACACACACACACTGTTTTCACCCTTCAGTACCCCCAGTCTCTCCTAACCTATTTCTCACATACACCCCACTCTTCTTAATAACAATCTTCAACTCAAACTTCTACTCACTGTAAACAAATTATAGACTTAAAGGGGTAGTACTCGCTGTTTATGGATCCCCTTCTCCCACATGTTTAGCATATTCGTTTTGAGATTTTAGTTTGGCGATTTTGAGTCCTTTCGCCTCATTTTGTTTTCAATCTTAAGACCTCTCATGCCCTTTAGGTGACGATTTTGTCCTGTCGAGCGATAGTAAGCCTTTAATTTTAGAAGGAACCAAAACATTTACACATTTTTCTTGAAAGGGGGTCTAGAGGGTGTTTTTTCTAAGCTTGATGGAGGTCTAGCGAGAATACTCAAAAATAGATGAATAAAGAAATACATAGACCAAAAACCAAGCACTACCCCCTTAAAGAAGCCGACAAATGAACACATTTATCTTGAAAGGGGGTCTAGGGGGTGTTTTTCTAAGCCTGATGGAGGTCTAGAGAGGAAACTCAAAAATATATAAATTAATAATTATATAGACCAAAAACCAAGCTCTACCCCCTTAACCCGTACAGCCCCAGCGACGCGTCTGACGCGTCGGCGATGTATGTAACGCACAGCCCCAGAGACGCGCCTGGCGCGTCACCCTAATTGCGCCGACCGTAACCTCAGGTGTAGCCACTCAAGAGGGCTCAGATTTGTATGGGAACTGTACGTATCCCACGCAACCGTGCCGATGGTTGAAAACTCTCAAAGTCCACGTGAGTGCGCGTGAGCGCGCAATAACCTGGTTTTTTGGGGTATTTGCCTTCAATTTTTTACTCTTGTAAAATACGTTTTCGGAGGCTCTGTAGGACCATTCTTTAAGCTTTTTGAGCGGTTTTTCGTGGTTTTTTCCTTCATTCCTAACCAATTCGCTATTGTTTCTGGAATAAAACCTTTTTTTGAAAACCGGCCGGGTTCTGGTGAACAAACATTACAAAACTAGCCGGGGCTCAACGGGTTAATAAACTTAGTGCCAAAATGTACTGTATGTTATCTATGGTACTTGTTGATACGGAATTTATTAAACTTTCTTCAGCATTTCTCTTACTCCCTTCGACAGATTGTCTTCCACATTCTTCTACACTTGTTATCTACACTCTCCCACAATTTTGTCTACAACCCACATCCTCTATCTCCCCACTAGTGTTGTCAATTTAGCTATTTTCCCGCTAGATCTAGAGGCACTTACTTCGATCTAGAGGCCTTTTTTTACATCTAGTGACATGAATTATACCGATATTCTGGAATGTTGATTTATATAGAGAGATATTCTAAAGATTGTGTCATTATTCTAGCGATTATCGGAATTTATTTACTATCTAGCGGACTTGATTTGGTAACCCTGCAAATCCCCACACGGGTTCTTCACAACCCTCTCTCTCCCCACTCCGTCCCAATCACATAGGTTTACCCACATCCACATTTCTGCAGCCCCACACACCATTCCCTCTCTATGCACCCCACATCCCAACAATCTCTCTCCTCCCTCCCTCCATACCACTCCCCCCACCTTCTTACCCTAAACACACTCCTCCACTCAACCCTCCCTTCCCACCCCACACTCATCCATCCCCTACACCACACCCAAAACCCCTCCACCCTCCCTCATATATATTTAGAGGTCATTACGCCGGGGTCAACAGCTCCTTGGGTCATTATCATTGGGTGGGGTGGGGTGGGGGGGGGGGGGAATTAGCCCTTGATAGCATTCAACACACCAGCGAATTTTGTCTATAGTTTATTTATTTTCATTGTTTTTCCTCTGTCGATGGTAAATGTAACCCCTTAGTAAGTGGTATCGCCAGACTCTTAGGAATGATATGAAAATACTATATCTCCGTGCGTCATATAAATATCAAACATTTATCAATAACAACATATTTCGGTAAAAAAATCTCCATAATAGCCGAGTAATCATAATGAGGTCATGGCAATTTACCCTCAGCTGAAAATATACGGACTGTAGTATCAGGCATTTTATTCTGGTCATGTTTCAGGCCTATTTTGCACGACTCGACTGAAGATTAATTGTTTGTAAAGGCATTATTTATATACTGTATAAACATATAATATTTCACACACGAACAGGATTCGAACCCAGATCGTCAGGATTGAGAGCTACTGTAAGTATAGTGGTAGCGATGCCTAGCTCTCACTGCTAACATCTAGGTTCGAATCCTAGTGCAGGGCGCCAAACAAAAGCCGAGTCCATTAGTTTTAGTTTGTATATATGGTGAGGGCTGGTCCTGTCCAGAGTGAGGTTTGGCATCCTCTACTCAACTTTAGCTGTTTCTGTCTGTCTCTTTTCCTGTAATACTGTTCCTACTTCTGGGGCGGGAGTTTAGAAATCCTCCTCCCCTTATAAATTCACCTACTATACAAGACAGAGAAAGGGACGAGGGAACGTAAAAGGGGTCCCGAACCCTAAGAATTGGAACTTCAAATGTTGGGTTTGTTCAGGTTCTGTCTCGAGTCAGCCACCCCCAGCTATGGGGTTTGTGCCTCAGTATGTTACATTATGGTATAGGTGATGATAATATTATGGTTAATAGCTCAAATTATATCTTTGGTTGTGATAAAATGGCCAAAACTATTATCTTGACACGGATTATGCAAATAGTTATAATTCTGCGACATCAACCAGCAGGCTTCTAACACCTTAATTGTAGAATACTTCATGCTAAATCCTTCCAGATTCGCATGTAAACGCTATCCTTATCTCTTTACAGTTACCGCTAAACGATGTTATTCAGCTTAGCATTAGCCTTTCCTAATGAAGAGATTGACGTTATAGTAATAGTATGCCTGGCTGTACCTTAACATTGACAATATACTGGATACGAGCTCGGTTCGTGGTGAGAGAGAGAGAGAGAGAGAGAGAGAGAGAGAGAGAGAGAGAGAGAGAGAGAGAGAGAGAGAGAGAGAGAGATAGGTGGAGTAGCATATTGAGCCTCGTGCTTGGCCTGAAATACCAACCCTTCAGTCACACGCAGCAGGAGTGGAGGAGGAGCTGGGAGAGTGTGTGTGTGGTGAGTGAGAGAGTGGTATGGAGGGTGGGAGAGAGGGTGTGTGGAGAGTGTGAGAGGCGATGGTGAAGGAATTATGCGTTTTGAGTGTGGTAATGGGGGTGGGGAGGGAGGTGTGGTAAAGGGAGTGGGGAGGGAGGGGGTGTGAGGAAGAGAGTGTGGAGGGGATGTTGGTGGAGAGTTTGTGGGGGAGGTGTGGAGGTAGTGGTGTGGGGAGAATAATGTGAAGGGTGGAGAGAATGGGTGGGAGGAGTGGAAGAAAATGTGGGAGGAAGGGGGGGGGAGAGGATGGAAGAACATGGGGGAGGCGACTAAAGAAAGTGGGAGAGAGGGAATATAGAAAGTGGGAGAGAGGGAATAAAGAAAATGGGGAAGGGGATTACAGAAAATGGGAAGGGGATAAAAGAAAATGGGGAGGGGGGATTACTTAAAATGGGAAGGGGATAAAAGAAAATGGGGAGTGGGGATAAAGAAAATGGGAAAAGGGGTTGAGGGAAATGGGGAAGGCGATAAAGAAAATGGGGAAGAGGTATTAAAGAAAATGGGGAGGGGGAATAAAGAAATGGGGAAGGGGGATGGAAGAATATGTGGCGTGCTTTATCTCTCGGTCTCTCCTTTGCTCTTCGATCTGTTTCTCCTCGGTGCTCTCTCTCTCTCTCTCTCTCTCTCTCTCTCTCTCTCTCTCTCTCTCTCTCTCTCTCTCTCTCTCTCTCACACATTTACCATTTTGAGTCCTGGAGATAAATTAGAACTTAATAATTATGACAACAAAATATGACAACAAAAATCGTCATCGTGCAGAAAGGTTTAGGGGGATATATAAGAATTATTTGTTATTAACTTAACATATACAGTACATATATATTTTGTTTTCCTCCCCAAACCTCCATCAAGCTTAAAGAAATACCTAGAAGACCGACCCTTCTAGATATATTTGTGCATTTTTCGGTAGACACGTTTCTGGCGAAACGTTTACTAGAGTTGGGTCCTACTCTGCATTTGTGCCCTTACCTCATCTGTCACAGCCAATGCTGATTCTTCACCATGTAAGATAATATTCTTCACCCCATTTACGTGTAATTTTTTTACTGGGCAAAAAAATGGGGCGAAAGGTCTTAAAAATCCCCAACTAATTAGGCAAACGTCTTACAATTTCCTGATATTTGGGGCTGAACATGAGGGAGAAGGGGGTGCAGATAAAAACAAAAAACTCCTCCCCTTAAATAATTCCCGTCAGTTTGTGTCCATTTCCTATCTACAATGTTGGCTTATCATTAGACGAGTTTTATACAGTTTAAGAAGGAATTGTGGGAATGAAAAAGGTAAAGACTATCTCAATTATCCGTCTGACTTCCATACACCCTTCCTAAGCTGAATACAATCGTGTATTAATAGCCGAAGAACAGAAAAGAAATTTGTATTGGACCTTGAAAGTGTTAAATGCATACTTGGCGGTTTAACGCTATCTGGTCCAACGCCTTTTAGGTTTTTATGATATTTTGTTTAACTGTTATTGAGGATTTGGCTTGCCTTTGCCATTATCGAACAATGTATTTTAGTTTCTCCCCTAGGCTAACAAAAACGCCTTCCCAGACTTTCTTCAGATTACAAATGCCTACTGAGGCTCCCATCAAGCTAAATTTGTAGATTTTTCGATAGAAAAATATGCCAGCCGAAGGCCGAATTCTTCGCTATGAGCGAAAGCGAACGATGGTGGCGAGCCTGTATATTTATAGGAATCTGCCTTCGGTCGGGGCATATTTCTACCGAAAATGTACAAATATAGGTTGGTCTTGGGTGTGTTTTTTAAAGCTTGATAGAGGTATAGGGAGGAAATCAATAAATATATATATATATACTGTATATATATATATATATATATATATATATATACTGGAAGAATGGGTGGTATGGAAACATAGGGTAGGTCTAAGACTTTATTTTGTTTAACGTTTCGGCTTCACAGAGCCTTCGTCAGAACTGAACAAAATATAAGGGCATTCTGCGGTTATATATATATACAAGTGTCGTTCATCCAGCTGGGCGTCTCGACGTTCCAATATTCGTCGTTCATTTTTTATTTTCCTTTTCGTTCCAAAATATAGAAAATATAGAAGCGAATACCTCAGGCGACAACAAATTCACAATTGTTCCAAACTCAAAGCAAGCAATAATCATCGATCGGTTCATACGAAAAACGGGAGTGAATATCGGTACATCATCAGGACAAAGGATTGGAGAAATTGTCAAACAAAAGGAAAACACAAGAGACAACGAATAAAGCGTCGTATATAGGATCCCTTGTAACGGCTGTGAGCGAGTGTACTTTGGTGAGACAGGACGAGGATTAAAGAGTCACTGAACACAAAAATGACATAAGACGGCACAGAAAATCAAATGCACTCGTGGTCCATGTAGAAGAACACAAACATCTACCAAATTGGAAGGAAGCAACAACCATATACAAGGGATTATAAAAAAAAACTAAGGAACGCACTCGAAGCAGCTCATATCGACACAACCGACTCTATCAACGACAGGGGAGGCTTCATAAATTGGTCAACTTTAGCAGCGAACATTGCGATACGAGACTGGAACGAAAAGGAAAATAAAAAATGAACGACGAATATTGGAACGTCGAGACGCCCAGCTGGATGAACGACACTTGTATATATAGATATATAACCACAGAATGCCCTTATATTTTTCAGTTCTGACGAAGACTCTGTGGAGCCGAAACGTTAAACAAAATAAAGTCCTAGCCCTACCCTATGTTTTCATACCACCCATTCTTCCAATATATATACTGTATATATATATATATATATTATATATATATATATATATATATATATATATATATATATATATATATATATACACAGTATATATATATATATATTTATATACATATATATATATATATATATATATATATATATATATATAATATTAAATACATAACAATAAATATCAAATTATACCCCTCCCCCTTTAATGGTTTGCAGCAGACATAACGTTGTAAAACTGTCTGGAATAATTAGATAACATATGAATGGTTATAAGGAAACTTATTTATCGTATTTATTATTCTCTGGATGGTACGAAGTATAACGTTGAATTTATTTTTGGTCGAATTATAATTATAATTGACTAATTAAGCAAATAATTACCCCTTACAGCACCGGCGACGTCTGTTTGTGTATATTTCAGCTGCATTTAGACGATTGTATGAAGGTTAGGAAGGATATATGGTAGCCAAAAGGATTAATAGAGATAGTCTGTAATTTTGTAACGGGCAGACATCCTTTCTAAGCTGAATAAAACCGTCTAATAGTTGCCAGAATATAATGAAAAGGACGTCACCGGTATTATCCTAGGTTATGATTCTTTGGGTGGCACGCATTTAAGGGGATATGGGTCGTTTTTCTGGTCCCCCTTCTTCCTAATGTTTAACCCCATTAGTTTTCAGGTTTTAAGACGTTCGGCCCATTAGGGTGGCGATTTAAGACTTTCGTCCCATTTCTGTTTCAATATTAAGACTTCGTGTCATTTTGGTGTCGATTTTTTCCTGGCAAGCGATAGCCAGCCTGTAATTTACGAGGAATCAGCCTTCGGCCGGGATATTTGTCCTCCCCTTGTAAAATTGACTTACTAGACGAGACATAGAAAGGGTCGAGGGAACGCAAAAGATGTCGCGGACCTTACGAATTGGAACTTTACATGTGGTTTCTGTTCGGGCTCGGTCTCGAGTCTGTCACCCCCAGCTATGAGGTATGTGGCTGAGTATATACATACATACATACGTACATACATACATACACACACACATACATACACACACACACACATACATACATAAATAAGTTGTCCGTGTTGGCCCTAACCTTCCGTATCTTGTGGAGCCTCCTTGCCATCTAGGCTCAATATTTAAGGTTTTCCACTCTACTTACCTTGAGGAAGGAGGAGGAGATGGTGGAGGAGGAGGGAGAAGGAGAAGAAGAGTGTGGAAAAAGAGAGGATGAATTTATGAAATATTAAGAAAGAAAAAGAGAGTGAGGGGGGGGGGGGGAGAAGTAACAGGTTTGAAAGTACTCATGAAAGATATAAAAAGAGAGTGAGGGGGGGGGGGGGGTGAGAAGTAACAGGTTTGAAAGTACTCATGGGAAAGATATATAAAAGAGAGTGAGGGGGGGGGGGGGGGAGGGGGGGGGGGGGGGGAGAAGTAACAGGTTTGAAAGTACTCATGGGAAAGATATATAAAAGAGAGTGAGGGGGGGGGGGGGAGAAGTAACAGGTTTGAAAGTACTCATGGAAAGATATATAAAAGAGAGTGAGGGGCGGGCGGGGGGGGAGAAGTAACAGGTTTGAAAGTACTCATGGGAAAGATATATAAAAGAGAGTGAGGGGGGGGGGGGGAGAAGTAACAGGTTTGAAAGTACTCATGGGAAAGATATATAAAAGAGAGCAGCTGGGGAGAAGGTGATGGAAGGAAAAGGAGAGTGAGTGAGAGTGGTGGGTGGTGAGAGAGCTGGGGAGAAGGTGATGGAAGGAAAAGGAGAGTGAGTGAGAGTGGTGGGTGGTGAGAGAGGCGCCTACAACCAATATTTACCCTGGTGAAGAAGTAATTGAGTGGTATTTGTGGAAGGGGTGGGGGGCGCCGCGCCTCTCGACCCCCCCTCCTCTTCCACCCCGCCCGCGACCATTGTTGTTGATTCACAGTAACACACATACAAATATACATACATATACTTGTTCATACAGTCATACAAACAGACAGATAGACACATGCATATATACTGTACATGCGTACATAGAGGCATGAGGGGGCAGTACTTGTTTTTTCTGGACCCCTCTCTCCCTCATGTTTAGCATGTTTGTATTTAGATTTTAAGACGTTTGTTCCGTTAGTTTGGCGATTTTGATAGCTTTTGCCCCATTACTTTGTCAATATTAAGACCTTTCGTGCCATTTAGGTGTCGATTTTTTCCTGGCGAGCGATAGCTAGCCTCTAATTTTAGAAGGAATCGGCCTTCGGCCGGGATATATTTCTATAGAAAAATTTACAAATTTATCTTGAAAGGGGGTATTGGGGGTGTTTTTCTAAGTTTGATGGAGGTCTAGCGAGGAAACTCAAAAATATATTATTTAATAAATATATGGATACAAAAGGAAGCTGTCCCCTTGGTATCTGAAAGGGGTGTGGTCCCCCTGTAATAGGGGTGTCTCTGGTGATAGCTGTCCCCCTGGTATCTGAATTGGGTGTTTCCGGGTGGATGGGACTCGATAGGCTTGGCGGGCAACCTATCTAGGGGAAAAAACCATACACAAATTACCGATGGGCGACACGCTAATCAGTGCCACTTACAGGGGGGGATTTTTATAACATACAACAACATACAACAACCCCCTTAATGCTCCTTACACCCCCCTGTGCTTCGGTTCTTCTACAGTACCTTACAGTTAAAGGGAACTTATTTTTATTTATTTATTTATATATTTATTATTATTACCGGTATATATATATATATATATATATATATATATATATATATATATATATATATACTGTATACTGTATATATATAATTATATATATATATATATTTATCTGTTGTAGTTTGTTCCCTAGACTTCTATCAAGCTTGAACAAAAAATGATATACAGTATATATACCAAAATAGCGCCGCCCTTAATCCTTCTAATTTTGTGACCTTTATCTGGACAATTGTTGACATTTCTGTAAAATTGGACGACTATTTTTCACACACTGATTGGTCTCAAATGTTGCGGGTGCTATTATTCTCGGATTCCGATTGTAGTTTGTTATTTATTGTTTCGTTTTGATTGGTTAGTGTGTGTGTGTGTGTGTGTTTTCACTTACACTTGTTCGTCAAGGGGAATCCACGCAATGCGAGCTAAGCTCATTATTATCGCGCCTCCTTAACTGGGAATGTATTGCGTGAAATGAATGTTAAGTGTTTATGTATCGTTAGAATGGCTGTGGATGTGTGTGTAGTGTGTATTTTAGCCAATTGGCGACATCTGGAAACGAAGGCTTATGGTTAATTTGTACGGTACCATTCTCACTACGGTACCAGTCTCACCCGAAGGCTTAGGTTGACCAGTAGCTTAGGTTGACCAGTACGATACCCATCTCGCCTTGTAACCGATCACCAACCCCAGATGGGACGTCACAACTTCGTCCACTTATTCCAGGTTCCTATTTATACTGCTAGGTGAACAGAGGCTATACCGTTAGGAGACTTGCCCAAATGTCTCTTCCCCGCCCGGGTCTCGAACCCGGGACCTTCTGGTTGTGAGCCAGACACGCTATCAGTTACGCCACGGGGAGGTGTGTGTGTGTGTGTGTGTGTGAGTGTGACAGAGTGAGAGTGAGTGTATGTATGTAGGTATGTATGTGTCTTTGTGACTGTACAGTATGTTTTCTGGATATATGTAGGCTACTATCAACGACAAAAGTTCGTCCCCCCAATTCGCCACGGTGTGAATCCAAAATACCTGGGGGTCGAATACGAAGCATCTGAAAGAAGTGCCATTTACACTCAACAATTTTCCTTACCAACAATTCTCTTGAGACCTCTGGTGGACGCTTCTGAACTAGCGCCAGAGCTACGACTGTAGACATCACTATACCCAACACCTATTTCTATTGCACTAGACATATCAAAAGCCTTCGATAGAGTCTGGCACAAATCTTTAATTTCTAAACTACCCTCCTTCGGTTTCTATCCCTCCATCTGTGCCTTTGTCTCTAATTTCCTTTCCGGCCGTTCCATAGCCGCGGTTGTGGATGGCCATTGTTCACTTCCTCACCCTATAAACTCTGGTGTTCCTCAGGGCTCTGTCCTATCTCCTATTCTTTTTCTAATTTGTATAAATGATCTCCTCAACTGTACCTCAATTCCCATCCATTCATACGCAGACGACTCAACCTTACACTACTCCATTAGTTTTTCAGAACGCCCCAGCCAGCAATCCCTCAACGACAAACGTAATGAAGCCATAGAACTCTTAAATTATGATCTAAATACTATCTCCAATTGGGGCAGAGAAAACCTTGTTACCTTTAATGCTTCCAAAACCCAATTTCTCCATCTATCTACCCGTAAGGAACTCCCAGCAGACTATCCCTTATTCTTCAACAATACAAAAATCAATCTTTCATCTTCTCTCAATATTCTTGGTGTCTCCTTTTCTTCTGCTCTCAGTTGGAAGGACCATATTACCAGTCTTGCTAAGGCAGCCTCCCAGAAGCGGGGTGTGCTCAACCGCCTTAGGGGGTTCTTTTCCCATGCACAGCTTCTTGCTCTGTACAGGGGCATAGTGCATCCTTGTATTGAGTATTGTTCACATGTGAGGGGAGGTTCCTCTCACACCGCTCTCCTAGACAAAGTTGAAAGGAAGGCCTTTCGTATCATTAACTCCCGTCCACTCACCAACTCTCTGCAATCTCTCTCTCTCCGCCGCAATGTTGCATCTCTCTCGCTATTCTATCGCTACTATAATAATCAGTGTTCCTCAGAGCTTTCCCAGTGTATACCACCTCCTTTACGTAGGGCACGTGGTACCCGTCTTGCAACTCAATCCCACCCCTACTCTGTGCAACTCTCCAACCCAAGAGTGAAACGTTACTCTCAAACTTTCTTCTACTCAACAGCTGAGCTCTGGAACTCTCTCCCAGAATCAGTCTTTCCCTCTTCCTATGACTTAAATTGCTTCAAAGTCAGTGTATCCAGGCATTTTGGCTCGAACGTCCCTTGATTTTGGCCCTGTCACTCTTTCAACTATGGGGGAGGCACTCGTTATAGGAAGTTCTGCCTTTTGCCTCCCTCAATCACATAGAAAACAAAATATATAGGATATGCACAGTTTATCTCAATAATTGTTGTGTGATTCTACTCGTTTTTATTATACAGTATACGACTACACTAAGTGCTTATATAGTATAGTAATAAATGGATAGCCCATATGCAGCTGATAATGACTACAAACATAATCATAAGCTGATTAATTATCATAACAAAATTGGCGCGAAAATACCTGCTGACTTTGTATTGTAAATATATGTTATTTATGAATATGGGTGATTTTAAAATATATAAAACAACAGTATGCATAGACCAAAGTATGTGTCGGCTACAGAAATTTCGACTAACTGCATATATTATAAAATTGTTGAAGGAGAGGGAGGGTGGATAGGTCCGCGATGTCGCCCATTTCCCACAATGCACCGCGGTAAACCTTGCGTTCAGCGCCTCTATCGGCCACTGTAGGCATTTATTGGTAGGGAGAATTGCTTCGTTTTCTCGATCTCCAGGTAACTGGGGTGATTGTAGGCAGTAATCTAGCAGGGGTGGATCAAATACAATTGTATTTGTATTTGAATTGTATTTAAATACATTTTCAATATATTTGTATTTGCAATTGTATTTTGGCACCCATAAGAAAAAGTATTTTGTATTTGTATTTCGACACTTGTTAGTGTCGTAGGCAGTAGGCTAGTTTAAGTCTACTGTCTTTTGCCTCTTCCATAAACAAAGGATTTTTTTTTTTTTGCATTGCTACTTACAGACAATTGAGTGGACGAAAACACGTAAATTTGTCTTATTTTTGTAATTGGGTTATTTCTATTTCTGCTATTGTTATCTGCAAGCAGTAACGTTGAACATTCTGAATCTGTTGTGCATAATTTCCCACTTGTTTTGAATTTAAATGCCGCGCCACATAAAAATATTTGTATTTGTACATCATAATGTCACAACTATTTGTATTTGACCTCTAAAAAATCAGTATTTGATCCAACCCTGATAGGCATATGATGAATTGTTGCTGGAACTCCTGTTCCATTTGTCTGGCTTCCCTCACTGTTTCTGTTGTGCCTCACCTACACAGAATATTCCAGCTAACTCTAACAAACACTTCCTCCTCCTATTAATTTCACTACGCATTACAAGCACACCACACTTTTTTTCCCACACACCTAAATTATCTCTAATGTTCCTTGATTTTGGCTCTCTACCACTCTTTCAACTTTGTGGGTGGACACTTGTCACAGGCAGCTTTGCCTTTTGTCTTATGGAAAAAAATAAAAACAAATAAAAAAAGGTTTCACATAGTGGCTTATTATGTGAACGAATGTTTGTTGTTGATAGTACCAAGTCTTGTTTATATTGTATGTTCGGTTTTAATTTGCTTTCTTCCTTTGCATACGTTATTCATTTATCTCTTTCTCTTCACCTCTTTATTACCCCCCCCCCCTCCCCCCCCCAACCAGCATATTTGTTTAGTGGGCTATCTGTGTCCTCATTTCTGTTGTTTTAGGGCTACTTGGATCGGGTTATAGGGCTATATTATCTTCACTATTACTTCTCTGTATAATATATATATATATATTTTTTTTTTTCATATTGTTATTCTTCGTGATCATCCTTATCATCACCAATAGTCTCATCACCTGCCTTTTCATTCTTCCTTTTACATCTCTTCTTATTATTTGTTATATTTTAATTTGTTATATTTTAATGTGTTTCGTCTTCTTCTTTCTCTGTCTCATTAACCCTTGAATTACTCCCCTTCCCCTGCCTATATATTGTTTTAGTAGCCCATTGGTGCCTATATATTGTTTTAGTAGCCCATTGGTGCCTATATATTGTTTTAGTAGCCCATTGGTGCCTATATATTGTTTTAGTAGCCCATTGGTGCCTATATATTGTTTTAGTAGCCCATTGGTGCCTATATATTGTTTTAGTAGCCCATTGGTGCCTATATATTGTTTTAGTAGCCCATTGGTGCCTATATATTGTTTTAGTAGCCCATTGGTGCCTATATATTGTTTTAGTAGCCCATTGGTGCCTATATATTGTTTTAGTAGCCCATTGGTGCCTATATATTGTTTTAGTAGCCCATTGGTGCCTATATATTGTTTTAGTAGCCCATTGGTGCCTATATATTGTTTTAGTAGCCCATTGGTGCCTATATATTGTTTTAGTAGCCCATTGGTGCCTATATATTGTTTTAGTAGCCCATTGGTGTTCTCATTTATGTTTCTTTTTTTGGGTCTATTCATTCAATTATTCCTTTATTTTGTTTTATTTGCCTCGCTAAACCTCCATCATGCTTAGAAAAACGCCTAGACCCCCCTTCAAGATAAATTTGTACATTTTTCATTAGAAAAATGTCCCTGCCAAAGGCCGGTTCCTCTTAACATTACAGGCTCGCTATCGCTCGCCAGGAAAAAATTGACACATAAATGACACGAAAGGTCTTAACATTGACTACGAAATGGGGCGAAAGGTGTTAAAAACGCCATACCAATGGGCCGAACGTCTCAAAATCTGAAAAATAATGTGGCTAAACATGAGGGAGAAGGGGATCTAGAAAAAGACCCATCTCCCCTTACACTTCTTATTACTCCCCTTCCCCAGCCTCTTTAGTAGTTGTTTTAGTATACCGTTGGTGTTCTCATTTTCTGTTGTTTTAGGGTTACTTGGATCGGAGGCTTTATAGGGGTTTATTATCTTCACTTTTTCTGCTCTGGTGTGGTTATCTTCTCGTTGCTTCGTCTAATTATCTGCTGGTTTTTCTTTTTTCTGTATTTACTTCTTATTATTTTTCTTTTTTCTTTTCCTTTGTCTTTTTCTACTTCTTCGTCCATGCTTTCTTTATGTCTTCTTCTTTCTTCTTTCTTCTTTTTATTGGTCATATTTTCTTCTCTCCATATTCCTCCCTAACCTGTTCTTTTAGTGAGCCATATCTGCCCTCCTCTCTGTGTTAGGGGGGATGGTGTTATTTAGTGAGCCATATCTGCCCTCCTCTCTGTGTTAGGGGGGAAAGTGTTATTTAGTGAGCCATATCTGCCCTCCTCTCTGTGTTAGGGGGGATGGTGTTATTTAGTGAGCCATATCTGCCCTCCTCTCTGTGTTAGGGGGGAAAGTGTTATTTAGTGAGCCATATCTGCCCTCCTCTCTGTGTTAGGGGGGAAAGTGTTATTTAGTGAGCCATATCTGCCCTCCTCTCTGTGTTAGGGGGGATGGTGTTATTTAGTGAGCCATATCTGCCCTCCTCTCTGTGTTAGGGGGGAAAGTGTTATTTAGTGAGCCATATCTGCCCTCCTCTCTGTGTTAGGGGGGATGGTGTTATTTAGTGAGCCATATCTGCCCTCCTCTCTGTGTTAGGGGGGAAAGTGTTATTTAGTGAGCCATATCTGCCCTCCTCTCTGTGTTAGGGGGGATGGTGTTATTTAGTGAGCCATATCTGCCCTCCTCTCTGTGTTAGGGGGGAAAGTGTTATTTAGTGAGCCATATCTGCCCTCCTCTCTGTGTTAGGGGGGATGGTGTTATTTAGTGAGCCATATCTGCCCTCCTCTCTGTGTTAGGGGGGAAAGTGTTATTTAGTGAGCCATATCTGCCCTCCTCTCTGTGTTAGGGGGGATGGTGTTATTTAGTGAGCCATATCTGCCCTCCTCTCTGTGTTAGGGGGGATGGTGTTATTTAGTGATCCATATCTGCCCTCCTCTCTGTGTTAGGGGGGATGGTGTTATTTAGTGAGCCATATCTGCCCTCCTCTCTGTGTTAGGGGGGATGGTGTTATTTAGTGAGCCATATCTGCCCTCCTCTCTGTGTTAGGGGGGAAAGTGTTATTTAGTGAGCCATATCTGCCCTCCTCTCTGTGTTAGGGGGGATGGTGTTATTTAGTGAGCCATATCTGCCCTCCTCTCTGTGTTAGGGGGGAAAGTGTTATTTAGTGAGCCATATCTGCCCTCCTCTCTGTGTTAGGGGGGAAAGTGTTATTTAGTGAGCCATATCTGCCCTCCTCTCTGTGTTAGGGGGGATGGTGTTATTTAGTGAGCCATATCTGCCCTCCTCTCTGTGTTAGGGGGGAAAGTGTTATTTAGTGAGCCATATCTGCCCTCCTCTCTGTGTTAGGGGGGAAAGTGTTATTTAGTGAGCCATATCTGCCCTCCTCTCTGTGTTAGGGGGGAAAGTGTTATTTTGTTCTGGCCTCCCTTCTCCCTCATGTTTAGCCTCATTAGTTTTGTTATTTTAAGACGTTCGTCCCATTAGTATGTTGAATATTAGAAATGTCCTTTCATTTCTTTATCAATATCAAGACCTTTGGTGCCATTTAGATGTCGATTGTTTTTTGGCGAGCGATAGCAAGCCTGTTATTTTAGTAGGAGGAGCCGGCCTTCGACCTGGACCGGACAAATTGATCTTGAAAACGGGGTCTCAGGGGTTATTTTTTAAAGCTTGATGGAGGTCTAGCAAGGAAATTAAAAGATATAAGTTATAGATAAATAAATATAGTAAACCAAAAAATAACAACTACCCTCTTAATGATCGGGTTTATAGGGCTTTCTTATTTTTATCCTCGCACAAACGACTAGAGTAATCGAGCTAATATTTCTACCATTTGGGAAGGCTCAGCCAGGGAAAAGGTGTGGACATTTACAGCACATTTGCTGCATTTATTTTATTTTTATTTTTTCCCACCCCATTTAACATCTTCGCTCGTTTATCATGCTTCGTATGTTCTGTGTTATCGAGTCTTTCTTTGTGTTCTTCCTTTGTCCGTATTTTCAATGTTTCTTTCCTTTATTCTTTTGCGTTGTATTTTATTCTTCGTCTCTTTTCCTTCAATTACTCTTTTATCATCCCCATTTATGTGTATGAGTATTGTTTATGTGTATGAGTATTGTTTATGTGTATGAGTATTGTTTATGTGTATGAGTATTGTTTATGTGTATGAGTATTGTTTATGTGTATTAGTATTGTTTATGTGTATGAGTATTGTTTATGTGTATGAGTATTGTTTATGTGTATGAGTATTGTTTATTTTCTTTATGTTCTTCATTTATCATGTTCTGTTATTTTTACTATATTAACCCCTGTACCGGCGACGTCTTTTTAATGTTATGATTTGCTATATGTAGACAATTTTGTGCAGTTTAAGAAAGATCTGAGGTATTCAAAAGGATTAAATCAGATTGTTCGAAGCCTGTTAATTGCTGGAGGCCCTTTTAAAACTGAATAAAATCATCTGATAGTAGCCAGAATAAAGTTAAAAGGACGGCACCAGTACTGCAAGGGTTAATTCGTAGGTTCATTTTCTCTCCTTTAGCATCTCTGTCATTTATCCTGTTTTTGTTCATCTATATCCAGTACGTTTTAATTTATATCCTCCATTTTCTCGTGGACTCATCTATTCTTTCTTTGAATCCTTTGAATACTAGAGGTCTTTTTTTAGAGCTGAATATAATCGTCTAGTGTTATACGCAATCGAATTAATCTTAATGTGAGTGTATTGAAGGGAGTATTAGGGATATATTTAATCACAGTAAGTATCAGAGTTCTTTCCTAAGTTGATAATTTCGTCTAATGTTAGCGAGAATAAGTGAGAGTAGGCAGCTACCTCATCCGGTTGATTGTAACGATCGTATGGCAATATGTTACACTTTATTCTGATGATTATTACACGATTGTATGCAGGTTAGGAAGGATCTATAATAATTAAAGGGGTATAAACTATCTCAATTAATCCCCTAGCTCCTACAAGTTAAACAAATAAATAATAAATAACAAAATCGTCAAAGTAATGCCAGAATAAACTGTCAAAAAGCGTCGAAATATTTAAGGGGGTACTACTCGCTTTTTCTGGACCTCCTTCTCCCTCGTGATTAGCATATTAGTTTTGAGATTTTAAGACGTTCCTTCCATTAGTTTGGCGATTTTAATACCTTTCGCCCAATTTCGTTTTCAATTTCAAGACCTTTCGTACCAATTAGATGTTGATTTTTTACTGGCGAGCGAAAGCGAGCCTGTATTTTTAAGAGGAACCGGCCAAAGGCCGGGAAAATTTTCTATCGAAAAATTTACAAATTCATCTTGAAGGGGGGGGGGGGTCTAGTTTTTTTTGTTTAAGCTTGATGGAGGTCTAG
Organism: Paralithodes platypus; assembly: GCA_032716605.1. Taxonomy (NCBI): domain Eukaryota; kingdom Metazoa; phylum Arthropoda; class Malacostraca; order Decapoda; family Lithodidae; genus Paralithodes; species Paralithodes platypus. Next base: position 20,538,466 of record CM064505.1, read on the forward strand.
CGAAGAAACTAAAAAATAAATGAATACATTAATTAATAGCCCACAAAACCGGCCACCATCCTCTTGAGGGTATATACGAATTCAATTTAAATATTTTCTCACCTATCTCCCGTCCTGAGATACTCTCCTCTCTTCTCTTCCTATCGCTCCTCTCTTATCTCTCTCCTCCCCTCTTTCTTATCTTCTCCCTTCTCCCCTTTTCATTTAACCTGAGAAACAAGGCATCGGAAGAGGTTGAAAGGTTAAAAGGTTGGGAGCTATTTCAGTATTGCGTCTGGTGAACATTTGGGCCTGGATGAACTATAGTCGGTTCTTTATGGGGAGGCTAGAATTTGCGACCCCTTAGCCTCTTGTAGTTCGGAGAGGGCTGGAACAAATGGGCTGTAAAGTACAAAGACAAACAGGCAACAACAGTTTAATTGATACTTACGAGGCTGCTTGTAAGTAAGCTACCGATCCTATGTGTAAACAGGAAAGGATAGTACAGTATAAAGTGGTATTATTAGTATGTAAACGCAGTTAATCGGGGGTTATGAGCGATATATTTATCTGGGCTATTTTTTTAAAGTTTGAACAGTACTGTACTCAATGACACTATTAGGTAGTCCATTCCATAAGTTTACCACTCGATTAATAAAGAAATGCTTCTCCTCTTGCGAGTGAAAAGGCTCTCCAATTATATTACAACCATTTCCTCTAGTATAATTTGAGTGATCAGTTGTGAAATATTTGTTGACATCCACATTGTCAACAACTTTAATAATATTTAACACATGAAAAGGTCCTCTCTTAGCCTGCGCTTTGTTAAACTAAAAATAGTAACTCTTTTTGGACATTCTTCGTATGACTTGTTTCTAGGAATATTTGCTGTTACTCTCCGCTGTATTTTCTCCAGTTTATCTATATCCCTTTGATAATATGGACACCAAAATTGTACAGTGTTCCAGATGAGGGTGATTATGTAGTAATAATTTTTGGATCTGTTGAACCTGGCAGGGAGAAACAATTATATTCGCTATTTTGGTGTCATCTGCAAAATTTGAAATTATACATGAAAGATCGTCATCGATGTCATTGATATAAATAAATCCCGGGGGCACACACATTTTTGAAATTTTTCCAGTCAGATGCTTTACCATTTATTACTACCCGATGCTTGCTTACGCCTAATAAGCCAATTCTCAATCCATCTAAGAAAGCATCCTTCTATGCAGTTATTTTTTAATTTTATCAAGAGACTCTTATGGGGTAGGCCTACATTGTTTTGAAGGTTTTCTGTAAATTAAGGTAGACAATGTCAACGGTTTTACTTTCATCATACATATTGAAGATGTGAAAAAAGGCAAGGAGATTTGTCAGGCATGAACGCTTGTTTCGGATTTAATTCTGGGATTTTTATATTATTTTGTTTTCTTCTATATGGATTACAAGTTTGTCTCTGATTGTTTCAATCAATTTACATATGATTGACGTCAAGCTAATTGGACGATAGTTGCAAGGTAGTGATTTGTTGCCATATTTAAAGATAGTAGTTACATTAGCTAATGTCCATTCAATGGTTACAGTGCCACTCTGCATTGTATTGTTAAAAATAATGTTAATGGTTTTGATATCTCGTTTCTTAAATCTTTCAAAACTCTTGGAAAAATAGTGTCGGGTCTCTGGCCCTGATGATAATGATGATGATTAAGGACAGTTTTTATGGAATATTTCTTAATTAAAGGAAGGGATATTTTTTCATTCTCTTCCCACGTGTTTTCCTCTTCTTCAAATTCATCATCATCATCTTTTATTTATTTTTCTATTTTCGACCATCTCCACCTCATTCCTCTTCTACTTTGCTTTCATATTCTTCTACTATAAACTGTCCCTGTCTAGTAGTATTAAGGCCGGACCACCTAGTAGGGACCGCAAGGTCTGTGTGGTCTGAGTATCTGTGTAACTCTAATTTTCTCTCTCTCTCTCTCTCTCTCTCTCTCTCTCTCTCTCTCTCTCTCTCTCTCTCTCTCTCTCTCTCTCTCTCTCTCTCTCTCTCTCTCTCTCTCTCTCTCTTTACCTTTCTTGACATTTCCGTTCCAAAAGTATATTTTTCTCTCATTCGTCATGTTTCATTTTAGAGTTTGCATCCATTTCTTTTTACATGAGAGCTATCTCTCTCTCTCTCTCTCTCTCTCTCTCTCTCTCTCTCTCTCTCTCTCTCCTTCCTCCTTCTCCTCTGGTGGGTAGGAAGGAGCGTTCTGCTTTACTATCCTTTTCTTTACCTAGTTGTTAATAGCTTAGCAGTGTAGATATCCAAACTGCCACGTAATGACCAATATATCTGTTGCAGATTGTAAGTCCTTTGCATTCCTTTGTACATTTCTCCTCCTCCTCCTCCTTCCTCCTCCTCCTCCTCCTCCTCCTCCTTTTAGTATACAAATCACTCCATTACCTGTGTCAAATATTTTATGTTTTATTAAAATATCGTAAATAGGCTAGCCTCTTGATATCGAAATTGAGATAGCATACCTCCATGTAAACAGGCCCAACAAACTCCCATTAGGTCTACCACATACTATATTTTGTATGCCTTCATACTAACCAATATCTCGCTTTTTTTACAGTCTCATGTAATCATAAAATTCAAATTATTATGTTCCTTCCAACAACCAACAATACTCCTAAAATCGATTAATGAAATTTACAAACACATGTGGCAGTCCGTGGACTCGAAGCCAGGATGCTCACACCGAAAATCAACACCTTATACATCGCACCACGAAGACAGTTAAAGGTTGGTGGACACTGCCTACGATTTATTATGCAACTTCGAATCCTGCATATCAATCTAAGCATGTATACACATCCCAACTGCAACTCACGTAGGCTATGCATATGTGAATGGAAAGAGCAATTAATGGGGCCTTAACCACTTAGGGAAGTCCTCTCGATAAATTACTCCTGAACCAATATCAATTATTATGTTCCTTCCAACAACCAACAATACTCCTAAAATCGAGTAATGAAATTTACAAACACATGTGGCAGTCCGTGGACTCGAAGCCAGGATGCTCACACCGAAAATCAACACCTTATACATCGCACCACGAAGACAGTTAAAGGTTGGTGGACACTGCCTACGATTTATTATGCAACTTCGAATCCTGCATATCAATCTAAGCATGTATACACATCCCAACTGCAACTCACGTAGGCTATGCATATGTGAATGGAAAGAGCAATTAATGGGGCCTTAACCACTTAGGGAAGTCCTCTCGATAAATTACTCCTGAACCAATATCAATTATTATGTTCCTTCCAACAACCAACAATACTCCTAAAATCGATTAATGAAATTTACAAACACATGTGGCAGTCCGTGGACTCGAAGCCAGGATGCTCACACCGAAAATCAACACCTTATACATCGCACCACGAAGACAGTTAAAGGTTGGTGGACACTGCCTACGATTTATTATGCAACTTCGAATCCTGCATATCAATCTAAGCATGTATACACATCCCAACTGCAACTCACGTAGGCTATGCATATGTGAATGGAAAGAGCAATTAATGGGGCCTTAACCACTTAGGGAAGTCCTCTCGATAAATTACTCCTGAACCAATATCAATTATTATGTTCCTTCCAACAACCAACAATACTCCTAAAATCGAATAATGAAATTTACAAACACATGTGGCAGTCCGTGGACTCGAAGCCAGGATGCTCACACCGAAAATCAACACCTTATACATCGCACCACGAAGACAGTTAAAGGTTGGTGGACACTGCCTACGATTTATTATGCAACTTCGAATCCTGCATATCAATCTAAGCATGTATACACATCCCAACTGCAACTCACGTAGGCTATGCATATGTGAATGGAAAAGAGCAATTAATGGGGCCTTAACCACTTAGGGAAGTCCTCTCGATAAATTACTCCTGAACCAATATCAATTATTTATGTTCCTTTCCAACAAACCAACAATACTCCTAAAATCGATTATGAAATTTACAAACACATGTGGCAGTCCGTGGACTCGAAGCCAGGATCTCACACCGAAAATCAACACCTTATACATCGCACCACGAAGACAGTTAAAGGTTGGTGGACACTGCCTACGATTTATTATGCAACTTCGAATCCTGCATATCAATCTAAGCATGTATACACATCCCAACTGCAACTCACGTAGGCTATGCATATGTGAATGGAAAGAGCAATTAATGGGGCCTTAACCACTTAGGGAAGTCCTCTCGATAAATTACTCCTGAACCAATATCAATTATTATGTTCCTTCCAACAACCAACAATACTCCTAAAATCGATTAATGAAATTTACAAACACATGTGGCAGTCCGTGGACTCGAAGCCAGGATGCTCACACCGAAAATCAACCCCTTATACATCGCACCACGAAGACAGTTAAAGGTTGGTGGACACTGCCTACGATTTATTATGCAACTTCGAATCCTGCATATCAATCTAAGCATGTATACACATCCCAACTGCAACTCACGTAGGCTATGCATATGTGAATGGAAAGAGCAATTAATGGGGCCTTAACCACTTAGGGAAGTCCTCTCGATAAATTACTCCTGAACCAATATCAATTATTATGTTCCTTCCAACAACCAACAATACTCCTAAAATCGATTAATGAAATTTACAAACACATGTGGCAGTCCGTGGACTCGAAGCCAGGATGCTCACACCGAAAATCAACACCTTATACATCGCACCACGAAGACAGTTAAAGGTTGGTGGACACTGCCTACGATTTATTATGCAACTTCGAATCCTGCATATCAATCTAAGCATGTATACACATCCCAACTGCAACTCACGTAGGCTATGCATATGTGAATGGAAAGAGCAATTAATGGGGCCTTAACCACTTAGGGAAGTCCTCTCGATAAATTACTCCTGAACCAATATCAATTATTATGTTCCTTCCAACAACCAACAATACTCCTAAAATCGAGTAATGAAATTTACAAACACATGTGGCAGTCCGTGGACTCGAAGCCAGGATGCTCACACCGAAAATCAACACCTTATACATCGCACCACGAAGACAGTTAAAGGTTGGTGGACACTGCCTACGATTTATTATGCAACTTCGAATCCTGCATATCAATCTAAGCATGTATACACATCCCAACTGCAACTCACGTAGGCTATGCATATGTGAATGGAAAGAGCAATTAATGGGGCCTTAACCACTTAGGTAAGTCCTCTCGATAAATTACCCTGAACCAATATCAATTATTATGTTCCTTCCAACAACCAACAATACTCCTAAAATCGATTAAGAAATTTACAAACACATGTGGCAGTCCGTGGACTCGAAGCCAGGATGCTCACCACGAAAATCAACACCTTATACATCGCACCACGAAGACAGTTAAAGGTTGGTGGACACTGCCTACGATTTATTATGCAACTTCGAATCCTGCATATCAATCTAAGCATGTATACACATCCCCAATGCAACTCACGTAGGCTATGCATATGGGAATGGAAAGAGCAATTAATGGGGCCTTAACCACTTAGGGAAGTCCTCTCGATAAATTACTCCTGAACCAATATCAATTATTATGTTCCTTCCAACACCCAACCATACTCCTACAATTGATTAATGACATTTACAAACACATGTGGCAGTCCGTGGACTCGTAACCAGGATGCTCACACCGAAAATCAACACCTTATACATCGCACCACGAAGACAGTTAAAGGTTGGTGGACACTGCCTACGATTTATTATGCAACTTCGAATCCTGCATATCAATCTAAGCATGTATACACATCCCAACTGCAACTCACGTAGGCTATGCATATGTGAATGGAAAGAGCAATTAATGGGGCCTTAACCACTTAGGGAAGTCCTCTCGATAAATTACTCCTGAACCAATATCAATATTATGTTCCTTCCAACAACCAACCATACTCCTAAAATCGATTAATGAAATTTACAAACACATGTGGCAGTCCGTGGACTCGAACCCAGGATGCTCACACCGAAAATCAACACCTTATACATCGCACCACGAAATATTCCATCACTGTTGTAGATAGTAAACTGTAGGAATATTCCATCACTGTTGTAGATAGTAAACTGTAGGAATATTCCATCACTGTTGTAGATAGTAAACTGTAGGAATATTCCATCACTGTTGTAGATAGTAACTGTAGGAATATTCCATCACTGTTGTAGATAGTAAACTGTAGGAATATTCCATCACTGTTGTAGATAGTAAACTGTAGGAATATTCCATCACTGTTGTAGATAGTAAACTGTAGGAATATTCCATCACTGTTGTAGATAGTACTCTGTAGGAATATTCCATCACTGTTGTAGATAGTAAACTGTAGGAATATTCCATCACTGTTGTAGATAGTAAACTGTAGGAATATTCCATCACTGTTGTAGATAGTACACTGTAGGAATATTCCATCACTGTTGTAGATAGTAAACTGTAGGAATATTCCATCACTGTTGTAGATAGTAAACTGTAGGAATATTCCATCACTGTTGTAGATAGTAAACTGTAGGAATATTCCATCACTGTTGTAGATAGTAAACTGTAGGAATATTCCATCACTGTTGTAGATAGTACACTGTAGGAATATTCCATGACTGTTGTAGATAGTAAACTGTAGGAATATTCCATCACTGTTGTAGATAGTAAACTGTAGGAATATTCCATCACTGTTGTAGATAGTACACTGTAGGAATATTCCATCACTGTTGTAGATAGTAAACTGTAGGAATATTCCATCACTGTTGTAGATAGTACACTGTAGGAATATTCCATCACTGTTGTAGATAGTAAACTGTAGGAATATTCCATCACTGTTGTAGATAGTAAACTGTAGGAATATTCCCTCACTGTTGTAGATAGTAAACTGTAGGAATATTCCATCACTGTTGTAGATAGTACACTGTAGGAATATTCCATCACTGTTGTAGATAGTACACTGTAGGAATATTCCATCACTGTTGTAGATAGTAAACTGTAGGAATATTCCATCACTGTTGTAGATAGTAAACTGTAGGAATATTCCATCACTGTTGTAGATAGTACACTGTAGGAATATTCCATCACTGTTGTAGATAGTAAACTGTAGGAATATTCCATCACTGTTGTAGATAGTAAACTGTAGGAATATTCCATCACTGTTGTAGATAGTAAACTGTAGGAATATTCCATCACTGTTGTAGATAGTAAACTGTAGGAATATTCCATCACTGTTGTAGATAGTACACTGTAGGAATATTCCATCACTGTTGTAGATAGTAAACTGTAGGAATATTCCATCACTGTTGTAGATAGTAAACTGTAGGAATATTCCATCACTGTTGTAGATAGTACACTGTAGGAATATTCCATCACTGTTGTAGATAGTAAACTGTAGGAATATTCCATCACTGTTGTAGATAGTACACTGTAGGAATATTCCATCACTGTTGTAGATAGTAAACTGTAGGAATATTCCATCACTGTTGTAGATAGTACACTGTAGGAATATTCCATCACTGTTGTAGATAGTAAACTGTAGGAATATTCCATCACTGTTGTAGATAGTACACTGTAGGAATATTCCATCACTGTTGTAGATAGTAAACTGTAGGAATATTCCATCACTGTTGTAGATAGTAAACTGTAGGAATGGTTATATAAACACCATATGATGATGGACCTATATTATAACAACGTATCGCTTAGCCTTAGTGCTATATATACACCCTAAGTGTCCTGTTGGACAGTCAAAAGCATAAATAGTGACGTATAAATGCTTATGACTGAACCATTTGACTTTAAGAAACTGTAAAGCAAGTCATAATAAAGGGACATCTTCATATGGTATTATTCTGTCCATCACTCTTGTATAACTGGCCACCGATTATGACTCTCTGTTCACAAAAATTCCACTGCTGTTTTGAATTACTTATTTTTGTGTGGGATTGTTATCATGTTCAAATACTTAAATTTAATTAATCAACCTGTGTATTTGATTTTTATATTTATTTCATCCTAGAATTGCGAGTCCAAATCACATATTCGCTAGTAGAATTCTAAGGTAAATCAGATAATATAATTATGAGATATACCTTCCATAATCTTCTGAAGTTCTGAACAATTTATCAAACATTCTTGTGTGTTGTTTGTCATATATATTAAAATTAGACAAATGTGTATGGAGAGGTGGAGGGGATGTTTTTTGCATATATAACATATCTTCTCCCTCTCTTAACCTACTGTACGTATACTGAAACGCCCCCCCCCCCCCCTCTCTCTCTCTCGCACTCTCTCTCTCTCTCTCTCTCTCTCTCTCTCTATATATATATATATATATATATATATATATATATATATATATATCTATCCATCTATCTATCTATCTATCTATCTCTCTCTCTCTCTCTCTGTCTCTTTCTCTCTCTCTCTCTCTCTCTCTCTCTCTCTCTCTCTCTCTCTCTCTCTCTCTCTCTCTCTCTCAGGTAAAGCTATAAACACAATAATAAACGTCTTCCTCAACATATACACATTTCACTACTGTATGGTGTTCAGGTGTAAAGGTCAGGTACTAGAATTTACGATTTTCTAGATTTTAAACTCATTTCTCTTCCAAAATATTTATGTTTAGTTTCTGTAAGAATGAGTCGGAGGGTTTATTGAAATAGCCTTTACTCGTTCCATATGTAGAAGCCTTTCCTAAGTTACTAAATATTGTCTCTTGTCAACCAGAATATTTGTATAATTTCGACATAGTAACTGCCCAACAACTGAGTGGCCATGCCCAAAGCAGCCATAACTGCCTTGGGGTAAGATTAACTTGGAATAGGTTTAGTTTGCTTTAGTTTGGTTTGTTTAGCCTGTTTTATTTATTGCTAAGGTATTGTATGGTAGTATAGGTGTTATCGTTGTCTTGTGGCGTGCTTCATACAAAAAGGATTCGGGTTAGGAACTACAACTATTTTGAGCTGTGGCCATCTTTATTTGTGGCCGTTTTTGTTTTGACTGATTTACTGTGGCAGTTTAGGCTGTGGCCGTATTGGTTTCAGTAGTTTTGGAAGCAGTCGTATTGATGGTGGCCGTTTTTTATTAAACCACAAGTTATAGTTAAGGAGTTGACCTCAACAGATAGTAAAAGTGAGAACATGTAGAGTTACTGACAAATTTTCGCGAGCTCTTGCGATATTCTGTAAGTAAATATATCCATTTAGATTGATGGTCAGATCAAATCAGGTATATATTTATACATGTTTATTATGTGTATATTATTATATAGCTAATTTGATCTGAACATCAATCTAAATGGATATAGTTACATAAACACCATTGCAAGAGCTCACAAACATTTGTCAGTAGCTGTGCATATTGAAATATCGGGAAGCAGAGCAAGACAGTATGTGGAGAATGTACAATGCAAGGTGAATATATATATATATATATATATATATATATATATATATATATATATATATATATATATATATATATATATATACATATATATATATTATATATATATATATTTTTTTTCTTTCTTCTATATTCCAACTACTCCCTCTCGGGCATAGGCTGAGAGCCTGTATATATATATATATATATATATATATATATATTCTGACATACGGAGCCCTGTATGTTAATTTAACCCTTATTTAGCGGGGTCGGACTTAAGTCTGATACGAGAAAATTAGACTAAATGGCGGGGTCGGACTTAAGTCCGTGGGCGTATTCCCGCCCTAATTTAGGTGGAAAGCGAAACTTGGTGGTCATGCGGTGTACTACAAGGGCCCACCCACACATCCCCACTGTGTGACCGTAACTAAGTGACCCTCAAGCAGCCATAATGGAAGGTCAATATTTGCCCGTGTTCGATTCGGTGGCCGCCATCCCTAGTGCGTCGCGCCACCCTACTAACCACGCCCGGCTTACCACCCAGGAACTAGATATCATGCTGAACTCTTCAGAACTTTCTAATAAGCTGTTGGATGAAACCGTCGAAGGTCCGGGTGAGAGTTTTGGTAGTGTGAATGACTCGGAAGACGAAAATAACCCGATCATAGGCTTTCACCTCAAGCATAATTTGCGTGGGGTGGATGTTGTGGTTGATATTGGACAGACCCTTGAGCAAATTGGAGACGTTCCTGACGAAGAACATACTGGTGTGGGTGTTGGTAAGTACAATTTATATTTTATAATTGCTTGAAAATGTGATTGCAAGCATTTTATCACCTTACGAGCGGCTGGTGGAATATTTCACTGTGCCGCCCAGCGGGGTTTTTTTTTTACCCTAAATGGGGTTGTTCCGTGCTCTTTTCCATGCATAAACAAGACCCAGAGCGTAATACAAGTATGTATCCTGAAAGTGCGTAAATTGAGCTTTCCAATGACACCCGAACCATCCTTTTACGATCACTGGTTGTCTTTCAACGATCGTAAAACACGAGTGCAAAAACCCTAAAATACGGTAATTTCCTTATATAATTCCCTGTGTGGCGAGCGGTCTGAGGTAATATATGCTCCTAATCACCGCTCCGCTCTCTCTCAGAGCACATTACGTCCTCAAAATTGCACTCTACAAAAAATTTCCTTTGCATTTTATAGCGTATTATTTGCAGGCGTTCGTTAAATTTCTTACGGTAATACAAACAACGAAAGATTGAATATTTGTGCTTGGCATTATATGATTGTGGAGAACAGATGTAGACCTACCGTATATATTATGTTTTCATATATAGTACAAAGTACAAAGTACAAAGGAGTACAAAGGAGTACAAAGGAAATCAAGCAACAACAGGTCTAGTGACCCTTCTAGGTTGCTTGTCCTCCAAAACACTGAGGATCAAGTGTCCAAACAGTGGTTTAGAGTGGGTAAGTGAACATTGGAAAGGGAACTACTGCCCTGCCACTAACGTGGCAGGACTAGGAAGTTAGTAGGGGACATATGGGTTAGTAACTGAGGGGAGGATAAAGTTATTCATTTACAAACGCAGTCAGTCGCGGGTTTGATGCGAGATATTTGTCTAGGCGGAATTTAAATGAATCAACGGTGCTGCAGTCTATAACGTCTCGGGGAAGCCCATTCCACAAGTTGACAACTCGATTGAAGAAGAAATTCTTAGATTCGTGCGAGTTAAAGATTTACCAATAATTTTGCAACCGTTTCCCCGCGTGTAATTAGATTGGTCGATAGTGAAGTACTTACTACAGTTCATATTGTCGATGCCTTTGATGATTTTGAACACTTGAATTAAGTCGCCTCTTAATCTGCGCTGGGTTAAAGGAAATAGATTTAATTCTCTAAGACGCTCTTCGTATGGTTTGTTCTTTAGGCTAGGTATCATTTTGGTAACTCTACGTTGAACTCGTTCTAGCTTGTTTATCCTATATACCAGGATTGAACGCAGTATTCCAGAAGAGGGCGGACTAAGGTATTGTAAAGGGTTAGGATAACTTCTTTGGATTTATGCTCAAATGACCTGCCTATAAAGCCAATTATTTTGTCAATATATGATATGCCAATATATGATACATGTGTAACATTTTTATATTATCACGACTCTCTCTCTCTCTGTCTCACTCTCTTTGTTTGTACTCCTTTGTACTCTCTTTGTCTGATGTAGGCCAGGGCACGCCCCTAACTAATCTCTTCCCTCCCAGGGGAAATCACACCTAGCAGATGTTTTTGACCTCCCCTCTCTCTCTGTCTGTCTCTTCCTCTCTGGGTCTACCTATACTGCATGTGACATTGAAATTGCTTGAGAGTTTGATTGCAAGCATTTTATAGCGTATAATTTGCAGGCATTCGGTAAATTTCTCACGATAACCAGGGTGTATGGTACATTTCTCACAATAATACAAGCAACAACGAAGCTTGGCGAAGATTGTGGTCTACAATATACCTTTTTATAATTGCATGTGACCTTGTAATTGCTTGAAAGTTTGATTGCAAGCATTTTATAGCGTATTATTTACAGGCGTTCGGTAAATTTCTCACGATAACCAGGGTGTATGGTACATTTGTCACGATAATACAAGCAACAACGAAGCTTGGCGAAGATTGTGGTCTACAATATACCTTTTTATAATTGCATGTGACCTTGTAATTGCATGAAAGTTTGATTGCAAGCATTTTATAGCGTATTATTTTCAGGCGTTCAATAAATTTGATAAATATATCAAAATAAGTCCTGTGGGACTATGAAATAGCTATTATTGGACAAGGAAAATATTTGTTCATCCCTCCACTGGAACATCAACAACAATGTCAACAACGTATCGCCGTCGGCAATCGTAAGATTCAGAGTCGTAAAGATTCCAGGACGAGCTCAATAGAAAATTAATGAATGAAATGAATGAGTGTGCAGTACTGCCAATACGTATAGCGACTTCCGCTAGATCTAGAGACCTTTACTTCGATCTAGCAGCAATGACTTACACTAGCGGTTTTGTTTTGAAATTTCAGAACAATTTCGAAGTGATATTATATGGATTTTTTGCCAATTCATATTTCTAGTGGTATTATCATGTCTTATACATCTAACAATATATGCTAGCGGATTTAACTTCAATTGGTAACCCTCCCGCTCGAGTCGGCTCCAAGAAAATTGATAATGGTGGCACTTTAGTAAACAGGTGATAAACAAACCCGCATGCGGATCGGTTTGGTGTATCGGTATTATGGTAAGTTGGCTACATACTATTGTTTATACGATATAGTAAGTAATGATAAGTAAATTATTATATATTATATATAAAACAAAAACAAAATTCCTGCAAAGCAAGCGAAACAGAGAGAGAGAGAGAGAATGTAGAAACTGAACTGAAGAAAGAGTGAAAAAGATATAATAATACAGAAATATTACAAGCAAATAAATGAAATAAGAGGGATTAGTTAGAGAAAATAATGAGAAATACATAATACGGATGAGGAAGAGGGAAAGCGAGCGAGCCAGAGAGAGAGAGAGAGACAGGAGGAGTGGGAGAGATTAGAGAAAATAGAGAGATTGCAAGCATTTTATAGCGTATTACTTGCAGGCGTTCAGTAAATTTCTTACGGTAATACAAACAATGAAAGATTGAATATTTGTGCTTGGCATTATATGATTGTGGGGAACAGATGTAGGCCTACCGTAAATATTATTTTTTCATATACAGTATATATGATACATATGTAACATTGTTATATTATCACGACACTCTCTCTCTCTCTTGTCTCTTCCTCTCTGGGTTTACCTATTGCCTACATTTATAATTGCATGTGACCTTGAAATTGCTTGAGAGTTTGATTGCAAGCATTTTATAGCGTATTATTTGCAGGCGTTCAGTAAATTTCTTACGGTAATACAAACAACGAAAGATTGAATATTTGTGCTGCACATCCCTCATACGAAATACCACTCCCACCGTATAGAGAGAATACAGAAACTGAACTGAAGAAAGAGTGAAAAAGATATAATAATACAGAAATATTACAAGCAAATAAATGAAATAGGGATTAGTTAGCGAAAATAATAATGAGAAATACATATACGGATGAGGAAGAGAGAAAGGGAGCACAAGAGAGGGAAAGCGAGCGAGCCAGAGAGACAGACAGGAGGAGTGAGAGAGATTAGAGAAAATAATAATGAGAATTACATATACGGATGAGGAAGAGAGAGAGAGACAGAGCGCGCGAGAGAGGGAAAGCGAGCAAGCCAGAGAGAGAGAGAGACAGACAGACAGACAGACAGAAGTGAGAGAGAGAGAGAGAGAAAGAAAGAGAGAGAGAGAGAGAGAGAGAGAAACAGAAATAAGGAGAAATAAGAGAAAAATAAGACCGATTACTGAAGGAATAGTAGACGCGCGAGAGGCCGAAGTCAGGCCAAAGCGAACGAAACCGAACGCGCCCGGGAAATAGACCAAAAAGTACCTCCTCTTCCTCACCTCTTTCCACCCTACACACTCATTCATAACATCCATTCATAGACTTATATGGGGAGACAAAGAGTTGCTCTTTCCAAAAATGATCGTTTCGTTCGCATTGGAGCCATAGTAACGGCACTAGGGCGAGTGAAATTGAGCGAATATTTCGGGATTATGCCCGCTGAGCGGTACTGTGTAAAATACCCTACCACCCGCTAAATAAGGGTTAAGAGTTAGAATTAGAGTTGAAGGAGTGTCAAACTACCCAAGCGGCGAAGCAGACTAGCGAGCGAACTAGCGAGTGGGAAACCAGCTCGTCCGCATACCAGCAAACAAGCCTTCACACCTGCGTGCGTCATAGGGGACCCTGCAAACTACTTCGATGACCCGACGCTATGACGTATGATCGACGCCAGGAGACTCCATTGGACCACGCAACTCGAGGAGCTGTGATTGGAGCGGGCACTACCCCCCCGCCTCCTGATTCGTTCCTACACAATCATTGTTCAGTATATAAGACCCGAGTTGTGGGCATTCAAATCAGTCTCATTTGGAGTTGGGGAAGATGAACTTGCAGCTGGAGGAAGATGGGGTGAAGTATTATAATGGGTTTGTGACTGTCAGTCAGATTATATAAGTGTGTTAAGTGTGTTCGGTGTAAACACTTACGTTATGTTGGGTAGTGAGATATGTGATTGGGAATTAACGTTAACGCTACTATTATGTACGTATCTATTTGATTGGGAATTAACGTTAACGCTATTATTATGTACTTAACTATTTTAGTTGACTAACTTGTGGACTAAAGCAACTCTTTAAGTAATTGGGTTATGATGAAAGTAATACTATTGTTTTATATTAATACTTACGAGTTCTTTCATTTTCTTTTAATTCAGCTTACATTGCGTAACGGTGCTTAGTACGGTGATGCTATTGTCTCTTATTAGTAATATCGCCTTAGACTAACATGGCTGTGTTAATATTACTTCTAGTGATTTCCTAAGCTGAAGACAATTCTTTTAGCTTCAAAATATTATTTTTGCTTTTCATATTATTTGAGTGAGACCTGAATCGAATCTATGAAGCGATCCTGTAACTTAATTTACTCATAATCAAACCTCAATGTTACGTGGTTAAGAAATACATTTAACTAATTATTAAATATATATCTAGCTTTTTATGTGACTTTGATATTACTCCTGATGATAATAATAATATAATACTATTAACGTAAGACAAGAACCAAAAATAATAACTACATTAAATATAAATAAAAGGACATAAGAAAACTAGCTATTCATTTCAAGAAGGGTAAGAGACAGAAATATTCTTACCTTAATATTTATCTTTCAAGACTTTTTATAGAATTAATAGTCCTTCTTTAGATATAACTTCTTCGGTTCATAACCATAGCCTACTAAGCTTCGGTTAAATAATAATTCTTTATAAATACTACATGACTTTAATTAGTTTCAGTATTTTTCATAATTAAAGAGTATCAGTCCATAAAGGATACCAAGTCCTAAGATCCAAAAGGAAAGGAAGCAACAACAGGAAATAATTTTATTAGATTTTACTTTTGTTTTGCCTTCAGCTGACTGATACCTTAATATATATCTCCGTGCTATCTAGATTCATCAAGTTAACCACTTGAGGATCAAGATACGTAACAGAAGAGTGGCGACCTCGCCAGGATTCGTTTCATACAGTTTCACTCAGTTTCATTACCGTTTCACTACTTAAAAATCAAATATTAATCATGCCTCAACTAATTAATGACGAAGATGCTCGAGTTTTCATAGAATCAGAACCCACAGCCCCTGATATTGACTGTCTGTCAAAATCCGAACTGAAAGTGCTTGCCTCACATCTCCAGTTAACTGTCTCAAACATATCTAAAGTAGAGGTGGCTCAGACCATAAAAACCCACCTGTTCCCTGTAGAAGGCGGGGAGGGAGACGGAGCAGTTGGTGGGATCCCTAGTAAACCTAGCCAACTTGATGAACAATTGCCACCTGGTTTTACCATTGATCAATTATTCGAACTAGAACAAAGCAGAGCAACGACCGAACAAGCCGGACTAAATATAGAACTAGCCAGAATAAATGCCGAACAAGCCAGAGCAAATATCGAAGAAGCCAGGATAAAGACCGAACATTATCAATATCAATATCAAACGGCTCAACTAAATGTCAATACAAATGCTCCTGTAATTGCTCCCCCTCTGGGATTGACTATGACTAGTGTCATTCCACCTTTCACTGAGTATAATGTGCAGGATTTCTTTGTTTTGTTTGAGGAAGTTGCTGGAGGTATGAAGTGGACAAGAGATCAATGGCCTTTTATGTTGCAAACCATTTTGACAGGGCAGGCTCGAGCCACGTATTTGTCAGAAGTAGCAGAAGTTAGGCAGGATTATGACAATCTCAAAGAAGCTATCCTAAAAACCTATCAATTGCAGCCTGAGGCTTACAGGCAATCTTTCCGTAAAAACCAGAAGAAAGTAGAAGAAACCCATAAGGTATTTGCCAGGACCATGACTAAAACTTTCAATCATTGGGTCAAGAGTAAGAAAGTCACAAGCTACAACGATCTGAAGGAGTTGGTCCTGTTTGAAAATTTCCTATGGAAAATTGATTCTTCTGTAGCCTATCATTTAAAGGGGAAAAAGGTAGATTGTCTTGCCGACGCCGCTGACATGGCTGACACATACGTACTCAACAACAAATTTCGTGGAAAGAAGCCCTACGATTATTCTAGTTCTAATTTTAAGTATCCCAATCACAAATCTGACAGACCCAGTCACAAGCCTATAACGTCTTCCCCAGCTAGCCAAAATAGAATTGTTCCCCCAACTAAAAATGCGACTCAGGGCAATGGTAACAGAGGTGGGCCCCAAAGTAATAGTAATGCTCAAAGAGGGAACATTCCCGTATCCCCTAAAGTATATACTTTTTGTGGCAAGAGAGGCCACCTAGCTTATCAGTGCTGGGCTAAGGAGAGAACCGAGAGATCGGAGCAGACAGTTGCCGCCGTATCTCAAACTCCATATGTTCCCTTACTGCAGGACTCCCGACAGAAGGAGTACCTAGCACCAAAAGTTCC
Source organism: Paralithodes platypus (assembly GCA_032716605.1). NCBI lineage: Eukaryota > Metazoa > Arthropoda > Malacostraca > Decapoda > Lithodidae > Paralithodes > Paralithodes platypus. Next base: position 20,555,480 of record CM064505.1, read on the forward strand.
TTTAATACAGGACTCCCGACCGAAGGAGTACCTAGCAGCTAACGTAAATCATCTAGACAGGGGTGTAGTAGCATGTGTGGTGCAACCCACTACGGTTAAGCCAATAATAATTTCACCATCAGTGCAGGACAGTTACCGTCCCTTTATTTCATCTGGCAACGTGAGATTAAATGGTTGTATGCATGAGGTAAAAATTCTGAGAGACACAGGTTCTACTAGCACCCTCATGGTGAATCCTTACACTGAGTGCCCACCTGGCGAACCAGTTGTAATGAGAGGTGCTGGAGGCCAATTTTATGCACACTTGGTAAAAGGCGAAATTGAATGTGAGTTACTACAGGGTGAGGCCACCATAGCTTTGTGTAGGTCCCAATATATCCCTGTGCCTGGGGTAACACTCCTTTTGGGGAATGATGTAGCAGGTGAGAAGGTCCGACCAGACCCCATTTCGTCACTTTCCCCTGTTAACGAGCTACTAACCGGTGAGCTCGAAAAAGAGTTGCCAACAGTTTTCCCTGTGTGTGCTGTCACACGTTCAATGTCTCAAGTAGCAGTTCCCTCAGACAGAAATGTACCGAATGTAAGAGTTGATGAAAGGGATGATGAGAGTGTGAATGACGCTCCAACTGTGCCTGATGATGTGACTAAGGTGGATTTATCTGACACCTTTATGGCTCATCTTGACCCTAACGATGACCATGAAACCCCTCCAAATTGTCCTAGTGGCCTGGTAGAGCTACAGAGAGATGATAGTGAATGCAAGGAGTTAGCTGCCAGGTCCGTGAGTGAAGAGGAATGTGAGAAGGAGGGTGGTGAATGTTTCTACCTCAAAGGAGGAGTATTGTGGCGTAGATGGAGACAGCCACACAGACCAATCGATTACGGGGCTTGGGACGTCCATCAAGTAGTAGTCCCCAAACCTTGTCGTAGAGATATCATGGAAATGGCACATTGTATACCATTGGCAGGACACCTAGGTGTGAGAAAAACTCTAGACAGAATCAGAGCCCACTTTTACTGGCCAGGAATGCGTGCAGATGTAGTGGAGTGTTGTAGAGTGTGTCACACTTGCCAGATGACAGGAAAACCCAATCAGAAGGTGCCTGTACATCCTCTGGTGCCCTTGCCCGTTTTCGAGAATCCTTTTACTCGGGTGGTAGTGGACATTGTAGGCCCATTGCCTAAGACTTCCCAAGGTAACAATTATTTATTAACTATTATGGACATGGCAACTCGCTACCCAGAGGCTATACCCTTAAGGACTACCTCTGCTCCAAACTGTCATCAAGGAACTGCTCAAATTCTTCAACCAGAATGGGTTTCCCCCATGAGGTGCAAAGTGATCAAGGAACTAATTTTACCTCTAACATTTTTCAGCAGTCCCTGAAGGAGTTGGGTATCGAGCATGTTAAGTCTAGCACCTACCACCCAGAGAGTCAAGGGGTTCTCGAACGATATCATCAGACATTAAAGGGAATGTTACGTAAGTATTGTACAGAGACAGGAGTTGAGTGGGATAAGGGGGTACCTTTTCTTTTATTTGCTACTCGTGAGGTTCCAACTGAATCCCTGGGTATTTCCCCTAATGAGCTAGTTTTCGGTCACCAGGTAAGAGGTCCTTTGCAACTATTGCAGGATAGCCTAGTTGGCCAGGAGGGGAACCAAAACCTCCTCAAGTATGTTTCAGATTTCAAAACCCGGCTGATCTCCTCATGTGAGTTTGCCGCTCAAAACTTGACAGTGGCTAAAAGCTCCATGAAGAAATGGTATGACAGAAAAGCCCGTGAGAGGGAGTTTCAGCCCGGTGATGAGGTTTTGGTCCTGCTCCCCCTTTTTTGGCCAACCTTTATCTGCCAAGTTCAGGGGTCCATATAAGATCATTCGGAGGGTGAGCATTACCGATTATCTAGTAACTACCCCAGACAGGAGAAAGCCCACGCAAGTATTCCATATAAATATGTTGAAACCCTACCATAGGTCCCCTGATTCCTCTCCTCCAGATTCTCCCACTGTGGCAGTGAATGTCAGGACCTGTGGACAGCCTGGTGCGGACGAAGTCTTCAGTTCTCTTACTGACCCGCAACAGACTGTTCCAGAGCCTGAAGGTAACCATGCAGACTTTGACTTGTCATGTAGCCTATCCAACTTTCAGTATAATTCAGTGGCTTGGGGGGAATTACCATCTAAACTATGTCATCTTCCCTCTGATCAAGCGAACCAACTAATCTCTGTTTTATCTCAGTCTCCCAGTGTGCTCCGTGATACTCCAGGGCTCACTTCTTTGGCCGTGCACGACATCGACGTAGGGGATGCAACTCCCATTAAACTATCCCCCTACCGTGTCTCACCACAACGCAGGAGTATACTGCAGGTCGAGCTTGACTTCATGTTTTCAAACCAGCTGATCACAAGGGCCTTAAGCCAGTGGAGTAGTCCGGTCATACTTGTGCCAAAGCCAGACGGGAGCCATAGGTTATGTATGGACTATAGGCTAGTTAATGCTGTGACAAAGAACGATACCTACCCACTGCCACGGATCAAAGATAACATTTGCCGGGTTGGCCTCATACCACAGATAAACTTAATGAGAGGATTTTGGCAATTAGCTCTCCCTTGTAGCGAGGTAAATATCATGCTTTAGTAGTGCGCTGTAAAGCCTTCAGCTGTGAGATGCCTTTCAGTTCGAATAACGCTCCAGCTACGTTCCGGCTATGTTCTGATGTGGTACCTGGAGACGTTGCCTACTTTGGGTGATATCCTTATTATATCCTCTTTATAATCTTGCTGTTGCCAATCTGGTGGTGAATATATTTATGTATTATGTTTAATATTATGTACTATACTCCTTAAACTCTTTTCTAGGGGGGAGGTCTGACATACGGAGCCCTGTATGTTAATTTAAGAGTTAGAATTAGAGTTGAAGGAGTGTCAAACTACCCCAGCGGCGAAGCAGACTAGCGAGCGAACTAGCGAGTGGGAAACCAGCTCGTCCGCATACCAGCAAACAAGCCTTCACACCTGCGTGCGTCATAGGGGACCCTGCAAACTACTTCGATGACCCGACGCTATGACGTATGATCGACGCCAGGAGACTCCATTGGACCACGCAACTCGAGGAGCTGTGATTGGAGCGGGCACTACCCCCCGCCTCCTGATTCGTTCCTACACAATCATTGTTCAGTATATAAGACCCGAGTTGTGGGCATTCAAATCAGTCTCATTTGGAGTTGGGAAGGTGAACTTGCAGCTGGAGGAAGACGGGGTGAAGTATTATAATGGGTTTGTGACTGTCAGTCAGATTATATTATGTGTGTTAAGTGTGTTCGGTGTAAACACTTACGTTATGTTGGGTAGTGAGATATGTGATTGGGAATTAACGTTAACGCTACTATTATGTGCTTAACTATTTGATTGCGAATTAACGTTGAACGCTACTATTATGTACGTAACTATTTGATTGGGAATTAACGTTAACGCTATTATTATGTACTTAACTATTTTAGTTGACTAACTTGTGGACTAAAGCAACTCTTTAAGTAATTGGGTTATGATGAAAGTAATACTATTGTTTTATATTAATACTTACGAGTTCTTTCATTTTCTTTTAATTCAGCTTACATTGCTTAACGGTGCTTAGTACGGTGATGCTATTGTCTCATATTAGTAATATCGCCTTAGACTAACATGGCTGTGTTAATATTACTTCCAGTGATTTCCTAAGCTGAAGACAATTCTTTTAGCTTCAAAATATTATTTTTGCTTTTCATATTATTTGAGTGAGACCTGAATCGAATCTATGAAGCGATCCTGTATCTTAATTTACTCATAATCAAACCTCAATGTTACGTGGTTAAGAAATACATTTAACTAATTATTAAATATATATATAACTTTGTATGTGATTTTGATATTACTCCTGATGATAATAATAATATAATACTATTAACGCAAGACAAGAACCAAGAATAATAACTACATTAAATATAAATAAAAGGACATAAGAAAACTAGCTATTCATTTCAAAAAGGGTAAGAGACTTTTTATAGAATTAATAGTCCTTCTTTAGATATAACTTCTTTGGTTCATAACCATAGCCTACTAAGCTTCGGTTAAATAATAATTCTTTATAAATACTACATGACTTTAATTAGTTTCAGTATTTTTCATAATTAAAGAGTATCAGTCAATAAAGGATACCAAGTCCTAAGATCCAAAAGGATAGGAAGCAACAACAGGAAATAATTTTATTAGATTATACTTTTGTTTTGCCTTCAGCTGACTGATACCTTAATATATATCTCTGTGCTATCTAGATTCATCAAGTTAACCACTTGAGGATCAAGATACGTAACAATATATTATATATATATATATATCTCTCTCGTACAACAAATACTATTATATACACTATCATATATGAATGAATAAATATTGTATAGGAATCCATATTTAAGGAAGGGTTCGCTTTAAGATTAATGGTGGTTACACTGGAGAAAGACAAATGGATAGTCCTGCAGTCCACAGTTACTGGTACCGTTCAGTCAACCCAAGTCCAGAGTGATTGTTGGATTATGTTACATGAAAATCCAGTGCTCCAGCCCTCACTTTCTTCCATATTGTCCATGACTCATCATAAGGAACACCCTTAGCTAGATAAATAATCGAGCTACTTTTTTGTTTCCTTTAGTTTCCCCGAGATCCCGAATTCACCTTCAAGACATTTTAAGAATCAAGAGGAGAGGTACATTCTCCTCTTTCAGTAACCCACACAATCCCACAACGCCTTACTAAACTGAATATATATGTTAACGGATAAGTCGGAATATAATGAAGAACAAATCCTGGTATACCGGTTAGGGTTAACTGTTGTTGGCATTAAGTACTACATAATGTATCTATATATTTGCCAAACTCCTTGAAACCCCCTAGGGGGTTGTCAAGTCGTCCCCAAGTAATTAATTCCGGTGGATCTAGCTACATCTATAATTCAGTACTCTCTTGATTTCAAATAATAGTTTGATTTCGGTAATCGACAATAAATTATACTGTCATCAATTTCATTTAACAGTATATCCTCTCTGACGTCATCTCTCTCTCTCTTCGCCTCCTCTCGCAGTGGGGGAAAGATAAATCTTTCGTCTCTGTATCAGTTTTCTTCCACTTTTTCTATATTTCGGGTATTAGATATAATATGTTGGAATGTGGTCCTGATCATCTCTGCTTCGTTATAGAAAGTCGGTGTGGGTAGAATGTATCTATGTATTTTTGCGTATAAAAATCACTATCTCCCTTTTTAACTTACTCTCTTTCTCTTCCTTCCCACCATCAAGCCTGTAGACTAAGAAAAGGGATAATGTTTATCGTTGATGAACCCTATTTAGTCCATCAGCTGAATGTAAGGAAACAATTGGGTTTTGTATAGAATCTTGGCAACAGGGTTCAATTACCTCCAGTTGTCCATAAATAGAGCAGGACAAATTGTTGTTGCAATGTGTTCCTGTTTGGTCCTAGAGTGCCATTTTTCACTATAACATCAATGAAGACCGTGACCATTACAAGAAAAACCACTACCGCGTAAAATTATTTTATTTTACAAACCCAGCATATGCCCCCGTCAAAATTATCAGTATGAACCAACTCCTGCAATGCTGTAATGTTTCATATGAAAACAAGTCAATATATGAAGAGTGTCGATCTGTCACTGCTATTTAAGCGCATTTTGTGGCATAGAACCACTAAACTATAAATATTTTTCACCTCCCAAAAGCTGCATAATGAGTCCATAAAATTGTTCTTATGTACTCGTACATGTCTGAAAGTTTCAATATGTGGCTGTGCA
>CM064505.1:20561418-20613918 GCA_032716605.1 Paralithodes platypus
CAGGCTCGCTATCGCTCGCCAGGAAAAAAATCGACACCTAAATGAAACGAAAAGTCTTCATATTGACAAAGAAATGGGCAAGAGGTATTGAAATCGCCAAACTAATGGGGCGAACGTCTTAAAATATGAACACTAATGGGGCTAAGCATGAGGGAGAAGGGGAGGAGGGGAAGAAAACTCGACCATTCCTTCCCATCTACCCAGTTACCTCGCCAATTCCCCCCCCCCCCCTCCTTTCTACCCGTGGCAATTTCCCTCTTAATTCCTCCCTCACTTCCTGTTTTTCTCTCTCTCCCTCTCTCTCTCTCTCTCTTTTTTTTCTCTCTCTCTCTCTCTCTCTCTCTCTCTCTCTCTCTCTCTCTCTCTCTCTCTCTCTCTCTCCTATCGTCCAATTAGCTTAACCTCAGTTATATGTAAAATACTAGAAACACTCATAAGAGACAGACTCGTAAATCACTTAGAGGAAAATACCATACTTAAAGATACTCAACACGGCTTTCGTAACAAACGTTCCTGCTTAACAAATCTCTTAGATTTTTCCACGATATCCTAAACCTCTATGATGAGAGTAAAGCTGTAGATATTATATACCTTGATTTTCAAAAGGGCTTCGATAAAGTTCCCACAAACATTTACTGTTAAAACTAAAAGCGCATGGAATACAAGACGGTGTATTGAAATGGATAGAAACTTGGCTAAGAGAGAGAAACCAACGAGTAGTCATAAACGGTAAGGCATCTAAATGGACCAATGTAAGTAGCGGGATGCCCCAGAAATCAGTACTAGGACCAATTTTCTTTCTAATTTCATCAACGACATTGATGAGGCTCTCACCTGTACAATTTCAAAGTTTGCTGACCATACAAAAATTGCAAATAGCGTACTCTCAAAAGACCAAGTTGACGATATGCAACACAATCTAGATAAGTTGTCATGTTGGGCCAAAATTTGGCAAATGTGTTTCAATGCGGATAAATGTAAAGTACTACATATCGGATACCGAAATGAGAAAGCTAACTATTCAATGAATGGCACTCGGCTTAAGAGTGTAGACAGAGAAACCGATCTGGGGGTAACAATATCGAGTAACCTAAAACCGAGTCAACAATGTTCAGAAGTTGTTAAGAAGGCAAACAAAATAATTGGCCTTATAGGAAGGTCATTTGAGCATATATCCAAAAAAAGTTATCCTAACTCTTTACAATTCCTTAGTACGCCCTCTTCTGGAATACTGCGTTCAATCCTGGTGCCCTTAATACCAAAAAGATATTGACAAAGGTAGAACGAGTTCAACGAAGAGTTACCAAAATGATATCTAGCCTAAAGAACAAACCGTACAAGGAGCGCCTTAGAGAATTCAATATATTTCCTTTTACCCAGTGCATATTAAGAGGCGACTTAATTCAACTGTTCAAAATCATCAAAGGCATCGACAATATGAACTGTAGTAAGTACCAATCTAATTACACGCAGGGAAACGGTTGCAAAATTATTGGTAAATCTTTTAACTCACACGAATACAAGAATTTTTTCTTCAATCGAGGTGTCAATTTTTGGAATGGGCTTCCCCGAGATGCTATAGACTGCAGTACCGTTGATTCTTTTAAACTTCGCGTAGACAAATATATTGCATCAGACCCGCGACTGACAGAGATTGTAAATTAATAACTTTATTTTATTCCCCCATCAGATTCATCAAGGATTATTGCGTATGTATATTACTAAGACGTTACTCTCTTTTTCCCAGATATATATGAAAGATCACTTATAACTGTGTTATGTTACTAACCCCTCTGTCCCCTACTAACTTCCTAATCCTGCCGTGGACATTAGTTCCAGGACAGTAGTTCCTTTTCCAATTTTCACTTACCCACTCTAAACCACTGTTTGGACAATTGACCCTCAGTGTTTTGGAGGACAAGCAGCCTACAGAGGTCACTAGACCTGTTGTTGCTTGATTACCCACCGCCTCCCTACCTCCCTCCCTCCTTCCCCCCTCCCCCTCCCTCTCTGTGTCTCTCTCCCCGTGCAATGTAGAGCGACAAAGTTGATACCGTCACTGAGAAATATATCATATCATGAAAGATCATAAGAAAAGATGATTGTAAGGTCAATTAACTCGGCAGCTGCGCAGCCCCTGTAGTATACACCATACCCCTGTGCGTAGGTATTTTGATTCATTCCTCACTAAAATCGTTAATTTACCATAAATATAGTTAATACTTATCCATATGCACCTATTTTATGTTTATCATGAAGATAGTAACATGTGACAACAATTAAACAAGTGGGAATAGTGTTTGGGGGGTGACAAACCACATTTTCACCTACAATGTGGTCAATGAATGGAAAAAACTGCCAAAGAAAGTGGTACAATGAAATACAATTGACACATTCAAAAGGAGTGTAAACATGCATTTTGAGGAGGTTGGAGTAATATAGGTTAAAAAAATAAAAAAAAAATAGCATAAGTGGTACTGTATACACTATTTTTTAACTTTCTTCTCTACTATGAATTTCCCAGTAGAAATGTTCTCATTCTGCAGGGGGCTTTGTTTCCCCAACTAGATTTCATGCCGACCAAAGGTCGGAGGGAGTGGTGGGTGGGGAGAGAGCTTTGTGTTTTGCTATCCTTACCTTCCAATTTGTGGCAAATTCTATGTTAGCATTAAGGTTGAACTGCCTAGTAAGGGCCGCATGGTTTTTTGTATCTATGTAACTCTATGTTACTCTCTCATACACATACACACGCAAGATGGCAATACTAACTACCTTGGTCTCTCTCTCTCTCTCTCTCTCTCATAACTTACATCTACGAGTATTTCCAACATCAACCCTCTAATCTCACACTCACTCACTCTCACACGCTCACACACTCTCTCTCTCTCTCTCTCTCACTCAGATCCTGTTTCTCACCCCGTTTCCAGCTCCTCAATGTCATCTTCCGTTCTCATTTCCGGTTGACTATGTCTTTCAAATGTGGGAGAGAAATGAGAGAGAGGGGAAAAGTGAGAGAGAGAGAAAAAAGAGATAGGGAGGAGGAGGAGGAAAGAGGAAATTGGCGGTGGAAGAAAAGGGTGAAGGAAACAAAGAAAGAGAGAGAGAGAGAGAGAGAGAGAGAGAGAGAGAGAGAGAGAGAGAGAGAGAGAGAGAGAGAGTGAGAGTGAGTGCGAGTGGGTGTGTTGACCAAACTATCTCTAAACTACTTTTTTATTCCGGAACCCGGTTAACATAGTGTTAGTAGTAGTACAAAGGAGTACAGAGGAGTACAAAGGAAATCAAGCAACTACAGGTCTAGTGACCCTTCTAGGCTGCTTGTCCTCCAAAACACTGAGGATCAAGTGTCCAAACAGTGGTTTAGAGTGGGTAATGGAACATTGGAAAGGGAACTACTGCCCTGGAACTAATGTCCGTGGCAGGATTAGGAAGTTAGTAGGGGACAGATGGGTTAGTAACTGAGGGGGCATAAAATAAAGTAATTTATTTACAAACGCAGTCAGTTGCAGGTTTGATGCAATATATTTGTCCAGGCAAAGTTTAAATGAATCAACAGTGCTGCAGTCTATAACGTCTCGGGGAAGCCCATTCTACAAGTTGACAACTCGATTGAAGAAGAAATTCTTGGATTCGTGTGAGTTAAAAGATTTACCAATAATTTTGAAACCGTTTTCCCCTCGTGTAATTAGATTGGTCGATAGTGAAGTACTTACTACAGTTCATATTGTCGATGCCTTTGATGATTTTGAACACTTGAATTAAGTCACCTCTTAATCTGCGCTGGGTTAAAGGAAATAGATTTAATTCTCTAAGACGCTCCTCGTATGGTTTGTTCTTTAGGCTAGGTATCATTTTGGTACCTCTACGTTTAACTTAACTCGTTCTAGCTTGTCTATATCTTTTTGGTAATAAGGGCACCAGGATTGAACACAGTATTCCAGAAGAGGGCGGACTAAGGAATTGTAAAGGGTTAGGATAACGTCTTTGGATTTATACTCAAATGACCTGCCTATAAAACTAATTATTTTGTTTGCCTTCTTAACAACTTCTGAACATTGTTGACTCGCTTTAGGTTACTCGATATTGTTACTCCCAGATCGGTTTCTATCTTTACATTCTTAACCCCTAACCATCGGGGCCCGACTTAAGTCCGTATCTAAAAATCTGGACTCTGTGGCGGGGCCCGACTTAAGTCTGTGTGCAATTTTGGCGCAATATTGGCTCTGAGAGAGAGACGAGCGACGGGAGGAGCGTAGGTTACCTCATGACCGCTCACCACGGCCGCCGTGGGTCTACTGACATGTACTCCACACTACTCCACCCTCCCTCCCTCGCTACACACGTAATTATGTAACGAAATGACCGTATTTTAGCGGTTTTGCCCTTCGGTTGCACGATCATTGCAAGACAACCAGTGATCGTAGAAGGATGGTTCTGGTGTCATTGGAAAGCTCAATTAATGCCCTTTCAGGGATACATAATTGTATTATGCTCTGGCTCTTGTTTATGCATGAAAAAGAGCACGGAAACAAGGACATTTATGGTAAAACCACCCGCTGGGCGGTACATAGAAATTACCGCCTAGGCCGCTCGTTGAGTGTTAAGCTGAGTGCCATTCATCGAATAGTTTGTTTTCTCATTTTGGTTTCCGATATGTAGTACTTTACAATTTTATCGGCATTGAAACTCATTTGCCAAATTTGGGCCCAACATGACAACTTATCTAGATTGTGTTGCATATCGTCAACTTGTTCTTTTGAGAGTACGCTATTTGCAATTTGTGTATCGTCAGCAAATTTTGATATTGTACAGGTGAGACCCTCATCTATGTCGTTGATGTAAATTAGAAAGAGAATTGGTCCTAGTACCAATCCCTGCGGTACCCCGCTACTTACATTGGTAGTAGTAGTAGTAGTAGTACAAGTAGTACTAAAAGTAGTAGTAGTAGTATATTTAATTATTTGTGGGAATGGGGGATGAATGATATTGCAAAAAAAAAAAAAAATAAATAAAAAAAAATACGGTGTATATACCCGGTATATATATATATATATATATATATATATATATATATATATATATATATATATATATATATATATATATTATTTTTGGGAATGGGGGATAACTGATATTGTAAAAACGTTACTCCAGTAAAAGTAAAAGTATGCACAAGTCTAAAATATAATATCCATTCTCGAATGCTGGATATTAATCTAAGCATGTATTCATACCCCACTGCACTATGATAGCTTAATGATTAAACGAATGGAAGAGATCATTGATGGGGCCGTAACCCTTTGAGTACCAGCGACGTGTGTCATGTTTTATTCTAGCTATATGTTGACGATATTATGCAGCTTAGGAAGGATCTGTGATAGTTGAAATAGTTGGTGGAGATATACTGAAGCCTTATTATTGCTAGAGGTCCTTCCTAAGCTAAATATAATTGTCTAACAGTTGCCAGAATATCATAAAAAGAACGTCCCTGGTACTGTGTGGGTTAACCACAATGGTAAGCCTCGCTAGGAATTACTCCTGAAACTGAATAAATTCATATTATCACCAACCCACCAATTAACCCCTTCTGTACTGGATACGTCCTCTTTACTTTTATTTTCGCAACTACTGTATTATACGATTATATTCAGCTTAGGAAGGACGTCTACCAATTAGAATCTGCAGACTATATCAAATAATCCTTTTAGTTACCATATACCCTTACCAAGCTCCACAACATTGTCTAAATGTAGCTGACAAAAATAGCAAAGACGTCACCAGTGCAGAAGGGGTTAACTTACAAATAAACTATAGAGCGTTTTCTATATCTTCCGTTCTCCTTCATTGCGTCATCTGCTCGCTCTTCCGTTACCTTTCTCAAGGATCATCACCTCTAGGTCCCCACTTCTTCTGTCTTACCTCCTCCTTCTCCTCCTCTTCTTCTTTGTCTCCTCCTCTTCTTTTTCTTCTTCTTCTCCTCCTCCTCCTCTTCTTCTTCTTCTTTGTGTCCCCCTTCTTCTTCTTCTTCTTCTTTGTCATGTCATTTGCTCCTCTTCCTTTTCCTCTCTCACGTACCAACACCTCCAGGTCTTCTCTTTTTCTGCCTTACCTCCTGTTCCTCCTCCACTTCTTCTTCTCATTTTCTACTTCTTCTTCTACTTCTTCTTCTCCTTTGTCATACCATCTGCTTCTCGCCCTCTTCCTCTTTCACGGATCATCACCCATAGGACCAACTACTCTTCCTCTTTCTTCCTCCTACTCTTAATTTCTTCACCCCTCTTCTTCCTACTCTATCAGTCTTCTTTGTCGTAATGTTGTCATGTTTTCGCTCTTCGTCCCTTTCCTCTTTCACGGATCACTTCTTCTTCTTCTTGCCCTCCTTCCATTTCTTCTTTTCCTCATCAGTCTTTCTTTACTTGCAACTTTTCCTTCCTCCTTTTTAGTCTTTCTCTTCATTTTCTTGTTTATCTATCACGGTTAGTAAGGATATTCTATACATATCCCGTACACGTCTCTCTCTCTCTCTCTCTCTCAGCGGGGTGGCCCCACAGAGTCTGGACTCCATGTCTCCTTTGCCTCACTGTTTTTATAGCTACCCTAACATCGATCCTTGTACCAGTGAACCACTCTCTATATTTTCTTTGTATCTATCTCTCTCTCTCTCTCTCTCTCTCTCTCTCTCTCTCTCTCTCTCTCTCTCTCTCTCTCTCATTCTTCCTCGAGTTCATGTTTATCTACCTCCATCAGTTCTTTTCTTACTGTCTCCCCACTCCCGCCCCCCCCCTCTCCCTCTCTCTCTCTCTCTCTAAACTATAAAATTCCTGGTAGAAAATTTATCATTCTACTGAGGACCTTTTTCCCCAGCTGTATTTCATGCCGACCCTTGGTCTGAGAGGGTGGTGGGTGGGGAGAGAGCATTCTGCTTTGGTAGCCTTACTTTATACTTAGTAGCATATTTTCTTAGAATTAAGTCCGGATTGCATAAAATGGGGAGGGGGGGTCTGTGCAGTCTGTGTAACTCTCTCTCTCTCTCTCTAGCCTTCTTCTTTGCTATCCTTTTCTTCCACTTCCCCTTACTATCGGGTTTGCTATTTCTAATATAATTAAGTCGTCTGGGATCGTAAGGTCTGTGTGGCCAATGTATCCATGTAAATCCATGGCAATTTTTGTTCTCTCTTCAGCTGTCTCTCTATCACACACACACACACACACACACACACACACACACACACACACACCCACACACACACACACACACACACACACAACACACATACAAAAAAACACACACACTTTCATTTCAAAATTTGCACATTCAGCCTCGGAGGACTCAACTCACACTCATTCTCACTCTATCTGTGTCTCTCTCTATCTATCTATATATATCGTATACTCTAACATTCACTCGTATGTTCTAAAAACACTAACACTCTATATATAGTATATACTGTATACAGTATATATATATATATATATCATAGACTCCGTAAAGGGGTCTATGATATATATATACTGTACTGTATATATATATATATATATATAATGTATTTATATATATATATATATATATATATATATATATATATATGAGAGATATATATATATATATAGAGATAGAGAGAGACTTATATATATATATATCTATATATATATATATATATAATTATAGAGAGAGAGAGAGAGAGAGAGAGAGAGAGAGAGAGAGAGAGATGTATCAATGTACTGGTGTGCTAATTCCACACCCTTCTATCTAGAACCAATGGGCAACTGAGTATATTTTAATTAATTTAAAAAAATAATTATAGTGAAATATAGTTAACTATAGTGAACAAGGATGTATATTTCCATAGACTGTTTAATGTGTTCTTTATTATGGTAACCGGGTAGAGATGAATTAAGAAATATTAATAAGAAATTAAAATGAGTAACTATAGTACATGTACAATCAACTATGAGTAACTACATGTACAATCAACTATGAATCACACTTCAAACTATAGTACATGTATAATCAACTATGAATCACACTGCAAACTGTTAGCGATATTGGTTTAATTTGATATCGCTTGATTAGTGAGCTACATTTGATATCGCTTGATTAGTGAGCTACATTTGATATCGCTTGATTAGTGAGCTACATTTTATATCGCTTGATTAGTGAGCTACATTTTATATCGCTTGATTAGTGAGCTACATTTTATATCGCTTGATTAGTGAGCTACATTTGGTATCGCTTGATTAGTGAGCTACATTTGATATCGCTTGATTAGTGAGCTACATTTGATATCGCTTGATTAGTGAGACATTTGATATCGCTTGATTAGTGAGCTACATTTGATATCGCTTGATTAGTGAGCTACATTTGATATCGCTTGATTAGTGAGCTACATTTGATATCGCTTGATTAGTGAGCTACATTTTAATATCTAGATGTGTAATTCATCTCATAAATAGTTTTCAATATCGCCAAAATTTTGAAGAGAAGATTGGTTGCTTGTAAACAAATATACACCGTAATTGTACACGTACACACACACACACACACACACACACACACACACACACACACACACACACACACACACACACACTTAAGGGGAGATCTTCACCTTAGTTTTTTTTTTCGAACCACTTTCTCCATCATGTTTAGCCCCATTAGTTTTCGACATTTTAAGAAATTTCGATAATTTTTTTTCAATTATATGACCTGTCGTGCCACTTAGGTGTCAATTTTTTCCTGGCGAACGATAGCGAGCCTGTAATTAAAGAGGAACCGGCCATCGGCCAGGAAATTTTTGTACCGAAAATTTACAAACTTGTATCGAAGGAGGCTCTTGGGGGTGTTTTTCTAAGCTTGATGGAGGTCTAGCAGGGTCACTATAACATATGTAAATAAATAAATAAATAAGTAAACCAAATAAATAACCACATACACACTCAATTAGTAAAATAACGATTAACGAATACCACCATACCACACAAAAGGAAACAAACCGACGAAGGGGAGACCAGTGTAACCAGCACCAGCAGACAACAACAACCAGGAAAACAAAACAGGATGGACGAAGGAGCAACTCAACGAGAATTAACAAAAGTGAAGGAAAGAAGTAATAAGGGCAAAACAACGAAGATACCCAGAATACCCTAACTTCCCCACATCATCAACAAAGAAGACAACAGCAGAAACCAGAAGCAGAATATCTACACCGAGAAGGAAAACTCACCTCCATCACAGAAGACTAACGCGCCAGTAAAACCACGTGTGGGAAATAAAACCAGAACAAAGCCCACCACACCTAGCCGCCCAAAAAACCACCTGTGCATCACTACCTTTTATCAAACGAGACGCCAGAACTGCCACGATCATACATGATGTACCAGCCACACCAGGCAAAACCATTGCAACTTCACACCAACACCACGAGGCCACAAAGAATACAATAGTGTTCAGTCAGGGACAAGAGGACCAACATAGACGCACTAGCCAGGGACACTTACGCCGTTCTTCCACCAAGAAGTCTACTCACCTGCCCGCAAATTTCTAAGGGGTCCTAATCCCCCCCGGAATTATGACCTTCTGACCCCCGCACACCTAACCTGGGATATCTCAGCCAAAGTCGTCACTACCCTGACGAAAACCTTGATAAGGCAAGCAATTCTAGGGCTTGGTTCAATGTACATGTACACCATCTAGCCCTAAAATTATCCTCCCATTCAAGGATTGTACTAAAACCATGGTGAATGTCTTTTGAAGTCTGAGGAGTTATTTTACCTATTGAGGAATTAATATTATCACATGCCATGGTATAGTGCTTAATAATAAGATCCTTAATAGGCTGCACCTTTGGTATTAGAACCATAACTGTAGGACATGTCCCCACCTTACTTCTTTTGCAAAAACGGCACTCTAAAACTATAGAAAGATACTTGCCATGGTAAAGGTCATTCGACTAGTTTAGGGCTTTGTGAGATACCGCTAACAACGGCACTATACATATAGAAGTCCTTAGTGTATCTGTCCGACGCCATGGTAGAGGACACTTACAATTAAAAGGTTTGAACACCGCCCCTGAGTTCTTTGAACCTCTTATAACGATCAGTGGCAGATCGAGCGAAATCAGTAAGTTCATGATCTTACTATCTCCTTGCGTTAGCTCGATACCTTGTCGCTGTGTCATGACACTAGAGACATTGTATTAAAGACCCTAAGTCAAGAGTACTAAAACGAAACTTCACCACCGATTAGCATAACGGTCAGGATAGACGAGTAACTCTAGCCCCAGGACATGTCCTAGCTGATTACTTGCATAAGTCCGATGAAAGTGCCCAATGTCATGACATCAAGGAACTATTATGTAAGACCCAAAACCAGTTAATCCATCTGTATCCCAAACTACCCATCCACTCGGCAGGACCACCTAAACGGCCCAACGGAGAACTAGAAGACCAGACAGCTGATATCTCATCTCAACTCACACTACGTTCGTCACTCCAAACTTCAAGTGTTAACCTAGGAGTAAATGTTGAAATCCACTCTCACTAATACACCAGTGCAACAAGGTGAACTAGTTATAACGACAGAGTCCACAAATTATACTCTGCTTAATTCACACCAGTGCAACAGGTGCATCCAAGTAAAAACAGTCCACAAATTATATTCTGTTTATTTCATCACCAGTGCGACAAGGTGAACTATAGTCTATTTGCTGTAAGTAGGCGAGAAATCATGACCTCTAACCTCTTCACATGACCTGGACCACAGCACCCCATACCATTAAACACATCATAGAAGACTGCATTTCACACAACCACTTATGCCAACAACACAATCTACACTCAATGAGAGCTCTGTGGGAAAGCCCGATCGTGGCCATGGCCTTTCTCAGGGACTCGGGGCTGTTCGGCCAGGCAGCTTAGGGAACAACAACAACAACAACAACCTCTTCAATTAAAAACCTACTAGAGTAGTCAAGATAATATGTCTGCCATTTGGGAAGAGTCAGTCAAGGAATAGATGTGGAAATTTACAGCCAATTTGCTCTAGCCCTTTTAGAGTTACAGAGGATAGAGCTCATGATTTCTCGCCTACTTACAGCGAATAGACTATAGTTAGAACGACAGAGTCCCAAAATTTAGACTCACATCAGTGCAACGTGTGAATCGAGATAAAAGTAGAGTCCACCATTGAGACTGTTTATTTCCATTACTGTGACAAGTGAGCCAAGATAAAGATAGAGTCCACCATTAAGACTCTGTTTATTTCCATTACTGTGACAAGTGAGCCAAGATAAAGATAGAGTCCACCATTAAGACTCTGTTTATTTCCATTACTGTGACAAGTGAGCCAAGATAAAGATAGAGTCCACCATTAAGACTCTGTTTATTTCCATTACTGTGACAAGTGAGCCAAGATAAAGATAGAGTCCACCATTAAGACTGTTTATATCCATTACTGTGACAAGTGAGGCAAGATAAAGATAGAGTCCACCATTAAGACTCTGTTTATTTCCATTACTGTGAAAAGTGAGCCAAGATAAAGATAGAGTCCACCATTAAGACTCTGTTTATTTCCATTACTGTGAAAAGTGAGCCAAGATAAAGATAGAGTCCACCATTAAGACTCTGTTTATTTCCATTACTGTGACAAGTGAGTCAAGATAAAGATAGAGTCCACCATTAAGACTCTGTTTATTTCCATTACTGTGACAAGTGAGGCAAGATAAAGATAGAGTCCACCATTAAGACTCTGTTTATTTCCATTACTGTGACAAGTGAGCCAAGATAAAGATAGAGTCCACCATTAAGACTCTGTTTATTTCCCCAGTGCGAACGAAGACTATTATCAATACAGAGTCAACTATTTAGACTTTGAATATTATTTTCTTGGAGTTGTGAGATTTTCTATATTTGTAGAAGCATAGTGAAAGAGAGAGATAGCTAAGAGATTCCTAGTTCCATTGCGGATCCTCGACCGTGCTCGGCACATATATGTGACAACCATTTATTCACGCATAAATATTAGTATTGTTAAACTTAGCGATTACATAAATAAAGTTGTTCATCAAATGTACACAGTGTTATATGTTACCCTTTGTTTCTTCTGTGCATGTGTTGTGTGACTTTGACTTCTCCAGTTAAGTAGAACCTACCAAAATCCAATATAAACCTGGTAAAAACCCTGGTATAACAATTAAACTACTTAATAAACTCATAAACCGAAATTTTTCTATCGAAAAATGTACAAATTTAGCTTGCTGTCAAAACAATAATACATATATTCTGGCTCGCTACCGCTCGCCAGGAAAATATTGACACCTGATTGGGGGCAAAAGGCTTAAAACGGTAGGCTGAACGGGGCCGAATGGATACAAGCCAAAGAGAGAGGGAGAGAAAGAGAAAAAAAAGCACATCCTCAGAAATTAATTCAATCGCATTTTAGCTGCCACACACTCACAAACCCATTGACTTTCACTTGCACTCGCCTCTTGTACTCATTCTGATTCACAACCTGTTTTACAAGTTCATTTACCCAATCACTCTAATTACACACAAACACACACACTCACTTTCTCTCTCTCTCTCTCTCTCTCCTACTCTCCATCAATCTCTGTCGTCCTAAGCTTTTTCTCTTACTCCCTCACACTCACTCACTCTCATTCTCTCTCCCATAAGCAAACACGCTCTCACTCACACATACATCCATATGCTCTCACTCGGTTACTCTAATCAATCTCTGACGTACAAAGGAGTACAAAGGAAATCAAGCAACAACAGGTCTAGTGACCCTTCTAGGCTGCTTGTCCTCCAAAACACTGAGGATCAAGTGTCCAAACAGTGGTTTAGAATGGGTAAGGGAACATTGGAAAGGGAACTACTGCCCTGGAACTAATGTCCGTGGCAGGATTAGGAAATCAGTATGGGACATATGGGTTAGTAACTGAGGGGAGGATAAAATAAAGTTATTCATTTACAAACGCAGTCAGTCGCGGGTTTGATGCGAGATATTTGTCTATGCGAAGTTTAAATGAATCAACGGTGCTGCAGTCTATAACATCTCGGGGAAGCCCATTCTATAAGTTGACAACTCGATTGAAGAAGAAAATTTTAGCTTCGTGTGAGTTAAAAGATTTACCAATAATTTTGCACCCGTTTCTCCGCGTGTAATTAGATTGGTCGATAGTGAAGTACTTACTACAGTTCATATTGTCGATGCCTTTGATGATTTGGAAACTTGAATTAAGTCGCCTCTTAATCTGCGCTGGGTTAAATTAAATAGATTTAATTCTCTAAGACGCTCCTCGTATGGTTTGTTCTTTAGGCTAGGTATCATTTTGGTAACTCTACGTTGAACTCGTTCTAGCTTGTCTATATCTTTTTGGTAATAAGGGCACCAGGCTTGAACGCAGTATTCCAGAAGAGGGCTGTGATGCTTCTGCATAGTAGCCACGTGCGGGCATGCGCGCGCGTCGGCTGCCCAGCCGTTTAGAAACTGGCTGGTGGCAGCCGGTCGGCAGGCTTTTCCTTAGTATATATCCTACGACAATGTAACTAATGTCTGGGATATTCTTATGTTGTTTCACAGCTTGAAGCTGCCCTTATTCTTAACCAACGCATCTTAGTATATTTTATTCTCGATAGTTGATTGTTTCATTATAATATATAAGATGTAAGTCTAGTGAGAGTGGGAAGAGACAAGCGGGAGAGAAAGACCGGCTTGGGACGATGCTTCGCTTGCTTAGCTTGGGACGAGACTGAAGCGCTGCCACATGCATTCGATTGCAACGTTAGGCTTAGTTTCGACTCACGCACGGGATAGAGGATTTTGACCCGGCAACTGTGTTGAGTGTTGCCAAGCATGGGATGTATTCTGCATGCCTAGGGCGGGGTCCAGACAGATTCAAGACTCAGAGCTCACCTCACTGTCGTACCCTTCGGACCCCCTTGATATCTATCCCTCTCAACCCCACTTAGAAACTTTCTCTCTTACTTTGTATACCTTCCTTCCACTACTTCACCAATCTATTTAATTATCCCATCCCCTTGATAGACCTTATATCTATTATTGTATTAACGACGAGCTCTCAGATAACTAGATAGGATTTGGGCCTTATGCAGAGACGTAATTGTTAATGAGACCTAGGAAGCTTTTTTTTTTGTCTCATATTTGGTGGTTTCATGCTTGCTAGTGTGTTCTTGTGTCAGGTTAGCAGGGGCTAGACCGGAGGGGAGGCTTTTTGCGATCCTTTAACACCTTACGGCCTATGCGGTTTATTTATGTGTACCGCACAGCGGGGTGTTTTTAGCCAAAATAGGGCTGTTTACGTGATCATTGTCATGCCTAAATAAGACCCAGAACTTAAAACAAGTACCTATCCCTGAAAGGGCATAAACAGAGCTTTCGAATTACACCATAACGATCCTTGTATGATGGATAGTTTTTCAATTGAGTATGTAGCGAGTGAGAGAGGGAGGAGCTGAGATTTGTGTCAGTAGGTTCGCCGCTATGTCGAGCGCCGCCACATAGTCCAGCTTTATTTAACTCGACTTATGTTGCTCGCCGCTAAATAAGGGTTAAGTAAAGTCTGCTGGTGCGAGTCCTGTGGACCCGCACGACTTTACTAGGATTCCTGTGGGAGTCTGGGGGCATTTTCTTGTCTGTGTCCCTGTGTGTCTAGTGTTGTGTTGTGTGAGGGCCCTTGCCTAGTCCACTCAGCACTGCGCTAGCACGTCTTGCTTTTGTTTTAGGGTCGCCAGGAGAGAGTCAGATACTTGCGATCTGAGTCTCTCAAGAGAGTACCCTTTCAATTTGAGTAATTTGGCGCACAGACTTGGGAACGTCCCTAGGCTAGAGCAGGTGGCTCAGCCCGGGTATCCGAAGCCTATATCCTTCCGGCTAGACCTCTGCCACCTGGCAGATTAACAGCTAGGGGTTTATTATTTCTGCATGCTTGTTATTGTGCCACAGTTTACCATTTTTGTGAGCATTGTGAGTCAGGGTGTGGCTTAGAGACTCTGTCCGAGCAGGCTTGCCTGACTAAGAGTGAGAAGCACACCTGTATGTGGTTATGTTGCGAGTTGCTGCCTTTATTTAATTATACCTATGCCATTATACACTGTAGGTCCTATCACTAGTATTTATTCCTGCTTATGAGTTAAGAGTTCTCTAAATCCGTAACGTATTTTCTTTGCTAAGCATCAGATCCTACAGTAGCCGCATGCAGTTTAGAAACCCGCATCTTGTCTACCTGTACGATGTTTTGAGGACTGTTTGCTTTCACCTTCTTTCACGCAGGGGTGATTAGTTGTATTAATTAACGTAACGTTAAATGTACTTTCTTCTAGTTTGTTATTAAATTGTTTCTGCAATTTTATTCCGTTATCTATCTTTTCCTTGAAGCTTTAAGTCAACTTAATTGTGTGATCTTTTATATAGCCTGCTTGACTATCAGCAGTCTATAGTGCGTGCACCCTGTAACCGAGTCATAGGATACCTCGTTGTCCAGGCAGGACTCTTGACGGTTTAGGGTGGTTTGTTGCCTGGGTTTATAGATAAGGGTTGGATCTAGCGTTTTCCGTTGTTGCTTGTTGCCGCATACCTAGTCCAATAGAAAGAGCCCAGTGTTTATATATCCCAGGACGTAACAGGGCGGACTAAGGAATTGTAAAGGGTTAGGATAACGTCTTTGGATTTATGCTCAAATGACCTGCCTATAAAGTCAATTATTTTCAATTATCTTAAGCTGTTTTCACTTACTCCCTAACACACTCTCACTCACTCTCTCACACACTATCACACCCATACTCTTTCTCACACCCACACTCTCACTCACACCCACATACTCTCACTATACTACTCTCCATCAATATCTGTCGTTCTAGGCTTTTTTCCGAGCTTAGTATAATCTTTCAACCCCTTTCACCATATCTCTTCATGATCTCTTTTCATGATCTCTCTTCATGATTCTCTCTCTCTCTCTCTCTCTCTCTCTCTCTCTCTCTCTCTCTCTCTACCAGGATACAGTTCTGGCCACCTCGCTGGGACCGTTTGAGCTGTGTGGCCAGTGTACCTATTTAATCAATGTAAATGTATTCGTTGAACTATCTCTCTATTTATCAATATATTTATCTATTTATCTATCTATCTATCGATCTATCCATCTATCTAAATAACTATCTATCTATACTGTATATCAATCTATTTAACTATCAATCTATCTCCCTTTAAGATTGTTGTGTCTAACAAAATCCAAATGCATTATTTACAAATATATTTTTTTTCTATATGAATGAGGGAAACAAAATGCAGACCTGCCTGTAGCGAGTGCCTCCCCCAGAGTTCAAAGAGTGACTGGGCCAAAATCAAGGCAAAATGCCTGGACACACAGAGTTTGAAGCAAGTTATGTCATAGGAAGAGGGAAAGACTGATTCTGGGAGAGAGTTCCAGAGCTCAGTAGTTGAATAGAAGAAAGTCTGAGAATAGCGTTTCACTCTTGGGTTGGAGAGTTGCATAGAGTAGGGGTGGGATTGTGTTGCAAGACGAGTACTACGTTCCCTACGTAGAGGAGGTGGTATACGCTGGGAAAGCTCTGAGGAGCACTGATTATTGTAGTAGCGATAGAATAGCGAGAGAGATGCAACATTGCGGCGAAGAGAGAGATTGCAGAGAGTTGGTGAGTGGACCGGAGTTAATGATACGAAAGGCTTTCCTTTCTACTTTGTCTAGGAGTGCGGTGTGAGAGGATCCTCCCCACACATGTGACAAAAACTCAATACAAGGATGCACCATGCCCCTGTACAGAGCAAGAAGCTGTGCAGGGTAAAGAACCCCTTGAGGCAGTTGAGCACACCCAGTTTCTGGGAGGCTGCCTTAGCAAGACTGGTAATATGGTCCTTCCAAGTGAGAGAAGAAGAAAAAGAGACAACGAGAATATTGAGAGAAGATTGTTACGACCGGGGCTACGAATAAAACAAGGGCACGCACTTAATGATTGGACTAGTAATAGGGCACTATGCAACAATGGTACACTAGATCCAAACCCTTGAACTTATATGCCGGCTAACAAAAACACCTATACCCTCCAAAGTTAATCTGCGATAATGGGGTATCCTTAACTGGGCATAAATGTACTCTACTTCAGGCTAACCCACACTGGTATAGCCTGATAACAAACAAGATGCAAGTTATGTTAAAATGCATTAAAGGGAAGCTATGGAAAGATCAATTAAATCACTGCAAGATTTAATACAATAAAAAGATGCTTCAATACAGTTACTCTAAACAACAATAAACTCTTCACTCCTATCTGAGAGAAAGTGAAGTCTAGTCCTACAGCATAGACCTGGAAACTTCTGAAGAAAGTCTGATGCTCATAAGATGCTCGTATCTTAAATTATATAAAGGCAGGAGGAAGGAGACCCTACGTGTAGACTGAATGCACTAAAAGATAGGACATATAATGTTAACTGACACGGAAATACTATAAATGCGCAACGACAGTAATGCTCAACACTAAAAGAAATGGTTCCTCATCAACGAAACAGTCTGCTATGGTTGTGCAACTCAACAACAACCTAGACTAATAAATGCCGTGAATAATAATGCATACATATCATAAAAAGCTCATGTTCTAACTAGTGTCTGCCTGCAAATAAAGTCTAGCTGGGATATCAAGGTTAGGAAACTGTGGCTGAGCAAGACTGGCTCATAGCCTAGCGTTGTCCTTAAGGCGGTATGATTAAAGTTACGTTAATGACGGGGATGCTCTCTTGGTAGATCCAGATCTCAAGTATCTGGTTCTACCCTGGCGATCCCTCTAAAGTCAAGCAAAGAGTAGTAGGCAAATGCCCTCTTACAACACGATGCTGCACTCGCAAAAGGCACAACCAAAAGGACAACCTAGGCTACCACAGAAACCGTCGAAGTCGTGTAGGTATAAGGAAACCATACACACATCGCTGACAACGACAACATAAGCCTTATCCCAGTCTAGCATTAAATAACCCAGCAGAGCACTAAATCAATAATGGAGACACACACCGAGTTCTTAACCTCTACTAACTAAGAACCCTCAAACCTATTCTAAGTACATGTAAATATCTCAGAGGACGGCGCATGAAATACAATGGGCCGGCTATGGAAACCGTATGCAGAACCCAAGGGGATAAGTAATTGAATAAAGGTGAGGAGCAATGGAAAAGAAGAAGGTCAGAGAGAGAGATAGTGGTAAAGAGGGTGATCGGGAGAGAGTATGCAAAGGGATGTTAGAAGCATGCACGCCAAGCCTGTCCTGAAGAGGGTAGCTCCTCGGGACCCCCAGGATCCCACAAAGGCATGGTGGTCGGCCAATCACAGGCCGATACGTCACAAGGCAGCAGGCCTCTATGACGCGCCAAGAACCACCCGCCAATCAGAGGCGAGAGAAAGCCCGCACGTGGGGGAAAAACTCCTCCGGGAGGGAGGAGGGAGGAGGGAAGCAACACTCTCTACCCCCATGCTGCTCGCTCGCTCTCTCTCTCTCAACTTCACTACAATGCATCTTATGTTCTACTCATGATATCAAATACTTCCCGTTGTCAAAGACGAAAATAAAGACCACCACTGGACTGTCTGCAACAATGCAAGTACTATGAAAGAAAGAACAACATTCTCTGATAACTGTAGCCCACTTCACTGCCCTGGCGAGCGCTAGCGGCTAACGGGAGGCGATTCTGCCAACGCTGGTAGGCGTCACAAGATGAAGGATTGATTCGTGTATTGTTGAAGAATAAGGGATAGTCCTCTGGAGGTTCCGGACCGGTAGTAAGAGGGAGAAATTGGGTCTTGGAAGCATTAAATGCAACAAGGTTTTCTCTACCCCAATTGGAAATATTAGCTAGATCAGAAGGTAAGTGTTCTATGGCTTCATTACATTTGTTTTTGAGGGACTGCTGGCTTGGGCATTCTGGAAAACTAAATGAGTAGTGTAAGGTAGAGTCATCTGCATATGAATGGATGGGACTGGATGTACAGTTGAGAAGATCATTTATGAAAATTAAAAAGAGAATAGGAGATAGGACAGAACCCTGAAGAACAACGGAGTTGATAGGAAGAGGATGTGAGCGATGGCCGTCCACAACAGCAGCTATGGAACGGCTGGAAAGGAAATTGGAGACAAAGGCACAGATGGAGGGAGGGTAGTTTAGGAATTAAAGATTTGTGCCAGACTCCATCGAAGGCCTTCGATATGTCTAGTGCAACAGAAAAAGTCTCACCGAAGTCCCGAAAGGAGGATGACCAAGAGTTAGTAAGATATGAAAGAAGATCACCAGTAAAGCGACCCTTAAGGAAGCCATACTGGCAATCTAAGAGCATATTATGAGAAGAGAAATGCTTAAAAAATTTGGAAGCAAGAATAGTTTCAAAAACTTTAGAGATACAAGAGATGAGAGCAATTGGACGATAGTTGGGAGGTTGAAAGCAGTCACCCTTCTTTGGGACAGGTTGAATGTGAACAAACTTCCAGCAAGAAGGGAGGACGTTAGAGGAGAGACAGAGACGAAAGAGTTTGCCTAGGCAGGGGGTCAGCACGGAAGCACAGTTTTTGAGCACAACCGTCCGGACCGTACACCTTCTTAGTATTAAGCCCGGAGAGGGTAGAAAGTACATCATTAGAAGAGATTTGGATGTTAGGCATAAGTAGGAGAGAGGCGGGTGGAGAAGGAGGAATAGCACCGGAATCATCCAAGGTGGAGTTTCTAGCAAAAGTTTGAGTGAAGAGTTCAGCTTTGTCAGAGGAAGAAGTGATGGTTGTGCTATCAGAGTAGAAAAGGGGAGGGAAAGACGAGGAAGAAAAATTGTTGGAGAGGTTTTTGGCTAGATGCCAGAAAACTTAAGAAGAGCTAGAGTTGGATAGTTCAGTGCATTTATTATTGATGACAGAGTGTTTGGCAAGTCGAAGAACAGATTTTGCTTGATTCTGGGCAGAAACATAGGAAGAATGAGATTCTTGAGTTCTAAGGCGACAGTACCATTTGAATGATTCCTCCTTGTTGTGGACAGTAGTAGAACAAGTGTGAGTAAACCAAGATTTTTTTGCATTAGATTGAGAGAAAGAAAATGGAATGTACGCTTCCATGCCCGAGAGGATTACCTCGGTAATGCATTTAGCACTCTCCGAGAGTCCCCGGCCACGGAAGCAGAAGTCATTCTATGGGAAATCAAAGAAGTACTGCCGGAGAGCCTCCCAGTCGGCAACGCCAAAGTGCCACAAGCGCCGCCGGCTGGGAGGATCGGGTGGCCGTACTGAAGAGATAGAACAGGTGACAGAGATAAGTTTATGGTCGGAGGAGCCCAAAGGAGAGAAAATATTGACAGTATAAGAAAAAGGATTAGAAGTCAGAAATAAGTCAAGAAAGTTGAGCTAATCTCCGAAGCGATCCGGGATACGGGAGGGTTGCTGGACCAGCTGCTCTAGGTAATTTATGATAGAAAAGACGTAGGCTTGTTCACCAGGTTGGTCAGTAGTGTGAGAGGAGAGTCATTTGCGGTGGTGAACGTTGAAATCTCCTAAGATGGAGATTTCAGAGAAGGGAGAGATGGATAGAATGTGTTCCACAAATAATAATAAATAATAACAAATATTAATAATGAAAATTAATGATTGAATACAGAGTATATGCAGATCGTATATGTGTTTGTATATATACTGTATATATATATATATATATATATATATATATATATATATATACATATATATATATATATACAGTATATATAATTATATATAAATAATATATATATGTATATACCGGTATACATATAAATACCTGTATATACAGTATATATATACAGTATATATATATATATATATATATATACAGTATATATATATATATATATATATATATATATATATATATATATATATATATATACAGTATATACCGGTATATACTGTATATAATTTATATATGTGTTTTTTTTTTTTTTTTTTTGCTTAATTAAATGGCTGTATTGGGAAAACAATATTATAAACGCATAATCCATTCCACACTCATGCATTTCGCAAGCAGAAATATGACATGTAGGCTAGCGAGAACAAAAAAATATATGATAACATGACAAGCTGCCACCGCGACAGTCCTTCTACTGAATATATTCATGGAATGTAATAATGGGATGAGGGGAGACAAGAAAATAATTGAAAAGAGGAAATTGAGATATATATATAATTGTATATATATATTTGGAGGAGAGACGCCATGAGGAGGGCAATTTTAGGAGAGGGGGTCATTTTGGACCTACCCTTTTTGGCTCCATTAGTTTAGATACTCTAAGACGTTTCACTCCATTCGTTTGACGATCATATAACGCTTCACCACAATCAGGTGTCAAACTTGTTTTATTTGGGCGAGTGATAGCCAGCCTGCAACTTGAAATTAATCGGCCTTAGGCCAGCATTTTTGTCTATCCAAAAAATGTACATATTTAGGTTGAAGGAAGTCTAGATGGCCATTTTTGTTTAGTATGAAAGAAGTCTGGGAAAGCGCGTTTGTTAGCCTAGGGCACAAGCTAAAATATATTGCTCGAAAAGGACAAAAGCAAGCATAATCCTCAATAATATTAATAATTAAACAACATACCCTAATAACACCCAAGACGTCGGATCAGAGAGTGTTAACTGGTTCTCCGGGCCACTGACACAAACTAATAGAACACAACCATAACACTAACAACAGCCTATTATATTTAGCTTCGGAAGGACGTGTGGGGGTTAGAAGGTTGGTTCGGATGGTTCGAGCACCCGTTTGGTTCATAGAGGTCGTTCCAAAATAATGTAAAATCGTTTGTTCTTACCCATATACAATAAAAAGGCATCACTGGGTCGAAGAGATTAAGTATACATCACGACAGAGAGAGAGAGAGAGTGAGAGTGAGAGAGTGGAGGTTCTCAAAGTAGAAGGGGTTTGATGGGGGTTATTAGTGAAAGGTCGTACCGGTAGAGAGGCAGGAGGTTACGATGGGAGTGAGGAGGGGTGTCTTGAAAATAGGTCAGCTCTTAAAATGTTGATTGAATAGGGGGGGGGGGGTTAACAAAAAATAAATCACCCATTTTCGTTAGCAGAGACAAAGTTAGGAGAGACTAAAATATATTGCGGTGCGTCATGAACAGAGAGACATAAAGCTACGGGAAGTCATAGGGAGTGTGATATATGAGAAAGGAGGCGAAATAAAAGGTGATGAAGCGGAAGAAGAGGAGGAGGAGGAGGAGGAGGAATGTACAAAGGAATACAAAGGACTTACAAACTGCAACAGATCTATTGGTCCTTAAGGGGCAGTTTGGATATCTACATGCTAAGCTATTTAACCACGAGGTAAAGAAAAGGATAGCAAAGCAGAACGCTCCTTCCTACCCACCAGAGGAGAAGGAGGAAGGAGAGAGAGAGAGAGAGAGAGAGAGAGAGAGAGAGAGAGAGAGAGAGAGAGAGAGAGAGAGAGAGAGAGAGAGGAATAGCTCATATGTAAAAAGAGATGGATGCAAACTCTAAAATGAAACATGACGAATGAGAGTAAAATAGACTTTTGGAACGGAAATGTCAAGAAAGGCAGAGAGAGAGAGAAAGAGAGAGAATTAGAGTTACACATATACTAAGACCACACAGACCTTGCGGTCCCTACTAGGTGGTCCGCCCTTAATACTACTAAACAGGGACAGTTTATAGTAGAAGAATAGGACAGCAAAGTAGAAGGCTCTCTCCCCACCGTCCGCACCCTCCGACTAAAAAACCGTACCGGAAAACAACATGAAGTGCAACCTTATGCGTCAGGAAATGCCCACAAGAAATGTTTTCATAGAGTGTAGAAATAAATTAGTTTGAAAGGGAAATTACACATACTGTACCTACTGATTAATTCATATTAATCCAATATTCAGCAGATGATCGTCCAGTCTTTTCTTAAACGTATGTGTGTGTGTGTGTGTGCGTGAAAGTGAGAGAGCGCCCAGGTAGAGATAAGAGATAGTAAGAGAGAGAGAGAGAGAAGGGGAGACCACAAGTTATGAGGTGAGGGTCGAGCACCTGCGGGATATACCTGTCAATTATGAGGAGGGAGGACGAACGAGGGAGGAAGGAGGAAGAGGCGGAATAGCAGAAGGAGGAAGGGGAGGAATAGGAGGAGGAGGAGGAGGAAGAGGGAGGAGGGGGACAGAGGGAGGAAGGGGGGAGAAGAGGAGGAATGAGGAGAAGGAAAGGGGAGGAGGAAGGAGGAACGGTGGGGGGGGGGGGGGAGAAGAGGAATGAGGTCGAGATGGTCGAAAATAGAACATAAATGAAAGATGACGATGATGATGAATTTGAAGAAGAAAATACGTGGGAAGAGAATGAAAAAAATATGCCTTCCTTTGAGAGATATTCCATAAAAACTGTCCTTCATCATCATCATGGCCAGAGACCCGACACTATTTTTCCAAGAGTTTTGACAGATTTAAGAAACGAAAATCAAAACCATTAACACTATTTTTAACAATACAATGCAGAGTGGCACTGTAACCATTGAATTGAAATTAGCTATTGTAACTACTATCTTTAAATATGGCAACAAATCACTACCTTGCAACTATCGTCCAATTAGCTTGACGTCCATCATATGTAAATTGATTGAAACAATCAGAGACAAACTTGTAATCCATATAGAATAAAATAAAACAATATAAATATCCCAGAATGATATCCAAAACAAGCATTCATGCCTGACAAATCGCCTTGCCTTTTTTCACATTTTCAATATGTATGATTAAAGTAAAGCCGTTGACATTGTCTACCTAAATTTACAGAAAACCTTCAAAACAATGTAGCCTACCCCATAAGAGTCTCTTGATAAAATTACAAAACCACTGCATAGAAGGGTGCTTTCTTAGATGAATTGAGAATTGGCTTATTAGGCGTAAGCAACGGGTAGTAATAAATGGTAAAGCCTCTGACTGGAAAAATTTCACAATTGGTGTGCCTCCGGGATTTATTTATATCAATGACATCGATGACGATCTTTCATGAATAATTTCAACATTTGCAGATGAAACCAAAATAGCGAACATAGTTGCTTCACCCTGGTAGGTTCAACAGATCCAAAATTATTACTACATAATCACCCTCATCTGGAACACTGTGTACAATTTTGGTGTCCATATTATCAAAAGGATATATATAAACTGGAGAGAATACAGCGGAGAGTAACACAAATCATTCCTAGACTAAGAAACAAGTCATACGAAGAATGTCCAAAAAGAGTTAATCTTTTTAGTTTAACAAAGCGCAGGATAAGAGGGGACCTTTTCAAGTGTTAAACATTATTAAAGTTGTTGACAATGTGGATGTCAACAAATATTTCACAACTGATCACTCAAATTGCACTAGAGGAAATGGTTGTAAGATAATTGGAAAGCCTTTTCACTCGCATGAGGCGAAACATTTCATTTTTAATCGAGTGGTAAACTTATGGAATGGACTACCTAATAGTGTTATTCAGTACAGTACTGTTCAAACTTTAAAAAATAGCCCAGATAAATATATCTGCGTTTACAAACGAATAACACCACTTTATACTGTGCTATCCTTGCCTGTTTTCACATAGGATCGGTAGTTTAGTTACAAGCAGCCTCGTAAGTAGCAATATAACTGTTGTTGTTTGTTTTTCTTTGTACTATACAGCCCATTTGCTCCAGCCCTCTCCGAACTACAAGAGGCTAAGGGGTCACAAATTCTAACCTCCCCATAAAGAACCGACTATAGTTCATCCAGGCTCACAAGTTCACCAGACGCCATACTGAAATAGCTCCCAACCTTTTAACCTTTCAACCTCTTCCAATGCCTCGTTTATCAGGTTAAATGGAAATGGGAGAAGGGAGAAGATAAGAAAGAGGAGAGGAGGGAGATAAGAGAGGAGCGATAGGATGAGAAGAGAGGAGAGAATGATGGGAGATTCTCAGGAAGGGAGAAAGGAGAGAAAATATTTACATTTAATTCGCATATACCCTTAAGGGGACAGTGGCCGGTTTGTGGGCTATTAATTAATTTATTAATTTATTTTTTAGTTTCTTCGCTGGACCTCCATCAAGCTTAAGAAACACCCCTACAGTAGACGCCCCTTCAAGATAAATTTTTAAATTTTTCGATATAAAAATGTCCCGGCCGAAGGTCGGTTCCTCTTAAAATTATGGGCTCGCTATCGCTCGCCAGCAAAATATCGACACCTAAATGGCACGAAACGTCTTGAAATTGATAACGAAATGGGGCGAAAGGTATTAAAATTACCAAACTAATGGAAGGAACGTCTTAAAAACTCAAAACTACAGTAATATGCTAAACACGAGGGAGAAGGGGGTCCAGAAAAAGTGAGTAGTGCCCCCTTAATGATTTTGACAGGTTATTCTGGTCATACTTTGACGATTTTGTTATTTATTATTTATTTGTGTAACTTCTACGAGCTAGGGGTTTAAGGGGGAGGTAGTCGCTTTTTATGTACCCCCTTCTCCCTCATGTTTAGCATAGTAGTTTTGAGATTTTAAGATGTTCATTCCATTAGTTTGTCGTTTTTAATAATTTACCCCCCATTTCTTTGTTATTATTAAGGCCTTTCGTGCCGTTTAGGTGTTGATATTTCCTCGCGACCGATAGCGAGCCTGCAATTTTAAAAGTAATCGGCCTTCGGCCGCGACATAATATTTCTACCGAAAAATGTACAAATTTATCTTGAAAGGGGGTCTAAGGTGAAGTTTTTGTTAAGCTTGAAGGAGGTCTAGTAAGGAAAATAAGAAATAAATTAATACATAAGTATATAGACCAAAACGCAAGCAGTACCCCCTTAAATATATGGACGCGTTTTGACAGTTTATTCTGGCCATACTTTGACGATTTTGTTATTTATTATTCATTTGTTTAACTTGTAGGAGCTAGGGGGTTTAATTGGGATAGTTTATACCCCTTTGATTACTATAGATCCTTCCTAAACTGCATAAAATCATTTAATAATCATCAGAATAAAGTGTAACATACTGCCATAAGATCGTTACAGTCAATCGGATGAGGTAGCTGTCTACTCTCACTTATTCTGGCTAGCATTAGACGATTTTATCAACTTAGGAATGAACTCTCATAACTACTGTGATTAGATATATCCTTAGTAACCCCTTCAATACACTCATATTCAGATTAATTCGATTACGTATACCACTAGACGATTATGGTCAGCTCTAAAAAAGACCTCTAGTATTCAAAGGATTCAAAGAAAGAATAGATGAGTCCACGAGAAAATGGAGGCTATAAATTAAAACGTACTGGATATTGATGAAAAAAAAAGATAAATGACAGAGATGCTAAAGGAGAGAAAATGAACCTACGAATTAACCCTTGCAGTACCGGTGCTGTCCTTTTAACTTTATTCTGGCTACTATCAGATGATTTTATTCAGTTTTAAAAGGGCATCCAGCAATTAACAGGCTTCGAACAATCTGACTTAATCCTTTTGAATACCTCAGATATTTCTTAAACTGCACAAAATTGTCTACATACAGTATAGCAAACATAACATTAAAAAGACGTCGCCGGTACGCATATTTCCGAAGTCGAGACTAGTATATAGCATAGGGGAAATTAGGACCAATCAGAGGCCGCAGTGGCAGTAACGTCACCCACAAGGGGAGGAGCCAGTCTGTCTGTCTCTCTCTCTCTCTCTGGGTGAGGAGCCTGCCTGCCTCTCGTTTGTTTATCTCTCTCTCTGGTAAATAGAAGAAGTAAGTCACCTAGTATACAAGTTATCAATATTTATTCGCATAGTATCTGTCTAGATTAAATAAGCATCCAGAGTACAATATGTTATTCCCATTAATTATGGTTTTACTTGAAAAGCAATGAGTAAACAATGAAAATTTTACGAGTCTGGCATCTTTCGTCCCAAGATTTGAGGAGGAGGGTGTTGCCAGTTCTCCTTAGACAGTTAAATTGTTTCAAATAGTTCCTGTTTTATTTATCATTATCATTTAATTTACATTCATGCACAACGTAAATAAACTATAAATGGTCACTTTTCACTCTCTCTCTCCGCATATGTAATGATCTCATTCCATAATATTATGTATGTAGGCCTACAGATGTATGTCTGTATGTATGGATGTATGTATGTATGTATACACTCAGGCACATACCCATAGCTGGGGGTGGCTGAATCGAGACATAGACTAAGGGAATAAGTAAAGATCAATGATAGGAGAGAAAGTGATAGATTGGTATGAAGGGAATGACAAAATTCACAATTATATCTCATCGTACATCTGGAATCACAGTCCAACCTTACAGGTGAGTGTAACCTTTATGCCAAATGTCTCACTGCATATCGTATGGTTTCTTTATGTTCAGCGCCTTTCACGATAAAAATCGTTAATATTAGAGAACAGGCTGATTGAACTCATTGTTTGTTTGCTTAAAATCATTATTTGTTGTGTTCCCAGTGTCTTGATCAGGATTATTTGTAACATTGTGCTTTATTTAAAAATGACATATTATATTGGCTTAAAGTACCGAGGGCGGTACAATATTGTACCGCCCAGGATATAAGGGGGTTAAGAGGTGTTCAAGTAGCCCTAACCACTACTGTACTTATATAAATATTCATTAACATTGTCACAGCATAACATATCGACTACAATAAAAGTAATATTTAGCAAAATATAGAAATAGCTGTCATACATAAGAATAAAAGAAAATGGGAGTCTACAGAAAGTCGATTTGCTCACACAAGGCAGATCCCCTTTACACCCAACCCTAATTATAAGGCCTAAGTAGCCTATAGGCCTAGGCCCAACTCACTAGCACGTATCGTATAATTACATAGCCTACTAATTAGCCTTTGGCTCTACCTTATGCACTTAAACCATTAACTATTTCATAACATTTGATGCTTCATATATTTTGTACTATCTGATAATGTTAATGTGTTAATGACATTTAAAATAAAGTAATGTATAGGCTATGTATATACTGTATATATAACCCTTTAGATATATGAGTGACTTAAGTTCCTTCTTGAAATTATCAGCACAGGTTAACTGCTTAAGTGTCACAGGAATCAATATAGTTCGCCAGTGAAATAATATTGTGCCTTCTAAAATTGTCAAGGAATTTCTGTCCATGGCTGTGCAATACGCGTAATACGGTAGGCTACTCTTATTTACTCATAACCATAACATAGCACAATCATAATGTATCCTTAATGTAGTTAATATATGAAATAACTTGTTATACTAGGTGACTTACTTCTTCTATTTACCAGAGAGAGAGAGAAACCAAAGAGAGGAGGCAGGCTCCTCACCCAGAGAGAGAGAGAGAGAGAGAGAGAGAGAGAGAGAGAGAGTGACAGACAGACTGGCTCCTCCCCTTGTGGGTGACGTCACTGTCACTGCGGCCTCTGATTGGTCCTAATTTCCCCTATGATATATACTAGTCTCGAATTCGGAAATATGCCGCCGGTACAGGGGTTAATATAGTAAGCAGAAAAGAACATGATAAATGAAGAACATAAAGCAAATAAACAATACTCATACACATACATGGGGATGATAAAAGAGTAATTGAAAGAAAAGAGACGAAGAATGAAATACAATGCAAAAGAATAAAGGAAAGAGACATTGAACATACGGACAAAGGAAGAACACAAAGAAAGACTGGATAACACAGACCATACTAAGCATGATAAACGAGGGAAGACTGGATAACACAGACCATACTAAGCATGATAAACGAGGGAAGATGTTAAATTGGGTGGGGAAAAAAAAGAAAAAAAAAGGGAAGCACTGAAACAGGCAGAATACAAATTCGGGGTCATAAATCATGTATCCCTTGATGCATATGAGAGAGAGAGAGAGAGAGAGAGAGAGAGAGAGAGAGAGAGAGAGAGAGAGAGAGAGAGAGAATACATTATACGAAAACTAAATGCTAGCACTTACTTTATCTCCAGAAACTGCATATTTACTCCTACTCTTACCTGGAAAATAAAGGCACATTATTAGCATTTATGTAGAGATAATTAATACTACCACCACAGACAATATCAAATACCCATCACCACTACCAGCTTAACTCAAATTAACCACCATCATCACCATCACGAACTACCACCACAATTAACACCACCATTATCATCACCAACACCATTACCACCACCACAACCACTACCAGTACCACCACTATACTTTTTAGTACAGTGTCTAGATAAGAGCCACTACCACCACCACCACCACTGCGACCACCATCACTTTCCTTTAACCCAGTGCAGATTAAGAGGTGACTTAATTCAAGTGTTCAAAATCATCAAAGGCATCGACAATATGAACTGTAGTAAGTACTTCACTATCGACCAATCTAATTACACGCGGGGAAACGGTTGCAAAATTATTGGTAAATCTTTTAACTCACACGAATCTAAGAATTTCTTCTTCAATCGAGTTGTCAACTTGTGGAATGGGCTTCCCCGATACGTTATAGACTGCATCACCGTTGATTCATTTAAACTCCGCCTAGACAAATATCTCGCATCAAACCCGCGACTGACTGCGTTTGTAAATGAATAACTTTATTTTATCCTCCCCTCAGTTACTAACCCATCTGTCCCCTACTAACTTCCTAATCCTGCCACGGACATTAGTTCCAGGGCAGTAATTCCCTTTCCAATGTTTCCTTACCCACTCTAAACCACTGTTTGGACACTTGATCCTCAGTGTTTTGGAGGACAAGAAACCTAGAAGGGTCACTAGATCTGTTGTTGCTTGATTTCCTTTGTACTCCTTTGTACTACCACCACCACCATAACTACCACCACCACCATAACCTTTCCCAATACCACCACCTCCACCACCACCATCTTGAGTACAGTGTATAGATGAGAGCTACTTTGGTCTCAGGCAATAATATTGACGCACGGACAGAACAAAAAGTACCGTAGGTCATAGGGGGGGGGGGGGGGGGAGAAAAATATAGCACAAATATGTAGAAATCGGGCAATGAAGGAAAATGAAGACATATCGACCGACAAATATATATATAGAATAAACAGACAATGCAGAAATTATACTCTGTTCCAAGTAGGTCGGCCAGAAATCGTGAACCTTAACCTCTATAGCTAAACAAAAATGCAGCAAATGTGCTGTAAATTTCCACACCTTTTCCCTGGCTGAGCCTTCCCAAATGGTAGACATATTAGCTCGATTACTCTAGTCGTTTGTGCGAGGATCATAATAAGAAAGCCCTATCAACCCGATCATTAAGAGGGTAGTAGTTATTTTTTGGTTTACTTTATTTATTTATCTATAACCTATATCTTTTAATTTCCTTGCTAGACCTCCATCAAGCTTTTGAAAATAACCCCTGAGACCCCTTTTTCAAGATCAATGTGTACGGTCCAGGTCGAAGGCCGGCTTCTCCTACTACAATAACAGGCTTGCTATCGCTCACCAAGAAACAATCGACATCTAAATGGCACCAAAGGTCTTGATATTGATAAAGAAATGGAAGGAAATGTCTAATATTCAACATACTAATGGGACGAACGTCTTAAAATAACAAAACTTATGAGGCTAAACATGAGGCAGAAGGGAGGCTAGAACAAAAATTACACTTTCCCCCCTAACACAGAGAGGAGGGCAGAAATGGCTCACTAAAAGAATAGGTTAGGGAGGACTATGGCGAGAAGAAAAATAAGAAAAATAAAAAGAAGAAACATAAAGAAGAAGAAGAAATAAATAAAGAAAGGAAGAAGTAGAAAAAGACAAAGGAAAAAAAATAAAAAATAATAAGTAAATACAGAAGAAGAAAGACATTCAGATACTAATAGACGAAGCAACGAGAAGATAACCACAGCAGAGCAAAGTGAAGATAATATACCCCTATAAAGCCCCGGATCCAAGTAACCCTAAAAACAACACAAATTAGAACACCAACGGCCTACTAAAACAATATATAGGCTGGGGAAGGGGAGTAATAAGAAGGTTAAACAATATATAGGCTGGGGAAGGGGAGTAATAAGAAGGTTAAACAATATATAGGCTGGGGAAGGGGAGTAATAAGAAGGTTAAACAATATATAGGCTGGGGAAGGGGAGTAATAAGAAGGTTAAACAATATATAAGCTGGGGAAGGGGAGTAATAAGAAGGTTAAACAATATATAGGCTGGGGAAGGGGAGTAATAAGAAGGTTAAACAATATAGGCTGGGGAAGGGGAGTAATAAGAAGGTTAAACAATATATAGGCTGGGGAAGGGGAGTAATAAGAAGGTTAAACAATATATAAGCTGGGGAAGGGGAGTAATAAGAAGGTTAAACAATATATAGGCTGGGGAAGGGGAGTAATACGAAGGTTAAACAATATATAGGCTGGGGAAGGGGAGTAATAAGAAGGTTAAACAATATATAGGCTGGGGAAGGGGAGTAATACGAAGGTTAAACAATATATAGGCTGGGGAAGGGGAGTAATAAGAAGGTTAAACAATATATAGGCTGGGGAAGGGGAGTAATAAGAAGGTTAAACAATATATAGGCTGGGGAAGGGGAGTAATAAGAAGGTTAAAGGGGAGATGGGTAGTTTTTAAAGATCCCCTTCTCCCTCATGTTTAGCCTCACTAGTTTTCAGATTTTGAGACGTTCGGACCATTAGTTTGGCGATTTTAATACCTTTCGCCCCATTTCGTTGTCAATTTTAAGACCTGCCGTGCCATTTACGTGTCAATTTTTTCCTGGCGAGCGATAGCGAGCCTGTAATTTTAAGAGGAACCGGCCTTTGGCCGGGAAATTTTTCTACTGAAAAATTTGCAAATTTATCTTGAAGGTGTTTAGGAGGTGTTTTTCTAAGCTTGATGGAGGTTTAGCGAGGCAAATAAAAAAAATAAAGGAATAATTGAATGAATAGGCCAAAAAAAGAAACATAAATGAGAACACCAATGGCCTACTAAACAATATATAGGCCGGGGAAGGGGAGTAATACAAGGGTTAATGAGACAGAGAAAGAATAAGACGAAACCAATTAAAATATAAAAAATAATAAGAAGAGATGTAAAAGGAAGAATGAAAAGGCAGGTGATGAGACTATTGCTGATGATAAGGATGATCACGAAGAAGAACAGTATGAACAAATGAAAAACAAAAACAGAATATACAGAGAAATAATAGTGAAGATAATATAGCCCTGTAACCCCGATCCAAGTAGCCCTAAAAACAACAAAAATTAGGACACAGATAGCCCACTAAACAAATATGTTGGTGGGGGGGGGGGGGGGGGGTAATACAGAGGTGAAGAGAAAGAGATAAATGAATAACGTATGGAAAAGGAAGAAAACAAATTAAAACCGAACATACAATATAAACAAGACTTGGTACTTTCAACAACAAAAGTTCGTTCACATAATAAGCCACTATGTGAAACCTTTTTCTTTTTGTTTGCATAAGACAAAAGGCAAAGTTGCCTGTAGCAAGTGTCCACCCCCAAGGTTGAAAGAGTGGTAGAGAGCCAAAATCAAGTACAATAGAGGTAATTTAGGTGTGTGGGAAAACAAGTGTGCTGTGCTTGTAATGTGTAGTGAAATTAATAGGAGGAGGAAGTGTTTGTTAGAGTTAGCTGGAATACTCTGTGTAGGTAAGGCACAGCAGAAACAGCGGGGGAAGCCAGACAAATGGACCAGGAGTTCCAGCAACAATTAATCATATGCCTATCAGGGTTGGATCAAATACTGATTTTTTAGAGGTCAAATACAAATACTTGTGACATTATGATGTACAGATACAAATATTTGTTTATGTGGCGCGGCATTTAAAGTAAAAAAAAGCGGGAAAATATGCACAGCAGATTCAGAATGTTCAACGTTACTGCTTGCAGATAACAATAGCAGAAATAAAAATAACACAATTACAAAAATAAAACAAATTCACGTGTTTTCGTCCACTCAATTGTCTGTAAGTAGCAATGCAAAATAAAAAAAAATCCTTTGTTTATGGAAGAGGCAAAAGGCAGTAGCCTTAAACTAGCCTACTGCCTGTAACACTAACAAGTGTCCAAATACAAATACAAATACAAAATACTTTTTCTTATGGGTGCCAAAATACAATTACAAATACAAATATATTGAACATGTATTTATTACAATTCAAATACAAATACAATTGTATTTGATCCACCCCTGATGCCTATGTGGCGTCCCTTGGGTACTGCCCTGCTCGATTGGTGCCTACAATCACCCCAATTACCTGGAGATCGAGAAAACGAAGCAATTGTTGAGTGTAAATGGCACTTCTTTCAGATGCTTCGTATTCGACCCCCAGGTATTTTGGATTCACACCGTGGCGAATTGGGGGACGAACTTTTGTCGTTGATAGTACATATATCCAGAAAACATACTGTACAGTCACAAAGACATACACATGCATACATACACTCACTCTCACTCTGTCACACTCACACACACACACACACACACATACACACACTAACCAATCAAAACGAAACAATATAATTATAACAAACTACAATCGGAATCCGAGAAAAATAGCACCCGCAACATTTGAGACCAATCAGTGTGTGAAAAA
Source organism: Paralithodes platypus (assembly GCA_032716605.1). NCBI lineage: Eukaryota > Metazoa > Arthropoda > Malacostraca > Decapoda > Lithodidae > Paralithodes > Paralithodes platypus. Next base: position 20,595,019 of record CM064505.1, read on the forward strand.
TAGCCGTCCAATTTTACAGAAATGTTAACAATTGTCCAGATAAAGGTCACAGAATTAGAAGGATTAAGGGCGGCGCTATTTTGGTATATACTGTACAGTATATATTTTGGTATATACTGTACAGTATATATTTTGTTTTTCAAGCTTGATAGAAGTCTAGGGAGCAAACTAAAACAGATAAATATATATATATATATATATATATATACCGGTAATAATAATAATAAATATATATATAATATATATACCGGTAATAATAATAAATATATAAATAAATAAATAAAAATAAGTTCCCTTTAACTGTAAGGTATTGTAGAAGAATCGAAGCACAGGGGGGTGTAAGGAGCATTAAGGGGGTAGTACTTGGTAGTACGGTTATTTTTGTTTTAGGTTAGTCTAGGCTATCATCCCTGGTGGCCTATTTCTGCGTACTTCAATTTTTAAATTTTCAGTTAGGCTATCACCGCTGGTGGCCTATTTCTGCGTACCGGTATTTCATAATTTTTGTTTTCGTTTAGGATAGGCTATAACCCCTGGTGGCCTATTTCTGTTTAAATAAACATAAAATTGTTTTCAGTTCGACTATCACTGCGTATTCAAATTTAATTTTGTTTTGTTTTAATTTTCGGTTAGGCTATCACCGCTGATAACCTATTTGTGTGTATTTCAACATTTTTGTTTTCGGTTAGGCCTATTTAAGTAAGTGAAGCGACCTGAAGGGAGTTTAGTGTTTTTAAAGTGAGTTTAGTGTTTTTAAAGTGAGTTAAGTGTTGTTAAGTGAGTGAAGTGATCTGAAGAAAGTGATCGTCACCATGCCTCGTGCCTGTACGAACTGCGCCGGTAGGTTTGGTGCTTCCATGTTTGCTCCTGCCGATCCACAAGTATGCCGACTCTGCCAGCAACGAGAGGATTTGACAGCAAAATTGGATGAAGACCACAACAAGATCAACGCCCTCACCAGGAAGCTGGAATCACTCCAAGAGTTTGTAACACTCAACGTTGGAGTATCACTAACTCCAATTGTTTCAACTCCAGCATCCACCACCGCCCCAACGTCATCTGCCAACAATCCAGCACCTGCAGTAGACACTGCAGCAGATGCTTCTGACGAACCTGAGCCGACATCAAACCAGGACAGCCGCCCTGTTCACCTTAGTCTCTCCCCCACTCCTCGTGCAAGAAGCCTGCTAGCACGAACAGTACCAACCCCTCGCCCCCATTCTAACCACTCCTCTCCCCGACCTGTACATAGAGTCCCGCCACCACAGGTTTCCGGATTTACACCAGTGAGGAATGGTGCACGGCCAACGCAGAAAAGGTCTCATCTACCAGTCACAATGTCAAACAGATTTGAGATATTGGTAGAGATGGAAGACGAACCAGAAGAGACCAGGCTCGTTGGGGATTCCATCCTACGAGGACAGGTCGAAGAGTTCTGCGACAGAGTCCCAAATCAACGGAAAAGATTTTGCATCCCAGGAGCTGGACTGGACGACATTGTGGAAGCCTTCGAAGATACCACAAAGGATGCAAATGAAAACACCCTTTTTGTCATCCATGCTGGTTCAAATGACGTCATGAGCACCAGATCCGAAGAGTTGATGGAGAAATATCGCAAGATGATCCAGCACTACAAAAACAAGTCAAGGAATATCATCATCTCAGGCATTCTCCCCAAGATCGACGCACCTGACAAATTCTACGACAAGGCCTTCAGCACAAATAGCCGACTAAAATATTTGTGTCTGAGGGAAGAAGTTGAATTCATCAACCTCTGGGACAACTTCTACAACCAGCCTACTCTGTTCCGCAAGGATGGCACTCATCTAAACCCTGTGGGTTCAGCACGCATGGGTCGTCTCCTACACGAAGCAGTCCGCAGCCATGGATAAAAAAACGCCATCCGAAAAGAAGCAGCAGTGACATAAATCATCCAACGCCAAGAAAAAACAGAGGCAACCGAGGACCACCAGCGATAAGGACCGAAGACAGCGAGGACCGAGGACAGCCATGAACATAAATGTAGATCCGACAAGAACCAAAAATATTATTAAAGAGCGTTCCGTGAGTTCTAAAATAACAAATATAAAGGTTTTCTATGCAAACGCTCGTAGCATACGCAATACATTTTCAGATTTAGAGGAGCTAGTGTTTACAGAAAATTATGATGTGATTGGCATAACAGAATCTTGGCTCAATACAGAAGATAGAGACTTTTTAGCAAAATATTCACTTCCCGGTTATGTAATGTTTGAGAAAAGCCGAATAAATCGAAATGGAGGTGGCGTTTTACTTTATATCAAAGAAAGTCTTAACCCTACCCTCTTGTCAAAACCTCAAATTGTGAACGTCGACGCATCTTTTGTGCTAATAAAGAATAATAAAGGTACAAAAATAATACTTGCATTAATATATAGACCTCCAGCTCAATCAGTGCAAACTGACCGAGAAATTTACGAACAAATTGCAGATGTAAGTAACTCACAAGATACCGTAATTTTTGGCGACTTTAATTTACCTGTGACCAAGTAGGGCGATACCCTTACTTCACACTCCGGACATGACTTGTATACGAACTTGAAAGAGAGTTCGCTTTATCAATTTGTTCGAACGCCAACCCGTGGTAATAACGTTCTTGACATTGTACTTGCAACAAAAGAAGAATTAATAGAGAATTTGAATGTTGGTGATGAATTCAGTAACAGCGACCATCGTACGATAACTTTCACTTTAAATTTTACTAGTAACGAACCAAATAGTAGCATCGAAAAAGTCCCTAATTTCAAGAAAGCAAACTTCCATAAACTTAGAGCTATGTTTAAAGAAACTGACTGGAGCTTTTTAATTAACAATAACGACATAAATACATCTTGGAAGTTATTCGAAACCACTTGCCTAAAAGCAGTGCAAGACTGCATACCATCGAAAATACGGCGTCCAGGCCATAATAATAAGCCCAAATGGTGGAATAAAGATATTTCAAACTGCCTGCTTGCTAAAAAATTTGCTAATGATAGATTAAAATCTTCACAAAATGACGAAGAACGGGTGAAATTTGTAGAGCTACGACGCAAATCCAAAAAGTTAATTAAGCAAAGTAAAAAGACCTTAGAGTTACATATTGCGAATCAAAGTAAAACAAACCCGAAAGAATTATATCAGAAAGAAAAAAGTAGTTACTTCAACTGTTGGACCGTTAGTCGATGAAAATGGAGAATACACCAAAGACGAAGTACAAATGAGTAATGCCCTGAATACCTTTTTTGCATCAGTTTTTACAACAGAAGACCTCAGTGATATCCCTACACCATCGCCGATTCAGATTGATAATTCAGATGTTTTAAGCAATATCACCGTTACAGAGAGAGAAGTATTGAATTGTTTAGGTAAACTCAAGGTAAATAAAACGCCTGGACCTGATACAATCTCACCTAGAGTTCTAAAGGAAGCTAAGGATGAGCTCTCCAAACCACTGACATTACTATTCAATAAATCCTTGCAGTCTGGAACTATGCCTGATCAGTGGAAGCTAGCCAACGTAAAACCGATATTCAAAAAAGGCAGCAAATCCCTACCCAGTAACTATCGTCCAATTAGCTTAACCTCAGTTGTATGTAAAATGCTAGAAACGGTCATACGAGACAGACTCGTAAATCACTTAGAGGAAAATAACATACTTAAAGATACTCAACACGGCTTTTGTAAAAAACGTTCCTGTTTAAAGAACCTCTTAGACTTCTTCCACGATATCCTCAACCTCTACGATGAGAGTAAAGCTGTAGATATTATATACCTTGATTTTCAAAAGGCCTTTGACAAAGTTCCCCACAAACGTTTACTGCTAAAACTAAAAGCGCATGGAATACAAGACGGTGTGTTGAAATGGATAGAAAATTGGCTCAGCGACAGAAAGCAAAGAGTAGTCATAAACGGTAAGGCATCTAAATGGACCAATGTAAGTAGCGGGGTACCCCAGGGATCGGTACTAGGACCAATTCTCTTTCTAATTTTGTGACGCATGTCCGCGTGTGAGCATGCTGTACAGAACGCCTAGTCATGCCCCACTCTCGCTAGGATCGTCAGGGCAGGAACTTTGGCTGTAGTCTATGTAGAGTTTCCTAACTTAGTTCATGTGAGCCGTTGTACTATAAGTAATATGAATATGTATTTTGTTTTCTTCTGAGTCAACGAGTTCTATTTTATATCATTAGTTATAAGTATTGTGTGTAAAACTTATTTGTAATGATGGGAGAAGCAGCAGCCACAGTTGGGGGTCAGAGGGTGCGCCATGCGGGAGGTGGGCCTAACTCACTAGCACTCCCCCCTCCCACCTCCCCTCAGTGCTAGGGGAGCCTTTGTCTATCCCAGAGGAGAGAGATAAATTACGTAATGATTGTCAGTGGGCGGTCCTTAGTAGTTCACGTTGGGCTCACTAGAGGGCCGGGTATAAAAAGGGAAGTCTAGCCATTTTTTCATCAGAACTCATTAGGCAGAGCGACTTCTCATTTCCCTTGCTAACTATATATATTCTTCTGACTGATGTGAACTTTCTCTACTACCTTACATTCTTATCTCCTCTTTTCCCTGCCTGTTTAACTTCCATGGTCCCGTTGGTGCAGAGCTAGTCAGCCAACGTATTATCGCTTGAGTTCTCACTAGATACTTGCCTATTAGATAGCCTATTTTGGAAGGGTTAACTTAGAATAGGATTGATTTATGTTTGTTGCACTTGTATATGCATTTCCCTGTGTGTTATTATTATTATTCCTGTTTTCTGCTAGTCTAGGTAATGCTAGACTGGGGTAAGGCTTTTCTGTGTTACGAGTTGTTGTTTGATGCAGTGGTTAAGCGATAAACCTGCATACTCGTTTCGGTTCAGTGAAGCCTAGGTTGTCTTCGCGGCTGACTGTGTTGAGTTAATAATTTACAGTGCGTGAGGGCAAGAGCCTAACCACCCTGTATTTTATTAACAGTTTGTTTTTACTTTGTCAAGGAGCCGGGAGAAAACCAGATACAAGGGATCTGGATTTCTCAAAGTGCACTTGTCAGTTTTAACGTAATACTTTAAACAGTTGGGAGGACTTCGCTAGGCTACGAGCCGTTTTTGCTCAGTCACTGCTACCTTTTGCCCACAGTACCCCAGCTAGACTTTACTCGATTAGTAGATACAGAATAGTATTGAAGCTTTCCTTATGTATGATATTGTTTATGCACTATTTATTTCATGTGTTGCAAGCTTGGCTACTTTAGTGATTAGTGGCCCACGAGCACAATCCGAGTAGGCTATTGCCGTTGCATTTGCGGAGTACTTCTTGTTAATGTTTGCCATTTACTATTGCATATTCTTTTAATTATTCTTATGCCAATTTAAACCTTTAATAGTATTTAATTGCCAGTGTTTTTGCTTATTGAATTACTGTTCAAAATCCGATACGTACTTCTTACGAGCATCCGAGAAGCATCTAACTTTTTTCAGAAGATTCCTTGCTTGATGCTTAAGGACTATTAATTAACGTAACGTAATAGTGCCGATCCGAAGTAGAGGGTGGAGGACTTCTTAAGTTCTTAGTCAAGGGTGGATTACTTCGGCTTCGGCCAACACTATTCTTTGGTGTTGTTGTTTCTTACTTCATTGTTTGATTGTTGACCAGACTAGATAATTCCTGTCTCTTTATTAGTCTGTTGTTGAACACTAGTACCGAGTTCTTGTATACCCCGTTATAGCAGATTGAACTCTGGAGGGTATTGGTGTTTTTTTGTTCGGCTGGCAGTACTCAGGGGTTGGGATCGTGTGTTTCCGTTGTGGCAGCGAGCCTTACTCGAGTCCTGATTGAGAGCCCTTGTGTACCCGAGTGCCAGGTCATAACAAATGGCGACCTTGCTTAGGATTTTGTGAACAGTATACATTTTTGCAGAGTTGTACAACATTTGTTTGTTTGTATTTTAGCGTGCATATTGAATAATATTTTTTTTTGTATGGCAATTAGTAAAGCATTTAAGAGACTCCAGTTAATTTAGTAATTAGTGCTTGCATAGGAAGTTTAACGCTTTTGTCTCGAGAATTTTTTTGTGGACTTCAGTATGTCGTGCATTAGCACTGACGATGAGCGAGAGATGCCATTTGAAGGTGTGCCGTTAGTAACCAGTGAGGAGGATGCTAGAGTTTTTGTGAGTAAGCGGTACCACGTGACGGAGGAGAGGCTGACTTGGGTGGATGTTTGTGGCTTGCACCTGATAGCCAAGGTTTTGGGCATTTCCAATGTAGTAGGGATGTCCAAGGGGGAGCTGATTTCCTGGGTGTTGCGTGGGCGACATGGGGTTTCGGAGGAGAGGGCGTTTGGGGGGGTTCCTCCCCAGATCCCCTCTCACTCGACTCCCACAGTGCCGTCCACTCAGTTACCGGAGGTTAGCACTCTCCCACAGAGGGATGAGAATTGGCAGATTGGAGTGCCCTCGGGTGGTGCACATGGTGGTTCCCCAGTTTTTGCCCCCCCTCCTTCAGTAGTGGCAGCTCCCTCTTCCTGCCTGTCTCCAGATATGGTATTTAGACTTGAGCTTGCTAAGATTGAGGCTAGGAAGCAGGAGAATGAGACCAGGAGGCAGGAGATTGAGGTTAGGAGGCATGAGGCTGAGCTTAGGTACGACTCGGAGAAATATTGTGCTAAATTGGATTTAGATAAGACTCGTGCAGAGTCGACAGGGACTCGGATGGGCCGTGAGGGCCAAGTAAGAGAACAGTCCTTGGCCCAATTAGTCAAATTGGTGCCGGTATTTAGTGAAACTGAAGTCACAGAATTTTTTAATCGTTTTGAGAAGAAGTGTAGGGAGCATAATTGGCCTGAAGAGAAGTGGGCAGCTCTAGTCTCCTAAAGACTTACGGGTAAGGGTCTGAAGGCTTATGATGCACTGCCTTTAGAGTCTTGCATTGACTACCCAGAATTGAAGAGAGCTGTCCTACGGGCATACGAGTTGCAACCGGAAACATATCGATTGAAGTTTCGGGGTGTTACAAAGACTAGGGAGGCGACCTTTCTTGAACATGCCCGGGACTTAAAAGATGCACTTAAAAACTGGACACGTTCTGAGAAAGCTGAGACGGCCGAACAGTTGACTGAGCTGTTTCTGCTCGAGCAGTTTTATAAGTGTACCGGTGCAGAAATGACTTTAACTATTAAAGAAAAGAACCCAAAAACTCTACAGGAGGCAGCTGAGATGGCTGACCTCCGGCTATCACTAATTCGTGGGTGCGGGTCTGCCCAGCGTAGTGAGGCAGGTAACAAGGGGGGTGACACCCCACCCCCCCGAGTTAGTGATATACCTTATGCAAACAAGTACAAGAGCCATGATACCAAGACTGACCACAAGACTAGCACCGTCCCATTTAAGAAGGGGCCGGGCCCTTCCCAGTACCAAGGGAAGCCCAAAGGGGAGTTGGAGTGTTATCAATGTCATAAAAAGGGGCACTTTGCAAGAGTCTGTCCTAGCAAACCACCTACAGCAGCTGTGTCTTTGGCCTGCAACATTGGTGTGTCTCCGAAGTCATCTGAGTTTGCCCGGGGCAGTTCGTCAGAGGCTGAGGCACAGCCAATGCAGAAGCACCTGGGAGGCTCGAACCCTGCTCAGGATGTTTTTTGCGACCATAGAGGGCGGGGTTGCGTGATGTGGGCGGGGCGCAAGCATGGAGTAGAGGTCTTGCGTGATACAGGTGCTTCCCAGACTCTGATGAAAAACTTGACTGGCTACCCTATAAACGCGGCTCAGGTGGTAGTGGTGCAGGGTATTAATGCAACTCGGTCATACCCGCTGGTGCGGTTGGAGTTGGAGGTGGATGGTGTGGCACGTGAATTGGATGTCGGGATTGTGGAGAAACTGCCAGTGGAGGGCGTCGACCTTCTTCTCGGCAACGACTTTGCAATGCCCGCTTCTGAGGTTCTACCCTTAGTCGTTGCCGAGAGGCCGGCCGACGTGAGTAGGGAAGAGCAAGAGTGGGTCGAGCGGTGCCAGACACAACCCATGGCGTGTGTTGTCACCCGAGCTCGGGCAGCTAAAGTGTCACAGCCTAGTCCTCCGTCTTCAGACCAGCGGAGGAACGATCAACAGGAGGTGGCTAAAGCTGGAGTTGGTTTTAAGAGTTTTGACTCGGCGGCTCTCCTGGGTGATTCTGTATTAGCACCATTACTTAATTCTGGAGTAGCCCCTGGGCCTGTCATCGAGAGTGACGAGGCTGGGCATGACGAGTCTCCACGACAGCAACGTTATGTACATCGAGAGAGACAGAGGGAGCAGCCCAGTATCGGGGAAGGTCATGCATTGCTCCGGGAGCAGTTAGATCGCTTGGCACCCTCAGATATACGTCGGTTGCAACTAGAGGACCCTGAGCTCCAAACGTGTGCTAATGGAGCTGTAGAGCTCGACGAGGACGGCGATGCACAGCCAGGAGATTTTTTTTATTTAGAAGGCATCCTCTATAGGCGTTTTCAAGACCCTAAACATAGTTGGCAAAAGGGGTCCGGAGTAGTGGACCAGTTGGTGGTGCCACGGGAGTGCAGGGATAGCCTACTGAGGTTGGCGCATGACACACCACTGGCAGGACATCTAGGGGTGAGAAAAACGGTGGCGGCTTTGGGGAAATTGTTTTGGTGGCCGGGGATGAAGTCTCATGTGCAGTCATGGATAAACTCATGTGATATTTGTCAACGTGTCGGGAAACCGAACCAAGTTATTCCTAAGGCTCCGTTACACCCTATTCCTGTGATTGGGCCATCCTTTAGTAAAATTATTGTTGACATGGTTGGTCCACTCCCTCCCACTAAGGCTGGAAATAAATTTTTGTTAACCATAATGGATGTTGCCACTAGATACCCCGATGCATACCCTATGAAAAATGGAATGGCTAAGATGGTAGTCAGTAAATTGTTGTGGTACTTCTCAAGGTACGGGTAACCGGAGGAGATTCAGTCTGATCAGGGATCTAGTTTCACCTCCAACATGTTCAAGCAAACAATGCAACAGCATGGGATACGAGCAGTAGTATCGTCAGCGTATCACCCTGAGAGTCAAGGGGTGCTTGAGCGGTGGCATGCTACACTTAAAAGCATGCTCAGGTGTTATTGTGCTGACAACGGTATGGATTGGGATCTTGGATTGCCTTATGTGCTGTTTGCTGCTCGGGAGGTACCTGGTGAGAGCCTGGGATTTAGTCCAAACGAGCTGATTTTTGGACACCGTGTCAGGGGCCCCCTTAACATGCTGAAAGAAATTTGGGAGGGGACTGTGCAGCCTTGTCCATTATTAAAGTATGTGCTTGAAAGCCGTGAGCGCATGCTTAAGAGTCTGGAGATGGCAGGTAGAAATTTGACAGAATCACAAGCTTTGATGAAGGACAGGTATGATCGCAAAGTGAGGCTCCGGAAGTTCACTGTAGGACAAGAGGTATTAATTTTGTTGCCTTTGGTTGGTAACCCCCTCTCTGCGAAGTACACTGGACCTTATAAAATTGTAGAACAAATTTCAAACTTAGATTACCTTGTAGCCACTCCAGACAGGAGGAAAAAGAACCAGTTATGTCACGTGAACCTTATTAAAGAGTATGTGAGGCGCCCCTCTGAGCCTCTCACTGTCCCTGTGTTGGCTTGTTGCGGCCGTGGTGGAGAAGGAGAGGGGGACAGTCAAGCTTCAGAGGAGGATAGCTGGGATCAACATGTTTCAGCGGATCAGTGGGCGGGGAACTCGAGCCTAAGGGCTGACGAGGCTATAGCTCATTTGCCTGACCCGCAGTTTGATGCTATCCGTCAGTTGTTCGGTTCATACCCCACTGTATTTGCTGAACACCCAGGCCTCACTACTCAGGCTATGCATGATGTTGACGTGGGGGACCATCTACCCTTTAAGTCAATCCCGTACCGTGTGCCCCCCATAAAACTACCAGCTCTGAGGGATGAGTTGGAGTATATGCTCGGTAGAGGGTTGATAGAGAAAGGCACAGTTAAGTGGACTTCCCCCGTAACACTGCAGCCTAAGCCAGATGGCAAGGTACGCTTTTGTATTGATTTCCGTAGGTTAAACGGTTTGACTCCAACTAACCCATATCCTCTTCCTCGGGTTGTTGATAGTGTTGACACAATTGGTAATGCTCGTTTTTTGTCTAAAGTAGATTTAGTAAAAGGTTACTGGCAAGTACCTTTGTCCGAGCGTGCTAAAGAGGTATGTGGTTTTGTTGTGGACGGGAGTACCTACCGGTGCAATGTTATGCCTTACGGACTTAAGAATGCACCAGCAACGTTTCAGAACCTGATGAATGAAATTGTAAAGGACATTCCAAATTGCACCGTATATTTGGACGATGTAATCATTTATGATGACGACTTTTAGAGCCATTGTGAGCACCTTGAGACCTTGTTCCGGAAACTTAGTGAAGCAGGTCTGGTAGTAAATTTGGCAAAGTGTGACTTCGTAAAAGCCACTGTGCAGTACCTTGGGTTTGTAGTGGGAAGGGGACAGGTGTGCCCTCCTCAGAACAAGGTACAGGCTATCAATAAATTTCCACACCCAACAACCAAGAAGCAGATTATGAGATTCTTGGGTATGATAGGCTACTACAGACGCTTCATAAAAGGTTACTCAACGGTGTTGGCACCTCTCACAGATTTGTTATCTAAAGACAAAAAGTTTTTGTGGGCACCTGAGTGTGAAAAGGCTTTCACTTTGGTGAAACATTGCTATGTACTCACCCGATACTCAGGGCCCCAGACTTTAACAGGCCTTTTCAGCTGGCAACAGATGCTAGTGGTGTAGGGGCTGGTGCCGTCTTGCTACAGACAGACAATGAAGGTGTGGAACACCCAGTAAGTTTCTTTTCTAAGAAGTTCAATGCTGCACAAAAGAACTATTCTACAATAGAAAAGGAATTACTGGCGATTGTGCTGTCGCTCAGGCACTTCGAGGTGTATGTTCCAGCCTATGGCCCAGTCGTGGTTATCTACACTGATCATCACCCTTTGAGATTCCTGAATCAATTTCACAATCGCAATATGAGACTGACCAGGTGGTCTTTGATGTTGCAGGAGTATAACCTGGACATCCGTCATATTGCTGGATGTGACAATGTGATCGCGGATTGTTTATCAAGGGTGGATGATCAGTCGTAGGCTATCACAGGTGTGTGGGTTTGAGTGGAGGAAAATAGGCTGCCCTTATAGTGCAGCCGGGAAAAACATTAAAATATAAAAATCATATAAAAACTCTTTCTTTTGATATAGATAATCGTATAAGTTTGTCATAGCCTATAGAGTTTGAGTAGTCCACGAACTATCAAACGGCTGAGCAGCTGTAAGCTCGCTCTGGGAGCATGATATTGTGTCTTTTTGCTATTGTTGGGAGGAGTTATAAAATGTGATTTTTTTTTTAATAATAAGATGTGTTTTGGTGATAAACTCAGCTTTGTTTTAGTGCCATGCGGTCGCTGGGTGTGAGGGGCTTGATGGGGTTCTGTGTTTGTCAGATTTTAGCTCAGGGTTGAGCAAGTAAAATCTTGGGGGAGGTGTGACGCATGTCCACGTGTGAGCATGCTGTACAGAACGCCTAGTCATGCCCCACTCTCGCTAGGATCGTCAGGGCAGGAACTTTGGCTGTAGTCTATGTAAAGTTTCCTAACTTAGTTCATGTGAGCCGTTGTACTATAAGTAATATGAATATGTATTTTGTTTTCATCTGAGTCAACGAGTTCTATTTTATATCATTAGTTATAAGTATTGTGTGTAAAACTTATTTGTAATGATGGGAGAAGCAGCAGCCACAGTTGGGGGTCAGTGGGTGCGCCATGCGGGAGGTGGGCCTAACCTACTAGCACTCCCCCCTCCCCCCTCCCCTCAGTGCTAGGGGAGCCTTTGTCTATCCCAGAGGAGAGAGAGAAATTACGTAATGATTGTCAGTGGGCGGTCCCTTAGTAGTTCACGTTGGGCTCACTAGAGGGCCGGGTATAAAAAGGGAAGTCTAGCCATTTTTTCATCAGAACTCATTAGGCAGAGCGACTTCTCATTTCCCTTGCTAACTATATATATTCTTCTGACTGATGTGAACTTTCTCTACTACCTTACATTCTTATCTCCTCTTTTCCCTGCCTGTTTAACTTCCATGGTCCCGTTGGTGCAGAGCTAGTCAGCCAACGTATTATCGCTTGAGTTCTCACTAGATACTTGCCTATTAGATAGCCTATTTTGGAAGGGTTAACTTAGAATAGGATTGATTTATGTTTGTTGCACTTGTATATGCATTTCCCTGTGTTATTATTATTATTCCTGTTTTCTGCTAGTCTAGGTAATGCTAGACTGGGGTAAGGCTTTTCTGTGTTACGAGTTGTTGTTTGATGCAGTGGTTAAGCGATAAACCTGCATACTCGTTTCGGTTCAGTGAAGCCTAGGTTGTCTTCGCGGCTGACTGTGTTGAGTTAATAATTTACAGTGCGTGAGGGCAAGAGCCTAACCACCCTGTATTTTATTAACAGTTTGTTTTTACTTTGTCAAGGAGCCGGGAGAAAACCAGATACAAGGGATCTGGATTTCTCAAAGTGCACTTGTCAGTTTTAACGTAATACTTTAAACAGTTGTGAGGACTTCGCTAGGCTATGAGCCGTTTTTGCTCAGTCACTGCTACCTTTTGCCCACAGTACCCCAGCTAGACTTTACTCGATTAGTAGATACAGAATAGTATTGAAGCTTTCCTTATGTATGATATTGTTTATGCACTATTGATTTCATGTGTTGCAAGCTTGGCTACTTTAGTGATTAGTGGCCCACGAGCACAATCCGAGTAGGCTATTGCCGTTGCATTTGCGGAGTACTTCTTTTTAATGTTTGCCATTTACTATTGCATATTCTTTTAATTATTCTTATGCCAATTTAAACCTTTAATAGTATTTAATTGCCAGTGTTTTTGCTTATTGAATTACTGTTCAAAATCCGATACGTACTTCTTACGAGCATCCGAGAAGCATCTAACTTTTTTCAGAAGATTCCTTGCTCGATGCTTAAGGACTATTAATTAACGTAACGTAATAGTGCCGATCCAAAGTAGAGGGTGGAGGACTTCTTAAGTTCTTAGTCAAGGGTGGATTACTTCGGCTTCGGCCAACACTATTCTTTGGTGTTGTTGTTTCCTACTTCATTGTTTGATTGTTGACCAGACTAGATAATTCCTGTCTCTTTATTAGTCTGTTGTTGAACACTAGTACCGAGTTCTTGTATACCCCGTTATAGCAGATTGAACTCTGGAGGGTATTGGTGTTTTTTTGTTCGGGTGGCAGTACTCAGGGGTTGGGATCGTGTGTTTCCGTTGTGGCAGCGAGCCTTACTCGAGTCCTGATTGAGAGCCCTTGTGTACCCGAGTGCCAGGTCGTAACAATTTACATCAACGACATAGATGAGGGTCTCACCTGCACAATCTCAAAATTTGCTGACGATACAAAAATTGCAAATAGCGTACTCTCAAAAGAACAAGTTGACGATATGCAACACAATCTAGATAAATTGTCATGTTGGGCCCAAATTTGGCAAATGAGTTTCAATGCAGATAAATGTAAAGTACTACATATCGGATACCTAAATGAGAAAGCAAACTATTCGATGAATGGCACTCAGCTTAGGAATGTAAACAGAGAAACCGATCTGGGAGTAACAATATCGAGTAACCTAAAACCGAGTCAACAATGTTCAGAAGTTGTTAAGAAGGTAAACAAAATAATTGGCTTTATAGGCAGGTCATTTGAGCATAAATCCAAAGACGTTATCCTAACCCTTTACAATTCCTTAGTCCGCCCTCTTCTGGAATACTGCGTTCAATCCTGGTGCCCTTATTACCAAAAAGATATAAACAAGCTAGAACGAGTTCAACGTAGAGTTACCAAAATGATACCTAGCCTAAAGAACAAACCATACGAAGAGCGTCTTAGAGAATTAAATCTATTTCCTTTAACCCAGCGCAGATTAAGAGGTGACTTAATTCAAGTGTTCAAAATCATCAAAGGCATCGACAATATGAACTGTAGTAAGTACTTCACTATCGACCAATCTAATTACACGCGGGGAAACGGTTGCAAAATTATTGGTAAATCTTTTAACTCACACGAATCTAAGAATTTCTTCTTCAATCGAGTTGTCAACTTGTGGAATGGGCTTCCCCGAAACGTTATAGACTGCATCACCGTTGATTCATTTAAACTCCGCGTAGACAAATATCTCGCATCAAACCCGCGACTGACTGCGTTTGTAAATGAATAACTTTATTTTATCCCCCCCTCAGTTACTAACCCATCTGTCCCCTACTAACTTCCTAATCTTGCCACGGACATTAGTTCCAGGGCAGTAATTCCCTTTTCAATGTTTCCTTACCCACTCTAAACCACTGTTTGGACACTTGATCCTCAGTGTTTTGGAGGACAAGCAACCTAGAAGGGTCACTAGATCTGTTGTTGCTTGATTTCCTTTGTACTCCTTTGTACTCCCTGTTTTATCCATGTATTTATTTATTACTATATTTTTTAGTTTCCTCGCTAGACCTCCATCAAACTTAGAAAAACACCCCATAGATCCCCTTTCAAGATAAATTTGTAAATTTTTCGATAGAAAAATGTCCCGGCCGAAGGCTGATTCCTTCTAAAAATTAGAGGCTAGCTATCGCTCGCCAGGAAAAAATCGACACCAAATTGGCACGGAAGGTCTTAATATTGACAAAGTAATGGGGCGAAAGGTATAAAAATCGCCAAACTAACGGAACAAACGTATTAAAATCTAAAAACAAATATGCTAAACATGAGGGAGTCCAGAAAAATCAAGTACTGCCCCCTCATGCCTCTATGTACGAATGTATGTGTCTGTCTGTCTGTCTGTCTGTCTGACTGTATGGACAAGTATATGTATGTATATTTGTATGTGTGTTAGTGTGAATCAACAACAATGGTCGCGGGCGGGGTGGAGGAGGGGGGTCGAGAGGCGCGGCGCCCCCCACCCCCCTTCCACGAACACCACCCAATTATTTCTTCAACAGGGTAAATATTGGTTGTAGGCGCCTCTCTCACCACCCACCACTCTCACTCACTCTCTTTTTCCTTCAATCACCTTCTCCCCAGCTCTCTTTCTTTTGTTTATCTTTCCCATGGGCACTTTCGAACATGTTACTTCTCCCTCCCCCCACTCTCTTTTTCTTGCTTAATATTTCATAAATTCACCCTCTCTTTTTCCACACACTCTTCTTCTCCTCCTCCCTCCTCCCTCGCCCTCTCCCTCCTCCTCCACCATCTTCTCCTCCTTCCTCAAGGTAAGTAGAGTGGAAAGCTTTAAATATTGAGCCTAGATGACAAGAAGGCTCCACAAGATACGGAAGGTTAGGGCCAACACGGACACTTATTTATGTATGTATGTATGTATGTACTCAGCCACATACCTCATAGCTAGGGGTGGCCGACTCGAGACAGAGCCTGAACAGAAACCACATGTAAAGTTCCAATTCTTAAGGTCCGGGACAACTTTCGCGTTCCCTCGACCCTTTCTCTGTCTCATCTAGTAAGTAAATTTTACAAGGGGAGGACAAATGTCCCGGCTGAAGGCTGATTCCTCATAAATTACAGGCTGGCTATCGCTCGCCAGGAAAAAATCGACACCTAAATGACACGAAGTCTTAATATTGACAAAGAAATGGGACGAAAGTCTTAAATCGCCACACTAATGGGACGAACGTCTTAAAACCTGAAAACTAATGGGGCTAAACATGAGGAAAAAGGGGGGCCAGAAAAACGACCCATCTCCCCTCAAATGCGTGCCACCCAAAGAATGGTAAAATACGATAATTAATACCCGTACAGTACCGGTGATATCCTGTTCATTATATTCTGGCCACTATTAACACCCGTACAGCACCGGTGATATCCTGTTCATTATAATTAACACCCGTACAGCACCGGTGATATCCTGTTCATTATATTCTGACCACTATTAACACCCGTACAGCACCGGTGATATCCTGTTCATTATAATTAACACCCGTACAGCACCGGTGATATCCTGTTCATTATATTCTGACCACTATTACACTTTTATTCAGCTTTGGAAGGATGTCTGCCCGTTACAAGATGACAGACTATCTCAATTAATCCTTTCGGCTATCCATATATCCTTCCTAAGCTTAACAAAATCGTCTAAATGCAGCTGAAATCAAAACAAAATGACGACGCCTTTACTTTAAGGGTTAATTACTCGCTTAAGGGGAGATCTCCACTTGAGGGTTTTTGTCTGGACCCCTTTCGCCCTCATGTTTAGCCCCATTGAGATTTTAAGACGTTCGCCCCATTAGTTTGACCATTCTAAAAACTTTCACCCCATTTCTGTCAATTTTAAGACCTTTCGTGCCATTTAGGTGTTGATTTCTTTCCTGGCAAGCGATAGGGAGCCTATAATTTAAAAAATGTACAAATTTATCTTGAAAGGGGGTCATGGGGGTATTATTAAGCTTGATGAAGGTCTAGGACCAAACTATAAATCTCCCCTTGATTAGTAGATTATAATTATATTTCGACCAAAACTAAATTCAACGTTAAAATTGCGTACCATCCAGAGATACGATACGATAATTAAGTTTCGTGATTACCATTCAAATGTTATCTAATTATTCCAGAGAGTGTGTTTACCTTACCTCACTACAACGTTATGTCTGCTGCAAACCATTAAAAGGGGGAGGGGGATAATTTATATCTATTATGTATTTAATATTATATATATATACAGTATATATATACTGTATATATATATTTATTCCCTATACCTCTATCAAGCTTTAAAAAACACTCCCAAGACAAACATATATTTGTACATTTTCGGTAGAGAAATGCCTCGGCAAAAGGCAGATTCCTACAAATATACAGGCTCGCCACCATCGCTCGCTATCGCTCATAACGAAGAATTCGGCCTTCGGCTGGGATATTTTTTTATCGAAAAAATCTACAAATTTAGCTTGATGGGAGTCTGAGTAGGCATTTGTAATCTGAAGGAAGTCTGGGAAGGAGTTTTTGTTAGCCTAGGGGAGAAACTAAAATAAATTGTTCGATAATGGCAAAGGCAAGCCAAATCCTCATTAATAGTTAAACAAAACATCATAAAAACCCAAAAGACGTCGAACTAGATAGTGTTAAACCGCCAAGTATGCATTTAACACTTTCAAGATCCAATACGCATTTATTTTCTGTTTTTCGGTTATTATTACACGATTTTATTCAGATTAGGAAGAGTTTATGGACGTCAGAGGGATAAATTCGTCTAATGATAAGCCAACATTGTAGATAGGAAATGGACACAAACTGACGGGAATTATTTAAGGGGAGGAGGTCTTTGTTTTATCTGCTCCCCCTTCTTCCTCATGTTCAGCCCCACTAGTTAGGAAATTGTAAGACGTTTGCCCAATTAGTTGGGGATTTTTAAGACCTGTCGCCCCTTCTCTTTGCCCAGTAAAAAATTGACACGTATATACAGTAAATGGGGTGAAGAATATTATCTTACATGGTGAAGAATCAGCATTGGCTGTGACAGATGAGGTAAGGACACAAATGCAGAGTAGGACCCAAGTTTATTCAACGTTTCGCCAGAAAAGTGCCTACCGAAAAATGCACAAATTTATCTAGAAGGGTCGGTCTTCTAGGTATTTCTTTAAGATTGATGGAGGTCTGGGGAGGAAACAAGATATATAATTATGTGTTAACTTAATAACAAATCAATCTAATATCTCCCCTTAAACCTTTCTGCACGATGATTTTGTTGTCATATTTTGTTGTCATATTACGTTCTAATTTATCTCCAGGACTCAAAATGGTAAATGTGTGAGAGAGAGAGAGAGAGAGAGAGCGCGCGCAGAGGAGAAGCAGATCGAAGAGCAAAGGTGAGACGAGAGATAAAGCACGTCACATATTCTTCCATCCCTCTTCCCCATTTTCTTTATCCCCCTTCCTATTTTCTTCAAATCCTCTTCCTATTTTCTTAATCGCCCCTCCACATTTTCTTTAATCCTCTTCCACATTTTCTTTAATACCCTTTCCCATGTTCTGCCATCCTCTTCCCCACTTTATCTCCCCCCCTGCCACACTTTCTTTCACCCATTCTCTCCACCCTTCACATTATCCGTCCCACACCACTACCTCCCCACCTACCCCACAAACTCTCCCCCCACATCCCCTCGGCCTTCGCTCGTTCACACCCCACCACCGGTGACCGGTCACTTCAACCAGTAGACCATTTCAACCAGTAGCTCTCAACCAGTACCAGATCAACCAATACGGTTAGGTTAGGTTAGGTTAGGTTAGTACTATATTTTGGCACAGGTTTGGTTGGTCTGGGTTAATTTGGCACTAGTTGAGAGCTACTGGTTGAAATTGTCTACTGGTTGAAGTGACATGGAACCCCCACCACCCCTTCTCCTCCCACATCCCATCCACACTCCACCCCCCCATGCGCCTCCTCCACACTCTCTTTCTCACACACCCTCCCTCCCCACCCCTTTACCACACCCACAACGCATAACTCCTCCCCCCTCTAACATAATCCTCTCCCTCACCTTCACGCTCTCCCACTCTCTCCTCCACACACCTCTTCACACACCCACCTTCACACCCTCCACACCACTCACACACACTCTCTCTTCCACACACACACACACACTATCTCTCCCAGTTCCTCCTCCACTCCTACTGCGTGTGACTGAAGGGTTGGTATTTCAGGCCAAGCATGAGGCTCAAGGTCCTACTCCACCTCTCTCTCTCTCTCTTGCTTTGGCCATTTATTTGGTACAGTCGCGGTCAATAATGCCGATATATTATAAAGCCTCGAAACATTTAGTTTGCTCCCTAGACCTCTATCAAGCTTATTT
>CM064505.1:20618918-20664970 GCA_032716605.1 Paralithodes platypus
GTGTGTGTCTGCAATAACAAAGGCTAAATAATTATATTTATTATCTTGACAAAAGACTCACATCCTATTTATGAAGAGGCCGTAATTTCTAAGTATATTTCATGCCATTTTTTAAGGGGGAGCTAGTCGTTTTTTCTGGACCCCCTTCTCTCTCATGTTTAGTATATTTTTCTGGACCACCTTCTCTCTCATGTTTAGTATATTTTTCTGGACCACCTTCTCTCTCATGTTTAGTATATTTTTCTGGACCACCTTCTCTCTCATGTTTAGTATATTTTTCTGGACCACCTTCTCTCTCATGTTTAGTATATTTTTCTGGACCACCTTCTCTCTCATGTTTAGTATATTTTTCTGGACCACCTTCTCTCTCATGTTTAGTATATTTTTCTGGACCCCCTTCTCTCTCATGTTTAGCATATTTGTTTGAGATTTTAAGACCTTCGTTCCATTAGTGTGTCGATTTTAAGACCTTTCGCCCCATTTCTTCGTAAATATTAAGACCTTTCGTGCCATTTAGGTGTCGATTGTTTTCCTAGCGAGCGATAGCGAGCCTGTCATTTTTGAAGGAACCGGCCTTCGGCCGGATTTTTTTTCTATTGACAAATGTACATATTTATCATGCAGGTGGGTCTAGGGAGTGTTTTTAAGCTTGATGGAGATCTAGCGAGGAATCTCAAAAATAGATTAATAAACAAATATATAGTCCAAACACCAAGCACTACCCCCTTAAGTAATTGTTCTTGTTATTACCGAGTCATTTTTCTGTTATTTTCTGGCAGACTTTTCCCCGCCCTCTCCTCAAGGTATGGTACGGAACAAGTAACGCCGCTTATGAACATTTTAATTAATTATTCACCAAGAACTTTTTTCGAAGCATTTTTTTTTTTTTTTTGACAAATAGTTTGATTATTTATCTTCAAAGGTTTCAAGGTGGAGGCAATTTTACTCTTCTAGTTTTATTATTAAAGTTTGATATTGTATGTAAAATGTTTAAAGCCAAGAGGAAATGTTGCTTCTGATTTGTTTTCTATGTAAGTGAGGGAGACAAAAGGCAGAACTGCCTGTAGCGAGTGCCTCCCCCAGAGTTGAAAGAGTTACAGGGCCAAAATCAAGGGACGTTCGAGCCAAAATGCCTGGACACACGGAGTTTGAATCAACTTAAGTCATAGGAAGAGGGAAAGACTGATTCTGGGAGAGAGTTCCAGAGCGCAGCTGTTGAATAGAAGAACGTCTGAGAATAACGATTCACTCTTGGGTTGGAGAGTTGCACAGAGTAGGGGTGGGATTGTGTTGCAAGACGGGTACTACATACCCTACGAAGAGGAGGTGGTATACACTGGGATAGCTCTGAGGAACATTGATTATTATTATAGTAGCGATAGAATAGTGAGAGATGCAACATTGCAACGAATAGAGAGAGATTGCAGAGAGTTGGTGAGTGGGCGGGAGTTAATGATACGAAAGGCTTTCCTTTCTACTTTGTCTAGGAGTGCGGTGTGAGACGATCCTCCCCACATATGTAAACAATACTCAATACAAGGACACACCGTGCCCCTGTACAGAGCAAGAAGCTGTGTACAAAGGAGTACAAAGGAAATCAAGCAACAACAGATCTGGTGACCCTTCTAGGCTGCTTGTCCTCCAAAACACTGAGGATCAATTGTTCAAACAGTGGGTTGGAGTGGGTAAGGGAACATTGGAAATGGAACTACTGCCCTAGAACTAATGTCCATGGCAGGATTAGGAAGTTAGTAGGGGACAGATGGGTTAGTAACTGAGGGGGGGATAAAATAAAGTTATTCATTTAAAAATGCAGTCAGTCGCGGGTTTGATGCAAGATATTTGTCTAGGCGAAGTTTAAATGAATCAACGGTGCTGCAGTCTATAACGTCTCCGGGAAGCCCATTCCACAAGTTGACAACTCGATTGAAGAAGAAATTCTTAGATTCGTGCGAGTTAAAAGATTTACCGATAATTTTGCAACCGTTTCCCCGCGTGTAATTAGATTGGTCGATAATGAAGTACTTACTACAGTTCATATTGTCGATGCAGGGGTAAGGAACCCCTTGAGGCGGTAGAGCACACCCAGCTTCTGGGAGGCTGCTTTAACAAGACTGGTAATATGGTCCTTCCAAGTGAGAGACACCGAGAATATTGAGAGAAGATGAAGGATTAATTTTTGTATTGTTGAAATGTAAGGGATAATCCTCTGGGAGTTCTGAACGGGTAGTAAGATGAATACATTGGGGTTTGGAAGGGGGTAGTGCTTGGTTTCTTGTCTATATATTAATTTATTTGTATATTTTTGAGTTTCCTCGCTAGACCTTTATTAACAGAATAAAACCCCGTAGACCCCCTTTCAAGATAAATTTTTACATTTTTCGGTTGAAAAATGTTCCGGCCAAAGGCCGATTCCTTCCAAAATTAGAGGCTCGCTATCGTTTGCCAGGAAAAAATCGACATCTAAAGGGCACCAAAGGTCTTAATATTGATAACAAAATGAGGCGAAGGTCTCAAAATAGCCAAACTAACGGAACGAACGTCTTATAACCTCAACACTAATATGCTAAACATGAGGGAGAAGGGGGTCCAGAAAAAGCGAGTACTACGCTTGCACAGTTGCCCACATTAGTTACGTTCCTCGTCGTGATGTTATGTATGAGAGTAAAATAGCATGACTGAATTGACCACTTGCGAGTTGCTGGCTATACGGAAGTTGGAGCTGTACACATCGATAGTAAATAGAAATGCAATACTATAGTGTAGGTTTCTGATGGATATAGAGTATGTTGAATTGGGTTTTATGTATGTATAAATGTAGTACAACCGTATTTTAGCTGGTAAATCTGCTCAATATCGATGGCAACAGCTCCAACTTCCTTATAGAACGAACCTCACAAGTGGTCAATTGGGCGTGTCTTTCTTATAATTATTATCAGTTGACTATCAGATGAGTTAACCACTGTATAAGAAACTATATGAGTTAACCACTGTATAAGAAACTATATGAGTTAACCACTGTATAAGAAACTACACTATCAGATGAGTTAACCACTATATAAGAAACTACACTATCAGATGAGTTAACCACTATATAAGAAACTACACTCGTCTTTCAGTTGACTATCAGATGAGTTAACCACTGTATAAGAAACTACACTCGTCTTTCAGTTGACTATCAGATGAGTTAACCACTGTATAAGAAACTACACTCGTCTTTCAGTTGACTATCAGATGAGTTAACCACTGTATAAGAAACTACACTCGTCTTTCAGTTGACTATCAGATGAGTTAACCACTGTATAAGAAACTACACTCGTCTTTCAGTTGACTATCAGATGAGTTAACCACTGTATAAGAAACTACACTCGTCTTTCAGTTGACTATCAGATGAGTTAACCACTGTATAAGAAACTACACTCGTCTTTCAGTTGACTATCAGATGAGTTAACCACTGTATAAGAAACTACACTCGTCTTTCAGTTGACTATCAGATGAGTTAACCACTGTATAAGAAACTACACTCGTCTTTCAATCACGCGCGTTATATTTCCATGTATAAGATCGCAAAGAGGAACAGAATAATGTGGCCAACTGTACTTGGAGAGTTAAGGGGAGATGGGCCGTTTTTCGGGTCCCCTTTCTCCCTCATGTTTATCCCCATAAGGTTTGAGATTTTAACACCTTAAGAGCGGATGGTGGAGTATATTTCACTGTGCCGCCCAGCAGTTTTTTTTTACAATAAATGGGGTTGTTTCCGTGCTCTTGTTCATGCATAAACAAGACCCAGAGCGTAATACAAGTATGTATCCCTGAAAGGGTGTAAATTGAGCTTTCAAATGACACCCGAACCATCCTTCTACGATCACTGGTTGTCTTGCAACGATCGTGCAACCGACGGGCATAATCGCTAAAATACGGTAATTTCTTTATATAATTACGTATGCAGCGAGGGAGTGAGGGTGGATGTAAGTGGAGTACATCTCAGTCAGTCCACGGCGGCCGTGGCGAGCGGTCATGAGGTAACCCAGGCTCCTCTCGTCGCTCGTCTCTCTCTCAGAGCCAATATTGCGCCAAAATTGCACACAGACTTAAGTCGGGCCCCGCCACATAGTCCAAATTTTTCGATACAGACTTCTTAAGTCGGGCCCCGAGAGACAAGGGTTAAGCCGTTTGCCCCAGTATTTTGTCGATTTAAAGACCTTTCGCCTCATTTCTTTGTCAACATTAAGACCTTTAGTGCCCTTTAGGTGTCGATATTTTTCCTGGCGAGCGATAGCGAGCCTGTAGATGAACCGGCCTTAGGCCATGACATTTTTCTATTGAAAAATGTATACATTAATCTCGAAGGGGGATCTAATGAATTTGTTTTTTTTAAGTTTGATGGAGGGAGGAAACTATAAAAAATATTCCATATATGACAAAATCGACCAAAATATAAACCCTTCCCCTCTAAAGGTAAGATTAAAAAGATAGGTATATAGCTAAGTAGATAACTTATATAGAGATACTCTGGCATGTAGCTCGACAGACATAACAGACGATAATGTAATATACGTCGCTACTTACATTGCCTGAAAATATGAAGGCATGACATTGTCTCGCTCTCTCTCTCTCTCTCTCTCAAGTAGCTGTAAAATATACAATAAATTACATATCTCTGCCTCTTAAAACAAAAATAACTCTATGTGCTTACAAAATTAAACACCCCTCTCTCGAGCAGATGAACTAAGTACGACATCTCTCTCTCTCTCTCCCCGTGCATTCAGTCATTCTTCAAAGCCTTTCCCCGAGTAAATGAGAACAAACAAACGCTATTGTACGGTTGCAGATATAAATTAGCGAACACAGAGTAGAGGTGCTGCTGTTGATGTTGTTTGTCTCGTTCATTAGTTTTGTACAGCTTTTCTCTCTCTCTCTCTCTCTCCCAACTGAATAAGAATACCCCTTTCCACCCTCTCCCTCTCCACTCTCTCTCTCTCTCTCTCTCTCTCTCTCTCTCTCTCTCTCTCTCTCTCGAGTAATGAGAACAAACACACGCTAATTTACGGGTTTAAGATATATATTTCTGAGAGTGGAGAGATGGTGTTGCTGTTTCGTCCTCTCGGTATCCAACGCTAATTAAAACCAGGAAGTAGAGAGAGAGAGAGAGAGAGAGAGATAGTGTGACAAATAGAAGTGATTAATATATTTCTTGAACTCGCTAAGAAAATGAAACACGGTGCTGCAAGCTTTCGTCACTATTCCAAGACATCTTCCTAGCGGGAACAAGATATATATATATATATATAATTTATATATATATATATATATATATATATATATATATATATATACTGTACAGGGTGTTCCAGTAATGCTTTTCATAAATTATATGGTGGACTCATCAGACAAAAATAAGAATACATTACTCTATGAACATGAGGTTGAGTATTTATAATAACGGAGTTATTACACGATTTAAGTTAACGATAGATACAATACCATTCAGTCCAAGGGGTAATGTTGCCATTTTAGTGGATTATATCCATTTGGCCTTCGCTATCGCTTGCTAGCCTCAAGATAGTGAGCAGTAGTTTGGTTTGTATCCAATCGGCGTTCTCTCTTCAGGCTAGCGAGCGGTAGCGAGCTGATGTTTTCGGTAGGAAAATCAAATCCGGCAAAGCCGGACATATTTTTCTACCGAAAAGTCAGATCGCTACTGCTCATGAATGTAATGATTGGTACGTATTGATAATAACTGTATTCTTAAAGTTAACACGAATTAAAGAAAAAAACATTCCTACTAAAAATGGTATTATTGAATAGCGACACTGAAATTGCATTAGAAAAAGGACAATTTCATTCACACACTCAGCCACTCAATCTAACCCACTTATCTAACCAACTTACCTAAATATAATTACCCAGTATTATAACTACCCCTAAGATTACCCCAACTCATTATACTGATTACTGCTAGTCATACAAAATCTCACATCAACCAACCCTTTAGTCTACTGTGACACTGATAACGTTGTCCAGCCCGGCAAATGACCGCCTGATCGAATAAGCACGAGATGTTATCGCACCCGTCAATCACACTCATCACTCTCTCTCTCTCCACTCTCACCTCCTCACCTCAGTCACGTGACTCGCTAGACTAATGAGAGTTGCCTAATTAAAGGGTCTCAAAACGGGCTGTACGACAAGCCCTAGGGAGTCAAGCCGACAATCCTCTAACGGTAGCCTCACCCTCTGTGGGGTTAAAAGCTACGGCGTCACTCACCGACACACACGTGACTCGCTAGACTAATGAGAGTTGCCTAATTAAAGGGTCTCCAAACGGGCAGTACGTCAAGACCTAGGGAGTCAAGCCAACAATCCTCTAACGGTAGCCTCACCCACTGTGGGGTTAAGAACTACGGCGTCACTCACCGACACACACCACAAACACCCCTGGCCACGTGCATAGCTAAATCAGTGGGAAAACACCGCAGGGGAACTATGTCGTCCTGGCATCCCTAGACTTTAGCAAGCCCTCTGTGGGGTCATGCTTACACCTGCCATACTCGGCCATAGCATTAAGCTAATTCGGTAGGCGTCATAACCTTGGCCATGTGTATGGTCTGGCACAGTCTTGGTGACTGGCCAACGCACACAACCACACCACCACACATCACTCTGGATATCTCAATCAACGTTGACACTTGTCTAACTGAATTGGACTCACCTGATTATGGTAGAATTTAGGGCACGAGCTGCCCTCGCAGCCCTGCCGACCCATTCATCGCGGGCACAACAAAATAGACTGTCTTGTTGGGGTCGGGCAGGTGAAGAATAAGGCCTGTCCTGGGCATTCCTACCCCCTTTATAGCCTCAGTCCCCCTACCCCAAACGCATTTTGAATTTGGGTGCCAATGAAAAGGCTGGACACTCCCTAGGACCACGCCTACAAGCGTGAACGCACACACACACGTACGCGTAGCTCCTAGCGGTACACAGGCCTATGAGCAAGAACGCACACACGCACACATGTACGCCATGACGGTCAGCGCCTAGCGTCTAGTAGGCACTCACCTCTCACTCTCCCTTTCTTTCTCTACAGCTGTTCCCTCGCCTCCCAATTTTCCCGCGCTAGATAAATCTACCTATCTACCTATAAGTATATAATCTCAGTCATGGACCTGTGACATATATATATATAAATATATATATATATATATATATAAAACCCAGTCAACCAGGACTACACAGCGCTGCCCCCCACACACTCACCTGTAGAGTGGACCTGGGAGAGGATACGGAAGCAAATATTGCGGGTCCTACCTTTGCTAGCCCCCTCCCCCAATCGCCAGGGCGACAAGGCCCTACCTGTATGTAAATGTTAGAAAAGGCCAAAGGCATTCCTTTTCCGTGCAGCCAATCAAGGCCTAGAAATACCTAAGGAGTGAATAGGTACTCAGACCAGATTAGGGAAAGTATCTCACCTTCCCTCTTCGACCAAAAAACAATCTTGTGACTAAAGCTCTAAACATTCTGAAAGGGGGTCGAAATCTTATGATAATACCTCACGGACGTATATTTCACCCGATTCATTCCGTTCACACAAGATTATTTACAGCTCACCAGTGTAATGATTGTTTTTTGGTCGAGTGTACAAGACCTCCCTAGGAGCTCCAAAGCCCAAAGTCTCAGTTTGGTAGGAAAATTAAAGAGTATTAAATATCTCCTCGTCCCTCTGTCAGCATCACTGCAGAAGCCATTCGTTGTTGGACGCAAAGAGTATTTATTTACCTCTGTCAGCCTCACTACACAAGTTATCCATGGTCTGTTCATCAGGCCCCCTATTAACGTAACTTCCATTCAATCAGTATATAACCATCATACCATTACAACCATCATAAAGCAGGTCAAGTAGCACAGTATATGGATGGAAACAAACTGGTGGAACCCCCCGTACAGCAACCAAACAGGGCCCAGAAGCAACAGAACAAGGAAGAGGAAGAGGCTGAACAGCTACGTAAGAGGGTCGCGGCGAAGCTGGCGGATAGTGACATCAAAGGGGCCGTCAGACTGTTGTCCTCTTCAGAAGGTTTTGCTGGTCAAGGCACCGAAGTTGTTGAAGCCCTACAAGAAAAGCACCCACCTACACCTAGGGACCTAAACCTCCCCCCTGCCCCAAATGACCAGATGCGCCAACCTTTAGTTGTCACGAAGGAGCAGGTGGTTGCCGCAGTGACTTCATTCCCAGCAGGCTCAGCCGCGGGCCCAGATGGTATCCGACCCGCCCACCTCAAAGGCCTCTTGGGTCAGGGATCAGGAGCTGCTGGGGAGGCACTCTTGGAAACCCTCACCAAATTCATCAACATGGTTTTAAGAGGGGAAGTACCCGACTGTGCCACACCCCTATTTTTTGGGGCATCACTCTGTGCACTGGCAAAAAAAGATGGCGGTGTGCGCCCAATAGCAGTAGGGAACACCTTCCGCCGCCTTGCCACAAAGGTGGGTTTGAAACCACTCTCGAATGGCCTAGGTCAACACTTAAGACCAGTTCAACTAGGTTTCGGAACTCCAGGGGGGTGTGAAGCTGCTGTACACGCAACCCGCACCTACCTCAGCCAAGCCCAAGAAAAACGAGTGCTTCTAAAGATTGACATGCGGAACGCATTCAACAGCATTCGCAGGGATGTCTTCCTCCGTTCAGCTCAAGAACACATCCCCACTCTGTACCCCCTACTTTGGCAGGCTTATTCCAAACCTTCAATCCTGATTTTTGGCGAGACGGTAATCCCATCAGCGACCGGGTTACAGCAGGGAGATCCAGGTGGTCCTGCTCTTTTCTCAATAGGGTTGGATGCAGCAGCTAACAAAGTAAGGTCAGAACTGAATGTACGGTACCTGGACGATGTAATCTTGGGTGGGTCAGTAGAGAACGTTCTAACCGATCTAAATAACATCGTAACTGACCTCGGCCAGGCTGGGCTAGTGATAAATGACACCAAATGTGAACTTGTCCGGATAGCAGAAAATAAAAAGCGAGAAAAATATCAAGCCATCGCCAGAAATCATCAGTTCGAGCCCCTGGCATTCGAAACTTCAGGAGTCTTCGGCCCTACCACCCTTAAGATGGTGAATGAAATAGGCCGTAAAATCAGAGAAGTTTCAGGAGAACCCCGGGAAACCCTCTGGCTCAAGCAAAGACTAGGGATGGCTATCCTCCGGGGCAATGCCACCAGTGTCATGAGCTCAGTTCGACAGGACTGGGTCATGCCACTGTGTGAGGCCCGGGCAGGAGTGGTGTATCCGTAGTCTTTCCACAGTAGGGTAAAACAAAACATAAACTTTATTTGTATGTAACATGTGTGATGCACATAAATAAAAGGAGATGTGTCGGATGGTTGAAAGCCACAGTTGCTCGCGCGTTTGGGGCTAGCAACACGTATTATGAAAAACATGTATCCTCCTTCATTCACTGTCCCCCCCTTCACTCACTCAACCCCACAATTTGCCGGAGGATAACAGGTTTTTCACAATACGTAGACGGAGGTAATTTAAAAAAAAAATAATCAGTTGTTATATAAACTCAAACCCTCAGTACGCTATCAGTAATTAATATCTTTATCCTTTGAGTAGATTGTTACATGTGTTGGAACGACACCTCAGTCGCCTGACCGCTTGCTACTCATAGATAACTGACTCTACCTTACCTTATATAATAATAGAGTCCAGCTAGATTACCCCCCCCCCACCCCCTCCCCCCTTACATTCCAACCACACTCACAAGCATCATACTTGATTATTTAATATAAATCATCCTTGTCTTATTCTGTGTACGTCGTGTATATAAATTACTTGTCCTATTTCCTTGTTCATGTACAGGTAGAGAGAATAAAGTTGATACCTGATTGCTTGCCAATTGTACTCTGTTAATTGAATTCAGGTAACCTCTTAAAGATAGACCCAGTGTATATAAAATATCCCATTCTATTTCATGCCATATTGGGACTATTATGTCCTATAATTCTACTCCTATTATATATAATAAATGTGTGAAACCTGATTCGACTACTCACTCCGATACCTCTCCTTTAGCAAGTAAAGACCCACATCATACAGTACAGTTTATGCAGTCCCAACTCCTCCACATCTATAACAAGGGCTGGTATTTTAATATATATAATACACATACAAAAGAGAAAAGTGGAAATAGGTAAAAGTGCAGAAAGAGAGTACAGGAGGAGGAGGAGACAGGGACGAGATATCTAGCCCAGGGGACGCACCGCCACACATAATTGGGTTACCTCCACTAGACAGACCAAAAAGGAAAAATAAAGTGGAAATATGTCAGAAAAAGGAAGGGTAAAACCGGCTTGCAAACATATACACAGTAAAGGAATAATATACTGGAAATAAGTCAGAAATGGAAGCAGAAAAACCTGGCTCGAAGGCATAGTCACACAAAAAGGAAAAATAGTGTGGAAATAAGTCATAGAAAGGAAGCAGAAATATTACGGCTGGCTCGAAGGTATAATAAGGCAAGCAAAAGTATAGTAAGTCAAAATATTGAATAGTAAAAAGGGACAGCGAGTACGAACAAAATAAAGCAAAAGTAAATAAGTAAAACAAAATAAAATACTAAAAAGGTGAAGCGAGTAAGAAAATAAGGAAAGCTAAAATAAAATAAGTAAAAATGTTGAATAGTAAAAGGGTACAGTGAGAAAGAACAAAATAAAATAAAACAATATGAAAATAAAGTAAATATGTTGAATCATAACAACAAATTACAGCGAGTAAGAATACACTAAAGCAATATTTAAATATGTAAATATGTTGAATAAAATAAAGATACAGTAAGAACAAAATATAGTAAAAGTAAAATAAGTAAAAATGTTGAATAGTAAAAAGGTACAGTGAATAAGAACAAAATACAGCAAAAGTATAATAAGTAAAATATTGAATAGTAAAACGGTACAGCGAGCAAAAACAAAATAAAGCAAAAGCAAAATAAGTAAAAAAAATATATAGTAGAAAAGGAACAAAGTATGAACAAAATCAGGCAAGTAAATTAAATATGTAAAATGTTGAATAGTTAAAAAGGTGCAGCGAGTAAGAACAAAATAAGGAAAGCAAAAGTAAGTACAAAAATTAAAAATTAAAATATACAGCAATTATGAACCAATTATAAGTGAGAAAGAAAACAAACGGTAGGAAAAAAAATAATAATACTCACGTAAAGTGTTTAAGAACGAATATCAAAGACAATAATTAACCACTTAAGGATATGACGCGTTTTAGCAGTTTATTGTGGCCATCATTAGGCGATTTTATACAGCTTAGGAAAGATCAGTGGGAATTAAAAGGGTAAAGACTATCTCAATCCACCCTCTGATTTCCATATACCCTTCCTAAGCTGAACAAAATCGTTAGCCAAAAAAAAATGAAAGAACGTGCGTCATCGATCCTCAGAGGATTACGTAACGAAATACGCTATACAGAAAGATAAATGACGAAAGAGATATGTAAAATACAAAGAGATAATTTTAAATATCAAAGCGCACCTTCAAATACCCAAGAACATCCATTTGCGTCAGTTAATCCTTAAATAATACTTTCTTTTTTGTTTTCTGGCTATTAGTAGACGATTTTATTCAGATTAGGAAGGGTATATGGAAGTCAGGGTTAATTGAGTCTGTACCCTTATAATTATAAAGGAGTACAAACGAAAGCAAGCAACAGCAGATCTACTGATCCTTACTAGGCTGCTTGTATCTAAACTACCTTGCCTATTATTTAGGAGAGAAAAGATGGCTTAGAAGGGACATGATATATCTTTTCCATGCAAAATGAATAAACCGACATGGCACTCGACAGCAATATATGAAAATAGAACTATCTTACTATTTATAATTTAACTAAGGCAGTAATGTTGAGATGGAGAGACTGTGTAAGAAAGGCTTTGGATGATAGAGGAATGACTATAGATCAGGCAGGGGAAGTGGTGGTGGACAGGAGTGAATGGAGAATGCTTGTGAATAGTTGAGTGAACATGTGGTCATTTGGAGTAAGGGGTCGGGCGCAAGTTGGACTAGATAATAGTCCATCAGGCGCCTGGCCCGGGGAGACGATTAATATGAAGGGTGTGCCAGGAAGTGTGGTGGGAGGGCTTGTGGCTTTGGCTCTGCTGCATGTCTGCTTGCCGAGATCGGAACCTCTCCGGGTGGTCAGGGGCCGGGGGAGTGCTGGAGCGACCTTGGTAACCCTGGTCTCTGGGTCTTCTCCTGGGTGACCTGGATGTGTGTGAGTTTGTGTTTTTTATCTGTGTTTATTTTTTGTTTTATGTTGTTTTTGTGTTTTCCCTGTTCTTGCTCTGTCTTGAGTCGGCTACCCCCAAAATGGGGATTGGGCCTGAGCATATAGATAGATAGATAGATAGATAGTAATGTGGGCATGTCTTGTTATTCATCTGTAAACGCAGTCAGTCAAGAATTAAGGGCGAGATATTTGTCTAAGCGATTTATGAAGGTTTCAAAAGTGCTGCAGTCTATAATATTGCTAGGCAGGAAGATCCACAGAACCTTCCTAAAATGTATAAAATCGTCTGAGAGCCAGAATAAACTGTCAAAATGCGTCACGATCTTCTGTACGTCTCAGTCGGTAGAGGACAAGTTTGGTGCGCCAGAAACCCGGGTTCAAATCCCAGCTATGACCAAATATTTTCTGGAGACCAGAAACTCCTCCCCCCCCCCCCCCCCCCCAAGCCGTACAATTTCAGTTATTCAAGGTGGTGTCACACGAACGCATTTACCGGCAATTATCGATGAGCCAGTTTTTATTCAGGTACTGTCTTGAGGCCGTTTGACATTGGAATCGGAAACTAGATCGCAGGTAAGATATGTTGGGTAGTAGGGGAGATGGGTCGTTTTTCTGGTCCACCTTCTTTTTCACGTTTAGTACCATTAGCTTTGCGATTTTAAGACGTTCGGTCCATTAGTTTGATGATTTGGAGACATTTCGCCTCATTTCTTTGTCACTATTTAGACTATTCGTGTCATTTAGGTGTAATTTTTTCATGGCGAGCGATAGCGAGCTTGTTTTTTAGGAGGAACCGGCCTTCAGCCAGTACATTTTTCTACCGAAAAATGTACAAACATATTTAGAAGGGGGATTTTGAGGATGTTCGTTTAAGTTTAATGGAGGTCTGGGGAGGAAACTATAAAATAATGAATACACCGACCAAAAAAAAATAAACCCATCCCCCCATAATTCTGATGGACCTTATATTTTCAAGCTGCCAGACAACAATTGCTCGTAAAAAAATGACGGGAAAATCGCTCTTGTGAAACTGCCTTCAAGTAGCTATGCTTTGAGTAAAAACTATGCTGGGAGATAGATAGTGAGAATGACAGGAACACAAAAAACTTAAATATGTAGACATTGCAGACACATTTTACTTTCTGTAAAAGTGTGTGTGTGTGAGAGAGAGAGAGAGAGAGAGAGAGAGAGAGAGAGAGAGAGAGAGAGAGAGAGAGAGAGAGAGAGAGCGCGAGAGAGAGAGAGAGACAGAGAGAGAGAGATAGATAATAAGAGAGAGAGAGAGAGAGAGAGAGAGAGAGAGAGAGAGAGAGAGAGAGAGAGAGAGAGAGAGAGAGAGAGAGAGAGATAGATAGAAGAGAGAGAGAGAGAGAGAGAGGTAATAAGAGAGAGAGAGAGATAATAAGAGAGAGGGAGAGATATTTTTTTCCACACTTTCATCCTCGTTAGCTTCGTTCTAAATCTGCTTTAATCTTCCATCGTATTTATATTCCTTTCTGTCACAACTTCTCCCTCTCCTCCTCCTCCTCTTCTTCATTCTCCTTCTCCTCCACTTCCACCATCACCACCACCACCTCCTCCTCCTCCACCACCACCACCACCACCACCTCCTCCTCCTCTCTCTCCCTTCCTCCTCCTTCTCTCCCTTCTTTCTCCTTGTCCATTTTAGTCTCCCCTGAGCCATTATCCACGTTATTTTTCTCGTTTTCTAAATTTCTCCTTCGTTCTCATTTATGTCTCATATTGTCGCATCTCTTGTTCACTACTCGTTTTAATTATGGTTGTCATATATTTGTTTTACTTTTGGTATAATGAAGTAATTGTTATAGAATCGTTAAACCATTCAACAATTATTATATATTTATTATATATTTATCATTTTGTTTTATTATTATATTAAACAAATTATGATCTTGCCCCACTGTCGCTCTGCCTCTTCCTCTCACTCTCGTACACTCTCTTAAGTAATTTTCTCGGTCCACATACGTTCCACATGGCCGAACCACCTAAAGGTGTCCCTTTTCCTGTGATTTTATGTGCATATAAATGAACTACAACTGTATTTTAGCTGGTAATTCTGTTAAATATCGATGTCTACAACTCCAACTTCCTTATAGCCTCAAACTCGCGCGTAATAATAATTATTCTCGTACTACAACTGTGTTTTAGCTGATCATTCTGCAAAATATCGACGTCTACAACTCCAACTTCCTTATGGCCTGAAATTCGCACGTCGTCAATAACTATTCTCATTCTTTTTTAGTTATAAGAAGTTAGGGAGTCACGATTTCTGCCAAGGTTGCTGGTGGAGTCTGGTACACTTGGATGCCATAGTCTCTAGCCCATTCATGTAAATTCGTGGACTTTACATATATTTAGTTTTGGAAGTATATCTCTGGACGCAAATTTATGTATGTAATTGTATATATATCAACTACAAAACTATAAATGTTATTTATAGAAAAGCAAGATATATACTGTATATATAAAACCAAACAAACAAACAAAAAACAATGCAGATAAATATAATTGCATAAAGAAAAACACAGGGGGTCCACAAGTTCTTATAAGTGGGCTAGAGACTATAGTATCCGAGTGTACCGTACCACACGATGTCTGTCTGTCAAGTTGAAGCAGATCTTATGTTTCTTTTTCTGTTCTTTTTCTTTTCTTTTTTTGTGGGGGGGGGGGGGGTAGAGACTAGGGTATCCGAGTGTATATATTAAATAACTATCAGATATTCGATAATTGTCATAATTAATGGGATACATAATCGACCAATTGCGAGTCTCAGGCTATAAGGAAGTTGGAGCTGTAGATATTGACATAAAACAAGAAATGCTATAATAATGTAGATTTTTGATGAACAGTAAATAATATGAATATGATTGTATGTGTGTATAAATGTACTAATTCATATTTGTTTTCACCAACCCACCAATTAATTTACAAATATACCTAACTAATGAAATCAATGACAGTAATGAATACATGTGGTACTCCAAGGACTCGATCCTAGGATACTCACACCGAAATTCCGCACACAAAGCATTACGCTAAATATCGCTCTCTATACCTCTAACTTCTTTATAGCCTTAACCCATTCAGTACCGACGACATCCTTTTCATTATATGCTGCCAACTTTTAGCCGGTTTTATTCAGCTTAGGAAGGATGTCTACCCGTTAACAGATTACAGACTATCTCAATTAATCAATGTAGCTACCATTTATTCTTCCTAAAGCATGGTTCACACATACAAGAGTCGGTGCCAGAGTCCAGCACAACTGAGGAAATGTTCAGATTCGGCCATGACGCTGGCATACTCTTTGTGACTCTTCGTGACTCTTGTTACACTCGTGTGAGTTGTGTTGGTATCGGGTTGTGTCCTGGGGACTCGTGACGTGGCCTAGAAATTTCATGCCTGCATGAAGTTTCTTGTCCCCGTCAAGAGTCCGAAGGACACATGTGTAGACACGTGTTGAATCTTTGTGACTCGTGTTGACTCTTGTTGAACTCTGCATAACTCTTTGTGACTCGTGTTGACTCTTGTTACACTCTTGGGTGAACAGGGCACCTGCACAATGGGGGCCACTCTTGGGAGCACTCTTCGTAACTCTAGTTACACTCTTGTTGACTCTTGTTACATTCTCGATGACTTGTTACGCTCATGTTGACACGTGCTGACTGCCGACTCTTTGTTTTCGTACCCTGGAATTTGACCGTTACTTTTCAAATTTCCTCAACTCGTGTTGGGTTCGTTATACTCTTCGTGACTCTTGTTGACTCTCCGTGACTCGTACTGACTCTTGGATGAACACGTACTGATTTTTTTTTTTTTTTTTTTTAAGAGACAATGAACGGAGGAAGGAAAAACACAGATAAAACTAAAAAGGTCCATGTGCCTAAATGCATCCTCCATTCATAAAATGTTTGTAACAACTGGATTTAAACTGTTGTAGATTGTAAGTGTGTGGAAAGCAACTAGAGGGAAGTGAATTCCAAAGAGTAGTAGTTCTGGGGATAAATTAATTTTGATAAGCAGAAGTTCTGCATTGTGGAGGAGAAAGTGTACATTCATGGGCGCTCTCAGCTGCCCTAGTTCTACGGGGAAAGATGTGGAGAGGCGGCACAATTGAAGCAAGTTCCTCGGAACAATTGCTGTGAAAATATCTGTAGAATAATGCAAGGGATGCAACGTTTCTTCGTATGGATAATGTAGGAAGGTCCTGTGTGATTGCAGGGTTATTGATTAATCTAATAGCTTTATTTTGAATTTTATCCAACTGCCTCAATGCAACCATTCCACTTCCACTCCACAGAGGTGAACAGTAATCCATCTGAGAATGCACATGACTTTTATATATTACGGCCAACTGCTCGTCAGTGAAGAATTCTCGAACTCCGTACAGGAGTCCCAGTTTTTTAGAGGCATTCTTAGCAATGCTTCTAACATAATGTGTCCAGCTCAGGTTAGTAGTTAGTGTTACACCGAGAATGTCAATACTAGGGGAAGTGGGAATATTTACATCATTAAAAAATATATGGGAGTCAGTGAGATTCTGTCGGTTAGAAAATTGAATGTACTTGGTTTTCTGTGCATTAAAGGAAACTAGATTCTTTTGTCCCCATTCATTAATTCTAGAAAGGTCCTGGTTCAGAGAAATTGCAGTGTTTATTTTTGAATTTGTAAGATCGGGTTGGGTGAAAGAATTGGTAAATGTGAAGGAACTGTGGAGTGTTGAGTCATCTGCATAGGAATGTATTGGATTAGGAGTGGTAGATATAAGATCATTGATATGAATGAGGAACAGAGTTGGGGCCAAAACTGATCCCTGGGGAACACCAGCATTTATTGAGTGAAATTGAGAATAAAGGCCATCTACCATTACACATATTTTTCTGTTATGAAGATAAGAAGAAATTAGTGGAACTAATGATGCTAGGCCGTAGTGTGACATCTTCGACAATAAGGATTGATGCCAGACTCTATCAAATGCCTTTGATATATCCAGTGCTATTGTATGTGTTTCACCATGTTGGTCTCTAGCTTGGTTGATTTGATGCCAAGAAGGCAAAGAATGTCTGCAGTTGCTCGACATCGTCTAAAACCATAGTGCCTATCACTGATTAATTTATTATTCTCAAGATGCTTAATAATGTGATTATTTAATATAATTTCAAAGACTTTACCAAGAGTGGAAGTTATAGCTATTGGTCTGTAGTTTGATGGATCTGAAGAAGCACCTTTTTTAGGAACTGGATGGATGTTTGCTTCTTTCCAAGATACTGGGAAGCATGAGGTATGAGTACACAGACGGCAAAATGTTGCCAATACAGGAGCGAGCACCAAGGAGCAATTCTTAAGTACTATTGAAGGAATTTCATCTGGACCAGGAGCCTTATCTACTGAGAGATTCTGCAAAATAGTTTTGACATGTCTGGTGTGGATCTTAAGTGAGGGAATTTCAGACGAATTCAAATTAAGTACAGGGACATCTTGATTTATTTCATCTAAGGTTGAGTTGGTGGAGAAAATATCCGCAAGAAGGTTAGCTTTACCTCGTGGGTCACTTACAAGATTGCCAGTCGGAGATTTTAATGGTGGAATGGATGAAACAGTAGTGAAGTTGGATTTGAATGAGTTAAGAGTAGACCAAAATATGTTGTTATCATTTGGATTATTTAGAAGTTTATTTGCCTGCTTGTGGAGAAAGTTTGATTTAGTTAGATTTAATACAATTTTGGCATGATTTCTGATGTTTCTAAAGTAATTAAAGGCTTCATGTGTTTTTTATCTTGTGTATGCATTGTAGGCTATTGCTTTTTGTTCAGTTACTCTAGCACAATTATGGTCAAACCATTTAGGTGAATTAGATCTTTTACTGTACTTTTGATGAGGAATAAAAGTTTCCATTCCAATTTGTATAAAATCTTGTATGTGGCTCAAGGTGGAGTGTGCATCATTAGAAAAAAAAGAGGTCTAGGGAATATCAATAAAGAAATAATCTTGAAGACCCTCCCAGTCTGCCCTATCGTAATGCCATTTAGTCACCAAAACAGGTTCAGAGTGGGAAGGTGTGGTAGGTGATAGACAGGTGGCCTGTATCAGACAGTGATCAGAAGATCCAAGTGGGGACCTCACTGTAACATCATAATTTTCTGAATTGGTTGTTAAAAATAAGTCCAGTAGGTGGGAATTATGATCAGGATTATCTTGTACACGGGTGGGTTGGTTGACTAGTTGAGTGAGATTAAATGAGTCTGCAAATAGCTCACATTCAAGACCAGCATCACCAGTCCTGGCTGAATGAGTGAGCCATTCAACATTATGGACATTAAAATCACCCAACACAGTGATTTCAGAAGAAGCATTTAAGTTGAGGACACCGAGTTGTGAGGACAGAGAATCAAAAAGACTTTGCTCTGGAGGAGTATTTGGGGAACGGTAGATGCAACATATGTATTTAAATTTACCAGCAGAAATTAATTTGTATATAGAATAATCAAAATAGGGACAACTGAAACCAGTAACCTCCTCCAGGGCAACTTCAGATTTTGCGAAGCAACATACACCTCCTTTAGGTCTGAAATTTTGGAGCAGTTGATAACCTGGAAAATTAAATCTAGATGTGTCAGATGTGGATGTTACTTGAGTCTCTGTAAAAAAAAGGAGAGTATGGGATTCTGCTTGAAGAAATTGGTGTACAGAATTGATATTAGAGTGAAGTCCCCTTATATTGCTAAAGAAAATGCTGCACCAACGAGCAGCTTTGGGATGTTGCAATGCTGTTGACACAGTCGCATGATGACGACCGGGAGGGCCCTGTGTCGATGACCCAACCCTGCCGGGGGTGGATATCCGAGGGACCACCAGGTTTGCTCTTAACAATTGTACTGCCATGATTTATAAGGTAAAGATATGTATAGTGTTGCATGTATGATATGTAGTGGGAAGAGTAGTGTTTTATGGATAGAGGATAGCGATGTAGGGCAATGTCGTGAAGTTGGATGTGTATGTTATATAAAGAGGGTTTTCCTGATACCCCTGATGTGTGAGGCAGAAAGATATGTATCCAGCTACCAAGGCCTGGGAGAGAAAATGGAATTCAGGCTATTCCCCGAGTCTCCCGAAACCTTGGCGGTAGTACTTCCCTGGGCGGGGCTGTCTACCCCTACTACCTACAAATGGATGAACACGTACCGACTCTTGCTGACTCTTGGTGAATCGGGAACAGTGACCTACTCGGGCTGGTTCTTGCCAGAGTCACGAAGATCCACAAAGAGTGTCACCCATCGTTCACTCGTGCTGGACTCAGGCACCGACTCTTGTATGTGTGAATCAAGCTTAAGCTTCATAAAATCGTCTAAATACAGTTGTAAGGAAAACAAATTCCGTCGCCGGTACAATAAGGGTTAAACTCACAAGCAGGCAATAGTAATTAACCTTTTCAGTACCGGTAACGTTTTCATATTTTATTCTAGCTATATTTACACGATTATGTGAAATTTAGGAAGGATCTGTGGTAGTACCAAGAGTTAAGTGCGATAGTTCGAAGCCTATTAATTACTGGAGCCCCCTTTTTAAACAAATTAGAACCGTCTAATAGTAGCAAGAATAAAGTTAAGGGGGTGGTAGTCGCTTTTTCCGGACCCCCTTCTCCCTCATGTTTAGCATATTAGTTTTGAGTTTTTAAGCCGTTCGTACCGTTAGTTTGGCAATTTTAACACCTTTAGCTCTATTTCGTTGTCAATTTTAAGACTTATCGTGCCATTTAGGTGTCGATTTTTTCCTGGCGAGCGATAGCGAGCCTGAAATTAAAACAGGAACCGGCCTTCGGCCGGGAAATTTTTCTACCGAAAAATGTACAAATTTATCTTGAGGGGAAGCCTAGGGGGTGTTTTTTTATGTTTGAGGGAGGTCTAGCGAGGAAACTCAAAAATATAATAATATGTTAATTAATAGACCAAAAAAAACAGCCACAAGCCGCTTAAAAGGACGACACCGGTACAGAAGGGGTTAATAGAGAATAGCATAACACGATGATTAGAGTCAGCTGATTGCAAATAAATAATGATCCAAAATTATCAACAAGCCTCTCATCCCCGCTGAAAATATGTATTTCATTAAGGGGAGATGGGTCGCTTTTCTGGTCCCCTTTCTCCCTCGTGTTTAGCCCCATTAGCTTTCAGATTTTAAGACGTTTGGCCTATTAGTTTGGCAATTTTAACACCTTTCGCCCCATTTCGTTGTCAATTTTAAGACTTTTCGGGCCATTTATGTGTCTATTTTTTTCCTGGAGAGTGATAGCGAGCCTGTAATTGTAAGAGAAACCAGCCTTTGGCCGGTACATATTTCAAGCGAAATATTTAAAAATTTACCTCTAAGGGTGCTTTTGTTTTTTTATTGATGGAGTTTTACCGAGGAAACTAAAAAATAGGTAAATAAACACAAACAAATAATAATAATAGACTACAACACGAAGATTAGTGTTAGCTGATTGCAAAATAATAAAAATTATCAAAACATTCAATAAGCCTTTCATCCCCGCTGGCAAATATTTATATCTTGCACTTATTAATTAGTTATGAAAGCTTTGGCTCCAGTTATTTATGTTTGTGATCCTCCTGCTAATCTGTATTTATTATTTGTGAGCTATTAATTGATGACGTCATAGCTGGGATGCCGGAGTTGTATATTATTATTAAAATAATAATAATAATAATATTATTATTATTATTATTATTATTATTAGTTTATTATTCTATCTATCTATCTATATTCTCAGGCCCAATCCCCATTTTTTTCTATTTTTATGTTATTTTCTATTTTATTCTATTTTATTATGTTTTTCCTCTTTTCTTTGGGGTGGCCGACTCAAGACAGAGCAAGAACAGGGAAAACACAAAAACAACATAAAACAACGAACAAACACAGACAAAAACACAAATTCACACACATCTAGGTCACCCAGGAGAAGACCCAGAGACCAGGGTCACCAAGGTCGCTCCAGCACTCCCCCGACCCCCCGGAGAGGTTCCGATCTCAGCAGGCAGACATGCAGCGGAGCTGAAGCCACAAGCCTGCCCACCACACTTCCAGGCGCAGTCTTCATAGTAATCGTCTCCCCGGGCCAGGCACCTGATGGACTATTATCTAGTCCAACTTGCACCCGACCCCTTCCCCCAAATGACCATGTGTTCACTCAACTATTCACAAGCATTCTCCATTCACTCCTGTCCACCACCACTTCCCCTGCCTGATCTATAGTCATTCCTCTATCATCCAAAGCTTTTCTTACACAGTCTCTCCATCTCAATCTGTCTTCCTGCCCTTCTATCTCCCAATGTATCTGACTCACATATTCTCTTTGTAAGCCTTTCATCTTCCATTCGTTCAACATGACGATACAAGCTCAACACCCTTCTGTCCACTCTGGCTGACAAATGTTCCTGCTGCCCCACTCTCCTACGTATCTCTTCATTCCTCAATCCGTCTCTACGAGTAACTCCACACATACTCCTCAAGCAGCTCATCTCCATCAAATCCAGCTTTCTTTTCTCCTTTTTCTTCAGAGCCCATGTCTCAGCCCCATACATCACTGTTGGCACAACAATTCCTTGATACAGTGCACTTTTTACTTTCATTCCGAGATTTCTCGTCTTCCACATACTTCCCATTGCTCCGAAAACCTTCCTTCCTTCACACACTCTCTGTTTTACCTCCATTTCCATACCTCCACTCCTGCTTATCGTTCCTCCTAGATATTTAAAACACTCTACTTGTTCCAATATTTCCCCATCCAGCCTCACATCTAGATTCACCCTATGATCTCCCCTATTACACACCATTACTTTACTTTTATTGACGTTCACCTTCAGTTTCCTCCTTCCACAAACCACACCAAACTCTCTTACTACCCGCTGCAGTTTCTCCTCAGAATCCGCCACCAGTGCTGTGTCATCAGCGAACAGCAACTGATTCAACTCCCAATCTCTACCGTTCCTTCCTACTAAACCCAATCCTCTTCCCATAGTTCTCCTTTTCACCTCCCTCACCACACCATCCATAAACATATTAAACAGCCATTGTGACATTACACAACCCTGTCGCAAACCTACCTTTACCTCAAACCATTCGCTTAACATGCTCTGCTCCCTTCATAAAAACTCTTAACTGCTTCTAACAAATTTCCTCCAATTTCATAAATCCTTAACACCTTCCACATTGCTTCACAATCCACACGATCATACACTTTTTCCAAATCCATAAAATCCCAAAATATCTCCTTGTGCTTCTCTAAATACTTCTCACATAACTGTCTTACTGCAAACATCTGATCCACGCACCCTCTTTCCCTCCTAAAACCGCACTGTTCTTCTCCTATTGCAACTTCCGTACACTTTATTATCCTCTCTATCAACACCCTGCCATACAGCTTTCCAACCACTGACAATAAACTAATACCTCTATAACTTGAACACTCCTGCCGATCACCCTTCCCCTTGTACAACAGCACAATACATGCACTCTTCCAGTCTATTGGTACCATTGACATAGCAAAACACACATTGAAAAGTCTCACCAACCAATCTATTATCACATCTCCACCCTTCTTTATACACTCCACAGAAATACCATCCAAACCTTCTGCTTTTCCCGCTCTCATTTGTTCACTGCTTCTTTCACTTCATTTTCCTCAATCCTTTCATTCATTCCCTGCCACCTGGGTGGCCTGGGTAACCTATCTCCATCCACCACTGCTTCAATCACTGCTTCTCTTCCATCTCTTGCATTTAACAAAGATTCAAAATACTCGGCATATCTTTTCCTCACTTCAACTGGTTCTACTAGTAATTCTCCATTTGCATCTTTCACTGACTCTTCTCTCTTTTGTCCTCCTTACTTTATTTACTTCCTTTCAGAACATCTTCTTTCGTTCTTCAAAACTCTCACTCAACCTTTGACCCCACCTTTCGTTTGCATCTGTTTTCGCTTCTCTAATTTTCCGTTTTGCCTCTCTCCTTTTCTCCTTGTACCTCTCCCATACCTCAACACTACCATCCTGTAAAACCCTCTCAAAACACTGTCTCTTCTCCTCAACTGCCTTTCTCACCGTATCATTCCACTACTCGCTTCCCTTCCTGATACCTCTGCCTCCTACTTTCCTTTTACCGCACACTACCTCTGCACTTGCTTTCACTCCTTCCTTAAACTGTTGCCATTCAACCTCTAGTTCTCTCTCTTCCATCTCTCTCACTTCCATCCACTTTTCATTTAACCTTTCCTTGTACTCCCTCTCTTTTGCACTCTTCTCTAACTCACTAACTTTTATTGCCTCTCTTACTTCACGCTTGTCTCTCATTCTCCTGTAACTACTAACTCTTAGCTTTCCCTCCACCAGGTAATGATCCGACATACCCTCTGCCTTACCTCTCCTCACATTCACATCCAGCAGTCTACACAATCTTTCCCTTGTCACCAGCACATAATCCATCAAAGCCCTCTCTACAATCTCTCCCCTCACAAGTCTATGCTATGTGTACTTGTGTATACACCTTTTTTTGAAGAACGTATTTCCTAAACTCAATCTGCACTCTCCACACACATTTTTCAGTCTTTCTCCACTATCATATACACCATCCACACCAAAACTACCGATGACTCCCTCAACAGGCTCATTTCCTACCCTAGCATTTAGGTCCCCTAAAACTATAAAATTTTCATTTTCATCAAACCCTTGTAAACAATCTCTCAAATCCTCCCAAAACCCTCCACCTCATCTAACTTCCTTTCACTTCCTGGCCCATAAGCACTTACAAAAACCCACCTTTCACCCTTAAACCGCATTCGCACCCACATTAGCCTTGATGAAACCTCTTTCCACTCTTTTATAAACTCTCTCAACTCCTCCTTCACAATAATAGCCACTCCCTCTTTCCCCCTGACTCCCTCATCTACTCCAGACTTTCTACCTATCACGTTTCCAAAATCCACTTTTCCCTCTCCTTTCATCTTTGTTTCATTCAGTGCAAGCACATCATACTTCCTTCTTTCAAATAACCTTCCAATGTCCTCTCGCTTCTCATTCGTACTACATCCTTGCACATCTAAACCTCCTATTCTTAGGGTCCGGGACCACGAACACGTTCCCTCGCCCCTATTTCTGTCTCATTTTTTTGGTAGATTTATTTAAGGAGAGAAGGATACCAGGCCCCCCGCCCCCGATCCCCTTTAGCCGCCTTCTATGTCTCGCAGGAGAAAACAGTGGTGGAAAATTCTCACCCCTCCACCACAGAGGAGGCTATCTGCACCAGAAAGTGGCGGGCGTTGGGGTTGCCGCATCCCTACGCCATTTGAAAAAAATTAGATATGCAGAGGGAGAGAAAGATGGGCAGTAGAGGACACCAACCCTCACTCTGACAAAGGGTCAGCCTACCACCAAATTATTATTATTATTATTATTATTATTATAATTATTATTATTGATATGGTAATGATTTCTATAATTATTTATCAACTATTTAATTTGATTTAATTTATATTATTATAGTTTTTCGTTTACTATATCGAAGATTCATATTCCTTTTCTTGCTTAGTACACGAGATATCTTTCCGTCAATTTTCAATCTGCTATTTTTTCCGGACAGCATTTCAAAGTTCCTTTGTGTTGGTACTAGCAATTATTCTGAAATTAGATTATTGAGGAAGGTTTGATTCTGATAAAAAAAAAAGTAATTGAGATGCTGTTACTCCCTAAATACCAATACATTTTGCTTAAAACGTACTCCAAATAGTAAAACATCTAGTATAATCTAGTAAAATCTCTCACAGCTCATTCTCCGTTTTTCTTGCCATTTCTAACCCTAATATTAGGTTCCTTTCTGTTCCCCGCCTTCCGATCCACTTCACTTGGATTTTATCCTTCTAGGCTATACCTTTTGTTCAATCACAAGACCGAGTTCTATAACATAAAATGTAAAATGTAATATTTACACTACCACGTATACACACACACACACACACACATTATATATATATATACAGTATACTGTATATACAGTATATATATATATATATATATATATATATATATATATATATATATATATATATATATATACTGTATATTGAATCCAAGATGTACTTACCAAATATTTGTTGCAGCAGCGACAGTATGTAGACATCCTTCCCATAC
The DNA here is from genome assembly GCA_032716605.1 of Paralithodes platypus. NCBI lineage: Eukaryota > Metazoa > Arthropoda > Malacostraca > Decapoda > Lithodidae > Paralithodes > Paralithodes platypus. The sequence goes on from CM064505.1 coordinate 20,644,411, forward strand.
TGATCAATGTCAAACCTTACCAGAAATTGAAGGAAAGCATTAATATGTACAATCTTCAGTACTTTGGGGGTAATTCACTAATTGCATTGTAATTTTCTCAAATATTGTTCTTAATGAGGTAGCTATAAACCAATATGCTTCGATTCTTAACCACTTCTGTACCGGCGACGTCTTTTTTATTTTATGTTGGCTTTATTCAGACGATTTTGCGCAGCTTACGAAGGGTCTGTGGTAGTAAAAAGGGTTAATTAATTAGTTCGAAACCTTCTAAATGCTGGAGGCCCTTCTTAAACTGAGTAAAATCGTCTATTAGTAGCCAGTAAACAATGAAAAGGACGGAACTGGTTAAATACACTTTCATATGAATTAAGAATTTCATCAATTATTAATGTACCTGTAGACTATACCCTGTTCCAAATAGGTGGGCCAACAATCGTGACTCCTTACCTATGTAACTAAAAAAGGGCTATAGCAAATGGGCTGTACATTTCCACACCTATTACCTGCCTGACCCTTTCCAAATGGTAAACAAATTTGCTCGATTACTCTAGTCGTTTAAGAGTTATAGAGGTTTGGGTTAAAGATTTCTGGCCTATTTATAATGAACGGACTATAGTTAATAATACCAATGCATAATAGCGTCAATATAATAACATAACAGTTGTATATGAACAATTGCCATGGGCTAGGGTCTATTTTTTGGTCTACTGTATATATAAATGTATTCATATATATTTTTAGTTTATTTATTCATTATAGTTTCCTCGCTAGCCTTCCATAAAGCTTTCAAAAACACCCACTAGACCCCCCTTCGAGATTAATTTGCAAAACAAAGCGGTAGACAAATGTCGCGGCCGAAGGCCGGTTCCTCCTAAAATTACTGGCTCGCTATCTTTAGCCAAGAACAAAATTACACCTAAATGGCACGAAAGGTCTAAATATTGACACAAAAGTGGGGAGAAAAATCATAAAATCGCCAAACTAAAGGGCCGAACGCCTTAAAATTTTAAAACTAATGATGCAAAACATGAGGGAGAAGGGTGCCCGAAAAAAAAATATCTCTCCAAAAATAGTCAACAAGCATGTAAAATAGCAAACAAAGCCTATTTTGTGATAGTTGATTTTTATGCTCAGTAGACCCCTTAACCTCTTGAGGATTATGGCGCATATTGACAATTTATTCTGGATATAATTTGACGAATATATTCAGAATAAGAGTAAATTGCCGGAAAAAGAGCTCGCGTGACACCAACATTTAGAACCGGAAATGAAAGCGAGACACACGGTGGGCCGGAAACCAAAAACAGAGGGCCATGAAAGGGGTGACAATGGCGAGGGAATTCATTAGAGGCGAGAACTGATAAACCTGAATAACACAATATTGTGGCCTGTTTAACAAGTCATACATACATTACACTCTAAGCCAGGGTATCAAACCGAAGCAATATTATTTGAAGACTTGAATGAATATGAGGATACAAGAACACTTGATTATAATAGCTTTGTTTTGGCCATTTTATCACTTCCAAAGAATTAATTTGAACTATAAACCATAATATTACCTTTACATATACAATAATAATAACTGAAAAGAAAGGACTCACCTCTCGTTTGACACCCCGTTCTAAGCTACACACAGAAGCTACACACACACACACACACACATATTTATATATATATATATATACTATATATATATATATATATATATATATATATATATATATATACCGTCACGTGTATTCGTGAGGCATATGCAATACCATATCCTAAATTATCTCATTGTAATTCTCTCTATCTCAAACATTCCCCTACCACACACCCTTCCTATCACCATCACCACACCCTCACGCCCATCTCACCCTCCTCTACCCCAAATTACTCGCGACCGAACCCGCGCCCTAATCCGGATTATATGTGCAGATAATCCCACCAACAATGAGCGGGGATTACTTGGTGAGGGGGGAATTTAGCGACTCGGGGAATCCACTTAAGGGGAAGGTATTTGTATTTTCCTGAACCTCCTCCTTCATGTTTAGCCCTATTAGTGTTCAAATTTTATTTCTTTCACCCATTTTTTGTTTCAATAGTTTATGTCATTTAGGTCTCGATTTTTTCCCTGGCGAGCGATAGCGAGCCTGTAATATAAGGAACCGGCCTTCTTTCGGAAAATTTTACTACCGTAAAATGTACATATTAATCTTGAAAGGGAGTCTACGGGTTGTTTTTTGTTTAAGTTTGATAGAGGTCTATGGAGCAAAATAAAGCATATGGTTATACCAGTAACAATAATAAACAAATTAATAAATCAAATAACACCCCCTTAATGTGCAGATAATCCCACCAAAAATTAGGAACTTGGGGGGGATTTATCGACTCTGGGAATCCAGTTAATGCCCCCCTCTTGAAAAATCCCTCTTTAAATTGCTGGCCAGGAGTTCGGGTAAAGAGAAGACAAAAGTAAGTGTGTGTGTGTGTGTGTGTGTGTGAGGGAGAAAGATAGATTGACAGATATATAGATAGAGCCAGCCAGTCAGCCATCCATCCATCCATCCAACCATCCATCCATTCATTCATTCATTCATTCATTCATTCATCCATCCATACATTCATTCATCCAGCCATTCATTCATTCATCCAGCCATTCATTCATTCATCCATCCATTAATTAATTCATTCACCCATCCACTCATGCATTCATTCATCCAGCCATTCATTCATTCATCCATCCATTAATTCATCCATTCATCCAGCCATTCATTCATTCATCCATTAATTTATCCATCCATTCATCCAGCCATTCATTCATTCATCCAGTAATTCATTCATTTATCCATTCATTCATCCAGCCATTCATTCATTCATTTATCAAGCCATTCATTCATTCATCCATTTATTCATCCATCCAGCCAATCATTCATCCATTCATCCATCTAGCTATCCATCCATTCATTCATTCATCCATTAATTCATCCATCCAGCCATTCATTCATCCATCTAGCCATCCATCCATCCGTTCATTCATTCATTCATCCATCCATCCATTCATCACTCCATCCATCCATCCAGCCAAACAGAGATAGTTAGCTAAATATATATAGGCTATAGATACATAGATTGATTTAAAAAAAAAAAAATCCATTCTCTGTTACTCGAGGGTCTCCAGAACGAGCGAGCCATTATCGTTGGATTTATAAGGGTGTGTTGGAAGACGTTCGCCACGTTAGTTTGGCGATTTTAAGACGGTCACCCCCTTTCCGTGTCAATTTTAAAATCTTCCCTATTTCTTTGTCCATTTTAAGACATTTTGTTACATTTAGGTGCCAATTATTTTTCCTGTCGAGTGCGAGTGCTATAGCTAAGGTGGAAACTAGTAAAACAAAAATATATAATAATAATAATAATAATAATAATAATAATAATAATACAAATAATAATAATAATAATAATAAATACTAACACCATCTGAGTAGGAGCACTTTATTAACAACGTTTCACAGATAGCTTCTTCAGGTCACTGTGACCTGAAGAAGCTTTTTTTTTTTTTTTTTTTTTTTTTTTTCTATATTCCAACTACTCCCTCTCGGGCATAGGCTGAGAGCCTGCACATTCCACCGCTCAACACGGTGAAGCCCGTGAGGTCTTGTTCCAGTCTGGGGAGCGAGACATGCGAAGCATCCATCATGGCTCGAAGCAGCTCCATCTCTGAAGCGGCTGGTTGCTTCGCTCAAATGCTTCACCGTCTCACCCTCCAGACTCAGACCCTCACTCTCAGAACGCCACCTATTGAGCAGTGACCTCACTAGGCATTGTCCCCCTGTAACATATTTTGAATATGGGAATATTCATACAGTGTTATTTAATCAGGGAACAATGAGGGTATTTTATTGGCATTTCGGTGGGCTTTGTGGTAATGCACTGATACTAGGTACAGCACAAATTCAATCCCAATAATATCTTTCCATTGACATATCGGGATTTGAACCCGGGTCCATTGGATTACCAATCCAGTGGCATGACCACTCCACCACACCTCCCCACATCTGTGAAACATTGTCAATAAAATACTTCTCCTCATATGGTGTTTAGGCTATATTCATTCTGACAACTTTTCAAAGTTATTTCAACACAAATAATAATAATAATAAACATAAATCGTGCCCCCCCCCCCCCCCCCCCCCCCCCCCCCCCCCCCCCACCGCCCACCCACCCCACACACACACACACACACACACACTCCGCCAAATCGTATCTGGTGTCATTTCCTGGAGGGTGTCTAGAACGAGCGGGCCATAATCGTTGGGTTAAAAGAGCGTGGTGGAAGAAGTGAGAAGCTCTGGGAATGATTGGATGGTGTGTGTGATGGTGGTGGTGTGTGAGCGACAAGGAGATAGATAGATGGATTGATTGGCATATATAGATTGATTGTTTGATTGATTGATTGGTAGACAGAGGGATAGCTATTATGTCACATAGGTATATACAATATATAATCGAATACTATTAGATAAATAAATATATATATATATACCTGTATAAATATATATATATATATATATATATATATATATATATATATATAGAGAGAGAGAGAGAGAGAGAGAGAGACAGACAGACAGACAGACAGACAGACAGACAGACACAGACAGACAGACAGACAGACAGACAGACAGACAGACAGACAGACAGACAGACAGAGAGAGAGAGAGAGAGAGAGAGAGAGGCAAGACAGCGAAAACTGAAAAATGGCTTAAGCTGAGCAAAGAGGAAAAATTACGATGTGTGATGAAAATGGAAGACGAAAGAATATGAAACAAAAAGGTTGGACGACTAAATAGAGAACTAGGAAAAGGGAAATAGGAGGAAGTGTGTCATTAATTTTGTTTTTGTTCGTTCCCTAAACCTCCATCAAGTTATAAATTACACTCCTATACCCCCTTTCAAGATAAATCAACGTAGGATTGGACAATATAGTAGACATAGTTTCAAGGGAGAGCTATGGATGGATAGAGGGTAGACTCAGAGATGGATAGATAAGATAGTTGCTAATATATAAGCATACACACACACACACACACACACACATAATGAGTGTGTGAGTGTGTGTGTGTGTGTGTGTGTACAAAGGGGTACAAAGGAGTACAATGGAAATCAAGCAACAAAAGATCTAGTGACCCTTCTAGGCTGCTTTTCCTCCAAAACACTGAGGATCAAGTGTCCATACAGTGGTTTAGAGTGGGTAAGGGAACATTGGAAAGGGAACTACTGACCTGGAACTAATGTCCGTGGCAGGATTAGGAAGTTAGTAGGGGACAGATGGGTTTGTAACTGAGGGGAGGATAAAATAAAGTTATTCATTTACAAACGCAGTCAGTCGCGGATTTGATGCGAGATATTTGTCTAGGCGAAGTTTAAATGAATCAACGGTGCTGCAGTCTATAACATCTCGGGGAAGCCCATTCCATAAGTTGACAACTCAATTGAAGATTATTTCTTAGCTTCGTGTTAGTTAAAAGATTTACCAATAATTTTGCACCCGTTTCCCCGCGTGTAATTAGATTGGTCGATAGTGAAGTACTTACTACAGTTCATAATGTCGATGCATTTGATGATTTGGAACACTTGAATTAAGTCGCCTCTTAATCTGCGCTGGGTTAAAGGAAATAGATTTAATTATATAAGACGCTCCTCGTATGGTTTGTCCTTTAGGCTAGGTATAATTTGGGTAACTCTACGTTTAACTCGTTCTAGCTTGTCTATATCTATTTGGTAATAAGGGCACCAGGATTGAACGCAGTATTCCAGAAGAGGGTGGACTAAGGAATTGTAAAGGGTTAGGATAACGTCTTTGGATTTATGCTAAAATGACCTGCCTATAAAGCCAATTACTTTGTTTGCCTTCTTACCAATTTCTGAACATTGTTGACTAGGTTTTAGGTTACTCGATATTGTTACTCCCAGATCGGTTTCTCTGTTTACATTCTTAAGCTAAGTGCCATTCATCAAATAGTTTGCTTTCTCATTTTGGTATCCGATATGTAGTACTTTATCCGCATTGAAACTCATTTGCCAAATTTGGGCCCAACATGACAACTTATCTAGATTGTGTTGCATATCGTCAACTTGTTCTTTTGAGAGTACGCTATTTGCAATTTTTGTATCTTCAGCAAATTTTGAGATTGTACAGGTGAGACCCTCATCTATGTCGTTGATGTAAATTAGAAAGATAATTGGTCCTAGTACCGATCCCGGATCCCGGGGGTACCCCGCTACTTACATTGGTCCATGTAGATGCCTTACCGTTTATGATTACTCTTTGCTTTCTGTCGCTGAGCCAATTTTCTATCCATTTCAACAAACCGTCTTGTATTCCATGCGCTTTTAGTTTTAGCAGTAAACGTTTGTGGGAAACTTTGTCAAAGGCCTTTTGAAAATCAAGGTATATAATATCTATAGCTTTACTCTCATCGTAGAGGTTGAGGATATCATGGAAGAAATCTAAGAGGTTTCTTAAACAGGAACGTTTTTTTACGAAAGCCGTGTTGAGTATCTTTAAGTATGTTATTTTCCTCTAAGTGATTTACGAGTCTGTCTCTTATGAGTGTTTCTAGCATTTTACATACAACTGAGGTTAAGCTAATTGGACGATAGTTACTGGGTAGGGATTTGCTGCCTTTTTTGAATATCGGTGTTACGTTGGCTAGCTTCCACTGATCAGGCATCGTTCCAGACTGCAAGGATTTATTGAATAGCAATGTCAGTGGTTTAGAGAGCTCATCCTTAGCTTCCTTTAGAACTCTAGGTGAGATTGTATCAGGTCCAGGCGTTTTATTTACCTTGAGTTTATCTAAACAATTCAATACTTCTCTCTCTGTAACGGTGATATTGCTTAGAACATCTGAATTATCAATCTGAATCGGCGATGGTGTAGGGATATCACTGAGGCCTTCGGTTGTAAAAACTGATGGCAAAATGGTATTGAGGGCATTACTCATTTGCACTTCGTCTTTGGTGTATTCTCCATTTTCATCGACTAACGGTCCAACAGTTGAAATAACTACTTTTTTCTTTCTGATATAACTATAGAATTCTTTCGGGTTTGTTTTACTTTGATTCGCAACATGTAACGCCAGAGTCTTTTTACTTTGATTAATTAACTTTTTGGCTTTTCGTCATAGCTCTACAAATTTCACCCGTTCTTCGTCATTTTGTGAGGATTTTAATCTATCATTAGCAAATTTTTAGCAAGGAGACAGTTTGAAAATATCTTTATTCCACCATTTCGGCTTATTATTATGGCCTGGACGCCGTATTTTCGATGGTATGCAGTCCTGCACTGCTTTTAGGTAAGCTGTTTCGAATAATTCCCAAGATGTATTTATGTTGTTTTTGTTAATTAAAAAGCTCCAGTCAGTTTCTTTAAACATAGCTCTAAGTTTATGAAAGTTTGCTTTCCTGAAATTAGGGACTTTTTCGATGCTGCTATTTGGTTCGTTACTAGTAAACTTTAAAGTTAAAGTTATTGTACGATGAACGATCGTTGTTACTGAATTCATCACCAACATTCAAATTCTCTATTAATTCTTTTTTTGTTGCAAGTACAAGGTCAAGCACGTTTTTACCACGTGTCGGCGATCGAACAAATTGATAGAGTGAACTCTCTTGCAAGTTCGCATACAAGTCATGTCCGGAGTGTGAAGTAACCGTATCGCCCCACTTGGTCACAGGTAAATTAGAGTCGCCAAAAAATACGGTATCTTGTGAGTTACTTACATCTGCAATTTGTTCATAAATTTCTCGGTCAGTTTGCACTGATTGAGCTGGAGGTCTATATATTAATGCAAGTATTATTTTTGTACCTTTATTATTCTTTATTAGCACAACAGATGTGTCGACGTTCACAATTTACGGTTTTGACAAGAGGGTCCTGTTGAGACTTTCTTTGATATAAAATAAAAGGCCACCTCCATTTTCATTTATTCGGCTGTTCTCAAACATTACATACCCGGGACCGGGTGCGGGTGCCCAACCCCGAAAGGGTTGAAATAGGGGAGCTATCCCCCTGCCAAAGGCGGCTTTCTAGGGCCTTTCCTAGCTGATGCTGAGAGGATTGGGTTCTAGTCATGTGGTGATGGGCTGGTCTATCAGAGTGAGAACTGAGCAATCTCTGCCATACCCATAGCTTACTCTGACTGTTCCTTTTACTTATATATTTTCTAGATCTCAAGTGACGGCGTCTCTTCCGTGGATTGACCTCCCAATTTACCAAGATTGGAAGCCAAAGCGTCACATTTTTCCTTTGCCCCTCAATTTTCTCTTCATAATTGCTGAGGTGCACAGGGCCCTGGGTAGGGCTTTGGTTTCCCGGGCGTTTCCGCACCCTCCTCAGCTCCCCGCCATGGAGTGGCTTCGGTCACCCAGGCTTTATTGTGATAAGCAGGGAGGGTTCTGTGGGGGCGCTCAGTTATGGCCTTGGCTTTGCTCGGGGCCTTGGGGCTGTTCGGCCAGGCAGCTTGGGGAACAACAACAACAACAACAACAACAACAACATAACCGGGAAGTGAATATTCTGCTAAAAAGGATCTATCTTCTGTATTGAGCCAAGATTCTGTTATGCCAATCACATCATAATTTTCTGTAAACACTAGTTCCTCTAAATCTGAAAATTTATTGCGTATGCTACGAGTGTTTGCATAGAAAACCTTTAAAGTTGCGGTTTTAGAACTCACAGAACGTTCTGTATTCAAATTTTTGGTTCTGGTCGGATCTACATTAACATTCATGGCTGTCTTCGGTCCTCGGTCGTTATCCCTGACGGTTTTGAATTTGGGTCGTGTTGGTGGAGCTTTATCCAAATTCGCGGTTCTTGACAGATTAGCATTTAACTCCTTTGCAGGTTGCCGTCCTCGCTGTCTTCGGTCCTCCTTCCTGGTTGTCCTGTGCTGAGTCGATTTCTTCTCCGAAAATCCTTCACCGCATCGTTGAGAAGACACCCAAAACGTGCTGCTCCCACCTGGTTCAGATGAACTCCATCGTCCGAAAACAAATAGTCATCGTAGTAGAAATTGTCCCAGGTGTCGACGAATCCCACGTTCTCCTTCCTGCAGAGGTTTGCTAGACAACGATTTGTGCTGGTGGCTATGTTGTAAAATCGGCTCTCTACACCGAGCCAGGGGACGATTTCTGGGACGATGATCCTTGATGACATCTCCCTAAACGACTTGATCAGCTGCTGGTACTTTAAAAGCAAATCTTCCGACCGGATTCCCTGTACATCGTTGGATCCAACGTGGATGACGTACATTGTATTAGCAGGGGCCAGCTTTGATACTTCGTCAACTGCAGCAACTACGTCGTCCACACCACCACCAGGGATACAAAATCGCTTCCTGGTCTTAGGTGCCCTGGCGCAAAACTCTGTGAGCTGACCACGTATCATCGAGTCTCCTACGAGCCGGACTTCTTCTATTTCCTCTTCGTCATCTGAGTCTGGGAGTATCTGGAAACGGTTTTGACACTCGGTATCGGTATGGGTTTCCGGGTCTTGGGAAAAAACGTTGTTCCTCATGACACGGAAGTTCTCTTGAGGGGGAAGAGAGTCACTATTTGTTTCTTGAGTATCGGAACCATCTGCTGAAGTGGCTACTGCAGGCATTAAATTATTGGCAGTTGACGTTGGGGTGCTGGTGGCTGCTTGAGTTGCGGTGACAATTAAAGTTTGTGGTACTCCAACGTTGAGTGTTACAAACTCTTGGAGCGATTCCAGCTTCATAGTGAGGACGTTGATCTTGTTGTAGCCTTCACCTAATTTCACTGTAAAATTCTCTCGTTGCTGGCAGAGCCGGCAGACTTGAAGATCGACAGTAGCAAACATGGACTCACCAAACTTACCGGCGCAGTTCGTACAAGCGCGAGGCATGGTGACAGGCACTTTCTTCAGATCACTTCACTCAGTTAAAAAACACTTCACTCACTTTAAAACACTTCACTCACTTTAAAAACACTTCAATCACTTCAACCGAAAACAAATATGTTGAAATACGCAGAAATAGGTTATCAGGGGTGATAGCCTAACCGAAAACAAAAATGTTGAGATACGCAGAATTAGGCTGCCAGGGGCGATAGCCTAACCAAAAGTTTGTTTTTAAAATTGAAATTCGCAACAATAGGCTACCAGCGTTGAATAGCCTAACCGAAAATAATAAAATTGAAATACGAGTGAGTGAGTGTGTGTGTGTGTGTGTGTGTGTGTGTGTGTGTGTGTGTGTGTGTGTGTGTGTGTGTGTGTGTGTGTGTGTGTGTGTGTGTGTGTGTGTGTGTGTGTGTGTATGTGCGTGTGCGTGTATATGTACACCAATTTACCGCCCCACAAAGTCAGAAAAAATAACTGTGGACTAAAGTAAAGAATCCTCTCTCAAAGCAGCACCAAGGCCACTGAGCTATTATACCACATAAAACTACCCTTATGTGTATTTGAGAGAAAGTGAGGGAAAGAGTGAGAGTAGTATGTGTGTGTGTGTGTGAGAGAGAATGAGTGAGTATGTGTATGTAATAATAATAATAATAAACGGTTTATTAAAGAATGGCAGCCTCATGAGCTGAAAATACACATTTTACAATTTAGTGGATGAACATGAGATGTACAGATATGAGGATGGTAAGCTTAGTTTACAAACAAAATAAATAAATACAATAATGATGCATGTACAGAATACAAATTATCATAAAATAACCATGAGAGTAAGTGATATACAGTACATATACACATTTATTTACTTACTCATATACAGAACATTCGTATATACACGTACGTGCGCACATACATATACATACATATATAGGAACATAGGAACATGCAGTAAGTGTGCACATGTCCGTATACACAAACGCTCACGTATGCACACAAACATACATACATACAGAAACTGTTTTGGTATGGTCAGGGTAAAGAGGTTGCAGGTACTGCACCCTCTTTACCCTTACCATTAACTGGGAGGTTAATCCTCGGTAGTGTGTGTGTGTGTGTGTGTGTGTGTGTGTGTGTGTGTGTGTGTGTGTGTGTGTGTGTGTGTGTGTGTGTGTGTGTGTGTGTGTGACAGAAGGCGAAATATGGAAGAGCTGGGCGTTCTATTGTTAAGGGTGGAAATACATGGATGAAGATACGCGAACACTTAATAATAGATAATGCTTATGCATAGATTTATAATCAGAAGTTGCGCTAGTGAGCAATATGTTCTCGCTCATATGTACGTATATTTACATACATATGTGCATATGACCATATAAATACACGTACAGTACATATATATATTATATACCTTATATTCTCAACCGGGCTCGAACCATTGACAGCACATACACACAGACATACATATACATAAATATATGCACATTACATGCATATATGCTCTTCTCTTATCCTACCTGATACTCTCAGCCGGGCTCGAACCACAAACAGTATACACTATAGACACATAATATATATACATAAATAACGCATACATACATACACATATACGCACACATACATACACATATACTGCACATACATAGATACATATATACACATATACATAAACAAACTCAAGCAAATACATACATAATTATATTCTAATACACACACGCACACACACTTATGCATATATTATTAAAGGTGGGCGCGTATATATGGTGTGACAGGCCGTTATTACACATTATTAATAATATTAACAATGGTTGGGATAGGACTATTTTTATATCTGTCAGTTCTTGCTCTTATTGGTTGGAGTGTGTTGAAATGACGAGCTGCACGTGTTGGTCTAGGGGCGTCTGGTGGAAGTAAGTTTCTGTGTCGTGGGTGAACAAGCAGCTTAGATGCAAACTGTTTGAGTGTGTTGTAGTGGTAGGTTGAGAGTGCAGGTATGCTAAGGGTGGTGAGAGCTTCCTCGTACCCTGGATATGTGCCACCCAGGATGATCCTGCATGCCCTCCTCTGAACTCTCTCCAGTTGACGTTGTTGTGTTAGGGTTAGAGAGGAGGACCAGGCGGGAGAGGCGTAGGTGAGCTTAGGGAGTATGAAGGTGTTATATATACTCTTCAGCTCATTTTCCGGCGCCTCCAGGGATCTCAACCGCCTTAGCATAAACAACTTGTAAGTGGCGGTCCTGACTGTGGTAGTTACATGTTTCTTCCAGTTCAGTTTGTTGTCCACAGTGATTCTCCAGTTGCAGTACATATACTGCAGTGAGTGAGTGTGTGTGTGTGTGTGTATGCGCGTGTGTGTGTGTAAGAGAGTGAGTATGTGTATGTGTGAGAGAGTGAGTGTGTGTGTAAGAGTGAGTATGTGTATATGTGAGAGAGTGAGTGTGTGTGTGTGTGTGTGTGTGTGTGTGTGTGTGTGTGTGTGTGTGTGTGCGTGTGTAAGAGAGACAGAGAAGTAGACAGAGATAGAGCTCCAATTAAAAAAGAGACAGAGAGAACAAGAGAACATTAAAGACCATGAAAGAGATCTCGCGAATCAGGATCTTGACAAATTTCCCCTGAAAGAAACACTCAACTAATGAGATTCACTGCAGTCAAGATATTCAAGAGAACAGAGAGAAAGTAAAAGAGAAAGATAGAGAGAGAGAGAGAGAGAGAGAGAGAGAGAGAGAGAGAGAGAGAGAGAGAGAGAGAGAGTGAGAGTGAGTGTGAGTGAGAGTGAGTGAGTGTATGAGGGGGGGGGGGGGTTAAGACGAGAACTAGAATGAGAGATTTTCACAAGTTCACAGTTTCACAGTTAAAATACTGAGTATGGGAGACTGACTATTACACGATTTCAATCAGTTTAAAAAGGGCTTCCAGCAATCAACAGTCTCCGAACTATCTCACTTAACCCACAGATCCTTCTTAAACTGCGCACAATCCTCAAATGTAGCTAGAATAAAATACTAAAATACGTCGTCGGTACAGAAGGGGTTAATGCAGGACTATCATTTTCGACAGCAGGCAGTCACTTTTTGGTTCACTTTTTGGTCGATTTATTTTTCATTTATTAATGATTTTTCTAGTTTCCGCCCTAGACCTCCATCAAACTTTAAAAACCCCCCACATCCATTAGCTCCCCCATTCTAGATTAATTTGTACATTTTTCGGTAGAAACATGTCCTGGCCTTCGGCCGGTTCTTCCAAATTTACAGGCTTACTATCGTTCGCCAGGAAAAAAAGCGACACCTAAATAGCACGAAAGGTCTTAATATTGACAAGAAAATGGGGCGGAAGGTCTTAAAATCGACAAACTAATGGGGCAAACATCTTATAATCTGAAAACTAATGGGGCTATATATGAGGGAGAAGGGGATCTAGAAAAACGACCCATCTCCCCTTGTTTCGGAAAAGTAAGAGTCTGAATTTCGAAAACTCTTTATTTTTCAATCCATGGTTCAGTTGTCCATAAATCGACTGTTAAGCACCTCACATTTTTATGCTATTACTTTTATTTACAACGAACAATTTCTCATTTATGTACCAACGTTTCGATATATACAGTATAATTATGTCATCATCAAATAGACTAATACAATTATTGGAATTGCCTTAAAAATACTAATACTAATACTAACAATAATAATAATCGAATGGTTACTTGCATAGCGCTTGTATCTCCTACTGTGAGAATTCAGAAGCGTTTGACCACATTAACCAGAGACCATTACCCATCTCCTTTGCTCAAGTGTAGACGGTAACCGCTAGCTATATCTCAGAAAACCTTTTATACCTAAACGGGGACGCATTCAACTGAGCCAAATGGCCAGAGAGACAATACCGAATGCAAACTAAAAATACAAAAAGAAAAAAAGAAATTGATAATAATAAGCCCTAACATACTAAGAACAAAATTAACAAACAAACTAAACTGATTACCTATAAAGAAATCCTACAAACAAAATTAAAGGAACCCAAAACAAAGAAATTATACTAACTATCACAAATAAAAACCTTTAAAAAAAGTTCAATATCGAAAGGAAAATGTTGACAAATGGCCCGAGAGACAATAGCGAACGGCAATATATCAGGAAAATCAAATATGCACGGAGAGTGATGGAAAAATATCCTAAATGAAGGTTATTTAAACATTCATAATTCAGTCTGGCACATGGAGAGAGAGAGAGAGAGAGAGAGAGAGAGAGAGAGAGAGAGAGAGAGAGAGAGAGAGAGAGAGAGAGAGGGAAGAGAAGAAAAGAAAGAAAAGAAAGAAAAGAAAAGAAAGAAAAGAATAGAAAAGAAAAGAAAGGAGAGAGAGAGAGAGAGGTGTGGATAAAATAAGAGAGGAAGGAAGAAAAGGTGAAAGAGCCGGATAAGTAAGTGGAAATAGAACAAAAAGTGCAGAGGCTAAAGAAGAGGAGTGAAGGAAGAGGAGGAGGAGACAAATACAAAGGAGGAGGAGACGAATACAAGGGAGGGGGAGGAGGAGGAGACGAATACAAGGGAGGAGGAGGAGGAGAAGACGAGTACAAGGGAGAAGGAGGAGAGAAGAGTAAGAGAAGGGAGGAGGACGAGAAGAGGAAGAAGAGCAGAGAGAAGCGGAGGAGGAGAGAAGAGTAGGAGAAGGAGGGGAAGTATAGGCTGGTTCCTCTTAAATTACAGGCTCTCTATTGCTTACCAGGACAAAAGTCGACACCTTAATGACGCGAAATGTCTTAATATTGACAAATAAAAGGGGTACGTGAAAGGTCTTAAAATCGCCAAACTAATGAGCCGAACGTCATAAAATCTGAAAACTAATGGGACTAAACATGAGGAAGAAAAGGGCCCAGAAAAACGATCCATTCCCCCTTAATCGAGTTCCTATTATGGTCTTGATCATTAGTCTAAACCGATTATATAATCATCTTTATTTGTATTGGGAAAGATTACAATGTTGTATTCGTTAATCTTTGTCTATATTTTGTAGTTTACCTGCATTTCCCAATCTCCCCCCCCCCTCTCTCTCTCGCTCTCTCTCTCTCACACACAAAACACTCACTCACTCTCTCTCTCTTTCTCACACACTCACTCTCTCTCTCTCTCGTCATTCATATCAATTTTAACTATTCACTCAAACAGCTTGGCCCATTTCTATGTTTAATTCGCCACTCTGTATTCTTTCCTTTGACGAATCTTAAATTGCATTAATTCTCTTACAAGTATTTTCTGCGTTCTCTTATTTTCTTTAAGGGGGATGGGTGTTTTTTCTAGACCCCTTTCTCCCTCGACTTTAACCGCATTAGTTTTTGAGATTTTAAGACGTTCGGTCCATTATTATGGCGATTTTAACACCTTTCGGGGCCCCATTTCGTTGTAAATTTTCAGACTTTTCGTGCCATAAAGGTGTCGAATTTTTCCTGACGAGCGAAAGCGAGCCTGTAATTTAAAGAGGAACATGAAATTTTGTCTACCGAAGAATGTACAAATTTATCTTGGGCGCGTGTTTCTTAACCTTGATGGAGGTCTAGCGACGAAACTAAACAATACATAAATACATAATAAATAGACCAAAACATAACCACTACCCCCTTAACCTTTCTAGCCTCCATGTTAATAGACCAAAACATAACCACTACCCGCTTAACCTTTCTAGCCTCCATGTTAATAGACCACAACATAACCACTACCCGCTTAACCTTTCTAGCCTCCATGTTAATAGACCAAAACATAACCACTACCCGCTTAACCTTTCTAGCCTCCATGTTAATAGACCAAAACATAACCACTACCCGCTTAACCTTTCTAGCCTCCATGTTAATAGACCAAAACATAACCACTACCCCCTTAACCTTTCTAGCCTCCATGTTAATAGACCAAAACATAACCACTACACCCTTAACCTTTCTAGCCTCCATGTTAATAGACCACAACATAACCACTACCCGCTTAACCTTTCTAGCCTCCATGTTAATAGACCACAACATAACCACTACCCCCTTAACCTTTCTAGCCTCCATGTTAATAGACCACAACATAACCACTACCCGCTTAACCTTTCTAGCCTCCATGTTAATAGACCAAAACATAACCACTACCCCCTTAACCTTTCTAGCCTCCATGTTAATAGACCACAACATAACCACTACCCGCTTAACCTTTCTAGCCTCCATGTTAATAGACCACAACATAACCACTACACCCTTAACCTTTCTAGCCTCCATGTTAATAGACCAAAACATAACCACTACCCCCTTAACCTTTCTAGCCTCCATGTTAATAGACCACAACATAACCACTACACCCTTAACCTTTCTAGCCTCCATGTTAATAGACCACAACATAACCACTACCCCCTTAACCTTTCTAGCCTCCATGTTAATAGACCAAAACATAACCACTACCCCCTTAACCTTTCTAGCCTCCATGTTAAGCTCGTTTTACAATTCCAATGTGGATAATCATATTTCGAAATGATTTCATATTTCGAAATGTGGGAACCCAGGATTAAAACTCCCGCTCTTCTTCAATGGAGTTTGCGTTTATTTTATCTCCTCCCTTCTATCTCTCTCTCTCTCTCTCTCTCTCTCTCTCTCTATATATATATATATATATATATATATATATATATATATATATGTATATCGTTACAATCCCGCTCTGTCTTTGCAATGTAATTGTTCTGTTATATGTTTACCCTTCCCTCCCTCTCTCTCACAGACACACTCACTCTCTTTCTCTGTTTGTCTTTGCAACCTCCCTCCCCATCTCTCGCTCTCTCTCTCTCTCTGTGTCTTTGCAATACCGGTACCTCCATATCTCTCTCCTCCCCTTCTCTCTCTCTCTCTTTCTCATTCTCTCTTTCACTCTCTCTCTCTCCACCTCCCTTCATTCCTCCTAATCACACACTGAATTATTTTTGACGTTCATTTTTCGTATCCTTTCATTCCAACTCTCCCACTCTCTCAATTCTCTCTCATCACACGGGGTCTAATTCTTTTCTTTCTATTGTTTCTTGGGATTTTTTTCTTGGATTTCTTCTTGGATTTATTTTTCTTATGATCTTTTTCTTGGGATTTTCTTTATAATAGTTTGTTTTCTATTTTTTTTTCCCCTTGTGTTTTTTTCTTGGCTTTTCATGTGTCTGTTCTGTTCTTTTAATCTTTACAGTCCGGGGCCTTATTAGCTTTTTTTCTTCTTCTTTGTTACAACCGAATAACAGAGTCTTTTATTATGTTAAGGGACGGTTATTTATTTATTTATTTTGTTTTCTCTTTGTATTCGATCCAATTGATACAGCTGCTAAGGGATTCAATTTATCGTCAGCTGAAAAGAAACCGAGTATAGTTCTTCAATCTCAAACTGATGCATTGTCTGTATAAATCTCTCAACTTCATCTTAGCTTATATTGCAAACAATTCTTCTTCTCCTGTCTACATGGTTTAATGTACAGATTAGTTATCCTTCTGTGTGTGTGTATGTGTGTATGTGTGTGTGTGTGTGTGTGTGTGTGTGTGTGTGTGTGTGTGTGTGTGTGTGTCTGTTTACCTGCTCTCTCTCCTCCTCAATTTGCTTTTCATTTAGACTTTTTGGAGACCCATCCTTTGGTATTCGCTTTTATATCTTCTGGGGAGCTATTTCTATTTTTTACTTTGAAATTTTTCTAGATATTTAATTAGGTTATTTACCACTCCCTTTTTTTCTCACATTCTCAGCCTCTCTCAGTCTCTCTCTCTCTCTCTCTCTCTCTCTCTCTCTCTCTCTCTCTCTCTCTGGAAATGTTGGGCGTTTAAAGGAAAAATTCATGCCTGGATAAAAAGCTGGCTGACAAACAGAGGGCAGAGAGTTGTGATAAATGGAGTAGAATCTGAATGGGAGCCTGTTTATAGTGGAGTGCCTCAGGCATCTCAAAGTTCTCTGATGACACAAAGATAGGAACATCAGTATTAACCGAAGAAAACAGAATTAAACTGCAATCTGATTTGAATAAAATAGTAGAGTGGTCGGAAAAATGGCAGATGCCATTCAATGTTGACAAATGCCAGGTCTTGCAAATAGGCAATAAAAACAAACAATGTGAATACAAGATGAAAGGCCAGCCAATCAAAACAAGTACATTAGTTAAAGACCTGGGGGTTCTTATATCTGAAAACCTAAAGACCTCAGTTCAATGTGCAGCAGCTGCGAATAAGGCCAATCGAGCGTTGGGATATATTAACCCCTTGAGTACCAGCGACGTGTGTTATATTACATGCTAGCTAGATTTAGACGATATTATGCAGCTTAGGAAGAATCTGTGGTGGGTAAAAAGGGTAGGTTAAGATAGTTTGAATCCTTATTATAGCTAGAGGTCCTTCCTAAGCTGAATAAAATCGTCTAATAGTTGCCAGAATATGATGAAAAGGACGTCCCTGGTACTGTATGGGTTAAGAGTAATTTGACTTATAAAAATGAGAACATTATAGTACCTTTATTTAAAAGCATAGTGAGGCCCCATCTTGAATATGGTGTGCAATTTTAGTCTCCTTATCTGAGCAAGGACATTGGGAAGCTTGAGTCGGTGCAGCGTGACAAAGTTGATTCCGTCACTAAGAAATAAATCTTATCATGAAAGACAAAAACAAAAATTACTTAAGAAAAGAAGATTGCGAGGTCAATTAATCGAGTGTTTCAAGATACTAAAGGGATTTGACAACATTGATGTAGATTCAGTTTTCAAAATAGATAATAGGTACAAAGGAGTACAAAGGAAATCAAGCAACAACAGATCTAGTGACCCTCTAAAAACACTGAGGATCAAGTGTCCAAACAGTGGTTAGAGTGGTAAGGGAAAATTGGAAATACTGCCCTGGAACTAATGTCCGTGGCAGGTCATTAACTCGGGGAAATGGACTGAAATTAAAACCCAGGAGGGCGAATCTCGATGTCACAAAGCACTTCTTCGCCTACAGTGTGGTCATGGAGTGGAACAAATTGCCTGAGAAAGTGGTACAATGTAAGACATCTGACACATTAAAAAACAGTCTAGACATTCATTTTGAGGAGGTGGGAGTAATACAGTGGACAAAAAAAAAAAAAACATAAGTTAAGCATAGTATATAATATTTCACATCTTCGTTAGTTCTTTACAATAAATTTCCCAGCAGAAGTTTTTTCTCATTCTGCTGGGGGACTTCTTTCCCCAACTTAATTTCATGCCGACCAATTACGGTCGGAGAGAGAGGTGGGTGGGGAGAGAGCCTTCTTATTTGCTATCCTTGCCTTCCACTTTGTAGCAAATTCTATTTTAGCATTAAGTCGGGACTACCTAGTAGGGAACGCAAGGTCTGTGTATCTATGTAACTCTCTCTCTCTCTCACACACACACACTCTCTGTCTGTCTGTCTGTGTCTCTCTCTCTCTCTCTCTCTCTCTCTCTCTCTCTCTCTCTCTCACTCCGAACCAGGAAGCAGTCACATCTCTCTATCTCTCTCTCTCTCTCTCTCACTCAAAACCAGGAAGCAGTCACAACAACAAATTAGCAATCACTTAGGTCTCCAATCTCTCTCTCTCTCTCTCTCTCTCTCTCTCTCTCTCTCTCTCACTCAGAACCAGGAAGCAGTCACAGAAAATAATTCGCGAATACTCAGGTTTTGCATCACTTCGTTAATCACAGGACGGAATGGCAAGTTTTAATTACTTGATGATCCGTGATTACAGTTTCCTTGTGTGTGAGAGAGAGAGAGAGAGAGAGTGAGAGAGAGTGTGAATTAATGAGTAAGAGAGAGAGAGAGTGAGAGTGATAGTGAGAGAGAGAGATTCTTCAAGACAATATACACTGCTTTAAGTAACCGGTAAATTGATATTTATCACTAAAGGTAGTGCCAGCGAACATGACAATAATCTTCACCCCTTAACTTATTATAACTCGAAATAAATTAAAGCAATCGGGCTTACGTTTCCACCATTTAGGAAGAGTCCACCCGGAAATAGGTGTGGATATTTACAGCCAGTTTGCTCTAGGCCCTTTTGAGTTACAGAGAGGTCAGGGATCAAAATTATTGTCAAGCTCGCTGGCGCTACCTGTAGTAATGGTGTAAATATACGGTACGTAATTGTAAATAGAAACAGTTCTTTCAATTTTAAATAACTAAAAGGTGATCTTCTGATGTGTAATATATATTTACTTATAACTTTTGGTAATTCTTACAATTATTTTAGTTTCCTTTTTTCCACTACTAGAGCAAGCAAAAGGACTGAACTAAATATTAGATAGATAGATAGAGATAGATAGCGAGACAGACAGACAGGCAGATAGATATATAGACAGATAGATACAGACAAATAGATATACGGTACAGTAAAGATAGACACCTGTATGAAGGACATATAGATATATAGCCAGATAGACAGACAGGTAGTAGATAGCCAGAGATGGATAGATAGATAGATAGACAGATAGATAGCAAGGCAGACATATAGATAAATAGCCAGACAGACAGACAGGTAGATAGATAGCCAGAGTATATAGATAGATAAATAGAGATAGATAGATAGATAGCCAGAAAGACAGACAGGCAGATAGATATATAGTTAGATAGATAGATACATAGATAGATAGACGGAGAGATAGCAAGGTAGACATATAGATAGATAGTCA
>CM064505.1:20665070-20677570 GCA_032716605.1 Paralithodes platypus
GAGGAAGAGTAGGAGGTGTGTGCGTGGCGAACGCAGGAGGAGGAGGGAGGAGAAGGAAGGGAGGGTAAGAGAATAAGGAGGAGGAGGAAGAGTAAGGCAGGAGGTGAGGTTGGTGGGGAAGAGAGAGGAGGAGGAGGAGAGAGAAGGAAGGAGGAGAAGGGAATAAGGAGGAGAGAAGAAAGAGAGGAGGAAGAGTAGGAGGTGGTGGGGAAGGAAAGGAGGAGGAGGAGGAGAAGAAGAGAAGGAAGGAGGGGGAAAGGAGAATAAGGAAAGAGGAGGAAGAGTAGGAGGTGGTGGGGAAGGAGGAGGAGGAGGAGGAGAGAGGAGAGACCTAGGAGGAAGGGAGGAGGAAGAGTAGGGAGGTGGTGGGGAAAGAGGAGGAGGAGGCGGAGGAAGCAGAGAAGGAAGGAGGGGGGAAGAGAATAGGAGGAAAGGAGGGGTAAGGAGGAAGAGTAGGTGGTGGGGAAGGAGAGAGGAGGAGAGGAGAGAAGGAAGGAGGGGAAGAGAATACAAAGAGTACAAAGGAGTACAAAGGAAATCAAGCAAACAACAGATATAGTGACCCTTCTAGGTTGCTTGTCCTCCAAAACACTGAGGATCAAGTGTCTCAAACAGTGGTTTAGAGAAGTAAGGGAACATGAGAAGAGGAGAGAGTAGAAGGTGGTGCGGAAGGAGGAGGATAAGAAGGAAGGAGGGGAAGAGAATAAGGAGGAGGGAGGAAGAGTAGGAGGTGGTGAAACGGGAAGGAGGAGGAGGAGGGTGAGAAGAGGAGGAGGGTGAGAGAGTAAGGAGGAGGAGGAAGAGGGTAGGAGGTGTGGGGGGAAGGAGGAGGAGGAGGAGGGAGGAGCGAAGAGAAGGAGGAGGGAAAGAGAAAAAAAAAGGAAGAGGAGGAAAGAGTAGGAGGTGGTGGGGTAGGACGTGGTGGGGAAGGAGGAGGAGGGAGGAAGAGAAGGAAGGAGGGGGAAGAGAATGAATAAGGAGGGGAGGAAGAGTAGGAGAAGGAAGAGGAGGAGGAGGAGGAAGAGAAGGTGGTGGGGAAGGAAGAGGAGGAGGAGGAGGAGGAAGAGAAGGAAGGAGGGGAAGAGAATAAGGAGGAGGAGGAGGAGTACAAAGGAGTACAAAGGAAATCAAGCAACAACAGATCTAGTGACCCTTCTAGGCTGCTTGTCCTCCAAAACACTGAGGATCAAGTGTCCAAACAGTGGTTTAGAGTGGGTAAGGGAACATTGGAAAGGGAACTACTGCCCTAGAACTAATGTCCGTGGCAGGATTAGGAAGTTAGTAGGGGACAGAGGGGTTAGTAACTGAGGGGGGGAAAAAATAAAGTTATTCATTTACAAACGCAGTCAGTCGCGGGTTTGATGCGAGATATTTGTCTAAGCGGAGTTTAAATGAATCAACGGTGATGCAGTCTATAACGTCTCGGGGAAGCCCATTCCACAAGTTGACAACTCGATTGAAGAAGAAATTCTTAGATTCGTGGGAGTTAAAAGACCGTTTCAACCGTTTCCCCGCGTGTAATTAGATTGGTCGATAGTGAAGCACTTACTACAGTTCATATTGTCGATGCATTTGATGATTTTGAACACTTGAATTAAGTCACCTCTTAATCTGCGCTGGGTTAAAGGAAATAGATTTAATTCTCTAAGACGCTCTTCGTATGGTTTGTTCTTTAGGCTAGGTATCATTTTGGTAACTCTACGTTGAACTCGTTCTAGCTTGTTTATATCTTTTTGGTAATAAGGGCACCAGGATTGAACGCAGTATTCCAGAAGAGGGCGGACTAAGGAATTGTAAAGGGTTAGGATAACTTCTTTGGATTTATGCTCAAATGACCTGCCTATAAAGCCAATTATTTTGTTTGCCTTCTTAACAACTTCTGAACATTGTTGACTCGGTTTTAGGTTACTCAATATTATTACTCCCAGATCGGTTTCTCTGTTTACATTCTTAAGCTGAGTGCCATTCATCGAATAGTTTGCTTTCTCATTTAGGTATCCGATATGTAGTACTTTACATTTATCCGCATTGAAACTCATTTGCCAAATTTGGGCCCAACATGACAATTTATCTAGATTGTGTTGCATATCGTCAACTTGTTCTTTTGAGAGTACGCTATTTGCAATTTTTGTATCGTCAGCAAATTTTGAGATTGTACAGGTGAGACCCTCATCTATGTCGTTGATGTAAATTAGAAAGAGAATTGGTCCTAGTACCAATCCCTGGGGTACCCCGCTACTTACATTGGTCCATTTAGATGCCTTACCGTTTATGATTACTCTTTGCTTTCTGTCGCTGAGCCAATTTTCTATCCATTTCAACACACCGTCTTGTATTCCACGCGCTTTTAGTTTTAGAAGTAAACGTTTGTGGGGAACTTTGTCAAAGGCCTTTTGAAAATCAAGGTATATAATATCCACAGCTTTTCTCTCATCGTAGAGGTGAAGGATATCGTGGAAGAAGTCTAAGAGGTTTGTTAAACAGGAACGTTTTTTCCGAAAGCCGTGTTGAGTATCTTTAAGTAAGTTATTTGCCTCTAAGTGATTTACGAGTCTGTCTCGTATGACCGTTTCTAACATTTTACATACAATTGAGGTTAAGCTAATTGAACGAAAGTTACTGGGTAGGGATTTGCTGCCTTTTTTGAATATCGGTGTTACGTTGGCTAGCTTCCATTGATCAGGCATAGTCCCAGACTGCAAGGATTCATTGAATAGCAATGTCAGTGGTTTGGAGAGCTCATCCTTAGCTTCCTTTAGAACTCTAGGCGAGATTGTATCAGGTCCAGGCGTTTTATTTACCCTGAGTTAATCTAAACAATTCAATACTTCTCTCTCTGTAACGGTGATATTGCTTAGAACATCTGAATTATCAATCTGAATCGGCGATGGTGTAGGGATATCACTGAGGTCTTCGGTTGTAAAAACTGATGCAAAGAAGGTATTGAGGGCATTACTCATTTGTACTTCGTCTTTGGTGTATTCTCCATTTTCATCGACTAACGGTCCAACAGTTGAAGTAACTACTTTTTCTGTTTGATATAACTATAGAATTCTTTCGGGTTTGTTTTACTTTGATTCGCAACATAGACTCAGGGTCTTTTTTCTTTTTCTTAATTAACTTTTTGGCTTTGCGTCGTAGCTCTACAAATTTCACCCGTTCTTCGTTATTTTGTGAAGATTTTAATCTATCATTAGCAAATTTTTTAGCAAGCAGACAATCTGAAATATCTTTATTCCACCATTTGGGCATATCATTATGGCCTGGATGCCGTATTTTTGATGGTATGCAGTCTTGCACTGCCTTAAGGTAAGTGGTTGTGAAACACTCCCAAGATGTATTTATGTCGTTATTGTTAGTCAGAAAGCTCCAGTCAGTTTCTTTAAGCTTTGCTTTAAGTTTATGAACATTTGCTTTCTTGAAATTAGGGACTTTCTCAATGCTGCTATTTGATTTGTTGCTAGTAAACTTTAAAGTGAAAGTTATCGAGGAGGAGGAGGAGGGAGAGAATAAGGAGGAGGAGGAAGAGTAGGAGGTGGTGGGGAAGGAGGAGGAGGAGGAGGAAGAGAAGGAAGGAGGGGAAGAGAATAAGGAGGATTAGGAGGTGGTGGGGAAGGAGGAGGAGGAGGAAGAGAATGAAGGAGGGGAATAGAATAAGGAGGAGGAGGAAGAGTAGGAGGTGGTGGGGAAAGAGGAGGAGGAGGAGGAGGAGGAAATAATAAGGAGGAGGAGGAAGAGTAGGAGGTTGTGGGGAAGGAGAAGGAGGAGGACGAGGAGGAAGAGAAGGAAGGAGGGGAAGAGAATAAGGAAGAGGAGGAAGAGTAGGAGGTGGTGGGAAAGGAGGAGGAGGAGGAGGAGGAGGGAGAGAATAAGGAGTAGGAGGTGGTGGGGAAAGAGGAGGAGGAGGGAGAGAAGGAAGGAGGGGAAGAGAATAAGGAGGAGGAGGAAGAGTAGGAGGTGGGGAAGGAGGAGGAGGAGGGAGAGAAGGAAGGAGGGGAAGAGAATACAAAGGAAATCAAGCAACAACAGATCTAGTGACCCTTCTAGGCTGCTTGTCCTCCAAAACACTGAGGATCAAGTGTCCAAACAGTGGTTTAGAGTGGGTAAGGGAACATTGGAAAGGGAACTACTGCCCTGCCACTAACGTGGCAGGACTAGGAAGTTAGTAGGGGACATATGGGTTAGTAACTGAGGGGAGGATAAAGTTATTCATTTACAAACGCAGTCAGTCGCGGGTTTGATGCGAGATATTTGTCTAGGCGGAATTTAAATGAATCAACGATTGCTGCAGTCTATAACGTCTCTGGGAAGCCCATTCCACAAGTTGACAACTCGATTGAAGAAGAAATTCTTAGATTCGTGCGAGTTAAAAGATTTAACAATAATTTTGCAACCGTTTCCCCGCGTGTAATTAGATTGGTCGATAGTGAAGTACTTACTACAGTTCATATTGTCGATGCGTTTGATGATTTTGAACACTTGAATTAAGTCGCCTGTAATCTGCGCTGGGTTAAAGGAAATAGATTTAATTCTCTAAGACTCTCTTCGTATGGTTTGTTCTTTAGGCTAGGTATCATTTTGGTAACTCTACGTTGAACTCGTTCTAGCTTGTTTATATCTTTTTGGTAATAAGGGCACCAGGATTGAACGCAGTATTCCAGAAGAGGGCGGACTAAGGAATTGTAAAGGGTTAGGATAACTTCTTTGGATTTATGCTCAAATGACCTGCCTATAAAGCCAATTATTTTGTTTGCCTTCTTAACAACTTCTGAACATTGTTGACTCGGTTTTAGGTTACTCGATATTGTTACTCCCAGATCAGTTTCTCTGTTTACATTCTTAGGCTGAGTGCCATTCATCGAATAGTTTGCTTTCTCATTTAGGTATCCGACATGTAGTACTTTACATTTATCCGCATTGAAGCTCATTTGCCAAATTTGGGCCCAACATGACAATTTATCTAGATTGTGTTGCATATCGTCAACTTGTTCTTTTGAGAGTACGCTATTTGCAATTTTTGTATCGTCAGCAAATTTTGAGATTGTGCAGGTGAGACCCTCATCTATGTCGTTGATGTAAATTAGAAAGATAATTGGTCCTAGTACCGATCCCTGGGGTACCCTGCTACTTACATTGGTCCATTTAGATGCCTTACCGTTTATGACTACCCTTTGCCTTCTGTTGCTGAGCCAATTTTCTATCCATTTCAACACCCGTCTTGTATTCCATGCGCTTTTAGTTTTAGCAGTAAACGTTTGTGGGGAACTTTGTCAAAGGCCTTTTGAAAATCAAGGTATATAATATCTACAGCTTTACTCTCATCGTAGAGGTTGAGGATATCGTGGAAGAAGTCTAAGAGGTTTGTTAAACAGGAACGTTTTTTACGAAAGCCGTGTTGAGTATCTTTAAGTATGTTATTTTCCTCTAAGTAATTTACGAGTCGGTCTCGTATGACCGTTTCTAGCATTTTACATACAACTGAGGTTAAGCTAATTGGACGATAGTTACTGGGTAGGGATTTGCTGCCTTTTTTTTAATATCCGGTGTTACGTTGGCTAGCTTCCACTGATCAGGCATAGTTCCAGACTGCAAGGATTTATTGAATAGTAATGTCAGTGGTTTGGAGAGCTCATTCTTA
Organism: Paralithodes platypus; assembly: GCA_032716605.1. NCBI lineage: Eukaryota > Metazoa > Arthropoda > Malacostraca > Decapoda > Lithodidae > Paralithodes > Paralithodes platypus. The sequence continues at coordinate 20,670,709 of CM064505.1, forward strand.
GCTTCCTTTAGAACTCTAGGCGAGATTGTATCAAGTCCTGGCGTTTTATTTACCTTGAGTTTATCTAAACAATTCAATACTTCTCTCTCTGTAATGGTGATATTGCTTAGAACATCTGAATTATCAATCTGAATCGGCGATGGTTGTAGGGATATCACTGAGGTCTTCTGTTGTAAAAACTGATGCAAAGAAGGTATTGAGGGCATTACTCATTTGTACTTCGTCTTTGGTGTATTCTCCATTTTCATCGACTAACGGTCCAACAGTTGAAGTAACTACTTTTTTCTTTCTGATATAACTATAGAATTCTTTCGGATTTGTTTTACTTTGATTCGCAATATGTAACTCTAAGGTCTTTTTACTTTGCTTAATTAACTTTTTGGCTTTGCGTCGTAGCTCTACAAATTTCACCCGTTCTTCGTCATTTTGTGAGGATTTTAATCTATCATTAGCAATTTTTTAGCAAGCAGGCAGTTTGAAATATCTTTATTCCACCCTTTCGGCTTATTATTATGGCCTGGACGTATTTTCGATGGTATGCAGTCTTGCATGCTTTTAGGTAAGTGGTTTCGAATAACTTCCAAGATGTATTTATGTCGTTATTGTTAATTAAAAAGCTCCAGTCAGTTTCTTTAAACATAGCTCTAAGTTTATGGAAGTTTGCTTTCTTGAAATTAGGGACTTTTTCGATGCTACTATTTGGTTCGTTACTAGTAAACTTTAAAGTGAAAGTTATCGTACGATGGTCGCTGTTACTGAATTCATCACCAACATTCAAATTCTCTATCAATTCTTCTTTTGTTGCAAGTACAATGTCAAGAACGTTATTACCAAGGGTCGGCGTTCGAACAAATTGATAAAGCGAACTCTCTTGCAAGTTCGTATACAAGTCATGTCCGGAGTGTGAAGTAAGAGTATCGCCCCACTTGGTCACAGGTAAATTAAAGTCGCCAAAAATTACGGTATCTTGTGAGTTACTTACATCTGCAATTTGTTCGTAAATTTCTCGGTCAGTTTGCACTGATTGAGCTGGAGGTCTTTATATTAATGCAAGTATTATTTTTGTACCTTTATTATTCTTTATTAGCACAAAAGATGTGTCGACGTTCACAATTTGAGGTTTTGACACGAGGGTCGGGTTAAGACTTTCTTTGATATAAAATAAAACGCCACCTCCATTTTTATTTATTCGGCTGTTCTCAAACATTACATAATACGGATGAGGAGGAAGAGTAGGAGGTGGTGGGGAAGGAGGAGGAGGAGGAGGAGGAGGGAGAGAAGGAAGGAGGGGAAGAGAATAAGGAGGAGGAGGAAGAGTAGAAGGTGGTGGGGAAGGAAGAGGAGGAGGGAGAGAAGGAAGGAGGGGAAGGGAATAAGGAGGAGGAGGAAGAGTAGGAGGTGGTGGGGAAGGAAGAGGAGGAGGAAGAGAAGGAAGGAAGGGAAGAGAATAAGGAGGAGGAGGAGGAGGGAGATAATAAGGAGGAGGAGGAAGAGTAGGAGGTGGTGGGGAAGGAGGAGGAGGAGGAGGAAGAGAAGGAAGGAGGGGAAGAGAATAAGGAGGAGGAGGAAGAGTAGGAGGTGGTGGGGAAGGAGGAGGAGGAGGAAGAGAATAAGGAGGAGGAGGAAGAGTAGGAGTGGTGGGGAAGGAGGAGGAGGAGGAGGAAGAGAAGGAAGGAGGGGAAGAGAATGAGGAAGAGTAGGAGGTGGTGGGGAATACAAAGGAATACAAAGGAGAACAAACTGCAACAGACCTATTGGTCCTTACGGGGCAGTTTGGATATCTAAAACTACTAATCTACTGACTACGAGGTAGAGAAAAGGATAGCAAAGAAGAAGGCTGCTCCCCACCCACCACTCCCTCCAGCTAATGCTGGCATGGAAACAGATAGGAAAAATACCATGTAGTATTGAAAAACTGACACGGAAATTCGGACAGGACAGGGAGAAAAAAGAAGTTGATTTGTAATCTAAGCTAACTCTATTTACTACAATTCTGAAAGGGAACAGATGTATGAAAATCAATATACATTGCGGTATGCGTTGACATTTCGTTGCGCGTTATTCTGAAAGAAACTGTGTTAATCGGGGGTTATTTGCCATGTGTTTATCCAGATGGTTCTTAAATGTTTCGACAGTATTACAGTTTACAATGTTCGAGGGTAGTCTGTTCCAATTATTCACAACGCGGTTGAAGAAGAAATGCTTCGCCTCGTGAGAATGAAAACGCTTGCCTATAATCTTATAACCATTGTTTCTCGTGTTTGCTTGATTCATCGTAAATAATTCGCTTACATTTAGGTTGCTGAATCCCTTGAAGATTTTGAACACCTCTATTAGGTCACCTCTCATTCTGCGCTTTGTTAAGCTAAACAAATTTAGTTCTTTTAAGCGCTCTTCGTACGGTTTATTACGCAATCTGGGTATCATTTTAGTGACTCTGCGTTGCACCCTTTCAAGTTTATTTATGTCCTTTCGGTAGTACGGTGACCAGAATTGCACGCAGTATTCGAGATGGGGACGCACCAATGAGTTGAATAGAGTAAGTATGATTTTTTCTGATTTGAATTTGAATGTTCTGCCGATGAAACCCACCAATTTATTAGCAGTTTTTATTACCTCTGTACACTGTTTACTCGGCTTCAGGTCACTTGATATTATAACTCCCAGATCCTTTTCATTATTTGTATTTGATAGTTGAATGTTGTTCATTGAGTAATCTTTTTTAGCGTTGTTACTACCGATGTGTAATACTTTGCATTTTCTATGTTGAATTTCATTTGCCATTTTACTGCCCAGTTTTCTAAAGTGTCTAGGTCACCTTGTAGTTTTTGCCAATGTACTGTTGAGGTTACTTTATTAGTAATTTTTGTATCGTCAGCAAATTTCGAAATTTTGCATTCTATTCCTTCGTCTAAGTCGTTTATGTAAATTATAAAAAGAATAGGACCTAATACCGAACCCTGGGGAATGCCACTATTTACTTTGCACCAATCTGATTCTTCACCATTTATTACAACTCGTTGTTTACGGTCTGAGAGCCAATTTTCGAGCCATTTCAGAGTTTTTCCTGTTATGCCATGAGCTTTTATTTTGTCAATTAGTCTCTTGTGGGGTACGGTATCGAAAGCTTTCTGAAAATCGAGATATATTATATCAACTGCTCTATCCTTATCATATGATTTGTAAACATCATTGAAGAAGTCGAGTAAGTTTGTTAAGCATGAACGTTTATTTCTAAAACCGTGCTGAGAATCTTTTATTATATTATTTTCTTCCAAATGCTTTAATATTTTGTCCCTTATAATGGTTTCCATTAATTTGCCCGTTACCGATGTTAAGCTAATTGGTCGATAATTGCCGGGAGAGGACTTATTTCCTTTTTTGTATATGGGTGTCACGTTAGCTAGTTTACATTCGTTTGGAACTATCCCAACATTCAATAATTTGTTGAACAGATTTGCGAGTGGGTTTAATAATTCGTGTTTTGCTTCTTTTAGGATCCTTGGGGATATTTTATCAGGGCCTGGGGTTTTATTAACTTTCAAATTGTTGATTGCGAACAGGATATCGTCTTCATAAATCGTAAAGTTTTCGAGCTCAGTGCCATTTGATTGATTCGTAGGGGTAGGTCGGTTTCCGGTAGTATCTTCCGACGTGAAGGACTGATGCAAAATAGTTATTTAGGATATTCGCCATTTGTACTTTGTTATCTGTATGATCTCCATTTTCCGCAACAAGTGGGCCTATTGTTGAAGTTACCGTTTTTCTGTTTCTTATATAGCTGTAAAATTCTTTCGGATTGGACTTGCTGGAGCTGGCAATATGAAGTTCCAGATTCTTCTTACTTCCTTTGATGAGATTTTTGGTTGTTCGACGCAGTCTATCGTGTTCTAATTTATCGCTATTATTCTGAGTTGCCTTAAAGGAGGAGGAGGAGGAGGAGGAGGAGGGAGAGAATAAGGAGGAGGAGGAGGAGGAAGAGTAGGAGGTGGTGGGGAAAGAGGAGGAGGAGGGAGAGAAGGAAGGAGGGGAAGAGAATAAGGAGGAGGAGGAAGAGTAGGTGGTGGGGAAGGAGGAGGAGGAGGGAGAGAAGGAGGGAGGGGAAGAGAATAAGGATGAGGAGGAAGAGTAGGAGGTGGTGGGGAAGTAGGATGAGGAGGAGGAGGAGGGAGAGAAGGAAGGAGGGGAAGAGAATAAGGAGTAGGAGGTGGTGGGGAAGGAGGAGGAGGCGGAGGAGGAGGAAGAGAAAGAAGGAAGAGGAGGAAGAGTAGGAGGTGGTAGGGAAGGAGGAGGAGGAGGAGTAGGAGGGAGAAAAGGAAGGAGGGGAAGAGAATAAGGAGGAGGAGGAAGAGTAGGAGGTGGTGGGGAAGGAGTACAAAGGAGTACAAAGGAAATCAAGCAACAACAGATCTAGTGACCCTTCTAGGTTGCTTGTCCTCCAAAACACTGAGGATCAAGTGTCCAAACAGTGGTTTAGAATGGGTAAGGGAACATTGGAAAGGGAATTACTGCCCTGGAACTAATGTCCGTGGCAGGATTAGGAAGTTAGTAGGGGACAGATGGGTTAGTAACTGAGGGGGGGATAAAATAAAGTTATTCATTTACAAACGCAGTCAGTAGCGGGTTTGATGCGAGATATTTGTCTAGGCGGAGTTTAAATGAATCAACGGTGATGCAGTCTATAACGTTTCGGGGAAGCCCATTCCACAAGTTGACAACTCGATTGAAGAAGAAGAAATTCTTAGATTCGTGTGAGTTAAAAGATTTACCAATAATTTTGCAACCGTTTCCCCGCGTGTAATTAGATTGGTCGATAGTGAAGTACTTACTACAGTTCATATTGTCGATGCCTTTGATGATTTTGAACACTTGAATTAAGTCACCTCTTAATCTGTGCTGGGTTAAAGGAAATAGATTTAATTCTCTAAGACACTCTTCGTATGGTTTGTTCTTTAGGCTAGGTATCATTTTGGTAACTCTACGTTGAACTCGTTCTAGCTTGTTTATATCTTTTTGGTAATAAGGGCACCAGGATTGAATGCAGTATTCCAGAAGAGGGCGGACTAAGGAATTGTAAAGGGTTAGGATAACTTCTTTGGATTTATGCTCAAATGACCTGCCTATAAAGCCAATTATTTTGTTTGCCTTCTTAACAACTTCTGAACATTGTTGACTCGGTTTTAGGTTACTCGATATTGTTACTCCCAGATCGGTTTCTCTGTTTACATTCTTAAGCTGAGTGCCATTCATCGAATAGTTTGCTTTCTCATTTAGGTATCCGATATGTAGTACTTTACATTTATCCGCATTGAAACTCATTTGCCAAATTTGGGCCCAACATGACAATTTATCTAGATTGTGTTGCATATCGTCAACTTGTTCTTTTGAGAGTACGCTATTTGCAATTTTTGTATCGTCAGCAAATTTTGAGATTGTACAGGTGAGACCCTCATCTATGTTGTTGATGTAAATTAGAAAGAAAATTGGTCCTAGTACCGATCCCTGGGGTACCCCGCTACTTACATTGGTCCATTTAGATGCCTTACCGTTTATGACTACTCTTTGCTTTCTGTCGCTGAGCCAATTTTCTATCCATTTCAACACACCGTCTTGTATTCCATGCGCTTTTAGTTTTAGCAGTAAACATTTGTGGGGAACTTTGTCAAAGGCCTTTTGAAAATCAAGGTATATAATATCTACAGCTTTACTCTCATCGTAGAGGTTGAGGATATCGTGGAAGAAGTCTAAGAGGTTTGTTAAACAGGAACGTTTTTTACGAAAGCCGTGTTGAGTATCTTTAAGTATGTTATTTTCCTCTAAGTGATTTACGAGTCTGTCTCGTATGACCGTTTCTAGCATTTTACATACAACTGAGGTTAAGCTAATTGGACGATAGTTACTGGGTAGGGATTTGCTGCCTTTTTTGAATATCGGTGTTACGTTGGCTAGCTTCCACTGATCGGGCATAGTTCCAGACTGCAAGGATTTATTGAATAGTAATGTCAGTGGTTTGGAGAGCTCATCCTTAGCTTCCTTTAGAACTCTAGGCGATATTGTATCAGGTCCAGGCGTTTTATTTACCTTGAGTTTATCTAAACAATTCAATACTTCTCTCTCTGTAACGATGATATTGCTTAGAACATCTGAATTATCAATCTGAATCGGCGATGGTGTAGGGATATCACTGAGGTCTGCTGTTGTAAAAACTGATGCAAAGAAGGTATTGAGGGCATTACTCATTTGTACTTCGTCTTTGGTGTATTCTCCATTTTCATCGACTAACGGTCCAACAGTTGAAGTAACTACTTTTTCTTTCTGATATAACTATAGAATTCTTTCAGGTTTGTTTTACTTTGATTCGCAATATGTAACTCTAAGGTCTTTTTACTTTGCTTAATTAACTTTTTGGCTTTGCGTCGTAGCTCTACAAATTTCAGCCGTTCTTCGTCATTTTGTGAGGATTTTAATCTATCATTAGCAAATTTTTTAGCAAGCAGGCAGTTTGAAATATCTTTATTCCACCATTTGGGCTTATTATTATGGCCTGGACGCCGTATTTTCGATGGTATGCAGTCTTGCACTGCTTTTAGATAAGTGGCTTCGAATAACTTCCAAGATGTATTTATGTCGTTATTGTGAATTAAAAAGCTCCAGTCAGTTTCTTTAAACATAGCTCTAAGTTTATGGAAGTTTGCTTTCTTGAAATTAGGGACTTTTTCGATGCTATTATTTGGTTCGTTTCTAGTAAACTTTAAAGTGAAAGTTATCGTACGATGGTCGCTGTTACTGAATTCATCATCAACATTCAAATTCTCTATTAATTCTTCTTTTGTTGCAAGTACAATGTCAAGAACGTTATTAC
>CM064505.1:20682570-20767570 GCA_032716605.1 Paralithodes platypus
TTATAATTATTATAATGACCTAACTAACTAACGGATCCGCCACATAAACATTCATAAATTCGCTCCCCGTATCACCAGCATTTGGGGAACCTCTTTTTATTCCCACCCGTTTGGGGCTTTTCGTATGTATAGTAGTAGCGATAGTAATGTATAGTAATGTATAGTAATGTATAGTATGTATAGTAGTGACGATAGTAATGCATCATACATATATAGTACTAACCTAAAGTATACCCAATCTCTCTGGCTCTCTCTCTCTCTCTCTCTCTCTCGTTTTTTTTTTTTTTTTTTTTTTTTTTTATGTAGACAAAATGTCCCAGCCGAAGGCCGGTTCCTTCTAAAATGATAGGCTCGCTATCGCTCGCCAGGAATAAATTGACACCTACAGGGCACGAAAGGTCTTAATATTGACAACAAAATGAGGCGAAAAGTCTCGAAATTTACAAACTAACGGAACGAATGTCTTTAAACCTCAAAACTAATATGCTAAACATGAAGGAGAAGGGGGTCCAGAAAAAGCGAGTACTACCCCCTTAATAGCTGAGTAATTAATATGTGAGCAAGCCGGCTTATTAAAAAGTCGAGTTTAGGTTAGATTCAGCTAGTTTGATTAAGTGGATTGGGGTAGAGGAGGGACTACTACTACTACTACTGCTACTACTACTACAACAACTACTACTACTACTACTACTACTACTACTACTACAACTACTACTACTACTGCTACTACTGCTACTACTACTACATTTTTTTTTTTTTTTTTTTTTTTATTGGTTTTTATTTAATATTGTTCATACATTTTATTTTACAAGCATCAGATATTACTATTCAACACCATGCAACTTCAATCCAGTCTCTTTATGCGACCCTCTGCCACTGCTGCCTCGTAGTCCACTTCTGCCACCGTCGCTGGTTGTGGTGCAGACAGTCTTGTTCCCCGCAGGCATAGTAGTGCTGATCTGAGCAACGAGAAAGATAGACGGCACCTGATCCAGGCTACAACGTGGCTCCTGGGCTGTTTCTTCTTCTCTGCGTTTCTTGTGCTATTTGTACTTTTCTTGTTAGTCTCGGGGAAAGTTGTCGCATCAATTGTGCCAGGTCATTTTTCTGTGAGTTTTGCCTCTCTGACGTGATGGTCTTTCTGATGTTGTAGATGTCCGCCTGGTCCACTTCGCCGTCAGGATCTTGCGCTACGATGCGTTCAGTGAGAGATTCTGTTATCTTTACTGAGTTCTCGTGTTCCGTTGTCGCCCTCCTCACCGGATTGATGATCCCAAGCCCTCCTAACCTAGGAGGAAGTGCGAGCAACTCCCTCTCTGTAGCATTTGGGGTGTGGGACTTCATCCAAGCTGGGATGAGTTTGTCTCTGATGGCATCTTCTAGCGGTTGAAGTTGGGGACCCACGTTTGGAATGGTACGCATCAAGTAGGTCCAGCGGTGTTTGACCCCATATGTGAATGCCGAATATGCAGCCTGTGGTTCCGTCTTTGCAATTTTGGCTAGTATTTCTATTTCGTTTACCCACTCTCTGACCTTCTCTTCCATGTATTGCTTCTTAAACTCTTCTGTGCCAATCACTGCCCCTAGATGACGCTGTCCGTCCTTTGTTACGACCACTTCACTACCGTTGAAAGCTTCTAAGGCATTTTCGTAATGTTCTGCTTTTACTATCAGTATAGACTTACTAGCATTTGGAAAGTATCCTATTTCTGGTCCCACTTGTGATACTTGCTCCCACCAGCTCTTGAGATCATTGACTTTCCCTGCTCCAGTGAGATCATCTACTACTACTACTGCTACTACTACTACTACAACTACTGCTACTACTACTACTGCTACTACTACTACAACTACTACTACTAATATTTTTGTTTTGTTTTTATATTATACACCACTCAGCCTGTGCATCCCCTCTTTGGACCCTAAACCAGGTCAGAACAGTCATCAAAACGTCCGACTTGGTAGTCATTCAGCTACTTACTATTCCGGGGTCAGCACTCAGACTCATCATCGTGGATTACGACTACTACATTGATTTTTATTTAATATTGTTCATACATTTTATTTTACAAGCATCAGATATTACTATTCAACACCATGCAACTTCAATCCAGTCTCCTTCCTATGCGACCCTCTGCCACTGCTGCCTCGTAGTCCACTTCTGCCACCGTCGCTGGTTGTGGTGCAGACAGTCTTGTTCCCCGCAGGCATAGTAGTGCTGATCTGAGCAACGAGAAAGATAGACGGCACCTCATCCAGGCTACAACGTGGCTCCTGGGCTGTTTCTTATTCTCTGCGATGATCTCTGCAAGCCTTGAATAGAAGCACTGGGCCCTAGGTCCCATCCCTCCAGATGTGGTGAAGACTAGTGGGGTAAAGCTGCCATGTTCGATATTTAAGATCCTTTCCCCATATGCCCCGACCTTCTCTTGTTCATTCCTCTTGTGTGCAGCCTCCAGAGACAGCCCGCTGTAGCTATGGGCCATTGGGTCAAATATTCTTACGTCAAAGAATGCTCGCTGTGCTCTTGTCCAAAAACTTCTTGCACTAACGTCCACTCGTGCTTCGTTGGATGTGATGGCCATCCTCTGCTGCAAGATCTCTCCCTCCAAGGGAATGAGTGATGGTTCGCGCACCACATCTCGACACACCTCCCTGAGCATGTTCGCCGTTACATCTCTTCCTTCATCGTGCCTGATGCTGATGAATCCTCCCTTCTTACATATCATGCTGTGGTCTGCATCGTTGTTGATTCCACAAACGCATCGATCGGGCAGTCCTTCAATCGGCCAATCATACCTCAGTGCAATAGCATCATTAAATTCTTGTTTGCTTAGATTGAAACCTTTTGCCTTGATTGGTAGTGTTGTCAGCCAATTTGAAGAACCCGTTTCTTGTGCTATTTGTACTTTTCTTGTTTGTCTCGGGGAAAGTTGTCGCATCAGTTGTGCCAGGTCATTTTTCTGTGAGTTTTGCCTCTCTGACGTGATGGTCTTCCTGATGTTGTATATGTCCGCCTGGTCCACTTCGCTGTCAGGATCTTGCGCTACGATGCATTCAGTGAGAGATTCTGTTATCTTTACTGAGTTCTGGTGTTCCGTTGTCGCCCTTCTCACCGGATTGATGATTCCAAGCCCTCCTAACCTAGGAGGAAGTGCGAGCAACTCCCTCTCTGTAGCATTTGGGGTGTGGGACTTCATCCAAGCTGGGATGAGTTTGTCTCTGATGGCATCTTCTAGCGGTTGAAGTTGTGGACCCCCGTTTGGAATGGTACGCATCAAGTAGGTCCAGCGGTGATTGACCCCATATGTGAATGCCGAATATGCAGCCTGTGGTTCCGTCTTTGCAATTTTGGCTAGTATTTCTATTTCGTTTACCCACTCTCTGACCTTCTCTTCCATGTATTGCTTCTTGAACTCTTCTGTGCCAATCACTGCCCCTAGATGACACTGTCCGTCCTTTGTTACGACCACTTCACTACCGTTGAAAGCTTCTAAGGCATTTTCGTAATGTTCTGCTTTTACTATCAGTATAGACTTACTAGCATTTGGAAAGTATCCTATTTCTGGTCCCACTTGTGATACTTGCTCCCACCAGCTCTTGAGATCATTGACTTTCCCTGCTCCAGTGAGATCATCTGCATAGGCCGCCTGCTTAACATGTGTCGTCTCATGTCTTGTTAATGATAGCAACACCGAGAGACCTAATGCATACATCGCCATTGCTACTGGGTTCCCATTGTGTGGTTCCTTCCATTGATTTCAGTGCCGTTCCACGTCGTGAGTTTTGGTTGTTTACTATGAAGAGGTCTGCAGGCTGTTTATAGGTATTCTCTACATAGGTGGCTAAGCTGGGGCATTTTACCTTGATGTTGTGTATTGCTGTCTTTCTGTTGATGGTGTTAAAGGCATTTGATACATCCACTAACAGCACGGCTTCACATTCTTCTTGCTCATATATTTCTCTTATTGCATGAATTGCTGCCTCTCCCCCTGCTTGGTGGCCAGCACACACTTGGAGATTTCCAGCCGCTGACCGCACATCGTCCTTCACCACCTCCATTATGCATTTTCCGATGATTCTTCTCAACACTTCACCAACGCCTACAGGTCTGCACCCTGGATTCTTGTCCAATGGTATTAGACGACAAGCTGTGTAGGCCTCCAAGTGTTGACAATCTTGAGTGGCCATTTTTCTTGCAAGATCTGCCAGCGCCCTGCGTAAGTCGGTCGCTGCAACTCCGAAAAGTGTGCTGCTCAGGATTGTTCTCCAACCGTTTGCATCCATCCCTGAGGGTCCTGCACTGCCTTGTGTCCCTAGAGCCTTTTTCCAAATCTTCTCGCCTGTGATTTGTTCGTAGATGACGGGGTTCGGTGGTATATAAGCCCCCTCTAGCTTCTGACTCTCGGATATACTAGGTTGCGGATGTTTCTCTTCCAGCAGCTTGATGGTATCTCTTGTGATAGGCAACAGCCCACCAGCTGCCTCCTTTGTCAGCGATCGTATTGCAGGTGCCACTTTACCTTGTCTCATCTGGTCGCCGAATCTCCTGGCCTTGTCCTCAGTGTTTTCTCTTTTGTGTTGCCGTCTGCCTTGTCTCTCTTGTAATGCTCTGGCTTCACTGAGTAAGTCATCCATCTTGTTATCATTCCACAGTTTCACTCTATTTGTTAGCGCTGTCACATTTTCCGCTTGTCTAGAATTGCGGTGAGTTTTTTGCAAGAAGAGATGTGGAATGCTGAAAAATAACTTGAGAGCATACGGAGCTAAAGGTCTGTCATAGACATAGTTATAAATGAGCTTTTTCATCTCTGTCAACAGTTTGGTGGTGGCGTCACATTTAGGTGGGTTGAATAAACTGTGTGCAGACCAATCTACAATTTCTGAGTAAGCTGCCTCTGCCCACATTTTTACCTCCTCTCCCCGTAGTCCTTTCCATTGAAGGGGTCCTCCTCTGCCATCAACTTCTGCGGGTCTCTCCAGGGCTGCTTCCCTCTGTGGTCCCACCTCCCTGTGTGCTTCTCGGGGCTCTTCGTTGCGTGGCATATCGTCGTTTCTACCAGCTATATTTGGCCTTGTTTGCACACCACCCTCCTCTCCAGCATCTCGGTGCTCGTCTCCGGGTCTTTGGACTCCGCTGGGCTCACCGTCACCCACCATGTCATGTGGTTGCCGCCCTTCTCTCGGGCCCCCTGAGGGTCCCGCACCTCCACATGCTCTGTCGGGTTGTTGCCCATCGCCGTGTTGTGTCCCGTCAGCTTCATCCCTTCGCACTCTCTGGGCACTGGCTGCCGCCCCTCCCTCTGTTATTACACCATTATAAGGGTTGCGACACCGAGAACCTTTATTACAGTTTATGCATCCTTTTTTTTTTGTATGCATTTGCATCTTGTACATGTATGCTCATTCTTTGCACAGATGCAACACTTGTTAGTCTTTGACCTTTGTGATAGGGCTTCATCTAAACTTTCATCATCCTCCATTATACCCTTATGACACTTCCATCTGTTCTCTTGCAATGTCTTTTACGCTTTACCCTAAGGCTATTTAGCTTCTGTTTTTCTTTTTTTTCCAAAACTTAATTTATCTTATTTACAGTACCGGCCCGTAACTTCCGTAAAAACAACCAAATATTTTTCGGTATGTGTGCCTAGATTATTTTGTACTAGAGTGTGTATTCCCTATCGGTGTTGTTGTATGCCATATTTGATATTCCCCCTGGCTGGCTGGTGGGATGTATATATTAGGTTGTGTTGTATGTGAACAATTTGGTGTTATTACGTGACATAAACACACTGAGTAAGCGGCTAGATAGGACAACTAGGCAGATTTTGGCTTTAATAAAGATGTTCGTTATTTCCTTTATAAACCGTAATGTTAGCAGTACTAATAGCAGCGGTAGTTGTAGAAGTTGTATTATCAATAAGGATTAGACCTTGGTTAATGAAAAGATAGGATATTAGGTATTGTGGAGATTGAATTAGTTAACCTGACAAGCGCGATATAGACCTAGGTGCTAGGGTAGTTATTTGTGCATTTCTAGCCCTGGATTCTGACAGAATTCGTTATATTTACAATATAAACCATTATTTGTTTTCGGTATGCTTTTATTTTACATATATGATGTATATATGAACCTTCAAGAGTGCTAAAATAAGTGGGAAAAGCATTTGGGTGGTGAAAAACGAAGATATTGGCCACCCGGTCATAATCTCAGGCGAGAGAGAGACACAGGCAGCCCTCCCCTCTCGCTGTCTGGGAGTCAACTGAGACGAGCGGGGCGGTGTGTGCCGGTGTCTGGGTGTTGCATAACGATCTTTTATGCAACCCACTTGTGCTACATTATCGCGGGAGAGAAAATAACCGATAAATGATGATAATAAGAGGAAAAATAGGTGATAATTGAGGAGGGGAGGGAGGGGGGAATAAGGTGGGGAAGGAGGGGAGGAGGGTGGGTGAGATTTACATGGATGAGTACTGGAGGGGAATTATCTCACCTAGAGACAAATTCCTTTGTTTTGATAGGCCCTTTTTTTTTATGGAAGGCTTTTTTTATGGTCCTGCTTCCGTGAGGCCTATCGCGTTCCCTATAGGAAGCCTTCCGTGAGGCCTATCGCGCTTGCCGGGTTAAGAATGAGATTACTGCGAAAGAATAGATAGATAGGTAGCGAGAAAGAGCTAAAGAGAGAGAGAGATAGAGAGAGAGAGAAAGAGAGATAAGCGCTGCTTAGACTGTCTTAATCCAAAAGAATAGAGAGAGAGAGAGAGAGAGAGAGAGGGAGTCCTATTTAGCCTACCTATCCAGCCTGTATATCTCAGAAGTTTTCGACTGTAAGATTATCCCCTTGCGGTCACTGTTTTTCTTGTTGTTTCCGTACCCTACTATGACTCATAGATTTACTCTCCTTTAATTTATGACCTAGAGAGAGAGAGCGAGAGAGAGAGAGAGAGAGAGAGAGAGAGATTTGATTTTGATTTTGCCCCGAGGGGCGAGTTTATTGAGCAGCGCCCCCCATTCTGTGAGGGGACAACCACTAGTAAGGCGATACATACTGCTCAAAGAGCCATTATTCCACTGAAACAACAGCATCATCGTCTGGTTACATTCATATTTGTGTTTATAAGTCAGGTTGGCATTATTCAGATGCGTTATTATAGTTTCCTCATTTAATTGTCACATGGTCTGTATATACGTATTTCATTAAAAAAAAAAAAAAAAAAAAAAAAAAAAAAAAAAGCAAGCAAGCTTGTAGTGACTGAATTATTAATTGACAGGTTGTAAATAATAGCACTACAGAACTAGTGCAATCGTATGAGGAGACTATTCATATTTTCATTACATCAATGATTATTGAGATCATAGTTAGCTGAATACAATTATTACAAAAATAGGCAATGGTATAAATCAACATAATACATAATTTAATACAGGCTGACATAATCATGATCCGGTTCGTTGTGCACTGGGAGCTAAGGTGTCTTGAGATCGCCTCGTACCCATACACAACGAACGTATTATAGTCTGCATGGTTGGTATCTAATTGAATATACTTAGTGGGTATTTCAAGAATGTCAGGGGGTAAGGAAATGTGATTTGTATATTAGAAGACTGTGATTAACGAGACGTGTAACATGTGGAGGGAGGTGGTAGAAAGAGAGGGATCTCGTTGGGGGTGGAAGTTTCGCTCCCAGGAATTTTCGTTCCTGTGGTATTTCAATAATAATAATAAAATAATAATAATAATAAGGGGACAACCACTGGTAAGGCAATACATACTGCTCAAAGAGCATTATTCTACTGTAACAACAGTATCGTCGTCTGGTGTTATTATAGTTTCCTCATTTGATTGCCACATATGCTGTATATACGTGCTCATGGAAAAAAAAAAAAAAAAAAAAAAAAAGTGACTGAATTATTAATTGACAGGTAAATAATAGCACTACAAAACTAGTGCAATCATATGAGGAGGCTATTAATGTTTTCTTACATCAATGGTTATTGAGATCATAGGTAGCTGAATACAATTATTACATACAAGATGTGACTAATATTTCGAACTACATTAATTATTATGCAATAATAGTACCACAAATATATTAAAATCATATGAGTGACACTTCACATTCTTCATTACATCAACGGTTATTGAGGTCATAGTTAGCTGAATACAAGAGTCACATACATAATGTGACTAATATTACCAACTACCGAAGTTATAATGGAATTATAGTAATACAAATATTTTACAAAGATGAGTTACATGGTTCAAATTCTTATTACAATAATGGTTATTGAGGGGATAGTTAGCGCAATATGACCAGTGGAGAAGTTTACATGCCGATAGTAATATAATATTTAGTAGGGTGTGTGGTTATGGGAGAGAGGGAGGGGGGTTGTAGGAGGTAGAGGAATGGGTGGGAGAGGAGGAGGAGTAGGGGGGGGGGGGGGAGGAGGAGGAGGTAAGGTACTCCAGGGAGGAGGAAAGTGTGAGAGGGGAGGTGTGTGAGTGTGTATGTCCCTTCTTAACCCTTAAAAAGCAGCTCACCACATAAGTCGAGTTGAAAAAACTGGCAAAAAACGGGTGAAAAAAGGGTGGAAATCGAGTGAAAATGGGTGGGATAGTAATGATCCATACGTCTGACATCTGTGGCCTCCCGGCCCACACTAACTCCAGTTCCCCCACCGCGCGTGAGGATGACAGTGTAACCAATAGTTCGCTAAAAGTGAGCAAGGTAGCAAAATCAGCTAAACTTCCATCTTCGAGGTAACACTGTCAGTGCTCCACGAGTGCTACGTAGCTGTATGTGGCGTCATTGTGTAGCGATTTCCACCTAGTTTTCGGCGCAATACAGTTCCTTTCATACTGATGGTTGATATAGCAGTCAGAACGGCCCAGAAAGGCCCAAAACGGCCACAGAGCACCCGCTAGAGGAGGGTTTTAAACATCCTAGAGGGACCCTACCCGTCGTGACCCAGTCACCAGACCCCAGCCAATGCCTTCTCTATACATAATTATGTATAGAGAAGGCATTGCCCCAGCACCCAAAACACACAGCCACACAGATTCAGATTCATATTCAAATTATTTTATTTCCATAAAATAATATTCGGAGGGAAGGTGCAAGTGGTCCTCCGGGAGGGACAGTGCCGCATATCCGGAGGTACTTGCACATCAAGCCATTAGCCGAGAATATTGAGGACAATACAGCAGTATGGTTAGGGGTTTTGTAGGAGGTAGAGGAATGGGTGGGAGAGAAGGAGTACAAAGGAGTACAAAGGAAATCAAGCAACAACATATCTAGTGACCCTTCTAGGCTGCTTGTCCTCCAAAACACTGAGGATCAAGTGTCCAAACAGTGGTTTAGAGTGGGTAAGGGAACATTGGAAAGGGAACTACTGCCCTGCCACTAACGTGACAGGACTAGGAAGTTAGTAGGGGACATATGTGTTAGTAACTGAGGGGAGGATAAAATAAAGTTATTCATTTACAAACGCAGTCAGTCGCGGGTTTGATGCGAGATATTCGTCTAGGCGGAATTTAAATGAATCAACGGTGCTGCAGTCTATAACGTCTCGGGGAAGCCCATTCCACAAGTTGACAACTCGATTGAAGAAGAAATTCTTAGATTCGTGAGAGTTAAAAGATTTACCAATAATTTTGCAACCGTTTTCCCGCGTGTAATTAGATTGGTCGATAGTGAAGTACTTACTACAGTTCATATTGTCGATGCCTTTGATGATTTTGAACACTTGAATTAAGTCACCTCTTAATCTGCGCTGGGTTAAAGGAAATAGATTTAATTCTCTAAGACGCTCTTCGTATGGTTTGTTCTTTAGGCTAGGTATAATTTTGGTAACTCTACGTTGAACTCGTTCTAGCTTGTTTATGTCTTTTTGGTAATAAGGGCACCAGCATTGAACGCAGTATTCCAGAAGAGGGCGGACTAAGGAATTGTAAAGGGTTAGGATTACGTCTTTGGATTTATGCTCAAATGATCTGCCTATAAAGCCAATTATTTTGTTTGCCTTCTTAACAACTTCTGAACATTGTTGACTCGGTTTTAGGTTACTCGATATTGTTACTCCCAGATCGGTTTCTCTGTTTACATTCTTAAGCTGAGTGCCATTCATCGAATAGTTTGCTTTCTCATTTAGGTATCCGATATGTAGTACTTTACATTTATCCGCATTGAAACTCATTTGCCAAATTTGGGCCCAATGTGACAATTTATCTAGATTGTGTTGCATATCGTCAACTTGTTCTTTTGAGAGTACGCTATTTGCAATTTTTGTATCGTCAGCAAATTTTGAGATTGTACAGGTGAGACCCTCATCTATGTCGTTGATGTAAATTAGAAAGAGAATTGGTCCTAGTACCGATCCCTGGGGTACCCCGCTACTTACATTGGTCCATTTAGATGCCTTACCGTTTATGACTACTCTTTGCTTTCTGTCGCTGAGCCAATTTTCTATCCATTTCAACACACCGTCTTGTATTCCATGCGCTTTTAGTTTTAGCAGTAAACGTTTGTGGGGAACTTTGTCAAAGGCCTTTTGAAAATCAAGGTATATAATATCTACAGCTTTACTCTCATCATAGAGGTTGAGGATATCGTGGAAGAAGTCTAAGAGGTTTGTTAAACAGGAACGTTTTTTACGAAAGCCGTGTTGAGTATCTTTAAGTATGTTATTTTCCTCTAAGTGATTTACGAGTCTGTCTCTTATGACCGTTTCTAGCATTTTACATACAACTGAGGTTAAGCTAATTGGACGATAGTTACTGGGTAGGGATTTGCTGCCTTTTTTGAATATCGGTGTTACGTTGGCTATCTTCCACTGATCAGGCATAGTTCCAGACTGCAAGGATTTATTGAATAGTAATGTCAGTGGTTTGGAGAGCTCATCCTTAGCTTCCTTTAGAACTCTAGGCGAGATTGTATCAGGTCCAGGCGTTTTATTTACCTTGAGTTTATCTAAACAATTCAATACTTCTCTCTCTGTAACGGTGATATTGCTTAGAACATCTGAATTATCAATCTGAATCGGCGATGGTGTAGGGATATCACTGAGGTCTTCTGTTGTAAAAACTGATGCAAAGAAGGTATTGAGGGCATTACTCATTTGTACTTCGTCTTTGGTGTATTCTCCATTTTCATCGACTAACGGTCCAACAGTTGAAGTAACTACTTTTTTCTTTCTGATATAACTATAGAATTCTTTCGGGTTTGTTTTACTTTGATTCGCAATATGTAACTCTAGGGTCTTTTTACTTTGCTTAATTAACTTTTTGGCTTTGCGTCGTAGCTCTACAAATTTCATCCGTTCTTCGTCATTTTGTGAGGATTTTAATCTATCATTAGCACATTTTTTAGCAAGCAGGCAGTTTGAAATATCTTTATTCCACCATTTGGGCTTATTATTATGGCCTGGACGCCGTATTTTCGATGGTATGCAGTCTTTCACTGCTTTTAGGTAAGTGGTTTCGAATAACTTCCAAGATGTATTTATGTCGTTATTGTTAATTAAAAAGCTCCAGTCAGTTTGTTAGGAGGAGTAGGGGGGGGGGAGGAGGAGGAGGTAAGGTACTCCAGGGAGGAGGAAAGTGTGAGAGGGGAGGTGTGTGTGTGTGTGTGTGTATGTGTTGGGGAGGGTGGTACATACTACATATAAATAAGTTGTTTAAGGCCAGCGATAGTACTGAAGATAAATATGGTAGTACAAAAAAAAAAAAAAAAAAAATCTTAAAAGGGAAAGTTTGAATTTCAACGCAAGTCTACAGATATCGGCAGTATCGCTTCATCGTACCTGACACAACAAATCAATAAGTAGGGAAGGAAACTGTATACGTGCAATGAATGAATGAATGAATGAATATAGAAAAGGTGGGTGAGGGTGAATGAAGGGAAGTTTTTATTGGTGTAGTAAGAGAGAAAGTGAAAAAGTAGGAGCATAAAGAGTGTCGGGGCTTGACCCAACTTGCGTGAGTTGTTGATTTTAGTTTGGGGGTTTAGGGGAGGCACTGTTGGTATTGAGACACATTTTCCGAGAGCCTCAGTATGGCACGTCAAGAAGGCTTGGAGATAAAAATGGGTGGTAAGGCAAAAGATAATTAATTTTGGGTGGTAAAAGTTAATTTGGTGAAGTGAGATTCAGAAGCTCTGATCGGTCAAAAGTGGCATGGAGGCTGGGCTGTGGACGAGCCGGCATACCCCACCGCCTCTACCAGTCTGGACGAATCAGATGAGTCTGGGTGAATTGAATATAAAATTTGGTAATGGAGAATGTTTTAATGATGGTCTGGCAATTTTGGATGGTAAGGGTCTAAAGTGGGGCAGCAAGGCATGGTTGTCAACTGCAGTCTAGAGAAGATTACACTGTCTTATGAAGAGCTTAAAGATCAAGATTCAATTAAGTTTAGTAGCAAAACAATATTCAGAAGGAAGATACTAGTAGTCCTCCGGGATGGATATGCCGCATATCCGAAGGTACTTAAATTGTAGAGAGAGAGATTAGGTGCGACAGGTGTGCTCTTATTTTTACTTATTTTAATGTTAATTTTAGGGAGAGTGAACGATAGCGAGAACGAGAAAGAGATGATAGGTTTATATATGAGTATCTATATTGATTAATTGTGAGAGAAACGTATCTGATGCATGATTGCCTTCCGTTATTGAGAGAGAGAGAGAGAGAGAGAGAGAGAGAGAGAGAGAGAGAGAGAGAGAGAGAGAGAGGTGTCAAGTGTTCCCTCCCGTTTTATGGGAGGGGTGGATTGGGTGTGGGGGAGGGGGGAGGGGATGAAGGGGGAGCGAGAGGGGGTGGTACACGTGGGGGAGCTGGGGGTGGAGGATAAGAGGTATTGAGATGGGATAGGGGAGGGATAGGGGATGGATGGATGGATGGATGGATGGACAATAGCTATAATGAAACCATTAGGGGGGATGAGGTTAGGAGAAGTTACTAGTATGCAGTACGTAGTAAAGAAAGTCTTTCTATTTTTCCATGGTATCACCACACACTCAGGATACACTCACCGGTCCCTTTCTATAATAGTTTTTCACAAATTTCGTTGGCGGGATATGATTTCCGCATAAGACAGTATTTTCCCCTTCACTTTCACATTTACTATCCTTTCCCGTATTCTCTATATCACTCACTGGCTCTTATTCCGTCTCTTGAGTGGCGTGAAGGTTGTCTGGCGATGTGGAACGAATGTGGAGAAGCGATGGTGGAGCTGGGCTGTGGGCGGTGGGAGGTAGGTGGTGGGCGGTGGAGTTGGGAAGGCAGGGTAGGGGAAGGGAGGGGAGGGGAGGGGTGGGGTGAAGTGAGGGGAGGAGGGTGTATTGGGTGGTTGGTGACCGTTTTGTTTTATGGTTGTGGTCACTACCCTTAACGGTTCCCCTCGTATGCCAGGGCTTGACCAAGGGCGCCCTTCCCTTTCAAAGCAGGCTCACTGATAAATTTAGAGTTGAATTTTGCTCAGCATTCTATTATGTATTTATAGAATCACTTTCCTGTTATCAATGTCGAATGTCCTGGTCTTCGCCTTTCTGTTGATTATCTTCCCACCTCTCCCCTTCCACTCCTTCACTACTGTTGACTATAATCCTTGCGGGAGGTCACCAACACACGTCCTTCCTCTGCCAAGTCTGGAACCACCACACTACTGCTACTACTACTACAACTACTGCTACTACTACTACTGCTACTACTACTGCTACTACTACTACTACAACTACTGCTACTACTACTACTTTTTTTTTTATTAACCACTCAGTCTGTGCATCCCCTCTTTGGACCCTAGACCAGGTCAGAACAGTCATCAAAGCGCCCGACTTCGTTGTCATTCAGCTACTTCCTATTCCGGGATAAGCACTCAGACTCATCATCGTGGATTACTACTACTACATTGATTTTTATTAAATATTTTTCATACATTTCATGTTACTACTACTACCATCACCACTTCCACCACCACCACCACCACTACCTTATATTTAATATTGTACACATATTATATTTCACAAGCATCAGACACTACTATTCTACACCATGCAACTTCAATCCAGTCTTCTTCCTATGCGACCCTCTGCCACTGCTGCCTCGTAGTCTACTTCTGCCACCGTCAATGGTTGTGGTGCAGACCTTCTTGTTCCCCGCAGGCATAGTAGTGCTGATCTGAGCAATGAGAAAGATAGACGGCACCTCATCCAGGCTACGACGTGGCTCCTAGGCTGTTGCTTCTTCTCTGCGATGATCTCTGCTAGCCTTGAATAGAAGCACTGGACCCTGGGTCCCATCCCTCCTGATGTGGTGAAGACTAGTGGGGTAAAGCTGCCATGTTCGACGTGTAAGATCCTTTCTCCATATGTCCTGACCTTCTCTCGTTCGTTCCTCTTGTGTGCAGCCTCCAGAGACAGCTCGCTGTAGCTGTGGGCCATTGGGTCAAATACTCTTATGTCAAAGAACGCTCGCTGTGCATTTGTCCAAAAGCCTCTTGCACTAACGTCCAATCTTGCTTCAGTGGATGTGGTGGCCGTCCTGTGCTGCATGATCTCTCCACCCAAGGGAATGAGTGATGGTTCGCTCACCACATCTCTACACACCTCCCTGAGCATGTTCGCTGTTACATCTCTTACTTCATCGTGCCTGATGCTGATGAATCCTCCTTTCTTACATATCATGGTGTGGTCTGTATCGTTGATGGTTCCACAAACGCATCGATCGGGCAGTCCTTCAATCGGCCAATCATACCTCAGTGCAATAGCATCATTAAATTCTTGTTTGTTGAGAGTGAAGCTTTTTGCCTTGATTGGTAGTGTTGTCAGCCAATTTGAAGCGCTCGTTTCTTGTGCTATTTGTAGTTTTCTTGTTTGTCTCGGGTGAAGTTGTCCCATCAATTGTGCCAGGTCATTTTTCTGTGAGTTTTGCCTCTCTGACGTGATGGTCTTTCTGATGTGACGCTAGCACATCTTGCTTTTGTTTTAGGGTCGCCAGGAGAGAGTCAGATACTTGCGATCTGAGTCTCTCAAGAGAGCAACCTTTCAATTAGAGTAATTTGGCGCACAGACCTGGGAATGTCCCTAGGCTAGAGCAGGTGGCTCAGCCCGGGTATCCGAAGCCGCCTAGACCTCTGCCACCTGGCAGATTAACAGCTAGGGGTTTATTATCTCTGTATGCTTGTTATTGTGCCACAGTTTACCGTTTTTGTGAGCATTGTGAGTCAGGGTGTGGGTTAGAGACTCTGTTCGAGCAGGCTTGCCTGACTAAGAGTGAGAAGCACACCTGTATGTGGTTATGTTGCGAGTTGCTGCCTTTATTTAATTATACCTATGCCATTATACACTGTATGTCCTATCACTAGTATTTATTCCTGCTTATGAGTTAAGAGTTCTCTAAATCCGTAACGTACTTTCTTTGCTAAGCATCAGATCCTACAGTAGCCGCATGCAGTTTAGAAACCCGCATCTTGTCTACCTGTACGATGTTTTGAGGACTGTTTGCTTTCACCTTCTTTCACGCAGGGGTGATTAGTTGTATTAATTAACGTAACGTTAAATGTACTTTCTTCTAGTTTGTTATTAAATTGTTTCTGCAATTTAATTCCGTTATCTATCTTTTCCTTGAATCTTTAAGTCACCTTAATTGTGTGATCTTTTATATAGCCTGCTTGACTATCAGCAGTCTATAGTGCGTGCACCCTGTAACCGAGTCATAGGATACCTCGTTGTCCAGGCAGGACTCTTGACGGTTTAGGGTGGTTTGTTGCCTGGGTTATTTTTTATTTTATTTTTTTTTTTTTCTATGTGATTGAGGGAGGCAAAAGGCATAACTGCCTATAGCGAGTGCCTCCCCCATAGTTGAAAGAGTGACAGGGCCAAAATCAAGGGACGTTCGAGCCAAAATGCCTGGACACAGAGTTTGAAGCAATTTAAGTCATAGGAAGAGGGAAAGACTGATTCTGGGAGAGAGTTCCAGAGCTCAGATGTTGAGTAGAAGAAAGTTTGAGAGTAACGTTTCACTCTTGGGTTGGAGAGTTGCACAGAGTAGGGGTGGGATTGAGTTGCAAGACGGGTACCACGTGCCCTACGTAAAGGAGGTGGTATGCACTGGGATAGCTCTGAGGAACACTGATTATTATAGTAGCGATAGAATAGAGAGAGATGCAACATTGCGGCGGAGAGAGAGAGATTGCAGAGAGTTGGTGAGTGGACGGGAGTTAATGATACGAAAGGCCTTCCTTTCAACTTTGTCTAGGAGAGCGGTGTGAGAGGAACCTCCCACACATGTGAACAATACTCAATACAAGGCGCACTATGCCCCTGTACAGAGCAAGAAGCTGTGCAGGGGAAAAAGAACCCTAAGGCGGTTGAGCACACCCAGCTTCTGGGAGGCTGCCTTAGCAAGACTGGTAATATGGTCCTTCCAAATGAGAGCAGAAGAAAAAGAGACACCAAGAATATTGAGAGAAGATGAAGGGTTGATTTTTGTATTGTTGAAGAATAAGGGATAGTCCACTGGGAGATCCTGACGGGTAGATAGATGGAGAAATTGGGTTTTGGAAGCATTAAAGTTAACAAGGTTTTCTCTGCCCCAATTGGAAATAGTATTTAGATCAGAATTTAAGAGTTCTATGGCTTCATTACGTTTGTCGTTGAGGGATTGCTGGCTGGGGCGTTCTGAATAGATAAGGGTTGGATCTAGCGTTTTCCGTTGTTGCTTATTGCCGCATACCTAGTCCAATAGAAAGAGCCCAGTGTTTATATATCCCAGGACCTAACAAATGGCGACCTTGCATAGGATTTACTGAACAGAGGAATATAGTGGTCATTTGTTTTGAGATTCCTTATGATTAGAGGAATACAGTGGACATAATTTTTTTTTTTGGAGCAACCAATATAACACATTAAAAGACTTTAAATAACATTAGTATATACCTACTTGCATAGGAGATAAGGCACATTCTATAACGGTGATAATTACTGCAGTACACAAACATGTCTAATACATCGGAACACAGTGATGGGTCAGGTCACGATACGGGCTCGGAGGGAGAAAGACCTATGGAATGGCTAGTCGATAGCGTGGAGGGTGCTAGAAGATTTTTAGAGGTGCCCCTTACCGCTGCCAGGGTGTTGAAGCTGAATAAGTATGGCTTAAAGTGTGGCAGGTCTTCAGGGTCACCAGGGTTTAAGTGGCATGAGGAAAGATCAGCTGAGGACTTTGATATTGGGTTTAGAAGGGAGAGACCTGGGTGGAGAGGCGACTGGGGGCCCCGGTCCCCAGCCCCCCCTTCACTCTACCCCCATATCAAACGTCAGGGTGCCTGAATTTAGTACATACCCCCAAGTTGATGGTCAATGGCAGCGTGGAATTCAATCACAGGGACCCTCTCCATTAAATGCACCTTCCCCTCCTCAAGGGTTGACTCCAGATTTGTTGTTTCGGCTTGAGATGGCCAAGGTTGAGGCCGCTAGAGCTCAGGTTGAGGCTGCAGAGAGAACAGCTATACGAGAGGCTGAACTGCAGGCAGAGTCTACTAGGTATCGGGCTGACAGGGAGCTGGAGAGATCTCGAGTGGAGGTAACAGGGCGAAATATTGGGGGAGGTAACAGACATCGGGACCAATCATTGTCGCACCTGCTTAAACTAGTTCCTGTGTTTGATGAATTATGTGTGACTGAGTTTTTTATGCGATTTGAGAAGAAGTGTCAGGAACACCAGTGGCCTCAGGAAAAGTGGGCAGCATTAGTTTCATCAAGACTCCTAGGAAAGGGGCTAAAAGCGTATGATGCACTACCTTTAGAGTCCTGTGTAGTTTATGATGAGCTAAAGAAGGCTGTGCTACGGGCCTATGAGTTACAACCAGAAACTTACCGCTTGAAGTTTCGGGGTGTTACTAAGGGCAAGGATAGTACCTTCCTAGAACACGCCCGGGACTTGTCTGATGCACTACGACATTGGCTGCATTCTGAGAGGGCAGCTACTTTTGAGGAGTTGAGTGAGCTGGTTCTCTTGGAGCAGTTCTTTAAGCGCACAGGCATTGAATATAAAGGAAAAAAATCCTAGAACTCTCTAGGAGGCAGCAGAAATGGCTGACCGCCGACTGTCATTAATTCGAGGGTGCGAAGCAGCAGCTAGGAGTGAGTCGGGTGCAAAGGATCGTACCCCTCCCCCTCCCAAGAATTTTGATACACATAAATACACAAAACCATCTAGCACTGACAATAAAACTGAACATAAACCAAATACCGTCCCGTATAAGAAGTCTAATGGTACCTCCCACTCCCAAGGGAAACCAAAAAGTAAAGAGTGCTTCGCATGTCACAAGGAGGGTCACTTTGCAAATGCTTGTCCGAACAAGCCACCAAACAAGGTTGTGTCATTGGCCCGCAACATAGGGGTGTCGCCTATATCTTCTGAGTTTGCCAAGGGTAGTTCGTCAGAGGGTGGGACATAGCCTGTGTTCAAGAGTCCGGAAGGCTCGAAACCTGTCCACGACGTCTTTGGGGGTCATAGAGGGCATGGTTTTGTGAGGTGGGCTGGCGAAAGGCGAGGAGTTTAGCTATTGCCTGATACGGGGGCTTCTCAGACCTTGTTAAAGAACTTTACTGGTAGACCGATTAACGCTGCTCGGGTGGTGGTACTTCAGGGGATCAATGCTACGAAGTCCTACCCGCTGGTGCAGATGGAGCTGGAGGTGGGTGGTGTGGCGAAGGAGCTGGATGTAGGAATTGTAGAGAACTTGCCTGTTGGGGGCGTCGACCTCCTCCTCGGCAACGACTTTGCGGTGCCTGCTTCTAAGGTTTCACCCTTGGTCGTTGCCGAGAAGGCGGCCGACGTTAGTAGGGAGGAACAGGAGTGGGTTGAGAAGTGTAGCGTACAAACCATGGCGTGTGTTGTGACGCGTTCTCAGACATCCGGAGCCTTGCAGCCACCACCTCAGTCTATCAAACCGCGGAGGAAAGGTCACAAGAAAACGGGAAGTGTTGGTCAATTGGAGAGTTTTGAGCCGGCAGTGTTTCTTGGTGACTCATTATTGGCACCTATGTGAGTCTGGAGAGGCCCCGGGGCCTGTCACCGCTAGTGCAGGTGCAGGGCAGGAAGAGACTCTGCGACAGCATCGTTAGGCGCAGCGTGAGGAAAGGATGGCTCAGCGGGACATTGGAGGTGGAAATAAATTATTTAAGATGAACTTGGATAATCTCGCACCTGCTGATATATGTTCCTTGCAGCTGGAAGATCCTGAAGTCAGGGCGTGTGGTAATAGTGCTGTCGAACTGGAGAGCGATGGGGATGCGCAGCCTGGTGATTTTTTCTTGTCCGAGGGGATCTTGTATCGGAGACATCAGGATCCCAAGAAAAAGTGGGATGGCGAGTCAGGATTAGTGGACCAGTTAGTATTACCGAGGGTGTGCCGTGAGAGCTTATTGAGTTTAGCTCATGATGTGCCTTTGGCAGGGCACCTCAGGGCACGTAAGACGGAGGCAGCTCTGAGCAAGCTTTTCTGGTGGCCTGGGTTAAAGGCGAGTGTCGTGCCATGGGTGTCACAGTGTCACACTTGTCAAGTTGTTGGGAAACCCAATCAGGTCATCCCGAGAGCCCCGTTACAACCCATCCCTGTCATTGGGCCGCCCTTCAGCAAGGTAGTTATCGATATGGTTGGCCCCTTGCCCCCCACTAGTGCCGGCAATAAATTTTTACTAACTGTAATGGATGTAGCAACACGGTATCCAGATGCTTACCCTATGCGCAACGGGATGGCTAAGACTGTTGTCAAAAACCTACTTGTCTATTTCTCTCGTTATGGCTACCCTCAGGAGATCCAGTCTGATCAGGGATCCAATTTTACTTCTGCTTTATTTATGCAGACCATGCAGCAACATGGGATAGTGTCTGTGGTGTCATCTGCCTACCATCCCGAGAGCCAGGGAGTTTTGGAAAGGTGGCACTCGACTCTCAAGAGTATGTTGCGGTGTTATTGCATGGAAAATGGGAAGGACTGGGATCTAGGTCTCCCATACGTTTTATTTGCTGCAAGAGAAGTACCTGGGGAGAGCTTGGGATTTAGTCCGAACGAGTTGGTTTTTGGACACAGGGTCAGGGGGCCCCTCCACATAGTCAAGGAGATCTGGGAGGGAGTCACAAAGCCATGCTCGCTTCTAAAGTATGTTGTTGAAAGCCGTGAGAGAATGCTAAAGAGCCTGGAGGTAGCAGGTCGGAACCTTAAGAGTTCACAAGCTCAGATGAAGGACAGATACGACCAGAAGGTGAAGCTGAGGGAGTTTGAAGTAGATCAGGAGGTATTGATACTACTGCCTCTGGTGGGAAACCCCTTGTCTGCCAAGTATTCTGGTCTGTATCAGGTTGTAAGGAAGGTTTCTGATCTAGACTATTTAGTAGCTACTCCTGATCGTAAGAAAAAGAACCAACTTTGCCATGTAAATCTGATGAAAGAGTATGTGAGGCGCCCCTCCGAGCCTCTCACTGTCCCGGTGTTGATCTGCAGCGATTCTGGTGGAGAAGGAGGAAGGGACAGTCAAGCTGCGGGGGAGGATAATTGGGATTGTCATGTTTCCGCGGATCAGTGGGCGGGGAATTCTAGACAAGTGGCTCACGAGTTGATATTGCACCTGCCTGAGCAACAACGTGTAGCTGTGCAGCACTTGTTTGATTCAAACCCAGCTGTTTTCGCGGAGCATCCTGGCCTCACTACTCAAGCGGTGCACGATGTCGATGTTAGGGACCACCTGCCCTTTAAATCAGTGCCATACCGTGTTCCCCCTATTAAATAACCAGCACTTAGGGAAGAGCTGGATTATATGCTGAAACGTGGGCTGATTTCTGAGGGTGCAGTAAGGTAGACTTCCCCAGTCACACTGCAGCCCAAACCAGATGGCAAGGTTTTGTATAGATTTCCGCAGGTTGAATGGTTTAACCCCCACAAATGCCTACCCTCTCCCTCGCGTGGACTACAGTGTGGATAAGATAGGAAAAGCCAAGTTCCTCACTAAGATAGACCTTGTTAAGGGATATTGGCAAGTGCCCTTGTCTGAGCGAGCGCGAGAGGTGTGTGGGTTTGTGGTGGACGGTGCCACATATCGTTGCCATTTTATGCCATACGGGCTGAAAAATGCCCCTGCAATGTTTCAGAAATTAATGAACGACATTGTAGCCGACATTCCCAACTGTACGGTGTACCTAGATGATGTCATAATATACGACGATGATTTTAACAGTCACTGTGCTCACATCGGACAGCTTTTTAATAAACTGAATGAAGCAGGTTTGGTGGTAAACCTGGGTAAGTGCAATTTTGTCAAAGCCACAGCTTTGTACCTGGGGTTCGAGGTGGGGATGGGTCAGGTGTGCCCTCCACAGACAAAGATCAAAGCCATCGATCAGTTTCCCCAGCCTACGACTAAGAAACAAATCATGCGGTTTCTAGGTATGATAGGCTATTATCGTCGCTTCATCAAAGGCTATTCGACTGTACTTGCACCTTTAACTGACTTTTTATCTAAGGACAAGTAGTTCCGGTGGGTTCCTGAGTGTGCAGAGGCGTTTTCCTTGGTGAAACACCTGTTATGTACCCACCCCATACTCAGGGCCCCGGACTTTAGCAGACCTTTTCAGCTGGCGACTGATGCCAGTGGCGTAGGGGCTGGGGCTGTCTTGTTACAGACAGATGATGAAGGTATCGAACATCCAGTGAGTTTTTACAGTAAAAAATTCAATAGTGCACAAAGGAATTACTCTGTAATTGAAAAAGAACTCCTGGCAATAGTGCTGGCGCTAAGGCACTTCGATGTATATGTTCCTGCTTTCGGACCAGTCGTAGTGGTTTATACCGATCATCACCCTCTGAAATTCTTGAATCAGTTTCATAACCGGTATATGAGGCTGACCAGGTGGTCACTCATGCTTCAGGAGTATAATCTGAACATACGCCATATTGCCGGTTCTGATAACGTGATAGCGGATTGTCTATCAAGGGTGGATGATGTTGGTTAGACTGCCACAGGATTGAGGGTTGAGTGTGGAGGAAAATAGGCTGTCACTGTAGTTCAGCCGAAAAAAACAAATTAAAAAGCAAAAACCTTATAAAAACTCTTTATTTTTTATAACGTGTAGAATTTTGTATAAGATGTTGTAGCAGTATCTAAGTTGAATGTTTTCGCTTATTGTCGCTGAGTCAGTTGAACTTGCTCGGTGGAGCGCAACAGTCTTTATTTTTTTTTTATATATAGTGCCTTGTGTCGCAACAGTGTGTGGTACTATGAGAAGCTTTCTGTTAGATATGAAGAACTTAGTCAAGGGTCTTATATCTTGGGGGAGGTGTGACGCTTCTGCATAGTAACCACGTGCGGGGATGGGCGCGCGTCGGCTGCCCAGCCGCTTAGAAACCAGCTGGTGGTCGCCGGCCGGCAGGCTTTCCCTTATATTGTTTCACAGCTTGTAGCTGCCCTTATTCTTAACCAACGCATCTTAGTATATTTTATTCTCGATAGTTGATTGTTTCATTATAATATATAAGATGTAAGTCTAGTGAGAGCGGGAAGAGACGAGCGGGAGAGAGAGACCGGCTTGGGACGTTGCTTCGCGCGGAGAGACCAGCTTGGGACGAGCCTGAAGCGCTGCCACATGCATTTGATTGCAACGTTAGGCTTAGTTTCGACTCATGCACGGGGTAGAGGATTTTGACCAGGCAACTGCGTTGAGTGTTGCCAAGCCTGGGATGTATTCTGCATGCCTAGGGCGGGGTCCAGACAGATTCAAGACTCAGAGCTCACCTCATTGTCATACCCTTCGGACCCCCTTGATATCTATCCCTCTCAACCCCACTTAGAAACGTTCTCTCTTACTTTGTATACCTTCTTTCCACTACTTCACCAATCTATTTAATTATCCCATCCCCTTGATAGACCTTATATCTATTATTGTATTAACGACGAGCTCTCAGATAACTAGTTAGGATTTTGGGCCTTATGCAGGGATGTAATTGTTAATGAGACCTAGGAAGCTTTTTTGTTGTCTCATATTTGGTGGTTTCATGCTTGCTAGTGTGTTCTTGTGTCAGGTTAGCAAGGGCTAGACCGGAGGGGAGGCTTTTTGCGATCCTTTAAGTAAAGTCTGCTGGTGCGAGTCCCGTGGACCCGCACGACTTTACTAGGATACCCGTGGGAGTCTGGGGGCATTTTCTTGTCTGTGTCCCTGTGTGTCTACCGTTGTGTTGTGTGAGGGCCATTGCCTAGTCCACTCAGCACTGCGCTAGCACGTCTTGCTTTTGTTTTATGGTCGCCAGGAGAGAGTCAGATACTTGCGATCTGAGTCTCTCAAGAGAGCACCCTTTCAATTAGAGTAACTTGGCGCACAGACCTGGGAACGTCCCTAGGCTAGAGCAGGTGGCTCAGCCCGGTTATCCGAAGCCTATATCCTTCCGGCTAGACCTCTGCCACCTGGCAGATTAACAGCTAGGGGTTAATTATCTCTGTATGCTTGTTATTGTACCACAGTTTACCGTTTTTGTGAGCATTGTGAGTCAGGGTGTGGCTTAGAGACTCTGTCCGAGCAGGCTTGCCTGACTAAGAGTGAGAAGCACACCTGTACGTGGTTATGTTGCGAGTTGCTGCCTTTATTTAATTATACCTATGCCATTATACACTGTATGTCCTATCACTAGTATTTATTCCTGCTTATGAGTTAAGAGTTCTCTAAATCCGTAACGTACTTTCTTTGCTAAGCATCAGATCCTACAGTAGCCGCATGCAGTTTAGAAACCCGCATCTTGTCTACCTGTACGATGTTTTGAGGACTGTTTGCTTTCACCTTCTTTCATGCAGGGGTGATTAGTTGTATTAATTAACGTAACGTTAAATGTACTTTCTTCTAGTTTGTTATTAAATTGTTTCTGCAATTTAATTCCGTTATCTACCTTTTCCTTGAAGCTTTAACCCGTACAGCCCCAGCGACGCGTCTGACGCGTCGGCGATGTATGTAACGCACAGCCCCAGAGACGCGCCTGACGCGTCACCCTAATTGCGCCGACCGTAACCTCAGGTGTAGCCACTCAAGAGGGCTCAGATTTGTATGGGAACTGTGTACGTATCCCACGCAACCATGCCGATGGTTGAAAACTCTCAAAGTCCACGTGCGTGCGCGCGAGCGCGCAATAACCTGTTTTTTGGGGATAATTGCCTTCAATTTTTTACTCTTGTAAAATCCGTTTTCGGGGGCTCTGTAGGACCATTTTTTAAGCTTTTTGAGCGGTTTTTCGTGTTTTTTTCTTCATTCCTAACCCATTCGCTATTGTTTCTGGAATAAAACCATTTTTTGAAAACCGGCCGGGTTCTGGTGCGCAAACATTACAAAACTAGCCGGGGCTCCACGGGTTAAGTCAACTTAATTGTGTGATCTTTTATATAGCCTGCTTGACTATCAGCAGTCTACAGTGCGTGCACCCTGTAACCGAGTCATAGGATACCTCGTTGTCCAGGCAGGACTCTTGACGGTTTAGGGTGGTTTGTTGCCTGGGTTTATAGATAAGGGTTGGATCTAGCGTTTTCCGTTGTTGCTTATTGCCGCATACCTAGTCCAATAGAAAGAGCCCAGTGTTTATATATCCCAGGACGTAACACTACTACTACTACTACTACTACTACTGCTACTACTACTACTGCTTTTTTTTTGTTTTTTTTAAATTTTAAACCACTCAGTCTGTGCATCCCCTCTTTGGACCCTAAACCAGGTCAGAACAGTCATCAAAGCATCCGACTTGGTAGTCATTCAGCTACTTACTATTCCGGGGTCAGCACTCAGACTCATCATCGTGGATTACTACTACTACATTGGTTTTTATTTAACACCTTACGAGCGGCCTATGCGGTTTATTTATATGTACCGCCCAGCGGGGTGTTTTTAGCCAAAATAGGGCTGTTTACGTGATCATTTTCATGCCTAAATAAGACCCAGAACGTAAAACAAGTATCTATCCCTGAAAGGGCATGAACAGAGCTTTCGAATGACACCATAACGATCCTTGTACGATGGATAGTTTTCTTGCAATAACCGTGCAACGCGAGTGCAAAAAGCATGTAATTCGGTACTTTCCCCATTCAATTCAGTATGTAGCGAGTGAGAGAGGGAGGAGGGAGCTGAGATTCGTGTCAGTAGGCTCGCCGCGGTGGTCTGGAGCAGTCATACGCTCGCTAGTCTCCTGCCACCACTTGTCTCTCTCTCTCAGCATCATTACGTGCTGAAATTGCCACTCGACCTATGTCGAGCGCCGCCAGATAGTCCAGATTTATTAAATACGACTTAAGTGGTGAGCCGCTAATAAAGGGTTAATATTGTTCATACATTTTATTTTACAAGCATCAGATATTACTATTCAACACCATGCAACTTCAATCCAGTCTCCTTCCTATGCGACCCTCTGCCACTGCTGCCTCGTAGTCCACTTCTGCCACCGTCGCTGGTTGTGGTGCAGACAGTCTTGTTCCCCGCAGGCACTACTACTACTACTACTACTACTACTGCTACTACTCTCTATTACTACTGCTACTACTACTACTACTACTACTACTACTACTACTACTACTACTACATCTAAGGTGAGATTTTTAGTTTGCTTCCTAGACCCCCATCAAACTTTTAAGAAATACCCCCAAGACACCCCCCCCCCCTCCCCCCCTTTCGATATATATGTGTACACCTTTCGGTAGAAAAAATTTCAGTTTAGGAAGAGCCTCCAGCAATTAGCAAGCTTCGAACTCTCTCACTAAACCCTTTTTGCACACATATCCCTCTTAAGCTGCACACAATCGTTTAACCAGCGACGATTTATATCTTATTATAGCTGTATTTAGACGACATTATGCAGCTTAGGAAGGATCTGTGGTAGGTAAAAGGGTAGGTCGATATAGTTTGAAGCCTTATTATTGATAGAGGTCCTTCCTAAGCTGCATAAAATCGTCTAATATTTGCCAGAATATAATAAAAGGGACGTCCCTGGTACTGTATGGGTTAAGTATAGCTTGAATATAATAAAATACAAATCGTTTAGGTATAGCTAGAATATAATTAAATAAGACGTCACCGGCACAGAAGGGGTTAAATAATTCACTGTTCCAGTTCCCTCCATTACAAAGGAAGGGGTTACTCTGGAGGACTTCACTTTACTCGGAAATGGCTAAAGGCTGTTCATCCAATATATTAAATGGGGCTTCATGAAACATTCTCAAGAGCCAGCAGACACATGTAGTGCTCTCTCTCTCTCTCTCTCTCTCTCTCTCTCGGTATGTGTAGTATGTATCTGTAATTTTCTCTCTCTCTCTCTCTAATATAAATTTGCTTAATTATCAAGACATACAAGTCCATAATTTTATAACCCTAATGTACTCTCACATGTTCTTCCCAAGCATAACTAAGCCTACACGAATAACTAGTAATAGTGCCACTTTACTGGATCATATATGGAGTAATAATATTCAAGACTATCATTCTAGTAGTATAGTATTATGGAGTAATAATATTCAAGTAGTATCTAGTATTATTCTAGTAGTATTGGAGTAATATTCAAGACTATCATTCTAGTAGTTTATGAGTACAAGACTAAGTAGTATAGTATTATGGAGTAATAATATTCAAGACTATCATTCTAGTAGTATAGTATTATGGAGTAATAATATTCAAGACTATCATTCTAGTAGTATAGTATTATGGAGTAATAATATTCAAGACTATCATTCTAGTAGTATAGTATTATGGAGTAATAATATTCAAGACTATCATTCTAGTAATAGTATTATGGAGTAATAATATTCAAGACTATCATTCTAGTAGTATAGTATTATGGAGTAATAATATTCAACTATCATTCTAGTAGTATAGTATTATGGAGTAATAATATTCAAGACTATCATTCTAGTAGTATAGTATTATGGAGTAATAATATTCAAGACTATCATTCTAGTAGTATAGTATTATGGAGTAATAATATTCAAGACTATCATTCTAGTAGTATAGTATTATGGAGAGTAATAATATTCAACACTATCATTCTAGTAGTATAGTATTATGGAGTAATAATATTCAAGACTATCATTCTAGTAGTATAGTATTATGGAGTAATAATATTCAACACTATCATTCTAGTAGTATAGTATTATGGAGTAATAATATTCAACACTATCATTCTAGTAGTATAGTATTTGCGGAAATTAGTGATCACTTACCAGTTCTTGCCACATTCTCATATCAACAGCCAAAAAACCTAAATAATACATTCTTAAAAACTAAAAGATTGCTGACTCCTGACAACATAACAACATTTAAAGAAGCATTGAATGAATATGACTGGAATTCATCAATAAATCATGCTGATATAGATTCAGATTTTAATACATACATGCACACATTTTTAACATTGTATAATGAACATTGCCCACTGCGAGAATATACGGTTAAGGCAAAACACATTAATAAGCCATATATTACTCCTACTATTATTAATTCCATTAAATACAAACATAAATTACAGAACAAATCTGTGAAATGGCCTATCACCTATGGTGAATATTTTAAGAATTATAGAAATTATTTGCCACAAACCATTAAAAGGGCGAAAAATACCTTTTACAAAAATAAATTAAATGCATTTTCTGGTAATGTGAGAAAAACGTGGAACCTTGTTAATTCAATACTGAATCGAACGAAACCGAATCAAAATACGTAAAGTTTTATATTCAACTAGCAGGGGTACCCGGCGTTGCCCGAGTAATCACCATAATCACCATCACTACTACTACCATAATCACTATCATCAATCACTACTACCACAATCATCACAATACTACTACTACCATAATCACCGGCCTCGACCTCCCTGTGCCTCATTAAACGGCGACCTCGATTTCGGGCGCTAAATGACCTCCGATTTTGGATCTGACCTCATCCGTACCCCCATTTTGGGGGGCTGCGAACAACTTTCGTTCCATACGCCTTTTCGATCGGAGGCCTCCTTCTGCCCCAAACGGCCATTTTTTCATTTTTTTTTTTTCATTTTTTTGTGTTTTCAATTTCGGCCTCGAAACGACCTCCGATCGTGGCATCGCCCCCTCTATGACCTATCCCAGGTCAATTGACACCCACATGCAAAGTTTCAGCTCCCCAGGTCCAAAACTGCGGCCGCCTATTAAGAACAGACACACACACAGACAATCGAAAATATTATATAGATGATACACCAACTACTAATCCAGAAATTATAGCAAATGGTTTTAATAATTACTTTAGCTCAGTAGGGGAACAATTGCGCCGTGATATTTCTACAGAACCAACTGATTTCGAGACATATCTTCCTAACCCTGTGAATGTTTCGTTTCACCTTGCTCCTGTATCTGAATCTGAACTAGTTTCGGTAATAACGAATTTTCAAAATACTGCTTGTGGATATGATGATATAAGTGTGACGGTTGTTAAAGAATGTTCAAGTGTAATTATACCATTTCTTAAGCATATAATTAATAGGTCATTTAAAATCAGGTGTTTTCCAAATTGCCTGGAGATAGCCAAAGTTATTCCGATTTTTTAAAAAGGAGATAAAAGTACTCCCCAGAATTACAGGCCAATAACTCTACTTTTCATATTTAGTAAAATATTTGAAAAACTTGTGGGATCCAGGGTAATAGATTATCTCTAATCACAGAACGAAGTGTCAGTTCGGGTTTCGGCCTCGATCTTCTACGGAATGTACCATTCATGAACTAACTAGGGAAATGTATAGTTTTAGACACAAAACAATACCAGTTAACGGTTTTCTGTGATCTTTCCAAAGCATTTGACAACCTACCTCATGATATTTTACTTAAAAAGTTACATATCTATGGAATACGTGGCCCTGCCCATAAATGGTTCACTAGTTATCTTAGTCAAAGGAAGCAATTTGTTTTTTATAATAACGTAAGTTCTAAATATAAATCTATGA
Source organism: Paralithodes platypus (assembly GCA_032716605.1). Lineage (NCBI taxonomy): Eukaryota > Metazoa > Arthropoda > Malacostraca > Decapoda > Lithodidae > Paralithodes > Paralithodes platypus. Next base: position 20,711,556 of record CM064505.1, read on the forward strand.
GGTATGGTGTTCCACAGGGGTCTGTGCTTGGCCCTGTTTTGTTTATATTATTCATTAACGATATTGTATTCTCAAGTACCAAACTGAAATTTCTTTTATATGCAGATGATACAAACATTTATTTACAAGGCAATAATCTAATGGAACTGGTACACCAAATGAACGAAGAAATAGCTAAGGTTTCAACCTGGATTAAATCAAATGGTCTTACACTTAATTTAAATAAAACTCATTATCTTGTGACTCATTTTACTAATTATCGATTACCAAAATATTGAGATTAAAATAAATAACCATGTAATTAATAAAGTTAATGCTGTAAAATTTCTTGGTATTACGATAGATGGTGGAATGACATGGAAACCTCATATTGTTGTTGTTGTTGTTGTTCCCCAAGCTGCCTGGCCGAACAGCCCCAAGGCCCCGAGCAGCCCAAGGCCATTACCGTGCGCCCCCACAGAACCCTCACTGCCGACCACAATAAAGCCTGGGTGACCGAAGCCACTCCATGGCGGGGAGCTGAGGAGGGTGCGGAAACGCCCAGGAAACCAAAGCCCCACCCAGGGCCCTGTGCCCCTCAGCAATTATGAAGAGAAAGTTGAGGGGCAAAGGAAAAAATGAGACGCTTTGGCTTCCAATCTAGGTAGACTGGGAGGTCAATCCACGGAAGAGACGCCGTCACTTGAGATCTAGAAAATATAAAAGTAAAAGGAACAGTCAGAGTAAGCTATGGGTATGGCAGAGATCGCCCAGTTCTCACTCTGATAGACCAGCCCATCACCAGAAACCTCATATTAATGACATTACCGTAACATGATCGAAAATTACTGGCATTCTTACAAAACTAGAGATTCCTTGAATATTGATAACTTAAAGCTACTTTACCTTTCTTTGGCTTACCCTCATATAATTTACTGTTCTGTTATCTGGGGAGGGGCAAACAAGACTTACCTGGACTCTTTATTCTTAGCACAAAAGAAAATACTTCGCATAATGACTTACCAATCTTATAATGCTCATACAGGTCCAATATTTAAAGAACATGGTTTACTAAAATTAGGTGATATTTTGTTTGCTCAGGCAGTGAACTTTGTGTATAAATCTTTAAAAGGTCTTATGTGTTTGGAGAACGATTTTCATATCATGGTCCATAACTTTAATACCAGAGGAGCCCAGGAGTTGCTACGACTCCCATATTTCAGAACATCACATGCACAACGTTGTCTTAGCTATAGGGGAGCTAAATTATGGAACTCCCTTAACGAACCATTCAGACATGCTGTTTCTATATTTGTGTTCAAAAAGTCTATTAAGAAACACCTTTTAGATCAATACTAAATAGCGATGATTTTATGTAAACCAGTCTATTTCATTTCTCATTTAATAGTGTTCGTGTAATTACTGTCATACCTATTCTTAAAGACTACTGAAAATAATGAACTAATTTGATTCGTGCTGATTCCATGATAAAGCAGGTAATACACTGTAATTTTATGTGTATATTATATTTTTAATAACCGTGTTACCTAGCATTAAATATTTACTTACGTCTATACCTACATAGGGCATTTGCTTAGCTAGCTATATATGCCAATCATTCAAATATATGTATTATTATGTATTATTGTATATTATGTATGTACACAATTGGCAATAAAAAAACAATCAATCAACAAAATATCTCTAGGTATGTGTTGTGTGTATCTAGGTAATTATTTATCTCTCTCTCTCTCTTTCTCTCTCTCTCTCTCTCTCTCTCTCTCTCTCTCTCTCTCTCTCTCTCTCTCTCTCTCTCTCTCTCTCTCTCTCTCTCTCTCTCTCTCTCTCTCTCTCTCTCTCTCTCTCTCTCACACACACACACACACACACACACACACACATTATGCCTTATTCCAAACCATAAAATAATATCGACACACCAAATATATTCCGAAGCCCCCCAGTACACAGAACTTTGTCGGGATCTACGCTCCCCAACTCCCCCCACTCCGAAGATATTTCATGCAACCAATATATGAGTAATATATACTTATGGCAATACTTTACTTTGAGGATCTAAAGCCATCATCTCACATCACGAGTCGGTTACCGAGTCCAACACCAGTGATGAAATTTCCATATTCGGCAATGACTCTGGCATACTCTTCGTGACTCATGTTACACTTGTGTGAGTACTGATGGTACTGTTGCATGAAATTTCTTGTCCCGTCACCAGTACGAAGGACATACATGTAGACTAGTGTAACTACACATGTTGACTCTTGTTGACTCTTCTTGACTTGTGTTGACTCTTGTTGAACTTTGCATAACTCTTCGTGACTCGCTTGTGACCCAACTTCTTCAAAATATAATATTAAACCATATTTAACCATATGAAAACATCAAAATTGCAAAGACCCTTTAGAAAACAGATTGAAAACATAGTAACTTCGGTGACCCTTTAGAAAAAAGATTGCTAGTGTTATTTGTGTACATTTCGTATTATAATTTTACCTGTCATCTGCTTTCTCTCTCTCTATTACTCATAATTCTATCTACTGTATTCATTTCCATCTGTATCTAGCTATCTCCCTTATTTATCAGCTTTTATAATATGTTATTTGGTCTATGGAATATGTGATTAATTTCTGATTTGATGGGCTAAATAAACTAATTATACCACTAACACATTTGTACTATATACTTTTTACTTACTATTTTCCATCTGTCTAGTTTACTGTCCTACTTTTCCTTCTGGGGACGGTAGGCTAGGAATCCTCCTCCCCTTGTAAATTTCATCTACTAGACGAGACAGAAAGGGGTGAGGGAACGCGAAAGTGGTACCAAACGATAAAAATTGGAACTTTAAATGTTGTTTCTGTTCGGTCTGTCTCGAGTCGGCCACCCCCAGCTACGGGGTGTGCATGAGTATATACTGTACATACATACACACATACATACATATTTGCTGGTACATTGTCCGATGACACCCCCGATGACGGCACTCTTTGTGACTCTTGTTACACTCTTTTTGGCTCTTGTTACACTCTTGTTGACTCTTGTTACACTCTTGTTGACTCGTGTTGACTCGTACCGACTCTTTGTTTTCGTACCCTTGAATTTGACCGTTATTTTTCAAATTTCCTCAACTCGTGTTGGGTTTGTGTTACACTCTTCGTGAATCTTGTTAACTATCCGTGACTGGTACTGACTCTTGGATGAACACGTACCGACTCTTGTTGACTCTTTGTGAATCAGGAACAGTGACCTACTCGGGCTGGTTCTTGCCAGAGTCACGAAGAGTGTCATCCATCGTTCACTCGTGCTGGACTCGGGCACCGACTCTTGTATGTGTGATCATGGCTTAACACCTCAGCCCCGGGGCCCCACATATGTCGGGCGAGAGAACCATGGCCACCCCTGCGGGGCCCGACAATATCCGGGCAGGATGTTGAGCACATTATCGGCTCTGAGAGAGAGTCCACGCGTTGGGAGGACGATAGGCGGGCTCTGACCACTCGTCATGGACCGGAGCGAGGTGACTGAGCTCCCCACCACAACATCCCACACCCCTGGCCTCGCGAGACAAGGGAAAAACTCAGGAATTTACCGTATTTTAGGGTATTTGCCCTCGTGTTGCGCAATTGTTACAAGTGAACCCGTGGTCGTACAAGGATGATTCAGGTGTCATTGGAAAGCTCTATTATCGCCCTTTCATGGATACATAATTGTATTACGCTCTGGCTCTTGTTTATGCATGAAAAAGAGCATGGAATGCAACTCGTTTAGGGTAAATATGCCCGCCAGGCAGGTAGTAGAAGTTACAAACATCCCCGTCTGTAATGGGTTAAAGCCATCTTCACACATACATGAGTCGGTGCCCGAGTCCAACACGAGTGATGACATTTCCATATTCGGCAATGACTCTGGCATACTCTTAGTGACTCGTGTTACACTTGTGTGATTACTGTTGGTATCGGGGTGTTTGCCCCCTCGTGACGTGGCCTAGAAATTTCAAACCTGCATGAAATTTTGTATCCCCGTCACAAGTCTGAAGGACATACGTGTAGACATGTGTTGACTCTTGTTGACTCTTCTTGACTTGTGTTGACTCTTGTTGAACTCTGCATAACTCTTTGTGACTCGCTTGTGACCCAACTTCTTCAAAATATAATATTAACCCATATTTAACCATATGAAAACATCGAAATTGCAAAGACCCTTTAGAAAACAAATCGACATCATCGTAACTTCGGTGACCCTTTAGAAAACAGATCGCTAGTGTTATTTGTGTACATTTCGTATTATAATTTTCCCTGTCATCTGCTTTCTCTCTCTCTATTACTTATATTTCTATCTACTGTATTAATTTCCATCTGTATCTAGCTATCTCCCTTATTTATCATCTTTTATATTTGTTATTTGGTCTCTATATGGAATCTGTGAATAATTTATGATTTGATGGGCTAAATAAACTAATTATACCACTAACATATAATGAGCAAAATGACACAAGTCGATTACAAAAATATAAAAAATTATGTTCCCGATTCTTCAGTGAGAAGTGAAAGCGATCGATAATGTGAGCACAAATTAGCTTCTATGGAACAGAGACTTAGCTTTCTGAAACGATAATTTGTCAATAGCCTAGATCAGCTTGAAAAAAGACAGGGGACATTTATATTATATTCTTTTGTCATAATAATTATTAATGTAATGGCATGACATTATTGTTTTCATTTCCACGGGATTAGAAACTAAACAATTATTAAAATGACATCAAACAACATATAATTCTGTCCATTAATAAGGGAGATAATTAGATAATGGAGATATAGATCGAAGGTCGTTAGGTCCAAGTGAGCTCAAAATGTGAAAATTATGAAATAAGCCTATACTCTCTGAAAATATAAGGTGTCGGAATCATACGTTCAGCCTTACATAAAAGATAGGGGGAATGTTTGTATTTGCTTTTTTTCATAATAATTATTAATGTAATGGTAGGATAGCATTTTTGTCCATTCTATAGCATTAGACACTAAATATTGATTAAAAAACATGAAACAAGATATATTTCTGTTCATTAATAAGGAAGATAATTAGATACAGAAGATAAATACAGTAGATTGATAGAGGGGAAAAGGTCATTCGGTCTAAGCAAGCGATAATGTGTGCGTCAATTTATGGAATGCTTAGCCTATTTCTTTTCTTTATTGTTCTATATATTTGTACTATATACTTTTTACTTACTATTTTCTATCTGTCTATTTTACTGTTCTACTTTTTCTTCTTGGGAAGGTAGGCTAGGAATCCTCCTCCCCTTGTAAATTTCATCTACTAGACGAGACAGAGAAAGGGGTGACGGAACGCGAAAGTGGTTCCAAACCATAACAATTGGAACTTTAAATGTTGTTTCTGTTCGGTCTGTCTCGAGTCAGCCACCCCCAGCTACGGGGTGTGCATGAGTATTATACATATATACATACATATATGCCGGTACATTGTCCAATGACACCCCAGATGACGGCACTCTTCGTGAATCTTGTTACACTATTGTTATCGGGAATTTAGATAAAGGTTAAATTACATATCACTGGTACATGAAATATCCCAACAAATAGTTATAATATAATTACCAACGAGGTATTCGTCGATGGGTGTAATCCAGTCCCCCACACACGGCTAGTTCAATTGTATGACATGTAGGAATGTTCACATAATACAATATCGATACAATGAACTTAGCTTAGAGGACTGGTGATGTAGGACTGTTGTTAATATTGTTATAATTTAGTATTTGTAGCACATGGTGAACTGTGGGTTGAGTCAGAGCCGGGGGAGGAGATGTTGGCTGTACGGTGGTGATTGAGAGACTCAAGGGCCGGCTTCCGATCGCTTCGCGAAATTACATATGGCTGCCGGCTCATAATAATTATAACCCATAACTTGGTTTCATAATACATCTAGAGCTGATGTAGATATTTATACATTACAGTTAATATTTAACCTAACTTAAGAATAAACTACAATACACAAAGAACCAGCCGAAATCGTACAAGCGATACGATACCGCCAAATTCAAATGTCCTATTGGACCAAAACCTGTCGGGATCATTACCCTATTCCCGACATATTGCCCGCCACCAAAAATGATATACAGGAACAAAAAAAGGACATCGAAGTCAAAGATCACCTTGTTGGATCTTTGATCTCCAAAGATCCACGGAACTCATAGCCGTCCTCCTTTTGGGACGAGCGCCACCTGAAGCCTGAGGAGGATCATCCTTCTCATCATCTGCTGCCCCACCTTGAGGAGCACTGTCACCAGCACTCTCCCGCGGAGGGGTATCAGTAGAGACGCCAGGATAATCCGGCAGTTCTACATCCTGCTCCAAGGGATATAACCTCACGACTGGGCGAGTAATAACCCCAGTCGAAGTTCGTATTTTAGCAACCCTTATAAGACCATCAATGCCCTGGAACAAATCGATAATCCTCCCAAGCTTCCAAAATAACCTAGGACGCTCATCATGAATCAGGACGATATCCCCGATACGAGGCCATCATTGATTCGTCCCTTTGATCTTATGAGAGTGACGCTCGCGAAGAGACAGCAAATATTCTTGGGTCCACCGTTTCCATAGATCGTCGGACACCTTGTTTACATACTGGAAGCGACGACGTGTGGCATCAGCATTGCCGAACGTAGGGTCATGCAGATCTTCGTCATTTACGGACGATCTAGGAAAGGTATTAAGGGTTCGTCCACTTGTCATCATGGAAGGCGAAATGGGTAAGAGGTCATCAACATCTGCCGAGGTATAGGTCAAGGGCCTGTCGTTGACTAACATCTCAATCTCTATTAAGATGGTTTGCAACTCCCGTCTGGTCACCAGTGCCCTTCCTAATACCTTCTTCAAGGCAGATTTGACGATACCGATTGTTCTCTCCCAAATCGCCCCGAACCATGGTGCACGTGCTGGTATAAATCTCCATTGACAACCTTTTCCAGTGAGGGTAGCCACAACCTGCGGGTCATCCATTAAACTCTGGAGATATTTAGAGGCCCCGACAAAACAAGTCGCATTATCGCTCAGAATAATTTGAGGGAAACCATTGCGGCCTGCAAAGCGTCTTAGAGTATGCAAAAACCCCTCACTGGATAGGTCGTCAATCAATTCAATATGAATCGCTCTGGTTACCGCACATGTGAATAGAACGGCATATACCTTTATGATATTACCGGGCGATTCTCTAACATGAATCGCTCCGGTGTAGTCTACCCCGGTTACCTGAAATGGTTCAGTCCTTTGTACCCTGAACTCAGGCAAGGGAGGTAGATCAACTGGGGAGTAAGGCTTACCCTGTAATCTTTTACAGATAGTACAGCTATTGTGGATCCCTTTAATTGCTTGTCGCATCTTAGGGATCCACCAACGTTGTCGCATATACGCCAGAACATAATTTACGCCAACATGTAGGCAGGTCCGATGGCATTGGCGAATCAACAGTTTGGTAATCAAATGAGAGGAGCTAAGGAGGACAGGATATTTTGCAGAATCAATAATGTCCGCCTTTTGTATCCTGCCTCTACACTTAATTATGCCTCCTTCCATATATAATCCTAGCTGCCTCATTAAGTTTGAGGGTTTGGCCTTTGACTCCTTGCTCAGGATTTGATGTTCAGTAGGATAAGATTCCTTTTGTACTAAACATATTAGTTTTGCTTCTGCTGATCTAAATTCATGGAGTCTGATATGCTTCGAATCTTCACTAAGGAAAGACCCGTGAGCCCGACTTCTCATGTTGTTAATGAAACGGTATATCCATGCAAATACCCGTATTACTTGATCATAGCTGCCGTAACGTTCCCACTCTACCAACTTGTTATCCTGATGTGTAGTACTCACATTCGAACTACTTAACACATCATCTTGGGGCCGACTTGAAGGATCAGATATGTATTCCCTGAAATCCTGAGGCCACTCAGTTGGAGATGTAAGCCATGGAGGTCCATGCCACCAAATAGAGGAAGACATAAACTGCTGTGCCGAGATGCCCCGGGAAATTATGTCACTGGGGTTATCCCTGGTGCTCACATAGCGAAATGTAGCGGTAGGAACTAAGTTATGAATCTCATCAGTGCGATTAGAAACATAAACAGGTAACACTTTCTGGCTGTGTACCCATGAAAGCGCTATTTGACTGTCGCTCCAGACATAGACGTTATTAATCTGTAGTATGTCTGTATAAGCATCCAGTGTAAACTTTATTAGACGAGCAGACAGAAGCAATGCAGTAAGTTCTAATTTAGGAACTGTAATCTTCTTTATAGGGGCTACTTTGGCCTTCGTTATAGCCAGCGTCGCTTCACTACCATTACATATGTATATGGCAGTACCGTACGCACTATTACTAGCATCAGAAAAGGCATGTAGATCCACTTGTTGACCACTAATAACCTGACGATGAAGTTGGACCTTGCAACATGTGGAAAGGTCCGACCGAATCAACCGCCAAGTATCTTGTAACTCAATCGGGAGGGGCGTATCCCAATCTAGTTTTAGCCGCCACAGTTGCTGTAAAAACATACGAGCACGGATTGTTACAGGCAGCAAAAAACCTAGGGGATCAAACAACCTCGCTGACAAGCTTAAGCAGTTTCGCTTGGTCATAAGCTCACTGCCGCATGGGGTGTGACAGAAGGATATACAATCTGTGGTAGTGTCCCATTTGTGGCCTAAAAACTTCACCTCACTATTCTCAGTAGCTACACCGTCAGAAGCAAATTGACTTTTCAAAAGATCACCATTAGTGGCCCATTCTCTTAAGTATAAATGAGCCTTGGCAAATATATCACGGATCTCCCAGCATCTCTTGAGCAATAAATCTTCATTGTCTCCGGTGCCTTGAAGATTGTCCACATAGATCCCATTCTTGATCTCATTCTTGAAGTCAGGATCTAGTCCAGCCTCCTCAAGATGACGCAAGATAGTAGCGTTGAGAAGGAACTGGGAACAGGTCGCCCCGAATAAGACGACTCTGAACCTGTAGACCAGATACTCCGAATCTAGATCCATTGGGTCCCGTGGCCATAAAAATCTTGTCGAGTCCCTGTCTTCACGATGGAGTTGAAGCATCAGGAAGGCTTTCTCAATATCGGCGACCCATGCAAACTTATGACATCTGAAGCGCAACATAATTTGCGCTAGATCAGAGACCAGGGACGGACCCGTGTACAGACAATCATTCAGGCTATAGGAGCGATCACTGGATTTAGCAGAGCAGTCATACACAATACGAACAGGAGTGGTGGAACTGTCCTTTTTAATCCCATGGTGAGCAAGGTAATGGATGTCATCCCCATACTCACTGAGATCTACTCTCTCCACAAATCCACGTTGTACCTGCTCGGCCAAAACTGCCGCATAAGTCTCGCAATAACTTGGATCCTTGACAAACTGCTTCTGAAGCCCACGCAACCTACCAAGTGCTAGATGGAAATTAGTAGGTAATTTACTCTTGTTATCATTCCAAGGGAGCCTTACCACATACTGACCTCTGCCAGAGTCATACGTTACAGTCTCTTCATACGAGCTTAACGCTAGCTTGGACTCACGATCAAGTTCATGTGGGTCAATTCCAATATTGTCCAAGTCCCATAGCTTATATATATCAGTACATGTATTATCAGGCACATTTGGCCGAATATATTTATCTATGGGGCTTACTGCTACCTTGAGGACCGCAACCACCTCCACCTGTGTGTCTTTAGAGGAAGTAGCATAGGATCCAGAAATGGCATACCCTTGGATCGTGGGGAGCATTATAAGCTTATCTACCCGCCGATATCCAGGGTGAACCAGGTCGTAGTAATAATCAGCTCCGACCAGTAGCATAATACCAGAGAGTTGATCATCAGCCAGTTTATAACCCTTGCTTCTGAGATATTTCAAATGTGGTTGAATCTCTGATGCTATATAGAAACTGGGTAGTGTGTCGACCACAACAGCCATGATGGGACATACCTTTTTTCTATAAACATATGAAATCTCCACAATATCATAGTCACTGGAATCTATTTCACCAGTGAAACCATGGAGACGCAAATTCTCTTGACCCTTGCTGGTACACTTGAGCTGGGGTAATGATGACCGCAGAACGAATGACCTCTGTGAGCACTGGTCAAGTAAGGTGCGCGTCATTATAGTATTATTATTACTCCCCACTACTGGCAGCATCATAGTAGGAAGCAATTGACATTCTCGAGAAGCAATGGACATGGCAGATACTTTATCACCCTCGCTCTTATCTTTCTCATGTGACTCTTTGGGGGTTCTCCCCTTTTCTTTGCCGTCGTGCCGATCAGACTGGGTGCAAAGGGAAAACCAATGTTTCCCCTTGCAATACTTACAAGGTTTGATGTAGGAATTGGTGCAGGTACTGTTGAAGTGGTCTCTTGCCAGACAGCTGGTACATAACTTAAGCGATTTAGCCTTGCTAATCTTCTGTGTAGCCTTAGGATACTTAGGACACTGATACCTCAGATGACCGTGGACACTGCACAACTTACAACCTAATGATATTGGCCTTTTCTGTTTAGGAGAAGTCTGTACCGGGAAAGCTGCAGTAGATGGCGACATCTCCACTTGTCGGTAGTGTCCAGTACTCTCCATATTGAAGACTTCAGTCTGGTACAGCTGCACCAACGCTTCCAAGTTTAGTGGAGAGTCGCTTAGTTGTCGTCTTAAGATTTCCCTTAGGGGAGAGGGTATTTTATTCAAGATATTCACACTAAATATCTCCTCCTTGGTGACGGCCATTGTCTCCATAGATCGGAGGAGGCTCTCAAAGGAGGCATAGTACTCCTTTAGGGCCGTCACATCATAGGATGGAGGATCTAGCGTGAAGAACTTAGTAATTAACGCGGTCTTGATGACTTCCACTCTCCCGTAAGTTCTCTTCAGCAACTCCACTGCAGACTCGTAGCTGGTAGCTTCTAGCTTGTACCCATCGATTAGCTTCAATGCCTCCCTTTTCAATTGACCACGGAGATATGTGAACCTTTGGATGGACGTGAGTGTTTTATGATGATGGATGGAACACTCAAAAACATCCCAAAATCCAGTCCAGGTAGCCGAATCCCCGGAAAAGGTAGGCAAAGTAAGCTTCGGCAGGTTAAAACCAGTCGCCTTTGGTGTACCGGTATCCTTAACAGAGGTTGATTCTTGGGTGGAAGATAGTCTGGCTAAGGCTGTATTAACGTCCTCAAAGTACTCAAAATCTGCCGACATTTCTTCTTCCACATCGTCAGTAACTGTCAATAAACCATATACCTGCTGAGAATAACTATCATAAGCAGCTAGCGATTTAGTAACAGTAGCAATTTTACCTTTTATCTGATCAGCCGTGGCACTTATTAAAAATTCATCAAGATCTCTTAAACCTCTATTTAAACTTCCCTTCATCCCTCCCTTAAGAATCTTAAGTTTCTTCAAATCTGTCATCGTTAAGGTTTAATTTTAAGCAACTTAAACTACAATGAGGTCAGACTACAAACCGTTAATCGCTTAGGAATCAACAGCGGCAAACCCCCATTACTTAAGAAATTTACTCAAAAGGAATTACATAATACTTACAGTCCCCTTAATATAAACTAACGAAAGGAAATTATCTGACTAGACAACAACATAAAGTACACTGGGTCTATCTATGAGGAGACCGACTACTGCGACGCAAGATAGTCCCTTACCATCTTAATGACCTGGGCCAACAAACGATCGCTGCCTTCATTGGTGAGGTGGACGCCGTCCTCGGACATATACTGGCTCCCAAAACTATATGGGGAGAATCGACCACCAAGGTGCTTGTATTTCCTCTTGAGGAGAGCATTGACCTAGTTCTTCACCTTGTGGTATTCGCCTGCCGGTATACCCCGAGGAGACTCCCTCTGCTCTAATCCCAATACAAGACAGCGGCCATTCGTGGATGCCTCAATCCCATAGGTCAACTCCTGGATCTTAGCCGCGAGCTCCTGCGGGACTACCCCAGAGACGATGTCGTTACCGCCCAACACTAATACAGTGATCTCGGGCCTTAGGCTCAAAAGACCATCCCAGGCTGGTTGGGACCTGATATTATCGAGAGTGGCTCCTGGGGCACTAAACACCCTCACTACAAACCCGGGTCATAAAACTCTCGGCGGGAAACCCCTAGGCGACCAACATAACTGTGGCCTAATATACCCACCACTTTCCCAGGGCTCTGATTGTATGAGGAGGTTGGTGTAATATTCACCCCAATGCCACTTCCTGACGCAGCTGTGGGATGGTTCCTTTGAGCCATGATGTATTGACAAAAGAATTAAATACTAAATCCATTAAAAGAAAGGGTAAGGTGAAGCACTAATTATTGTAAGCCCTTTATAGGTAAGCCTAGTTGGTTAAGCTACAATAATGAGGTCTGACTATTAACTGTCAATCGCTTAGGAATTAACAAAGACCGACACTCATGACCGCCACTTTAAGCAACTAGGCCTAGGCTATTATGAAATTTAAATATAAAAGGTCACATGAGAACCCTCGCCACCAGCAAAATCAACAATGAGTCCCACAAAGACAAAACACAATTAACACCACAGGCACACCACCAAAGCGAAATGAATAGCCACCACAGACACCTGCAGGCCTAGCCTAGCCCCGAGCGCAAAATGGCGACCGACGAAACTACCCCTACCTCAAACTCCAGCCCAGTTAACCCACCAAAAAACGCCAAGGATCACACACCCAAAAAACCCTGGAAACCAGTCCCAAAAAAGATAGGGACGGTGCCGAAACGGTAAAAAATACGAGGGAAGAAGCTGGGCCAAAACTAGGGAAATGGCAGGCGGCCAACAACGCGCGAGGCGGCAGCCATTTGTAAGCCCACAAGCGTCAAGGAAGCAAACAAAACGGTACTACAGTAAGGAAGCTTTAGGGCACGAAGGACCAATATTTATCGGGAATTTAGATAAAGGTTAAATTACATATCACTGGTACATGAAATATCCCAACAAATAGTTATAATATAATTACCAACGAGGTATTCGTCGATGGGTGTAATCCAGTCCCCCACACACGGCTAGTTCAATTGCATGACATGTAGGAATGTTCACATAATACAATATCGATACAATGAACTTAGCTTAGAGGACTGGTGATGTAGGACTGTTGTTAATATTGTTATAATTTAGTATTTGTAGCACATGGTGAACTGTGGGTTGAGTCAGAGCCGGGGGAGGAGATGTTGGCTGTACGGTGTTGATTGAGAGACTCAAGGGCCGGCTTCCGATCGCTTCGCGAAATTACATATGGCTGCCGGCTCATAATAATTATAACCCATAACTTGGTTTCATAATACATCTAGAGCTGATGTAGATATTTATACATTACAGTTAATATTTAACCTAACTTAAGAATAAACTACAATACACAAAGAACCAGCCGAAATCGTACAAGCGATACGATACCGCCAAATTCAAATGTCCTATTGGACCAAAACCTGTCGGGATCATTACCCTATTCCCGACAATTGTTGACTCTTGTTACACTCTTGTCGACTCTTGTTACACTCTTGTTGACTTGTGTTGGCTCGTACCGACTCTTTGTTTTCGTACCCTGGAATTTGACCGTTATTTTTCAAATTTCCTCAACTTGTGTTGGGTTCGTGTTACACTCTTCATGACTCTTGTTGACTCTCCGTGACTTGTACTGACTCTTGGATGAACACGTACCGACTCTTGTTGACTCTTTGTGAATCGGGAACAGTGACCTACTCGGGCTGGTTCTTGCCAGAGTCATGAAGAGTGTCACCCATCGTTCACTCGTGCTAGACTCGGACACCGACTCAGGTATGTGTGAAGATGGCTTAATACCCAATTACATATTTTGTTTTGGTTAGCATTAGATGATTGTGTGCAATTTAAGAAAGATATTTAGTAATCAAAGGGGTTGGCACTATCTTAATTAACCGTTTTAGGTAATGTTTTGGTTAGCATTAGACGATTTTGTGCAATATAGGAAGGATATTTGGGAATCAAAGGGGTAAGCACTATCTTAATTAACTCTTTAGCTCCCACAAATTCACCCTAAGCTGAATAAAATCGTTTTAACGATAGCCGAAATATACCGTCAAAATGCGTCATAATCCCTGAAGGGTTAATCTAGCTTAGCGTAACTTAATCTAGGAGTGCTCATAAATTGGTTGGAAGAAATACTTTGCCCCCTTCCCCCCCCAACCCCCCCCAACCCCCACCCCCGCCACGCCCACGATTCTCGGTTGCAATGCACCGCCCAGAACGAGATCGACCCTATCCACTTCTCGGGAACTTACGAGACCAGCTTAATTCTCTCCATAAGTTCCACGATAAGAATATTATGAGCCATTTTCGATCTGCTGGTGTCTTTGTTATACCACCTAACTAAAGATCATTATGTTTGTCGCTATTAGTCTAGGACACAGTTTCACTCATATAACTCCCAAAGTTTCAGAATACACTTATGCGATATATCGATGATTTCCATTATACAGTATGGAGGACAATATTGATTATATATACTGTATGTTGTTCTATATCTGCAGTATGTTAGTTTATTTACATTTTTTTTCTATATTCCAACTACTCCCTCTCGGGCATAGGCTGATAGCCTTTACACTCTACCGCTGAACAAGGTGAGGCCCGTGAGGTCTTGTTCCAGTCTAGGGAGTGAGACATGCGAAGCACCCCGGCTCGAAGCAATCCCATCTCTGAGGCCGCCTCACCTCTGCGCTTCACAGTCTCACCCCCCACACTCGGACCCTCACTCTCAGAACGCCACCTATTGAGCAATTAACTCACTAGGCATTGCCCCCCTGTAGCATCTTTTTGAATATGGGAATATTCATACAATGCTATTTTAATCAGGGAACAATGAGGATATTTTTTTGTCATTTCGGTGTGCTGTGGTAATGCACTGATACTAGTACAGCACAAATTCCATCCCAATAATATCTTCCTATTGACATATTGGGACTCGAACCCGGGTCCATTAGATTACCAGTCCAGTGGCAAGACCACTCTGCCACACCTCCCCTTTGTATCCCTTACGCCCCCACAATTTTGGGACTGTGGAGATGAGAATGGATGGGGTTATCTGGGGGTTCTCTAACAGGAATTTTAGTGAAAAAAAGGAAGAAAGTGCGCACTTTGATATGAGACCAATATACATTCCTCTCGCGATACCGGAGCTATTTCACCTCGGTTCGTAAAGTTATAGTTTTAGCATAAAGCATACCTAAAATTACAGCCTAATATAACTTAGGGGACACACTAAACACAAAACACTAAACAGCATCACACTTTCCAACAGCAACACAACACAATCACATGCTGCAATCACAACAATAGACTCTACTCCTTCATGTAAACAACAAGCAAACACTCTCATCAATCACTTCTCACATGTCAGCCACCTAAAACCTCACAGAGACGACCGACGTGTCATCCGACGTAAGAGACAATTCCCCACAGACCCTGACTATACACCCTTCACCAATCACCAGACAAAGCATATCATCAACAATCTCAAGCACTCACCCGCTTGTGGCCTAGACAACATAAGCAACATACACCTCAGACACCTGGGACCACAAGGCATACAAGCACTCACTAACATATCAAACTATAGTTATTCACACAACACAATACCAGACATTTGGAAGCATGGCATCCTCACCACATTCCCCAAACCCAACAAAGACCCCACGCTACCCTCCTCGCACAGCCCCATCACACTCCTTTGCACCCCCTCCAAAGTCATGGAACGCCTAGTATTACAACTAATTACACCCGACCTACCCCTAGCTCCAACACAACATGGCTTTAGGCCACTGCACTCCACAAACACTCTTCTCACAGACCTTACACAAAGAGCTTTTGACCGCATCAACTCAGCTAGACCACCACACAGATCACTATTAGCCACACTCGACATTAGTAAAGCCTTCGATGCCATCCCCCGCCACAACCTAACAAACAAAATCTACAACACAAACATGCACAACAACACAAAAAGGTGGCTGGCCAACTTCCTAGCAGGCAGATGTGCACACATATCTTTTTCCGGTCAGTCATCTAGAATCAGAAACTTTCCAAACGGAGTCCCACAAGTATCCGTCCTATCGCCCGCACTCTTCAATCTGTACATGCACGATATAACTACACCCAATACGCCCCAAATAAACTTAGCCTCCTATGCAGATGACATAACACTCACATGCACACACCATGACCCAAAAAGAGCAACAGATCTCCTTCAACCCTATCTCAACACACCACATGGCTGGTGCACTACAAACAGACTTAATCTAGCCCCAGCCAAATCCACCGCAACCCTGCTCTCAAGCTGGACAGGAGAACATGAATACATCCCTCAACTCACCATAAACAACACACCCCTAACACATACACACACACACAAAATCCTAGGAGTAACATATGATACTCATATGACATTCAAACAGCACACCACAAACATTAAAAATAAACTGACACCCAGACTTAACGCCCTCAGGCCACATGCTCACACAAAATTTGGACACAACAAAGAAACCGCCACCACAGTATATAAACAATACATAAGATCAGTGATGGAATATGCAAGCCCAGCCTGGGCTTCTAACCTAGCTGAAACACATCATAAGACCTTACAGTCTATTCAAAACAAAGCCCTGAAGATCATTACAGGCTGCACAGCTACTGCACCCACAGATCACCTACATCAAGAAACCAAAATCCTCAAAGTCAAAGACCATCTGGACATGAGAGGCACTCAATTCTTAGCAGCAGCCTCCACGAACCAGGCCCACCCACTAAACTACATGGCAACACACTCACAGACACCAAGAAATATCAAAACAACACCCAGCACACGGTATCACACACAATTACTGTCCTCTCTCCCTCCCTGCCCACCCTAAACCAACTTCCAGAAGCACATCCATACTCATATCTCTCGCTGATCCATCCACTCACTCACAGACAACACGCAGCTGCAAGCACGACCTCCCGAAATCCATCCTTCCGAATCCTCCCTTCCTCGCGAGGACAGCCTCCACCTGGCCAGGCTGAGATGCGGACACCATACAGCTCTCCTGAGCTATCAGAAGAGACTGGATGACTCCGTTGTCGAAACTTGCCCGGGAGGTAACAGAGCACCCCATACCATTAAACACATCATAGAAGACTGCATTTCACACAACCACTTACGCCAACAACACAATCTATACTCAATGAGAGCTCTGTGGGAAAGCCCGATCGTGGCCATGGCCTTCCTCAGGGACTCGGGGCTGTTCGGCCAGGCAGCTTAGGGAACAACAACAACAACAACTTAGGGGAGATGGGCCGTTTTTCTGGACCACTTTCTCCCTCGCGTTTAGCCCCATTAGTTTTGAGATTTTAAGACGGTCGGCACATTAGTTTGGCGATTTTAACACCTTTCGCCCAATTTCGTTGTCAATTTTAAGACCTTTCGTGCCATTTAGGTGTCAATTTTTTCTTAGAGAGCGGGAGCGACCCTGAAATTTTAAGAGTAACCGACATTCGGCCGAGACATTTTTTACCAAATATGTACAAATTTATTTTGAAAGTGGGGTCTAGGAGGTGTTTTTCTAAGCTTGATGGAGGTCTAGCGAGGAAACTAAAAAATAAATGAATATATGAATTAATAGACCAAGACACGTACCACTAGCCCCTTAAAATTCTTCCAACTTTTCTTGTAGATTTGAAATAAGTTACATTACCCACTCCTTGGAGAAAATTATGACACCAACTTAATTCACTCCATAAGTTCCACTAGAGGAAGAAGGCCCATTATTGATCAGATGGTGGGATTTTATGTCTTACTCCAGCAGCCTTCAGTTGGTTTGATTATAACCTCTAATGTCAGTTCTTTTTTTAAGTATTGTTATTTGTAAAGGCCCTTTCATTAATCTTTCCTAGCCTAAACTAATCTAGCCTATTCAATTATACAATCTGACCTAACTTAATCCTATCTAACGTTGCCTATTATATATATATATATATATATATATATATATATATATATATATATATATATATATATATATATATATATTAGTAAAGCCAGGTAATACATTTTCTTTAATACATACGAGGTTGAAAGAAATGGCAATTTCTGCGTTGGAAATTTTATTATTCAAAGTTTCCAGGTCTCTGATGAGTTTTCGCTGGGTAGCAGGAAGTAGATGAAGGAGATGAGCAAAATTCATGGTGGTACAGGGTTACATAAATGTACATGATGATACAGGATATACGACGCGTTTCACTGGACAACCAGCATTATCAAGTAAGGATGGAATGATATAAAAGGTAAACAGGAAGGGTATATATAGAGGGTGGAGGATCAGAGGAGGCGAAAATCAGGGGCAAAAGTCTGCTATTGGTGGAGGGGTATTCTAGGAAAGAGAAATGGGGAACCGCTTCACGCATGCGCACTGGATGCGGGATGGTGGTCGGTTGGTGGGGTCGAAGCTGATTGGCTGCGTGTCGAGGGGCGTGGCCTAAGTTGTGTGGCGCCTGTGGGAGACGAAGCTGAAGGAGGTAGCGCGGGGGGCTGCGTCAAGGGCACCGGGGGGCGAGGGGGGGTGTTAGGTCCTGTAGGAAAGTGCCTTTTGGCAGAAGGAAGGATCTGAAGGTCCAGAGTTTGGTTGTTGATGTTGGGATGTAAGGCTTGGATATATAAAGCTTCGAGTATAGGTAATCTCCTTGGGTCACTTTCTTTATCGAGTATGGTGGTGTGTTTCTCTAACTCGTTGCGTGTGAGGTGAGGGTGGTTAGGGGTGAGATAGTGGTCTTTGATGGCTCCAGCCTGAAGGTGAAGAGTTAACCGGCGTGAAAGACGAGTCTGCGTCATTCCAATATAGGAATGAGGTCCACAGTCCTTTAAGCAGTGCAAGACTGCATACCATCGAAAATACGGCGTCCAGGCCATAATAATAAGCCCAAATGGTGGAATAAAGATATTTCAAACTGCCTGCTTGCTAAAAAATGTGCTAATGATAGATTAAAATCCTCACAAAATGACGAAGAACGGGTGAAATTTGTAGAGCTACGACGCAAAGCCAAAAAGTTAATTAAGCAAAGTAAAAAGACCTTAGAGTTACATATTGCGAATCAAAGTAAAACAAACCCGAAAGAATTCTATAGTTATATCAGAAAGAAAAAAGTAGTTACTTCAACTGTTGGACCGTTAGTCGATGAAAAAGGAGAATACACCAAAGACGAAGTACAAATGAGTAATGCCCTCAATACCTTCTTTGCATCAGTTTTTACAACAGAAGACCTCAGTGATATCCCTACACCATCGCCGATTCAGATTGATAATTCAGATGTTCTAAGCAATATCACCGTTACAGAGAGAGAAGTATTGAATTGTTTAGATAAACTCAAGGTAAATAAAACGCCAGGACCTGATACAATCTCGCCTAGAGTTCTAAAGGAAGCTAAGAATGAGCTCTCCAAACCACTGACATTACTATTCAATAAATCCTTGCAGTCTGGAACTATGCCTGATCAGTGGAAGCTAGCCAACGTAACACCGATATTCAAAAAAGGCAGCAAATCCCTACCCAGTAACTATCGTCCAATTAGCTTAACCTCAGTTGTATGTAAAATGCTAGAAACGGTCATACGAGACAGACTCGTAAATCACTTAGAGGAAAATAACATACTTAAAGATACTCAACACGGCTTTCGTAAAAAACGTTCCTGTTTAACAAACCTCTTAGACTTCTTCCACGATATCCTCAACCTCTACGATGAGAGTAAAGCTGTAGATATTATATACCTTGATTTTCAAAAGGCCTTTGACAAAGTTCCCCACAAACGTTTACTGCTAAAACTAAAAGCGCATGGAATACAAGACGGTGTGTTGAAATGGATAGAAAATTGGCTCAGCAACAGAAAGCAAAGGGTAGTCATAAACGGTAAGGCATCTAAATGGACCAATGTAAGTAGCGGGGTACCCCAGGGATCGGTACTAGGACCAATTCTCTTTCTAATTTACATCAACGACATAGATGAGGGTCTCACCTGCACAATCTCAAAATTTGCTGACGATACAAAAATTGCAAATAGCGTACTCTCAAAAGAACAAGTTGACGATATGCAACACAATCTAGATAAATTGTCATGTTGGGCCCAAATTTGGCAAATGAGTTTCAATGCGGATAAATGTAAAGTACTACATGTCGGATACCTAAATGAGAAAGCAAACTATTCGATGAATGGCACTCCGCTTAAGAATGTAAACAGAGAAACTGATCTGGGAGTAACAATATCGAGTAACCTAAAACCGAGTCAACAATGTTCAGAAGTTGTTAAGAAGGCAAACAAAATAATTGGCTTTATAGGCAGGTCATTTGAGCATAAATCCAAAGAAGTTATCCTAACCCTTTACAATTCCTTAGTCCGCCCTCTTCTGGAATACTGCGTTCAATCCTGGTGCCCTTATTACCAAAAAGATATAAACAAGCTAGAACGAGTTCAACGTAGAGTTACCAAAATGATACCTAGCCTAAAGAACAAACCATACGAAGAGCGTCTTAGAGAATTAAATCTATTTCCTTTAACCCAGCGCAGATTAAGAGGCGACTTAATTCAAGTGTTCAAAATCATCAAAGGCATCGACAATATGAACTGTAGTAAGTACTTCACTATCGACCAATCTAATTACACGCGGGGAAACGGTTGCAAAATTATTGGTAAATCTTTTAACTCGCACGAATCTAAGAATTTCTTCTTCAATCGAGTTGTCAACTTGTGGAATGGGCTTCCCCGAGACGTTATAGACTGCAGCACCGTTGATTCATTTAAATTCCGCCTAGACAAATATCTCGCATCAAACCCGCGACTGACTGCGTTTGTAAATGAATAACTTTATCCTCCCCTCAGTTACTAACCCATCTGTCCCCTACTAACTTCCTAGTCCTGCCACGTTAGTGGCAGGGCAGTAGTTCCCTTTCCAATGTTCCCTTACCCACTCTAAACCACTGTTTGGACACTTGATCCTCAGTGTTTTGGAGGACAAGCAACCTAGAAGGGTCACTAGATCTGTTGTTGCTTGATTTCCTTTTTACTCCTTTGTACTTTGTACTCATGAATGAATACAGATATTTCAGACTGTCTGCTTGCTAAAAAAAATTGCTAATAACAGATTAAAATCCTCACAAAATGACGAAGAACGAGTGAAATTTGTAGAGCTACGACGCAAAGCCAAAAAGTTAATTAAGCAAAGTAAAAAAGACCCTGGAGTTACATGTTGCGAATCAAAGTAAAACAAACCCGAAAGAATTCTATAGTTATATCAGAAAGAAAAAAGTAGTTACTTCAACTGTTGGACTGTTAGTCAATGAAAATAGAGAATACACCAAAGACGAAGTACAAATGAGTAATGCCCTCAATACCTTCTTTGCATCAGTTTTTACAACCGAAGACCTCAGTGATATCCCTACACCATCGCCGATTCAGATTGATAATTCAGATGTTCTAAGCAATATCACCGTTACAGAGAGAGAAGTATTGAATTGTTTAGATAATCTCAAGGTAAATAAAACGCCTGGACCTGATACAATCTCGCCTAGAGTTCTAAAGGAAGCTAAGGATGAGCTCTCCAAACCACTGACATTGCTATTCAATGAATCCTTGCAGTCTGGAACTATGCCTGATCAGTGGAAGCTAGCCAACGTAACACCGATATTAAAAAAAGGCAGCAAATCCCTACCCAGTAACTATCGTCCAATTAGCTTAACCTCAATTGTATGTAAAATGCTAGAAACGGTCATAAGAGACAAACTCGTAAATCACTTAGAGGCAAATAACTTACTTAAAGATACTCAACACGGCTTTCGTAAAAAACGTTCCTGTTTAACAAACCTCTTAGACTTCTTCCACGATATCCTCAACCTCTACGATGAGAGTAAAGCTGTAGATATTATATACCTTGATTTTCAAAAGGCCTTTGACAAAGTTCCCCACAAACGTTTACTGCTAAAACTAAAAGCGCATGGAATACAAGACGGCGTGTTGAAATGGATAGAAAATTGGCTCAGCGACAGAAAGCAAGGAGTAGTCATAAACGGTAAGGCATCTAAATGGACCAATGTAAGTAGCGGGGTACCCCAGGGATTGGTACTAGGACCAATTCTCTTTCTAATTTACATCAACGACATAGATGAGGGTCTCACCTGTACAATCTCAAAATTTGCTGACGATACAAAAATTGCAAATAGCGTACTCTCAAAAGAACAAGTTGATGATATGCAACACAATCTAGATAATTTGTCATGTTGGGTCCAAATTTGGCAAATGAGTTTCAATGGGATAAATGTAAAGTACTACATATCGGACACCTAAATGAGAAAGCAAACTATTCGATGAATGGCACTCAGCTTAAGAATGTAAACGGAGAAACCGATCTGGGAGTAACAATATCGAGTAACCTAAAACCGAGTCAACAATGTTCAGAAGTTGTTAAGAAGGCAAACAAAATAATTGGCTTTATAGGCAGGTCATTTGAGCATAAATCCAAAGAAGTTATCCTAACCCTTTACAATTCCTTAGTCAGCCCTCTTCTGGAATACTGCGTTCAATCCTGGTGCCCTTATTACCAAAAAGATATAAACAAGCTAGAACGAGTTCAACGTAGAGTTACCAAAATGATACCTAGCCTAAAGAACAAACCATAGAGTCAGTCAGAGAGGAGGGTCACATCCGTCGCGGTCCGGGATTTTTCGACTATCCCGCGGGATACTGGTGATTAAACTTCCAAAAAATCACACACAAAAACAAACGTAGTGTCGCGGTTCTGTGAAGTGCAAAATCGAACCGATTGATAAAATATCTGGAGAGATATACGCGTTTTGGAGAAAAAATCAGTTAACTCCTACAGCAGTGCCACGGCGCTGGTCTAGGACAGGCCTAGGGCAGGCCCATAAGGCGGGTGGAAAGAAGAAGGGAAAGCAAAAACCGTTACGTCCCAAAAGCAAAGTGTTAGCTATATAGTCCTATGAAATCAAACAGGGCTATGGGAAAATAGGAAGCCTAAGTTAAAAGTGATAGTGAACATCGTATATCACGTAAATAAAAAGGAAAGTATAATACAGAGAATTAAAGTCAGGGGAACTTTTAACTTTTAGCTTGGGAACAGGACGTATGCTGTAAACAAAATACCCTCAGTGACCGCAAAGACCATAAACACATATATCCCCTTGCTCTCCTGGACACGTCCCCTCCCCTCCCCCTATACGATTTTACCAAAAGCGAAACTTAACCTCGACAGGAAAGGGTACCGACAAAACAAATATCGTAAATCGTAAAGAAGGGTGACCGCTCTCAACCCTCCAACTATCGTCCAATTGCTCTTATCTCTTGTCTTTCTAAAGTTTTTGAAACTATTCTTGCTTCCAAATTTCTTAAGCATTTCTCTTCTCATAATCTGCTCTCAGATCGCCAGTATGGCTTCCTTAAGGGTCGCTCTACTGGTGATCTTCTTTCATATCTTACTAACTCTTGGTCATCCTCCTTTCGGGACTTCGGTGAGACTTTTTCTATTGCACTAGACATATCGAAAGCCTTCGATAGAGTCTGGCATAAATCTTTAATTTCTAACTACCCTCCTTCGGTTTCTATCCCTCCATCTGTGCCTTTGTCTCTAATTTCCTTTCCGGCCGTTCCATAGCTGCGGTTGTGGACGGCCATTGTTCACTTCCTCACCCTATAAACTCCGGTGTTCCTCAGGGCTCTGTCCTATCTCCTATTCTCTTTCTAATTTTTATAAATGATCTCCTTAACTGTACCTTAATTCCCATCCATTCATACGCAGACGATTCAACCTTACACTACTCCATTAGTTTTTCAGAACGCCCCAGCCAGCAATCCCTCAACGACAAACGTAATGAAGCCATAGAACTCTTAAATTCTGATCTAAATACTATTTCCAATTGGGGCAGAGAAAACCTTGTTAACTTTAATGCTTCCAAAACCCAATTTCTCCATCTATCTACCCGTCAGCATCTCCCAGCGGACTATCCCTTATTCTTCAACAATACAAAAATCAACCCTTCATCTTCTCTCAATATTCTTGGTGTCTCTTTTTC
The DNA here is from genome assembly GCA_032716605.1 of Paralithodes platypus. Classification (NCBI taxonomy): domain Eukaryota; kingdom Metazoa; phylum Arthropoda; class Malacostraca; order Decapoda; family Lithodidae; genus Paralithodes; species Paralithodes platypus. The sequence goes on from CM064505.1 coordinate 20,735,727, forward strand.
TTCTGCTCTCATTTGGAAGGACCATATTACCAGTCTTGCTAAGGCAGCCTCCCAGAAGCTGGGTGTGCTCAACCGCCTTAGGGGGTTCTTTTCCCCTGCACAGCTTCTTGCTCTGTACAGGGGCATAGTGCGCCCTTGTATTGAGTATTGTTCACATGTGTGGGGAGGTTCCTCTCACACCGCTCTCCTAGACAAAGTTGAAAGGAAGGCCTTTCGTATCATTAACTCCCGTCCACTCACCAACTCTCTGCAATCTCTCTCTCTCCGCCGCAATGTTGCATCTCTCTCGCTATTCTATCGCTACTATAATAATCAGTGTTCCTCAGAGCTATCCCAGTGCATACCACCTCCTTTACGTAGGGCACGTGGTACCCGTCTTGCAACTCAATCCCACCCCTACTCTGTGCAACTCTCCAACCCAAGAGTGAAACATTACTCTCAAACTTTCTTCTACTCAACAGCTGAGCTCTGGAACTCTCTCCCAGAATCAGTCTTTCCCTCTTCCTATGACTTAAATTGCTTCAAACTCCGTGTGTCCAGGCATTTTGGCTCGAACGTCCCTTGATTTTGGCCCTGTCACTCTTTCAACTATGGGGGAGGCACTCGTTATAGGCAGTTATGCCTTTTGCCTCCCTCAATCACATAGAAAAAAAAAAAAAAAAAAAAAAAAATAATAGCAAACAGAGAAAAACAATATTTAAACAGTTAATCAGTGCAGATTATTTATCGACCATATCGCAGGTTAGTAGTGACGTTATTGGAGAGAAAGATCTCCCACGCAACCAAATGTGGTGAAAATTCGAACCTGCGCAGTGTTGAATCAAGTTGATAGGTAAAATAGGAAAATTAAAATAGATACTATATTATACAGATATAGGTAGCCTGGAAAGTTCGTTATTTTCCTAGAGTGCCGTATATTCCGTTAAACAGTCGACCAAAAACGGGAAAAGTGGTTAGGGCAGTGAGAATTCTGTTTCATAAGATAATTATTGAAAGTGTTACTTAAAGTTACTTAAAGTTTAAACATAACGAGTGTAAACGAGTGGCACTCCCCCCCCCCCCCCACACACTCCCCACAAACCGCGTAACAAACACCTCCTTGTCCTCCAATCCCCCCCCCCCCCTCTCTCTCTCTCAAATGTGGTGAAAATTCGAACCTGAGCAGTGTTGAATCAAGTTGATAGGTAAAATATGAAAATCAAAATAGATACTATATATACTGTAGGTAGCCTGGAAAGTTCGTTATTTTCCTAGAGTGCCAGTGAGAATTCTGTTTCATAAGATAATTATTGAAAGTGTTACTTAAAGTTACTTAAAGTTTAAACATAACGAGGGTAAACGAGTGGCACCCCCCCCCCCCCCTCACTCCCCACAAACCGCGTAACAAACACCTCCTTGTCCTCCAAGCCCCCCCCCCCCCCCTCTCTCTCTCTCTCCCCCATGTAAGGGCGGGTGGGAAAAAAAAAAAAAATGTTTACCAGAGACAACTGTACGAGTTGTAAGATGAATATACACATGCATGAAGGCACCGCATGTCGGATATGCAAGCAACCATACCACTGGATTTGCATAGGATTGACACCAATAAATGAGGCGTACAATACAAGAGGGAAGAACCTCCATTTCTGCGATAGTTGTTTCGATATCACATGGCAAGTCATACAGACTGTAGAAAATACAGAAGTACAAGATAGACTGAAATATTGCCAAGACATAGCTACCTTTCACAGAAAATGGGGAACTATTGGGGCCTCAGGGCCCATACAAATATCACAACCCACACACGCACACCTTCCCATGATAATGCCCACATTGCCTCCTGCACATCAACACACATCGCCTGCCGAACAACAACCTTTCGCACCCTACATATACACAAACCCTGCCACACATCTCCCCACACCTCCCCAGACCCAGAAAACACCCACATTAATCCCATCTATGGCCATTGACCACCCTACTGCTGTTGATCAAATACAATTGCAGGATGAACGTAGGATGCAACAAGCCCCCATATCAGGCTCCCCTTCCACATCGTCTCCCCCCTCACCACTACCACCTGCCCACCTACAACCGACCCGTAACTCCACCCCCCTGCAGGCCTCACCCACCCATACACCAAGCCTACTATTACCCACAACCACACTTAGCTCACCACATAACCCTTGCAGCCCCAGCCCCACCTACTGGGGTTGTCTACACCAGTGTGCAGATATTATCTGGAAAGAAGGTGCTACTTTGGTCAAAAGGGCGAATATAATGGGAATTCATGTAGATTTGCTCATCCCAAAATTTGCAACAACATAACCAGTCATGGAAAATGTAGATTTGGTGAAACCTGCAAATACCACCACCCATCCCTTTGCAAGACATCACTTAAGAACAAGACCTGCTACAATATGAAATGCCCAGCTTTTCATATTAGAGGGACTTGGAGATATGCTAGACCTAACACGAATGGTAGCCCAAAAAATCTCTAGCTATGCGAGGACGAGACAGAGGAAAAAGGCAAGGAAGGAAAGGGCAGATGAAGATGAAGAGACTGAGGGAGATGGAAGAGCACATAGAACACCTCGAGCACCTCCTGGCCTCCCAAGAGTGGCCAATACATCCCGAAGACTATTAGGTACACATAGTACTCCAAACAATCCCTCCCCAATCTTGTTTGCAAATATCCAAGGCCTAAAAAATAGAACCACGAACAAAGTACCATTTATTAGGGGCCTGCTAGAAGAAGGAAACGCTATATTTGCGGCTCTCACAGAAACTCACATTAAAGATCAGGAAGATAGTGAGGTATGGATTCCTGGTTACAACCTACATAGGGTGGACAGAACGCATAGATCACATGGAGGTGTAGCCTTGTACATACATGACTCACTGATATTTACTGAATTCCTAAATAACAGTAATGAAGTGGTGGAAATACTTGGAGTTAAAATAGAATCCCTAAATTTAGCAGTTATTGTTACATACAGGCCTCCAGACTCATCCCGAGAAGAATTCAAAACCCAGCTCAACAAAATAAAATCAGAAGTGGAAACCCTGGGGAACCCAACACCAAATATTATATGGCTAGGAGACTTTAACCTACCAAACATTAAATGGAGACAACTAGAAAACCAGTTAATGGCAAATAACACCGGAGAAGTAAATACTAATACGAGAGAGCTTTTTGAACTTTGTGATTTTTTTAGTCTTACCCAACATATTGCTGAACCCACACGGGAAAACAATATCTTAGACCTGGTCTTCACTAACAACGACTCTCTAGTACACAGCATTAACATATCGGACACAACATACTCAGATCATAAATTAATTGAGATCAAAACAACCTTAGAAAGTGTACAGACAACCTCAGAATCAAGAACAAAAACCGGCCCCTTCAGTAAATTTAACTTCAATAACAAAAACATTAGGTGGGAAGAGGTAAATCAAGAAATGGAGGAAATAGACTGGGAAGATTTAATGGATAACCTGACACCAGCAGAATGTCTAGTCTTAATAACAGAAACCATGACCCAAATCTGTAGCCACCATATACCTGCAAGACAAACAAAACGAAGAAGCAAACAAGATCGGGAAAGGAGGAGGCTGTACAGAAGAAAATTACTCACACAAAGACGCACACATCAAAATCTACAGGATAGGCAAAAGGTCGAAATAGATAGAGAAATTGTGGAAATTGAACAAAGGCTAAGAATATCATATGAACTACAACATATGGAAGAGGAGAGGAAAGCTATTGCAGGTATAAAGGAAAATTCCAAATACTTCTTTTCATACGCCAAACAAAAGGCTAAAACAACATCAAACATCGGCCCACTGAGCAAAGGGGACGGCTCTTTCACAGGGGACAAAAAGGAAATGAGCGAACTCTTAAGCAGGCAGTATGAAATGGCATTCAGTGAGCCTGATGAAACAAAAGTCATCAGGGACCAAAATATATTTTTCATGGAAACCTCCCCCACGGAAACCCCTCAGATGCTGGATATTGATTTCGGTCCAAAAGACATAGAAGAGGCCATTTCCAACATGCCATCCCACTCGGCACCAGGCCCGGACTCTTGGAATTCGATCCTAATGAAAAAATGTAAGGAAAACCTCTCAAAACCCCTGGCTATAATGTGGAGAAGGAGTCTAGACACTGGTGACATACCAGATAGCTTGAAAAACGCAATAATTGCCCCACTGCATAAAGGAGGGAGTAAAGCACTACCAAAAAACTACCGCCCGGTAGCTCTAACCTCTCACATCATTAAAGTTTTCGAGCGAGTCCTGCGAAGCAAAATTTCAACATTCATGGAGACAAATGAACTACACAACACCGGTCAACATGGGTTCAGAGCGGGAAGATCATGTCTCTCACAACTTTTGGAACACTATGACAAAATTCTTAAAGCGCTAGAAGAAAAGAAAAACGTGGATGTCATTTACACCGATTTTGCTAAGGCATTTGATAAATGTGACCATGGTATAATAGCCCACAAACTGAAAGAAAAAGGTATAACTGGGAAAATCGGAAGGTGGATATACAATTTCCTCGTAAACCGAAAACAATCGGTAGCAGTAAACCAAGTCACTTCTGAGCCTTCGGATGTCAAAAGCTCAGTGCCTCAAGGAACAGTGCTAGCGCCCCTTCTGTTCCTCATACTAATTTGCGACATAGATACCAACACCAGACACAATACGGTGTCGTCTTTTGCTGATGACACAAAATTAAGCAAGATAGTAAACACACAAGAGGACACGGGCCGACTGCAGGAAGACATGTATGTAGTGTTCCAGTGGACCAGGGAAAACGACATGCAATTCAATGAGGAAAAATTCCAATTAATACGGTACGGAGATAATAATGGTGTTAAAGAAATTACAAATTACTTAACAGAATCTAACCACATAATAGAACGGAAAGACAGTGTGAAAGACCTTGGGGTATTAATGTCTGAAAATATGGGTTTCAAAGTACATAACCAGGTCAAAGTGGCGGCTGCGAAACGTCTAACGGGTTGGATTCTGCGTACTTTTAAAACACGCGGTGAATTGCCTATGATAACGCTCTTCAAATCTCTAGTGCTACCGCGGCTTGAATACTGTAGCGTATTAACATCCCCATACAAAGCAGGTGAAATAAATGACGTAGAGAGTGTACAAAGAAATTTCACTTCGCATATAAGTTCGATAAAACATCTACACTATTGGGAGCGTTTAAGAGCACTGAATCTGTACTCACTGGAACGTAGAAGAGAACGTTACCTAATAATATACACGTGGAAAATCGCAGAGGGTTTAGTACCAAACCTACATACTCCGATAGTCATGAAATTCAGTGATAGGAGAGGCTGGGAGGCTGGGTGCTATGGGCTCTCTGCGAGAGGGCTGGTTATCACACAGAGGCCCACGTCTCTTCAACAAACTCCCACGGCGAGTAAGAGACATGAGGGACATCTCGTTAGACAACATCAAGAGAGCCCTAGATGTCGAACTGCAAAAAGTGCCAGACGAGCCCATCCTCGCAAGGGAGCGAGCTGTCGCTTCAAACAGTCTACTGCACCAAATCACCACCCATAACGAGGGGCGTCGCGCTCCTTGGTGCCGCTAGAGGAGCGGCGAACACATCCAAAGGTATCCAAAGGTAAAGGTATCCATACGAAGAGCGTCTTAGAGAATTAAACCTATTTCCTTTAACCCAGCGCAGATTAAGAGGTGACTTAATTCAAGTGTTCAAAATCATCAAAGGCATCGACAATATGAACTGTAGTAAGTACTTCACTATCGACCAATCTAATTACACGCGGGGAAACGGTTGCAAAATTATTGGTAAATCTTTTAACTCACACGAATCTAAGAATTTCTTCTTCAATCGAGTTGTCAACTTGTGGAATGGGCTTCCCCGAGACGAGACGTTATAGACTGCAGCACCGTTGATTCATTTAAACTCCGCCTAGACAAATATCTCGCATCAAACCCGCGACTGACTGCGTTTGTAAATGAATAACTTTATTTTATCCCCCCCTCAGTTACTAACCTATCTGTCCCCTACTAACTTCCTAATCCTGCCACGGACATTAGTTCCAGGGCAGTAGTTCCCTTTCCAATGTTCCCTTACCCACTCTAAACCACTGTTTGGACACTTGATCCTCAGTGTTTTGGAGGACAAGCAGCCTAGAAGGGTCACTAGACCTGTTGTTGCTTGATTTCCTTTGTACTCCTTTGTACTCATCATCGTATTACTACATCCGTCGGCTATAATAACTTCTGCTCTCCAATAAATTCAAGTCTCAAGTCTCCGGTAAGTTCACCCAACACCCTTTCCATAACCCTCCTCCTCCTACTTCCCACCCTAACTTTTCTCATTCCTCCTTCCCATCCACCACGCTAACACCTTTAGTCGGTTAGTTCGCTCCCAGTTCATTTCACCCACAGTTACATTCTCCACATTACGTCTTAAGCCATACATCTTCCCATTTCTTCTTTTGTCATATTCTTTAACATTTCCTCTCCTGTCATATTTGTGTCATATCATCTTGTCATATTCTAATTTCCTCCTTTGTCATATTCTTTCCATTTCCCTCTTTTGTCATATTCGTCGCATATCCTATTTTGTCATATTCTTCGCATTTCCTCTCGTCATATTCTTCTCATTTCATCTTGTCATTTCTTCTTTTATTCTAGTCTTTTTCATTTCCTCTTTTGTCATATTCCTTTCATTTCCCTTTTTGTCATATTCCTTCCATTTCCTCTTTTGTCAGATTCCTCCCATTTCCTCTTTTGTCATATTCTTCCCATTTATTTGTTTGTCATATTCCTCCCATTTCCTCTTGCATTCTTGATGTCTTGATAGCGTAATAGTTAGTGCGCGGAATTTCGGTGTGAATATCCCAAGTTCGAGTCCCTGTAGTACCACATGTATTCATGAGTTTCATTGATGTCATTAATTAGGTGTATGTGTAAGTTAATTGGTGGTTGGGTATAAAATAGGAATCGCTTACCTTCCTTTGGTGATTGTGACGCATTTTGACAGGTTATTGTGGCTATCATTAGACGATTATATACAATTTAAGAAGGATCTGTGGGAATTATAGGGGTAAAGACTATCTCAATTAACCCTCTGACTTCCATATACCCTTCCTAATCTGAATATAATCGTCTAATAATAGTCAGAAAACTTAAAAGAAATGCCTATCGGATCTAGAAAGGGTTAAGCCTCTAATTCTCATAGATGTTACCAAAGCTGTGTAAAATGTTTTAATTAAAGGCCAGAAAAAAGTGAAAAGATGTCATGTTCTTTTACTTTCAAATACCCTCTCTCTCCCCCATTTTGGTCTTCCTTCTCACCCCATCTTCCTCCTCCTTCTCACCCAATTATCTTCCTCCGTTCACCCCACTTTCTTCCTCCTCATCCCGTTTTCTTCCTCCTCACCCAATTGTCTTCCTCCTTCTCACCCCATTTTCTTCCTCCTACTCACCCCATTTTTCCTCCTTCTCACCCTATGTTCTTCCTTATACTCACCCTTGTCTTCCTCCTTCTCATCCCATTTTCATTATCCTTCTCACTCCATTTTCTTCCTTTTCATCCAATGTTCTTCCTCTTACCCCATTTTCTTCCGCCTTCTCACACCGTTTTCTTCCTCCTACTCACCCCATTTTCTATCTCCTTGGCACCCTAACTTTTCTCATTCGTCCGTCCCTTCCCTCACTATAACACTCTCAATAGGTTTCTGGTCAGTTCGCCTTTATGTCCCTTTGTCCCCTCTCTCGCTCTCGCTCTCTCACTCTCTCTTTCTCTCTCTCTCTCTCTCTCTCTCTCTCTCTCTCTCTCTCTCTCTCTCTCTCTCTCTCTCTCTCTCTCTCTCTCTCTCTCTCTCTCTCTCTCTCTCTCTCAGCCATTAATCCTGCCACCCCAATACATAATGGGAGGCTGATCAGTTTAATGTGTTATACCCCAGCCTCTGTGTGTGTGTGTGTGTGTGTGTGTGTGTGTGTGGTGGTCTGGTGTATGCTAATAACACACATACACACACACACATACACACACAAACACACACACACACACACACACACACACACATCTGCCAACAATCCAACGCCTGCAGTAGCCACTTCAGCAGATGGTTCCAATACTCAAGAAACAAATAGTGATTCTTTTCCCCCTCAAGACAACTTCCGTGTAGTGAGGAACAACGTTTGCCCAAAGACCAGGAAAACCATATCGATTGCCGAGTGTCAAAACCGTTTTCAGATACTCACAGACTCAGATGACGAAGAGGAAACAAAAGAAGTCCGGCTCGTGGGAGACTCGATGATACGTGGTCAGCTCACAGAGTTTTGTGCCAGGGCACCTAAGACCAGGAAGCGTTTTTGTATCCCTGGTGATGGTGTGGACGACGTAGTTGCTGCAGTTGACGAAGTATCAAAGCTGGCCCCTGCTAATACAATGTACGTCAGTCATCCACGTTGGATCCAATGATGTACAGCGAATCCGGTCGGAAGATTTGCTTTTAAAGTGCCAGCAGCTGATCAAGTCGTTTAAGGAAAAGTCATCAAGGATCATCGTCTCAGGAATCGTCCCCCGGCTCGGTGTAGAGAGCCTATTTTACAACATTGCCACCAGTACAAATCGTTGTCTACCAAACCTCTGCAGGAAGGAGAATGTGGGATTCGTCGACACCTGGGACAATTTCTACTACGATGACTATTTGGTTTCGGACGATGGAGTTCATCTGAACCAGGTGGGAGCAGCACGTTTTGGGCGTCTTCTCAACGATGCGGTGAAGGATTTTCGGAGAAGAAATCGACTCAGCACAGGACAACCAGGAAGGAGGACCGAAGACAGCGAGGATGGCAACCTGCGAAGGAATTAAATGCTAATATGTCAAGAACCGCGAATTTGGATAAAGCTCCACCAACACGACCCAAATTCAAAACCGCCAGGGATAACAACCGAGGGCCGAGGACAGCCATGAACGTAAATGTAGATCCGACCAGAACCAACAATTTGATTAAAAGAGCATTCTGAGAGTTCTAAAACCGCAAATTTAAAGGTTTTCTATGCAAACGCTTGTAGCATACGCAATAAATTTTCAGATTTAGAGGAACTAGTGTTTACAGAAAATTATGATGTGATTGGCATAACAGAATCTTGGCTCAATACAGAAGATAGAGACATTTTAGCAGAGTATTCACCTCCCGGTTATGTAATGTTTGAGAAAAGCCGAATAAATAGAAATAGAGGTGGCGTTTTACTATATATCAAAGAAAGTCTTAACCCGATCCTCTTGTCAAAACCTCAAATTGTCAACGTCGACACATCTTTTGTGCTAATAAAGAATAATAAAGGTACAAAAATAATACTTGCATTAATATACAGACCTCCAGCTCAATCAGTGCAAACTTACCGAGAAATTTACGAAAAAATTGCAGATGTAAGTAACTCACAAGATACCGTAATTTTGGCGACTTCAATTTACCTGTGACCAAGTGGGGCAATACTCTTACTTCACACTCCGGACATGACTTGTATGCGAACTTGCAAGAGAGTTCACTCTATCAATTTGTTCGATCGCCGACCCGTGGTAATAACGTTCTTGACCTTGTACTTGCAACAAAAGAAGAATTAATAGAGAATTTGAATGTTGGATTTGAATTCAGTAACAGCGACCATTGTACAATAACTTTCACTCTAAAGTTTACTAGTAACTAACCAAATAGCAGCATCGAAAAAGTCCCCAATTTCAAGAAAGCAAACTTTCATAAACTTAGATCTATGTGTAAAGAGGAGCTTTTTAATTAACAATAACGACATAAATACATCTTGGGATTTATTCTAAACCACTTACCTAAAAGCAGTGCAAGACTGCATACCATCGAAAATACGGCGTACAGGCCATAATAATAAGCCCAAATGGTGGAATAAAGATATTTCAGACTGTCTGCTTGCTAAAAAGTTTGCTAATGATAGATTAAAATCCTCACAAAATGACGAAGAACGGTTGAAATTTGTAGAGCTACGACGCAAAGCCAAAAAGTTAATTAAGCAAAGTAAAAAGACCCTGGAGGTACATGTTGCGAATCAAAGTAAAACAACCCTGAAAGAATTCTATAGTTATATCAGAAAGAAAAAAGTTGTTACTTCAACTGATGGACAGTCAGTCGATGAAAATGGAGAATACACCAGAGACGAAGTACAAATGAGTAATGCCCTCAATACCTTCTTTGCATCTTGTTTTACAACAGAAGACCTCAGTGATATCCCTACACCATCGCCGATTCATATTGATTATTCAGATGTTCTAAGCAATATCACCGTTACAGAGAGAGAAGTATTGAATTGTTTAGATAAACTCAAGGTAAATAAAACGCCTGGACCTGATACAATCTCACTTAGAATTATAAAGGAAGCTAAGGATGAGCTCTCCAAACCACTGACATTGCTATTCAATAAATCCTTGCAGTCTGGAACTATGCCTGATCAGTGGAAGCTAGCCAACGTAACACCGATATTCAAAAAAGGCAGCAAATCCCTACCCAGTAACTATCGTCCAATTAGCTTAACCTCAGTTGTATGTAAAATGCTAGAAACACTCATAAGAGACAGACTCGTAAATCACTTAGAGGAAAATAACATACTTAAAGATACTCAACACGGCTTTCGTAAAAAACGTTCCTGTTTAACAAACCTCTTAGATTTCTTCCACGATATCCTCAACCTCTACGATGAGAGTAAAGCTGTAGATACTATATACCTTGATTTTCAAAAGGCCTCTGACAAAGTTCCCCACAAATGTTTACTGCTAAAACTAAAAGCGGATGGAATACAAGACGGTGTGTTGAAATGGATAGAAAATTGGCTCAGCGACAGAAAGCAAAGAGTAGTCATAAACGGTAAGGCAACTAAATGGACCAATGTAAGTAGCGGGGTACCCCAGGGATCGGTACTAGGACCAATTCTCTTTCTAATTTACATCAACGACATAGATGAGGGTCTCTCTCACTTGTACAATCTCAAAATTTGCTGACGATACAAAAATTGCAAATAGCGTACTCTCAAAAGAACAAGTTGATGATATGCAAAACAATCTAGATAAGTTGTCATGTTGGGCGCAAATTTTGCAAATGAGTTTCAATGCGGATAAATGTAAAGTACTACATATCGGATACCAAAATGAGAAAGCAAACTATTCGATGAATGGCACTCAGCTTAAGAATGTAAACAGAGAAACCGATCTGGGAGTAACAATATCGAGTAACCTAAAACCGAGTCAACAATGTTCAGAAGTTGTTAACCCTCTCACGACCATATGACGCAGAGGTTGCCAGATTAGCAATAAGAAATAGAGTTCTCTCACTCTTATAATTACCTCTCCAAAATTAGTTTTCTGCCCACAACTAACTCAAGGACAACTGCAGAGGTTAAAGTTACTAAACCAAAGGTTTCTAAATACCCCTGATGTTAACAAAGGCTTTAAAGTATCCCTAATAGGCTCAAAATTGCATCAAGACCGTGAGAGGGTTAAGAAGGCAAACACAATATTTGGCTTTATAGGCATTTGAGCATAAATCCAAAGACGTTATCCTAACATTTTACAATTCCTTAGTCTGCCCTCTTCTGGAATACTCCATTCAATCCTGGTGCCCTTATTACCAAAAAGATATAGACAAGCTAGAACGAGTTCAACGTAGAGTTACCAAAATGATACCTAGCCTAAAGAACAAACCATACGAGGAGTGTCTTAGAGAATTAAATCTATTTCCTTTAACCCAGTGCAGATTAAGAGGCGACTTAAGGCTGGTTCACACATAGCCGAGTCGGTGCGTGAGTCCAACACGAGTGATGAAATTTTGCTATTCGGCAATGACTCATCGATACTCCTCAACACTCGTGTAGACTCGTGCTACACTCGTGTATACTCTTTGTTTACTCGACACACTCGTGGATATTCGCCACGGGGTCCAAAAATGTCATGCATTCATGAAATTTTTGGGCCCCGTGGCGAGTACCCACGAGTGTGGCCTAAATACGTGTAGACTTGTGTACGTACGTGTTCACTCGTGTTTGACTCTGAATAACTCTTCGTTACTCGTGTTAACTCGTGTTGACTCGTGTAAACCTGTGTAACACTCTTTGGTGATTCGTCGCTTTTCGTCATCATTTCGACGTTGTATTTTGTATGTCAAAATCAAATGTATGTGACCCCAGGTGTTGTTTTGCATCCAATTAATATTTATAGTTACTTTATTCATATAAAATAATAAGTTTAATTTACAATTTTGCTTTACTCAAGTTTTAAATGGCTTGCAGAGACACAAATAAGTAATATGAATTAAATACTTTTTGGAAGAATAGATAAAATAATTATGATGATTAAGCAATTTGAAGGACATAGTTCATGGTAGAACATATAAGGGAACTATGCTGAAAATTATTATAATACTGTTATGGATATAAGAACATAATACTATGCACTGTACTGTTCCTGAAAACATAATAAGGGTCGTATTTGTCATTAATATGAAAAATTTCACATGAACAAAAATATATATATATATCCCCGCCGCTGTAGGCCTACTCCCTCCCCTCCCCATCCTGGCCTCAACCCCGACCCCGTTACTGTGATGATGTTGATAAGCCTTGTGCTACACCCTACTGATAATGCAAAACTATTGAACATACTTAAAAGTGTATGTTATTTGGTCTCTATATAATCTGTGAATCATTTCCGATATGATGGAATTAAAGACATTTTTTTTCCACCAACTCATAATCAGCAAAAACGACACAAATGTCAATTAAAAACATGTTACAATATTTTCCCATCATATTGTGTATACCGTGGGGGAAAAAAAAAAATCTATCAAACGTAAATCTTCTGTCTCCGAAGCTGGGCGCCTTGCACAGCAAGACGGATGGGAGTGTTGAAATATTGTGTAGACTATCTTATTTATTGTTTATCTATGTGCTGGAAGGATATTATATTTTTCAATTCCATCGCATTAGAAATGATTCAAAGATTACAAAAAGTCCAAATAAGACATGGTTATGTTAATGTATAAGGGAGTTAGGTAGATGCATTAGAGAGATTGATAGATAGAAAGAGAGTTGCAGAGGGGGAATTGAGTGATAAACAAGAACTATTATGAGACAGACAACTTAATTGGTTCTGAAAAGACAAAGGAGACATTTTTATTGACTCTTTTTCATGTTATTATTTGTGTTAGAAGGGTAATATTGTTTTCAATTCCATCTTGTTAGAAATGATTCATAGATTAAAAAAAGACCAAATAAGACATAGTTATATATATGTATAAGGGAGATAGATGAATTAAATAGACAGAAAACAAAAATTATCTCAATTTCTCTGGTGAACATTACCCAAATATATGAGAAAAATATAAATAAAATCATAGTAATGAATATTATCGCTGAAATATATATAGAAAATAAATAATCATGCATGAGGATTGTTAATATTGACACTTGTGTTGACCCGTGTGTAACACTCGTGTTGACCCGTGTTACACTCGTGTTGACCCCGTGTTACACTCGTGTTGATCCGTGTTACACTCGTTGTGACTTGTACCTACTCTTTGTTTTCGTACCCTGGAATTTTACCGTTATTTTTCAAATTTTTGACACTCGTCTTGGGTTCGTGTTACACTCATGTTGACTCTCAGTTACTCATACAGACTCTTGCATTAACACGTGTTGACTCGTATTAATTCGTGTTAACTCGTGTTACACTCTTGTTGACTCGGGATCAATTGCTACTCGCGGCCTACTCGGCCTCCAGCAACGGCGATAATCGACGAGTGTGACTCGTGTTAGACTCGGGCACCTACTTGGCTATGTGTGAACCAGCCTTTAATTCAAGTGTACAAAATCATCAAAGGCATCGACAATATGAACTGTAGTAAGTACTTCACTATCGACCAATCTAATTACACGCGGGGAAACGGTTGCAAAATTATTGGTAAATCTTTTAACTCACACGAATCTAAGAATTTCTTCTTCAATCGAGTTGTCAACTTATGGAATAGGCTTCCCCGAGGTGTTATAGACTGCAGCACCGTTGATTCATTTAAAATTCGCTTAGACAAATATCTCGCATCAATCCCGCGACTGACTGCGTTTGTAAATTAATAACTTTATTTTATCCCCCCCTCAGTTACTAACCCATCTGTCCCCTACTAACTTCCTAATCCTGCCACGGACATTAGTTCCAGGGCAGTAATTCCCTTCCAATGTTACCTTACCCACTCTAAACCACTGTTTGGACACTTGATCCTCAGTGTTTTGGAGGACAAGCAGCCTAGAAGGGTCACTAGATCTGTTGTTGCTTGATTTCCTTTATACACATTCACTCTCACTCTCTCACTCTGTCTCACTCACACACACACTTTTTCTCTCTCTCTCTCTCTCTCTCCCCCTCTCTCTCTCTCTCTCTCTCTCTCTCTCTCTCTCTTCTTCTTTGCTTCTTTGCTATACTTGCCTTCCACCTTGTAGAAAATTCTATTCTAGCATTAAGTCCGGACTACCTATTAGGGACAGCAAGGTCTGTGTAGTCTGTGTATATATGTAAATCTATGTAAATCTCCCTCTCTCCCTACAATTGATCATTACACGTTAATAACCCCCCCCCCCCCTCTATCATTTGTCCTTCTGAGGGATTACTGCACCTACGGGAAAGAGAGAGAGTGAGTGAGTGAGTGAGAGTGAAATTAACTTAAAAAACTGAAATATAACAAAGCTAGAACGTATTCCCTTTTTCGACATCAAACATCTTGTGTGTGTGTGAGAGCGAGAGAGAGAGGGTGGGGGGAGAGAGGGAGGGGAGATATATTAACTTATCAATTATGTACGATTATGTACGACAGGTTGGGTAAGAGGTATCCTCACCAGGATTCGAACCCACTCACTCCAGGTATATTTGGGAGAGTCGGGCACCGTAACCACTCGGCCATGAGCGGATATAAGGAAAGCAACCTTAGTTCTTATTTGAAGAACCAGGTTTTTAGTCTCGTGGAGGACTATGCCTTCGAACACGCGGTGAGTTTATTAGACTTCGACTATGACTATTTTTACGCTTCCCCCCCACCAACTCGGTTAAGTGATATACGATTTTTAATGGTCGAGAGATAAAAGTGCCAACATATTTTATGATTCATACAAGGCAGTTGGATCTTGTGTAAATAATCTATAATACAGAACGTGGAAAAGGGAGCAAAAGGCGAGATTTTACATATGTAATTTGTATTATCTGTGTATGTATGTATGGGTGTGCGTACAGTGCTGACACAGGGCTTGCGGCACAACACAATATACTAATATACAACACAATATACAACCCAATAAACAAAACCCCATGCCATTATATATTTAATGGTTTGTGTGTGTGTGTGTGGGGGGGGGGGGGGGGGTATTTAACCCTTTTTTTATACCCTGACGAATGATTATCAATATACAATATACACATAGGCTATACAAATATTCAAGCTCTTTAACTCCCATTTATGAACAGATCTATTGTGTACATGTTTAGAGTAAAGATCTTGTAATCCTCAATGCCAGAGAGAGAGAGAGAGGGAGAGAGAGAGTTACACAGATACTCAGACCACTCAGACCTTGCGGTCTCTACTAGGTGGACCGGCCTAAATACTAATAGATAGGGAAAGTTAATAGTAGAAGAATACTAATAGACAGGGAACGTTAATAGTAGAAGAATACTAATAGACAGGGAACGTTAATAGTAGAAGAATACTAATAGACAGGGAACGTTAATAGTAGAAGAATACTAATAGACAGGGAACGTTAATAGTAGAAGAATACTAATAGACAGGGAACGTTAATAGTAGAAGAATACTAATAGACAGGGAACGTTAATAGTAGAAGAATACTAATAGACAGGGAACGTTAATAGTAGAAGAATACTAATAGACAGGGAACGTTAATAGTAGAAGAATACTAATAGACAGGGAACGTTAATAGTAGAAGAATACTAATAGACAGGGAACGTTAATAGTAGAAGAATAGGACAGCAAAATAGAAGGTTCTCTCCCCCCCCCCCCCTCCGCTTCCTCCGGCTAAAAATCCGTACAGGAAAATAGGATGAAGTGTAACCCTATGGGTCAGGAAATGCCCACAAGGAAAGCATTTATAGATTATAGAAATAAATTAGTGTGACAGGGAATTTACATGTACATACCTCCATATTCATTTACATGTATATACCTCCATATTCATTTACATGTACATACCTCCATATTCATTTACATGTATATACCTCCATATTCATTTACATGTATATACCTCCATATTCATTTACATGTATATACCTCCATATTCATTTACATGTATATACCTCCATATTCATTTACATGTACATACCTCCATATTCATTTACATGTATATACCTCCATATTCATTTACATGTATATACCTCCATATTCATTTACATGTATATACCTCCATATTCATTTACATGTATATACCTCCATATTCATTTACATGTATATACCTCCATATTCATTTACATGTATATACCTCCATATTCATTTACATGTATATACCTCCATATTCATTTACATGTATATACCTCCATATTCATTTACATGTATATACCTCCATATTCATTTACATGTATATACCTCCATATTCATTTACATGTACATACCTCCATATTCATTTACATGTATATACCTCCATATTCATTTACATGTACATACCTCCATATTCATTTACATGTATATACCTCCATATTCATTTACATGTATATACCTCCATATTCATTTACATGTATATACCTCCATATTCATTTACATGTATATACCTCCATATTCATTTACATGTATATACCTCCATATTCATTTACATGTATATACCTCCATATTCATTTACATGTACATATACCTCCATATTCATTTACATGTATATACCTCCATATTCATTTACATGTATATACCTCCATATTCATTTACATGTATATACCTCCATATTCATTTACATGTATATACCTCCATATTCATTTACATGTATATACCTCCATATTCATTTACATGTATATACCTCCATATTCATTTACATGTATATACCTCCATATTCATTTACATGTATATACCTCCATATTCATTTACATGTATATACCTCCATATTCATTTACATGTATATACCTCCATATTCATTTACATGTACATACCTCCATATTCATTTACATGTATATACCTCCATATTCATTTACATGTATATACCTCCATATTCATTTACATGTATATACCTCCATATTCATTTACATGTATATACCTCCATATTCATTTACATGTACATACCTCCATATTCATTTACATGTACATACCTCCATATTCATTTACATGTATATACCTCCATATTCATTTACATGTATATACCTCCATATTCATTTACATGTATATACCTCCATATTCATTTACATGTATATACCTCCATATTCATTTACATGTATATACCTCCATATTCATTTACATGTATATACCTCCATATTCATTTACATGTATATACCTCCATATTCATTTACATGTATATACCTCCATATTCATTTACATGTATATACCTCCATATTCATTTACATGTATATACCTCCATATTCATTTACATGTACATACCTCCATATTCATTTACATGTACATACCTCCATATTCATTTACATGTATATACCTCCATATTCATTTACATGTATATACCTCCATATTCATTTACATGTATATACCTCCATATTCATTTACATGTACATACCTCCATATTCATTTACATGTATATACCTCCATATTCATTTACATGTACATACCTCCATATTCATTTACATGTATATACCTCCATATTCATTTACATGTATATACCTCCATATTCATTTACATGTATATACCTCCATATTCATTTACATGTATATACCTCCATATTCATTTACATGTACATACCTCCATATTCATTTACATGTACATACCTCCATATTCATTTACATGTACATACCTCCATATTCATTTACATGTACATACCTCCATATTCATTTACATGTATATACCTCCATATTCATTTACATGTACATACCTCCATATTCATTTACATGTATATACCTCCATATTCATTTACATGTACATACCTCCATATTCATTACATGTATATACCTCCATATTCATTTACATGTACATACCTCCATATTCATTTACATGTATATACCTCCATATTCATTTACATGTATATACCTCCATATTCATTTACATGTATATACCTCCATATTCATTTACATGTCCTCCATATTCATTTACATGTATATACCTCCATATTCATTTACATGTACATACCTCCATATTCATTTACATGTATATACCTCCATATTCATTTACATGTACATACCTCCATACATTCTTTACATGTACATACCTCCATATTCATTTACATGTATATACCTCCATATTCATTTACATGTACATACCTCCATATTCATTTACATGTATATACCTCCATATTCATTTACATGTACATACATACCTCCATATTCATTTACATGTATATACCTCCATATTCATTTACATGTATATACCTCCATATTCATTTACATGTATATACCTCCATATTCATTTACATGTATATACCTCCATATTCATTTACATGTATATACCTCCATATTCATTTACATGTATATACCTCCATATTCATTTACATGTATATACCTCCATATTCATTTACATGTATATACCTCCATATTCATTTACATGTATATACCTCCATATTCATTTACATGTATATACCTCCATATTCATTTACATGTACATACCTCCATATTCATTTACATGTACATACCTCCATATTCATTTACATGTATATATACCTCCATATTCATTTACATGTACATACCTCCATATTCATTTACATGTATATACCTCCATATTCATTTACATGTACATACCTCCATATTCATTTACATGTATATACCTCCATATTCATTTACATGTACATACCTCCATATTCATTTACATGTATATACCTCCATATTCATTTACATGTATATACCTCCATATTCATTTACATGTATATACCTCCATATTCATTTACATGTATATACCTCCATATTCATTTACATGTACATACCTCCATATTCATTTACATGTACATACCTCCATATTCATTTACATGTACATACCTCCATATTCATTTACATGTACATACCTCCATATTCATTTACATGTATATACCTCCATATTCATTTACATGTACATACCTCCATATTCATTTACATGTATATACCTCCATATTCATTTACATGTACATACCTCCATATTCACATGTACATACCTCCATATTCATTTACATGTACATACCTCCATATTACATATTCATTACCATATTCACATGTATATACCTCCATATTCATTTACATGTACATACCTCCATATTCATTTACATGTATATACCTCCATATTCATTTACATGTATATACCTCCATATTCATTACATACCTCCATATCATACACCATATTTACATATACCTCCATATTCATTTACATGTACATATTCATTTACATGTACATACCTCCATATTCATTACATGTACCTCCATATTCATTTACATGTACTCCATATTCATTTACATATACCTCCATATTCATTTACATGTACATACCTCCATATTCATTTACATGTACATACCTCCATATTCATTTACATGTATATACCTCCATATTCATTTACATGTACATCCATATTCATTTACATGTATACCTCCATATTCATTTACAAATACCTCCATATTCATTTACATGTATACATACCTCCATATTCATTTACATGTACATACCTCCATATTCATTTACATGTATATACCTCCATATTCATTTACATGTACATACCTCCATATTCATTTACATGTATATACCTCCATATTCATTTACATGTATATACCTCCATATTCATTTACATGTACATACCTCCATATTCATTTACATGTATATACCTCCATATTCATTTACATGTACATACCTCCATATTCATTTACATGTATATACCTCCATATTCATTTTACATGTACATACCTCCATATTCATTTACATGTACATACCTCCATATTCATTTACATGTATATACCTCCATATTCATTTACATGTACATACCTCCATATTCATTTACATGTACATACCTCCATATTCATTTACATGTACATACCTCCATATTCATTTACATGTATATACCTCCATATTCATTTACATGTATATACCTCCATATTCATTTACATGTATATACCTCCATATTCATTTACATGTACATACCTCCATATTCATTTACATGTACATACCTCCATATTCATTTACATGTACATACCTCCATATTCATTTACATGTATATACCTCCATATTCATTTACATGTATATACCTCCATATTCATTTACATGTATATACCTCCATATTCATTTACATGTATATACCTCCATATTCATTTACATGTACATACCTCCATATTCATTTACATGTACATACCTCCATATTCATTTACATGTATATACCTCCATATTCATTTACATGTACATACCTCCATATTCATTTACATGTACATACCTCCATATTCATTTACATGTATATACCTCCATATTCATTTACATGTAATACCTCCATATTCATTTACATGTACATACCTCCATATTCATTTACATGTACATACCTCCATATTCATTTACATGTATATACCTCCATATTCATTTACATGTACATACCTCCATATTCATTTACATGTATATACCTCCATATTCATTTACATGTACATACCTCCATATTCATTTACATGTATATACCTCCATATTCATTTACATGTACATACCTCCATATTCATTTACATGTACATACCTCCATATTCATTTACATGTACATACCTCCATATTCATTTACATGTACATACCTCCATATTCATTTACATGTATATACCTCCATATTCATTTACATGTACATACCTCCATATTCATTTACATGTATATACCTCCATATTCATTTACATGTACATACCTCCATATTCATTTACATGTATATACCTCCATATTCATTTACATGTATATACCTCCATATTCATTTACATGTACATACCTCCATATTCATTTACATGTATATACCTCCATATTCATTTACATGTACATACCTCCATATTCATTTACATGTACATACCTCCATATTCATTACATGTACATACCTCCATATTCATTTACATGTATATACCTCCATATTCATTTACATGTATATACCTCCATATTCATTTACATGTATATACCTCCATATTCATTTACATGTATATACCTCCATATTCATTTACATGTACATACCTCCATATTCATTTACATGTATATACCTCCATATTCATTTACATGTACATACCTCCATATTCATTTACATGTACATACCTCCATATTCATTTACATGTACATATACCTCCATATTCATTTACATGTACATACCTCCATATTCATTTACATGTACATACCTCCATATTCATTTACATGTACATACCTCCATATTCATTTACATGTATATACCTCCATATTCATTTACATGTACATACCTCCATATTCATTTACATGTATATACCTCCATATTCATTTACATGTATATACCTCCATATTCATTTACATGTATATACCTCCATATTCATTTACATGTACATACCTCCATATTCATTTACATGTACATACCTCCATATTCATTTACATGTACATACCTCCATATTCATTTACATGTATATACCTCCATATTCATTTACATGTATATACCTCCATATTCATTTACATGTACATACCTCCATATTCATTTACATGTATATACCTCCATATTCATTTACATGTACATACCTCCATATTCATTTACATGTACATACCTCCATATTCATTTACATGTACATACCTCCATATTCATTTACATGTATATACCTCCATATTCATTTACATGTACATACCTCCATATTCATTTACATGTATATACCTCCATATTCATTTACATGTACATACCTCCATATTCATTTACATGTATATACCTCCATATTCATTTACATGTATATACCTCCATATTCATTTACATGTATATACCTCCATATTCATTTACATGTACATACCTCCATATTCATTTACATGTACATACCTCCATATTCATTTACATGTATATACCTCCATATTCATTTACATGTATATACCTCCATATTCATTTACATGTACATACCTCCATATTCATTTACATGTACATACCTCCATATTCATTTACATGTACATACCTCCATATTCATTTACATGTATATACCTCCATATTCATTTACATGTACATACCTCCATATTCATTTACATGTATATACCTCCATATTCATTTACATGTACATACCTCCATATTCATTTACATGTATATACCTCCATATTCATTTACATGTATATACCTCCATATTCATTTACATGTACATACCTCCATATTCATTTACATGTATATACCTCCATATTCATTTACATGTACATACCTCCATATTCATTTACATGTATATACCTCCATATTCATTTACATGTACATACCTCCATATTCATTTACATGTATATACCTCCATATTCATTTACATGTATATACCTCCATATTCATTTACATGTATATACCTCCATATTCATTTACATGTATATACCTCCATATTCATTTACATGTACATACCTCCATATTCATTTACATGTACATACCTCCATATTCATTTACATGTATATACCTCCCATATTCATTTACATGTACATACCTCCATATTCATTTACATGTATATACCTCCATATTCATTTACATGTACATACCTCCATATTCATTTACATGTATATATACCTCCATTCATTTACATGTATATACCTCCATATTCATTTACATGTACATACCTCCATATTCATTACATGTATACCTCCTATTCATTTACATGTACTACCTCCATATTCATTTACATGTACATCCTCCATATTCATTTACATGTATACCTCCATTCATTTACATACATACCTCCATATTTAAATATACCTCCATATTCATTACATGTACATATCCATTTACATACATTACATACCTCCATATTCATTTACATGTACATACCTCCATATTCATTTACATGTATATACCTCCATATTCATTACATGTACATACTCCATATTCATTTACATGTATATACCTCCATATTATGGACATGTATACCTCCATATCATTACATGTATATACCTCCATATTCATTTACATGTATACATATTCATTCATGTACATACCTCCATATTCATTTACATGTAATACCTCCATATTCATTTACATGTACATACCTCCATATTCATTTACATGTATACCCATATTCATTTACATACTCCATATTCATACATGTCATATACCTCCTCATTTCCATGTATATCCCTCCCTATTCTTTTACATGTATATACCACCATAATCATTTACATGTATATACCTCCATATTCATTTACATGTATATACCTCCATATTCATTAATACCTCCATATTCATTTACATCATACCCTCCATATTCATTTACATGTACATACCTCCATATCATTTACATGTATATACCTCCATATTCATTTACATGTATATACCTCCATATTCATTTACATGTATATACCTCCATATTCATTTACATACCTCCATCATATTCATTTACATGTACATACCTCCATATCCAATCATTTACATG
The DNA here is from genome assembly GCA_032716605.1 of Paralithodes platypus. Taxonomy (NCBI): domain Eukaryota; kingdom Metazoa; phylum Arthropoda; class Malacostraca; order Decapoda; family Lithodidae; genus Paralithodes; species Paralithodes platypus. The sequence continues at coordinate 20,759,432 of CM064505.1, forward strand.
TATATACTCATACATTTACATATCTCCATATTCATTACCTCCTCATAGTCATACATGTACATACCTCCATATTCATTTACATGTATATACCTCCATATTCATTTACATGTACATACCTCCATATTCATTTACATTATATACCTCCATATTCATTTACATGTATATCCTCCATATTCATTTACATGTATATACCTCCATATTCATTTACATGTATAACCTCATACCTCATATTCATTTACATGTACATACCTCCATATTCATTTACATGTATATACCTCCATATTCATTTACATGTACATACATATTCATTTACTTACATATGTATATACCTCCATATTCATTTACATGTATATACCTCCATATTCATTTACATGTACATACCTCCATATTCACATGTATATACCTCCATATTCATTTACATGTACATACCTCCATATTCATTTACATGTATATACCTCCATATTCATTACATGTACATACATGTATATACCTCCATATTCATTTACATGTATATACCTCCATATTCATTTACATGTATATACATCATTTACATGTACATACCTCCATATTCATTTACATGTATATACCATATTCATTTACATCATACCTCCATATTCATTACATGTACATACCTCCATATTCATTTACATGTATATACCTCCATATTCATTTACATGTATATACCTCCATATTCATTTACATGTATATACCTCCATATTCTTTACATGTATACCTCCATATTCATTTACATGTATATACCTCCATATTCATTTACATGTATATACCTCCATATTCATTTACATGTACATACCTCCATATTCATTTACATGTATATACCTCCATATTCATTTACATGTAACATACCTCCATATTCATTTACATGTATATACCTCCATATTCATTTACATGTATATACCTCCATATTCATTTACATGTACATACCTCCATATTCATTTACATGTACATACTCCATATTCATTTACATGTATACCATACCTCCATATTCATTTACATACATGTACATACCTCCATATTCATTTACATGTATACCTCCATATTCATTTCATGTACATACCTCCATATTCATTTACATGTACATACCTCCATATTTCTGTAATACCTCCATATTCATTTACATGTATATACCTCCATATTCATTTACATGTATATACCTCCATATTTTACATGTACATACTCCATATTCATTTACAGTATATACCTCCATATTCATTTACATGTATATACCTCCATATTCATACATGTACATACCTCCATACATATTCCATTTACATGTAATACCTCCATATTCATTTACATGTACATACCTCCATATTCATTTACCGCCATACCTCATTCTTTACATGTATATACCTCCATATTCATTATGTACATACCTCCATATTCATTTACATGTACATACCTCCATATTCATTTACAAATGTACATAATATTCAATACCATGTACCCTACCTCCATATATTTACATGTACATACCTCCATATTCATTTTACATGTTAACATACCTCCATAATTCATTTACATGTACATACTCCATATTTCATTTACATGTACGATCCTCCATATTCAGTTACTGTACATACCTCCATATTCATTTACATGTATATACCTCATATTCATTTACATGTATATACCTCCCATATTCATTTACATGTACATACCTCCATATTCATTTACATGACATACCTCCATATTCATTTACATGTATATACTCCATATTTCATTTACCATGGTACATACCTCCATATCCCATTTACAAGGTATATTAGCCTCCCATATTCATTACATGTATATACCTCCATATTCATTTACATTTACATACCTCCATATTCATTTACATGTATATACCTCAATATTCATTTACATGTACATACCTCCATATTCATTTACATGTATATACCTCCATATTCATTTACATGACATACCTCACATATTCATTTACATGTATATACCTCCATATTCTTTTTTTTTTTTTTTTTTTTTTTTTCTATGTGATGAGGGAGGACAAAAGGGCATAAACTGCCTATAGCGAGTGCCTCCCCCATAGTTGAAAGAGTGGACAGGGGGCGCAAAAATCAAGGAACAGTCGAGCCAAAATGCCTGGAAACACACGGAGTTTGCAGCTATTTAAGTCATAGGAAGAGGGAAAGATGATTCTGGGAGAGACTTCCAGAGCTCAGATGTTGAGTAGGGGGGGGGGGGGGGAAAAAACAAAAAAAAAGAAAGTTTGAGAGTTAACGTTTCACTCTTGGGTTAGAGAGTTGCACAGAGTAGGGGTGGCGATTGAGTTGCAAGACGGGTACCACATGCCCTACGTAAAGGAGGTGGCATGCACTGGGATAGCTCTGAGGAACACTGATTTATTATAGTAGCGATAGAATAGCGAGAGAGATGCAACATTGCGGCGGAGAGAGAGAGCGGAGAGGAGGAGAGAGAGAGGAGAGATTGCAGAGAGTTGGTGACGTGGACGGGAGTTAATGATACGAAAGGCCTTCCTTTTCAACTTTGTCTAGGAGAGCGGTTGTGAGAGGAAACCTCCCCACACATGTGAACAATACTCAATACAAGGGCGCACACTATGCCCCCTGTACAGAGCAAGAAGCTTGTGCAGGGGGAAAAAAAAAGAACCCCCTAAGGCGGTTTTGAGCACACCCAGCTTCTGGGAGGCTGCCTTAGCAAGACTGGTAATATGGTCCTTCCAAATGAGAGCAGACAGAAAAAGAGGACACCAAGAATATTGAGAGAAGATGAAGGGTTGATTTTTTTTTTGTATTGTTGAAGAAGATAAGGGATGCCGCTGGGGGGTCCGCTGGGAGATCCTGACGGGTAGATAGATGGAGAAATTGGGTTTGGGCAGCATTAAAGGTAGTTAACAAGGTTTTCTCTGCCCCAATTGGAAATAGTATTTAGATCAGAATTTAAGAGTTCTATGGCTTCATTACGTTTGGTCGTGGTGAGGATTGCTGGGCTGGGGCGTTCTGAAAAACTAATGGAGTAGTGTAAGGTTGAGTCGTCTGCGTATGAATGGATTGGGAATTAAGGTACAGTCAAGGAGATCATTTATACAAATTTGGAAAGAGAATAGGAGATAGGACAGAGCCCTGAGGAACACCGGAGTTTATAGGGTGAGGAAATGGTGAACAATGGCCGTCCACAACCGCAGCTATGGAACGGCCGGAAAGGAAAAGGAAATTAGAGACAAAGGCACAGATGGGAGCGATAGAAACCGAAGGAGGGTAGTTTAGAAATTAAAGATTTATGCCAGACTCTATCGAAGGCTTTCGATATGTTCTAGTGCAATAGAAAAAGTCTCACCGAAGTCCCGAAAGGAGGATAGGAATGACCAAGAGTTCGTATAAGATATGAAAGAAGATCACCAGTAGAGCGAACCTTAAGGAAGCCATACTGGCGATCTGAGAGCAGATTATGAGAAGAGAAATGCTTAATAAATTTGGAAGCAAGAATAGTTTCAAAAACTTTAGAAGAGAAAGACAAGATATAAGAGCATTGGACGATAGTTGGAGGGTTTTGAGAGCGGGTCACCCTTCTTGGGACAGGTTGAATGTGAGCAAACTTCCAGCATGAAGGGAAGACGTTTTAGAGGATAGACAGAGACGAAAGAGTTTGCCCTAGGCAGGGAGTCAGCACGGAAGCACAGTTTTTGAGAACAACAGGAGGAACACCGTCCGGACCGTACGCCTTATTAGTGTTAAGCCCAGAGAGGGTAGAAAGTACATCGTTTAGAAGAGATTAGGATATTAGGCATAAGTAAGAGAGAGGAGGAGGGGCGGAATAGAAGAGGGAGGAATAGCACCGGAATCATCCAAGGTGGAGTTTCTAGCAAAAGTTTGAGCGAAGAGGAGTTTAGCTTTTGTCAGAGGAAGAAAAGAAGTGATGGTTTTGCCATCAGAGTGGGAAAGGGGAGGGAAAGACGAGGAAGAGAAATTGTTGTGGAGAGGTTTTGGCTAGATGCCAGAGAAAGCTTGGGAAAGAGCTAGAGTTGGATAGTTCAGTGCATTTAATTATTGATGAAAGAGTGTTTGGCAAGTCGAAGAACAGAGTTTTTTGGCTTGATTCGGGCAGGCGAAAAGAAGGCAGAAGAAGAATGAGAGTCTTGAGTTTTAAGGCGTCGGTTACCGTTTTGAATGCGTTCCTCCTTTACTGCGGACAGCAGTAGAACAGGCGTGAGTAACCAAAGTTTTTGTTGAGCATAGTCTGAGAGAAAGAGAATGGATGTATGCTTTCCTGCCCGATGCCGATAGGATGAACCTCGGTATGCGTTTCAGCCTCTCCGCGGTGGGTCCTCGCCATGGAAGCAGAAATTCATCCAGGAATGTACTTCCATGCCCGAAAGTGAGCCTCCCAGTCGGCAGCGCCAAAGTGCCACCCACAAGCGCTCGCCGGCTAGGAGGATCCTCTGCCATGGAAGGTGACAGAGATAAGTTATGGTCGAGGAGGAGCCAAATGGGAAATCTCATATAGATTACAGTACTTCCGAAAGCATACCCGTCATGGCAGCGCCAATACCTGCCCACAAGCGCCGGCTCATATTCTTTACAGGTGTATACCTCGGGATTTACATGTACATACCCTTCAGAGATAGTTTTACATGTATATACCTCCATATTATTCATGTAGGGAATACATCCATATTCATTTACATGTATATACCTCCATATATTCATTTACATGTACATACCTCCATATTCATTTACATGTATATACCTCCATATCAGATTACATGTACATGACCCTCCATATTCATTTACATGTATATACCTCCATATTCATTTACATGTACATACCTCCATATTCATTTACATGTATATACCTCCATATTCATTTACATGTACATACCTCCATATTCATTTACATGTATATACCTCCATATTCATTTACAGGGAAATACCTCCATATTCATTTACATGTATATACCTCCATATTCATTTACATGTATATACCTCCATATTCATTTACATGTATATACCTCCATATTCATTACATGTACATACCTCCATATTCATTTACATGTACATACCTCCATATTCATTTACATGTACATACCTCCATATTCATTTACATGTATATACCTCCATATTCATTTACATGTACATACCTCCATATTCATTTACATGTATATACCTCCATATTCATTTACATGTACATACCTCCATATTCATTTACATGTATATACCTCCATATTCATTTACATGTATATACCTCCATATTCATTTACATGTATATACCTCCATATTCATTTACATGTACATACCTCCATATTCATTTACATGTATATACCTCCATATTCATTTACATGTACATACCTCCATATTCATTTACATGTATATACCTCCATATTCATTTACATGTACATACCTCCATATTCATTTACATGTATATACCTCCATATTCATTTACATGTATATACCTCCATATTCATTTACATGTACATACCTCCATATTCATTTACATGTATATACCTCCATATTCATTTACATGTATATACCTCCATATTCATTTACATGTACATACCTCCATATTCATTTACATGTACATACCTCCATATTCATTTACATGTACATACCTCCATATTCATTTACATGTACATACCTCCATATTCATTTACATGTACATACCTCCATATTCATTCATTATTCATTCAATCTTGGAAGAGAGAGAGAGAGAGAGAAGAGAGAGAGAGAGAGAGAGAGAAGAGAAGAGAGAGAGAGAGAGAGAGAGAGAGAGAGAGAGAGAGAGAGAGAGAGAGAGAGAGAGAGAGAGAGAGAGAGAGAGAGAGAGAGAGAAGATTGAGATCCCTGCGAGGTGGCCAGGACTTAATCCTAGTAGAGATAGCAACCCTAAGAGAAAGTGGAAGGAAAGGATAGCAAAGATGAAGAGAGAGAGAGAGAGAGAGAGAGATTAGAGCAAGTGCAACAGAAAGGTCAGAAGCAAATGGATCCCCAGATTAATGGATAAACCAGAGAGTGACAAATTGCTGGCCTCTTAGTCCCAGAGAGAGAGAGAGAGTGTGTGTGTATGTATGTGTATGTGTGTGTGTGTGTGTGTGTGTGTGTGTGCAAGAGAGAGAGAAAGAGAGTGAGTGTGTAAGTGATAGTGTGTTTGTGTGTGTATGAGAGAGAAAGAAGATTAGAGAATGTTCCAAAGAAAGAGTTGGTGCTTGATAAGAAAACTAAATCAGAAAAATGAGAGACTGCGGGAAACTGTAGGGTGTGAAACGTAATGATTAGATGAATTATGAAAGGAGATCGTAGGTTCGTTTTATTAGTTCAAGCCTTCACAACATATAGGAATTTATGTCCGCGAATGTACAGTTGCCCACATTAGTTTTGTTCCTCGTCGGGATCTTTAGGGGATAGTAGCCGGTTTTTTAGGCTATAAATTCGTCTATTCATTTATTTTTTAGTTTCCTCGCTAAACCTCCATCAAGCTTAGAAATACACCCCTTTTTTTACCCCCCTTCAAGATAAGTTTGTATATTTTTCGGTAGAAAAAAATTCCCGGCCAAAAACCGGTTTATCTTAAAATTACAGGCTCGCTGTCGCTCGTCAGGGATAAATAGACACCTAAATGGCACGAAAGGACTTAATATTGACAAATAAATTGGGCGAAATGTCTTAAAATCGACAAACTAATATAAGGAACGTCTTAAAACCTCAACACGAATATGCGAAACACGAGGGAAAAGGAGGTCCAGAAAAAGCGAGTAGTAACCCTCTTAAGAGTGGAAGTAAAAATTGTATGCATGAATTGCGAGTGTGGTTTCTTTCAATAATCTGTTAAGGGGGGTTAGTGGCGTTTTTTTTATCTTTCTCTCCTTTTCTCTCTTTCCCTGGCTTGTATCCATTTGGCCCCATTCAGCCACCTGTTTTAAGGCGTTTATCCCCATCGGAGTGTCGATTTCTTCCTGGCGAGCGATAGCGAGCCAGCATTGTATGGAGAAATCCGGTTTCGCCGGAGAAATTTTTCTATCGAAAAATTTACAAATTTAGCTTGCTGTCAAAACAAAAATATATATATATATGCTGGCTCGCTACCGCTCGTCAGGAAAATATTGACACCTGGATGGGGGTAAACGTCTTTAAACAGTAGGCTGAATGGGGCCGAATGGATACAAGCCAAAGAGAGAGGGAGAGAAAGAGAAAACAAGCGAGATGGGCTCCCTTAACTAGTCAGAAGAGATAACCACTGCATAAGCAGCTACATTCGTAATTCAATCATGCGCATCATATTTCCATGTATAAGATTACTGAGAGGAACAGAGCTTATGTGGGCAACTGTACATTTTATTGAGCTTAGTAAGAGTTTGTTGAAGTCAAAAGAGTTAATGAAGATACTTATAGAGAGGTGGGGCCAATTATGAATTTAATTGGGTTGACAATTTGCGTGAATTGGAACTGAATTGGAATTTAGACATTGTAAATTGAAAAATAATTGAATTGATTTGGAATTGATCTATTTGAACTGGTGTCAATTGATATGAACTAATGTAATACATTGATATGAATTGATGACTGAACAAATATAAATGTATATACTAAATTAGTGTAATGTATTGAGTTGTGGATATAGTTTGGTTTACATTGTTTTATGTTGTAGCTAATTCATCTACTATTGTATTCAAGGAGTTATGGATATATTCAACATGGCAATTACTGTAAAACGGTTAGGCCCTGATACTCACTATAGATGGTTGTTAATGGTTCCCAGTTGAGCTCTTCACGTATTAATTAAGAGTTTGTGGTGTGTGTGTGTGTGTGTGTGTGTGTGTGTGTGTGTGTGTGTGTGTGTGTGTGTGTGTGTATTAATTCGTAGTTTGCAGGAATTGAGCTGCGCTCGTGTTGTCCTGTCTCAGTTTCTATTGACTATCCAGTTTACTTTTAAAGTTGTGGATATTTCTTGCTTCACAACCTCCGCACTTTTTAAGTTATTCCAACTATCTATCGTTCTATACGGAAAGCTAAACTTTTTCACATTGGACTTGCACCTCTCCTTCCTTATTTTATACATAATTATGCCATCTGGTTCTTCCATCGTCTAGCCTGATGAAATCCTCCTTGTCGAGTCTCTCGAAACCTCTCGTGCATCTATACATTGCTATCA